>CM057338.1:23903588-24503588 GCA_030015575.1 Agapanthus africanus | reverse complement strand
GCTCAAATGAGCCGTGCAAACAGGTAGTAGTTGGGTGTAGTCCCGAAGCACTTGGAGGCAGTGACGATTAGACATGACTCGTCTCTCCCGGTATTGGGGGTTGACATCGCGCTGTGTCTAGGAGAGCCATTACACGAGTAGTCCCTGGCCAGGGCAAGCGAGATATACTGGTAGGTTTCCAGTGTTATCTCAGGGTGTTCTGGGCTTCACTCCGACATGACTTGTACCGCTATTAGGGGACTGACGTTTACCGCCCCCTTAGGCCCGCCATGCGATGTATCAGACGAACAGACCGGACTGTACGGAGGCTGTCACATTCAGGCTCAGTAGGAGTTCAGATGGGATTCACCTCGTCAGTCTTCTTATCGGCATCTACCTGGGGACCGTTACGTACAGCTAGTACCGCTTGCGGTCTGTGGTTAAACCCACTGCCAGCGTAGTGTCGAGTCTTTAGAGTCCCACACAGAGAGTTATTCGCCTTCAGGCAAAATGAGTAGAGGTCGCATGGTTTTACAACAGGGTTCGTTCACATCCGCGCACTTGTGCACGTTTGTTTTCCGGACAGCTTATACTAGCGGGCTTTGGTTTAATCCGGATCCTAGTAAATGATCTGGAATTGGTTTTATCTCTTTGTGTTCGTGTTCCTCGGAACATGAACGCGGGTGTGTATGCACAGTTGATTAAGGCGGAGGAAGAGATTTTTCACTGGGGTTTTGGAACGGGTGTGTATGCACAGTTAACAGTCGTCTTTTTCCAAACCCTAATGATCTTGTGATTTATCAATTAATAATATTAATTAAATGAAATTGTGTCATGGTTGGACTTGTTGACTTGTTGACCAAGGTTGACTAGTTGACTAGGTTTGAAACTTTGACCATCATCATTACCTTTTTAGATGCTCTTTGATCTTTGCAAAATCATTTATGGTGATATGATAATGGTCTATTCAAACTAACCATCACCTTTTCATTTTTAGATTAATATTATTATTTGAAAAATCACATATATTTTGTTATGGTTGTAAAAACCATTTCATTTCTATCATATTTACTCTCTCTCCTCCTCTTCCTCTTCCTCAAGATCTCCCCTCTCATGAGTTGAGAAACACTTGAGCTTGAGAAAAACCACTCCAAAACAATCTCTACTCTCATCTAAGGTTCTAGGATTAGCACATCTAGCACCTTAGTTACTTCTAGCTTGAAGTTGAAACCAAAGGTTGAGGCTCTCGGGCGGATCCTTCTTCGACGAGAGAAGACGACAAGGAGATCACTTCCGTTCAATACAAGGAGCAAGGAGAGAAGGACATAAAGCCCTAGGTATAACATCTTTTCGAGTAGCTAACTCTCTTTAGCTTGTTAGCTAGTTTTGTTTAGAAAAGATCCCGCCTTTTGTTAGTCCATGTTGCCTTGAGTGCTAAAAATCCGATTTTTATACCGTTTCCGCCTACCCGCAAGAACCGAAGTAGGCAACGTGGACTTACATCAAAATGGGTTGAGGTAGTGTCAAGCCGGACTAACGACAACAAGGTTGTCATTAAATTCCTGAAAGAAAACATCTTTTCTCGGTTTGGGCACTCACGCGCTAGCATTAGCGACAATGGGACACATTTCTACAATAAGTCTTTTGAGGCCTTGATGCGAAAATACTCGATTAATCATAAGCTATCCACGCCCTACCACCCCCAAACATGTGGGCAAGCCTAAGTTTCAAATCGGCAGATTAAACAGATATTGGAGAAAACGGTTTTGAGAAACCGTAAGGATTGGTCTGTGAAATTAACCGATGCCCTTTGGGCATTTCGAACTACATATAAGACTGATCTTGGCATGTCTCCTTATCGGCTTGTGTACGGAAAGGCTTGCCACCTCCCTGTGGAAATTGAACATCGTGCTATTGGGGCGATCAAAGAGCTGAATCTCAATCTTGAAAATGCAGGCAGCTATCGGAAGCTGCAACTTAACGAACTGAACGAGCTTCGGGATGAGGCTTACGACAACGCGGTTGTTATAAAGAACTGAACGAAGGTGTTTCATGATAAACACCTTACGTGCAAAACCTTCACGTCTGGACAACAGGTACTTCTTTATGACACCCGACTCCATTTCCATCCCGGTAAACTTCGATCTCGCTGGAAAAGACCTTTTCTTGTGCGGTATGTGTACCCGCACGGCGCAGTGGATTTGGAGAATCCAAAGGACGGTTCGTTCTTCAAAGTAAACGGACACAGATTGAAACTATTTCTTAACGTAGAACCATCAGAAGAGCTCCTGATATTGCAGGAGCCGGTTTACCCTACATAATCTTCCTCTGTTTACCACCAAATTTCGATTATCCAGCCATAAACAGTGGAGATACTGTTTCAAATAAGTTTGGGGGTATGTATATACTATTCTTGGTATATATGTGTGGATATTCTTGTCATGTGCATATCCATTTTCTTTTGACGAACAATCTTGCCTTGTGATGCTCTCTCATTGTATAAAAAAAGGGAACCGACGATTTTGACCCTTCAATAATTTTGCCCTCTTGATGTACAATGACAGTGAGGGCACTATCCAGTTTAAGTTTAGGGGTGTGCTCGGTAAGCTTTCTCCCTTCGCATTCATTTGTATATTCTGCATTTGCATACATATTCAAAAACCCATAAAAATCAAAAAAAATTCTAAAAACATAAAAAATTTGTCCTCAAGTTAGCTAGTGGGAGAACTTAGATTCGATATTTCAACGGTTTTGTTTGATAAAATAGGAACAACTAAATCCTACTTTTAGATTTTGAAAACCTGAAAGATAACCCTCCTTTAAGTTTAATTGTTAATATACGTCTTTACTGTTGGCTATAGTGCCCTCAAGGAAATTATCGTAGTCACAGGCAGGTGATTATGATCATTGAGTGAGGACCTAAACCGGTGGAACAGTCTTACTCGAGATGATAATATGCTATCTGGTTTGCTTTTATCATCATATACATGTTGATAGAGCCCATAGGATTCTTGCTTGACTACCAGCATTATGATGGCGATAATATACGTGGGAGCTGGGGGTCTATAAGCACATCCTTAAATGTCCCTAGTCGTAGGAGTATCGAGATTGGGCATCGATATTCCAGTGTAGACTAGTGTATACTGATCGAGACCCCGACGAGGGGCAGTGGCTAGGTCTCACAAGCCATTGGTGTTAGTTTGTTCACCTAAGATAGTATACAGTTGCTCATTGGGTTATGAGTATACTAGACGGACTCGCCGGGAACCTGCTAGTTGGTATATACTTATTGTCAGATAGCAGTTCCCAGGTGACATGTGTACAGGTTAGTCTGTCAACCTGAGATCATCATTTGTCTCGTGTGAGTTCCCATTATGCTTTGATTACTACCTTACCACGACTCAAAGGAGTCGTGCAAACAGGTTTTAGTTGGGTACAGTCCCAAGCCACATAGAGGCAGTGAGCGAATCGTTGGGGATTCATCTCTCCTGGTATTGGGGGTTGATGTCGCGCAGTGCACGGGTAGCCATCACCAGAAAACCTTGGCCAAGGTAGTCGAGAATTACCGATCTAGGATCAATAGTTTTTCAGGTGGTGATGGGTTTCATACCGACACGAATTATCACGTTATTAAAGCTCTAATTTTATCCACCCCTAGACTCGATATGCGATACTTAGACGAACAGACCAGACTGTACGGATATTGTCACTGTCAGGCTCAGTAGGGTTCGTGGATGAGTTCGCTCATCGGCTTCCCTTTCGCTCAATACAATCGGCAGCCGTTATGCAAAGCTAGTGCCACTGACATGCTTGTTGTTAAATCCACAGCCAGCGTATTGATGAGTCATTAGAGTTCCCCATAGACAGTTTCCTAAGTTCGGACGAAATGTTGTAGATGCCGTATAGTTTTATGGCAGGGTTCGAACATACATGTGCACTTGTGCACGTGTCATGGTTCGGACAGATAATACTAGTTGACTTTGGTTTAAGCCGGATCCTAGTATTATATTGTGTTGGAATACTTTTGTCTCGTTGCATTTGTATTCGGTCGGAATACAAACGCGGGTATGTATATACAGTTGTGGGGTAATCCTGTAATTCGTTACGGGATTACTTTTGAAGTTGCCTATTTTCTTTCTCTTGATTAAACATTTGGTTTAATATTTAATTAACGGATATTTGTGAGCTTTGTTTTTGGCCAAATTCCTTCATTCTTTCTTGGCCAAAATTCCATTAGTTGTGCAAATCATTCTTGCTTTGGATGTTGTAGCCGAAACATTATTTGGGCAAAGGAAATTTGGTGAGTCATTGTTTCTTTGCATTGAATGAGCATGGGTTTTTAGTGAGGTGGCATGGCAAATTCATGGGCAGAGATGGGCTGTTGACATGTGAGTGAGTGGGTTAGGGATTAATTTATTGTGTGACTTCTTTTTAATTGACCACCACTTCATTCACTGCCAATTAATTTGGCCATCACCACTTGAAGAAGATTTCCAAAGAGCACCATTATCTTCATTTTGGCTGAGCCCATTGTATTCATTTTTCACTTGAAAATTCCTTGAGCTCACTCACTTCTTCACCTTTTCAAGTGGCAACTTCAATTTACCTCCACCCAATTACTTGGGTGCCTTGAGAAAAAGTATTCTACACTATCTCTACATCAATCTTGGACATGTCGGCTAGCAAACTTCATGTCCGAGTTGCCTCGGTTCAGAGGCAGGAGCCCGTATAAAGATTCCTCGATGTGGTTCCACTTCGATAAGCGAGACCGGAAGGCGAACTTCGTCGGGGCAGCCGCGATAAGCATGGGATGGAGATTGAAGACCGAAGGATACAGATCGATCGGTATAATCTCTGAACTTACTTTGTGGATTGCTAGAATACGGTTAATGGAACGATCCGAGTATTTGATTGTGGTGGCGCCAGTTTGTAAAATTTTTGTTCCGCATTTGGCCTCGGTTTGACGGCCGGGGCGCTGTCGTAACCCAACATTTACATCATACTAAATGTGTCGTGAGTTTTGAAAATTAGATGACAAGTCTAATATGTCTGGAAACTTTTTAATTGATAAACTATTTTTTGAGGATCAAATAGGTTTGTTCTGAAATAAGTAATATCAAGAATAGTTTTGAAAGTGAAGTGGATATGAAGGGATATTATAGATGCCTTAATAGGAACTAATTCTGAAGAATAACACATCTGGAACTTGATTGGAGTGATTACACACCCGATCCACTAAACACGTCTTTTATTCTAGAAATAATTGAACAACTGGTTATATCTCCGTTCGCATTAAATCGTTATGATTTCCACGCCAAAATGGGTCTTTTTATTTTAAGGGCCTAGGTAACTTGAGCAATTAAGTCCGCCGGGGTGTCTCTACACTTAATACCCTAAAACCAACTGGTTTGGGAGCATTGGCCCAAACCTCGCTGAGAAACCTAGAAAATCCAAATTAAAAACAAAGTCAAGTAAGTGTTCTCTCTGAGTTAAAATTCCTAACCATTCTTTGTATGAGAATAATCTTGATAAAAGACAGGTTTTTATAAAAATATTTTTTAATGGAGATATGAAGGTTTTATCCTATGATGAAGACTATTGCACGTTCACGAAGGTGTGTATGAAACGAAAACAAGTAAAAGGTAGAGTAAAAAATAAGACATAGTTTCCTATTAAGGAAGATAGAAATTCTGAATTTGAAACCTAACTGGAAAACGAAACTTGAAAAATACTTAACTCTTTATAAAACTTATGTGATCCTTTTTAAGTTTTTATCTGGGCTTTATTTTGTGACATGTTGACTTTAATCGATCCTTGTGAAACTTAACAACACTATTTGCACCACACGTAAAGACATATAAGATCTTAAGTTAAATAAGAAATGATGTGTGCAAAATAAAGGTTCGGTTTTTCTAACTTAAGATAATAGAATTTCTAGCTTTAAAACTAAACCTTAGGGTTCGAATCAATAGTTATTTCGCGAAACTAGCTTGACAGGATTTTATGGGTGAAATCCGCTGAAAACCCTCAAGAGACAACACTCCTCCTACTAGAGACACATAGAGGTTTAACGGCTTGTTGCACAAACTCAGTACAATCGGGTTCACTGCGGAAGTGAGGTTGGGATTTTTGCTTTGCTCGGGACGAGAAAAAGATAAGTTTAGGGGTATTTGTTCATCTCAGAAAACTGCATTTTAATACCACTCATTCATTATCTATTTTGTTATTTATCGGTATTATTAACTAGTGTCTGCTCAGTAAATACAGATTACAGGTATCCGTGACAAAATACTGGAATCACACTCAGAATCACGGATATAACGTTTGGGCGCTAACACTGCAAACAGATCGTGATTCAAAGAGCTCGTTTTTGCAAATAAACAAGTTTTAGTCCAACACATTACAAGTGTGCACAATACTCTTGGTGACTTGGACTATGGTGGGGCTGTCTTGGCACACATGACATGATGAATTTTGCAAGTAGGGATCATGAGCATTAAATGCTAAAAGATGTGATGTGATTTGAAGTATCAAGTTTCCCTCCAAGACTACTGAGTATAAACTAAACTGGTATGAAGAAATCAAACATTATCAGTGGACTTGTTGAGTGCACTCGAGACCACCACACCAACACGAGCCCAATTACCCAAGATTGGACCAGCTAGACCCTCCAAAAAACCGGCATCACCGGTTTTTCTGACTCCAAATGACCCTATTTTTCTTCTGGTTGTTTATTTAGGTCACATCATCTTATTTTTTTTGTTTGTTTATTCTGGAATGAGGCCTATAAATACCAGATCAATGGGCAAGGGGAGAGGATACTTTTTTGCTTTAGTATTAGTTTAGAACAAATTGTAATTTGTAACTTGTCTTTCCTTTGAACTTTTGAGCTCTTTCCCCTTTGTCTTGACCTTGTAACTTCTTCATTGAATTTGCAAGCTTAAAATTTAGGTTCTTGAATTCAAGATTAGTTGTATCTCATTTGAAAATCAATAAAAATTATCATTGTTCATTACATATGTCTTGCTTTCTACAAACATTGAACTTGTGAATTCCTTGCCTTGCTTTGATCTTGCAACCTCTTAAGTGAGCTTGCAACCTTAAAATTTGATATTTTAATTTCATATTGGTACGGACTTAAAGAACATTTGAAGATATTTGCACGTAGGATATACCGCTTCTTAACTTTCTAACATTAACTTTACTTTTCTTGCAATTTTTGTTATGTGCCTTACTCTTTTCTTTATTTTTATTTTTGGTATTGTAAATATGTGTAAGTAATTGATTTACTTGTTAATAATAGAATATAGTTAGTTTATGTTAGGAGATGTGTTTGCTAAAACCTTAAAAAACCTTAACTTTGTAATTGAAATTTCGACCAAACGACTTGCAATTCAGCTCCGTTAGGCACCCTATCCTACCACGATAGCCGTGAATCCTAATCATAACCGGTTGCGAGTGGTTTACCGAAGGCTAGGTCAAGAGGCAACAATGGAAGGACAAGGGACAAGAAATACGGATTTGGCACACAATAGCAAATATCGTACTTCAAGTTCCCTAATCCACGTTGTTGCCTATTGCCTTAGTGTCAATATCAAAATTAGGTCTATAAAGAAACGGCAAATATCATCCTAACACAAGCTAACCTAAAACTACCCCTACCAAATCTTTTTATTGAACATATTATAGTTACAACACTTAGTATAAACAACAACTCAAGTCACGGTACTAACTCATTAAAATAAGCTTAAAAACCTACCATCTCCTTGCGGACGATCCGTACTCATCGCGGCTCGCTACACGCGACACCGTCTTTGATTGCGGTTATTTCAAATTCTTTCTAAATACGACACGTGAAAAGCGTGCTAATCAGAACACGCGACTGTCCTAGGATGCACTTCTAGTTCTTCTTTTAAGCGCTTGCGTGTGAAACAAGTGACTCGGTCTCAGCCACTCTTTTTTGTTCATCAGAGATGCTCACGTGGGGAAACACGTGAAGTTTCGTTATAGTGTTGAACACTAATGAATCACCAGTCTTTTCTTCTATGTGCATAAAGATTTTGATCTCATATAAACGGTACTGGGACCTGAGTTTAGAGAATTTCAAGTCTCCTGTTTTATAAGAACTAAATTTTTTCACAGGGTTAAACCCTAGTGTTATCAGAGGAATTAAATTCCTATATACTTTTGTAAGAATTAAATTCTTTGAACTTAGTTCTTTCCCCTAAATTTTGAATCTGCATAACAGAATCTCCACGATGAGAATTAAATTCCCAACTTGTTGGGAGATCTTCTTTTGCAGATCTTAATCAGAGGAAGAAATAAGTTCTTGTATGAAGGGTTAAACCCTTAAAGTGGCGAAGAAGAGATAAGATAATCTCTGTATTTTCTTCTTACCTAGGATTTTTTTTAAGTGGGGGATCTTCTTCTTTTAGAGAATTGAATTCTCTATCTCCCTTTTTTTGTATGTTTCTCTTTCTGTTCTCTCTTTTCTCCTTTTTCATTTTCCTCCTCCCTTTATTTCTCGCCCCCTCCGTTTTTTTTAACTTGAAGTTTTGGGTTCTTTATATAGTGAAGAGAAGTTTGTTGATTAGTTTTAAGAAATCTCTCATTGAGAGATCCCAGTTGATTTTGGGGGTCTTGCCCACTGTTGGATCATTGATCCAAGGATTCCTGTTTTACAGAACATATTTTCTTGTTTCTTAAACAAGATTAGGGAAATATTCTCCCATACATAATTTATTCTGTAGATTGGTGATTTTTAATCACCGTTGGATTTTTAATCCAAGGGTGCTTGGTTTAACGGAGCACAATCTTCTTTGTTTAAGAAGATATGAAAAATATTTTCCAGCTTATGGGATCTTTGATCTGCCAATTTTCTGTTTAACAGAAAATATCATTTCTCATTTAGAAGTTTAATAGAATTTAATTGTATGCTTAATCACCATTGGATCTTTGATCCAACGGTTCCTAGTTGAGTAGAATTTAATTCTACGTAGGGAAGTGCCCTCACGTGTTTAACACGTGGGGCTTATTAGCATGGTAATTGTTTTAATTGCAGTGCTTATATGCGTTGCATATAGGCACTCACGTGTTAAACACGTGGGGCAGTTTTAGCCTAGCAATTGTTTTAATTGTTGTGCCTATATGTGTTGCATATTGGCACTCATGTGTTAAACACGTGGGGCTGTTTTAGCCTAGCAATTATTTCAATTGTTGTGCCTATATGCGTTGCATATAGGCACTCACGTGTTAAACACGTGGGGCTGTTTTATCCTAGCAATTGTTTTAATTGCTGTGCCTATATGCGTTGCATATAGGCACTCACGTGTTAAACACATAGGGATGTTTTAGCCTAGAAATTGTTTTAATTTCTGTGCCTATATGCGTTGCATATAGGCACTCACGTGTTAAACAC
This sequence comes from Agapanthus africanus, assembly GCA_030015575.1. Taxonomy (NCBI): domain Eukaryota; kingdom Viridiplantae; phylum Streptophyta; class Magnoliopsida; order Asparagales; family Amaryllidaceae; genus Agapanthus; species Agapanthus africanus. Next base: position 24,494,191 of record CM057338.1, on the reverse strand, counting down.
ATGGGCCTGTTTTAGTGAGGAACTTTCCCTCACCCCTTTTTTTATAAGAGAACAACCCTGCTCTTATTTGTTGCAGGTATGCTCTGGTTTGGTTGGAGCACTTTATGACTCATTCTCGTTGCAGCTTCTTTATCCAGACACTGACACTTAGCCTTTTCATATATGGCTGTCTCGTGTTCTCGGTCAACTTTGCTTTTTTGAAAGGCTTCATTTAGCAGGCTCTCAATCGGGTCTTGTTCTGGCAGTTTCAAGGATTTTAGCGCCAATTCTACCCCCAGTTCCTCTGCGTTGTTTTATGACGCTGAGGGAGCCTCTTCATCATATAACGACGAATGTGAGACCATGTGGCAACTTGCTACACGGTCTTCGGTGACTTCTGATGAGTCATTCCCTCATCATTGTCACTGTCTTCGCCCTCAAGAATATACTTGAGGAATTTTTCGAGCATGACCGGTGTCCGCGCCTTTTGGTTATACTCCTTCAGCACATCTATGTATTTTTGTAAATCTGTGCACTTGTCGTCATACTCGGCAGGCTGCACAGGCTTCTTGGTCTTCTTCTTTTTCTTTGAAGACTTCAAAGGCTTGACTTAGGAATTTTTCCCCTCGTCAACAATTTTCGGTGCGGGACGAGGTTTTAGTATCCCTTCGATTATTTCGGGTTCAAGTGGGCTTTTCCACCTGACTGCCGGACATGCATGTAGATCTTTCGGTATTCTTTTGGTTCTTGCTGAAAGAACGACTTCCTATAGAGTTTCTTCCATGAGTGAGCATGACACCCCTGCGCATCCACCTTTTTGGGAGTCTGCTTCTGAGTGGGTTTACCTTCCAGTTATCAGACAACATGAATTTCCCATGTTGATATTGGTCCTTGACCCAGTTTTTCAAGACGTAGCAATCTTCAATTTTGGTGGCTCACCATTCTATGATAGGAATAGTAATTAGGGTTGTTGACGTCGCCGGGTTATGCTGGACGCCGTGGGTCTGGCAATATGATGAGTTTATTATGCATTGCCAATTCGAACAGTCTCCTCGTCTTATCGCGGGGAAACGAATAAGCACGTCCTACCCTTTCTTCTAAGGACGGGCGCAGATGTGCGTTGTTTTGGCGAACAGCCGATTTTCTGGCCGCTCGGATGTTTTCGCGTGTTAGCGACGAAGGCCGCTTTTCCCTTACCCTTAGTATTTTGAGTGCTCTTATTTAAGGAGAAAGGCTCATGGCCCATCTGGTCGATTTAGGCCAGTTTATCTATCAAATCCTGAAGGGTTGTGGGCTTGAAGAACGTCATGAACTGGGACACGGTCGTTTGAGGATCAAGGTCCTGATGAACATGCCCATGGTAGGAGACTCTTCAATGCGTTGTTCGCACTTAGACTATAAGTTCCGCCACCGGATCGCGTATTGGACCTATGTTTCTCTTGGCTTTACCTTAGCAGTGATTAATACTGTGATTGGAGTGCGTTCTCTCACGCTGGCGAACCACCATGTAAACAACAGCTCCATTTCTGCGAATGTTTTCACGAAGTCATTTAAAAGCTTCGAGTACCATTCGAAAGCTGTTTCTGACAAGCTGCCGACGAACTGGTGAAGCAACAGTTTGTCATCGCCTCCATTGTTGCCGCACAGAGCTCTGAATTGCATGACATGTTGTTGAGACTTTCCTGTTCCTTTGTAGACATGGAACTTAAGGATCGTATATCCCGGCGGATATTTAATTTGGTCATACCAGCCTAGATATAGTCGTCTGTTTCTAAAATTTGGCCGGCGGCTTCATTAACCTGGTGAGCTCTTATTTGATGAGTAATGTAATCATTCAGGGCGGCCTTGAAGATCGTTTCTTCTTTGGCCGCTGTTAAGGCCGGAGGAGGGTTTGATGTTTCCCTCTATCATCCTCGATGATTATCGACGGATTTTCGGCCGGGGTTTCTGATTTGATCATCATTTCAACCATGTCTTGGAACAAGAGAACCATCTGCCTTATGTTAGCAGCTTGCTCAGCGACTTCTTTATCCTTTCTCTCGAGCACCCTTCGCGGAAACTCTGTATCGGTCTCTTGCTCTTGGCGTTGTCCAGTCTCTTTATCTGGACTTTCTTTCTATCCGGTAAGAGCTGCCATTTTGGTCAGCATTTCCTGGAGCTTTTGCTGTTTCTCCTGAGCCTTAGTCAGCGATTAGGTTTGCGGTCGATGACTCATCGAGGCATGTCTTTCCTCTTTTCATGAAGCCATGTAGACCGTATGTACGGTTATTCCCCCATGCCGACTTTGTCTATAGCAGGTGTAGGGAGGGCTATCCGTTTTGGGGTATCCCCTTCAGATATAACGAGCTTCTTTACGGGCCCGCTCGAGCTTTTCTCAGCCTATTGAAGACTGAAGTTTCAGGGTTTCACAGTTTGCTGATAGGAGCCGTCGTGGTTGCCAGCTGATCGAAGACCGACTTTCGGGGATCTTCTTCTTGTTGCGTTGAGGCACCGAAACTTACAGGTGGGAGCATGGTCTAGAAGAACAGTCCAGTAGTGGGTTGTATAACCTGCCCTACCGACATTGAGAAAATAGAGGCCGTGTTGGGCCCATAGGTCACTCTTCCAGTTGGGATGGAGCGGAGTTGCTGTTCCATGAGGTGTAGTTGAGAGCCATTGATTTTCTGTACAAAAGCAAGACACTAAGTTTTAATACCTCGAATCCAAGAAAAACCATAGCGAACCTTGATTTTGTTCGTGAAACACGATACACGAAGTGTGCAGAGGAAAAGGTCCCAACGGGCGTGCCAGAATATGTTTACCGCCAAAAACAGGACCGAGACGTTGGGAAATCTAGCCTGAATTTAGGGGCAAATGCTATTTGGACTTATCCATCCACCACTCTGAAGATACCAAGTTGATTATGGCACCATATAGCGAAGATTTGGATAGATACGACCATTGTAACAGATTTCATCAGATTCCCCCTCATTTATGAAGGGTTTTTTTTATTATGGGGATGCTCTTCCCTACAGGCGCAAACCCATAAAGTTAATTACGTTATCGCGTTGCGATAATCACTTTCTCCTACTCTAGTGGTTCACTTTGTGTCATGTGTTATTTTGTTCGTTAAGGTTGCCCGTTGATTGTATACGGAGACTAATGTAACACCTGAGTTCATTTATACCTATTCCAGTCCTCATATTTCTTTTTTCGTGATATTCTTGATTTAACGTATGATGGGTGCGAATGGTATTTTACACTTTACATTACATTCGACCCTTCCCGCTTGCTTGAACCTGTTTGATTCTTATTTATAGATTACCTTGACTTGTTGCATGGACACGTGCATCTTATGTTTAGTACATACTGGTATTTTATCTAGTGTCACATCTTTCATCATATAACATTCTAGGTTACAGAAAATAATTTAAAATTGCATTTCATAGCCTGCATAATACCCCTAACCCCGTGGTAGCGTCCGCGCATCTCGTTCTCGTCCCGTTCAGTAAAACGGACGTGTTTGGATGGCTACGCGCACGTACGTGCATCCGTTCTTGGGGATATGCATTTTCTTTGACTGAGCATTCATTTTGAAATTGGGAAGTCGTATATATTTTTCATATTTTAAATCTGGATTTTTAGACCCGACCCAGTCGTGTTTTGGAGTAAATTTATATTTGCCAAAATCTCAAACAGACTAATATTATATTCTAATATTTTTTTCACACTATTAATAATCTTTAAATACTAACCAAAATATATATTCCAATAATAATCTCTCTCTCTCTCTCTCGCCTGACACAATCTCTCTCTCTAATTATATATATTTGTATATGAATCTTTTAAATATTTTTATAACTTACTTTTTTTAAAACCCACCGCCCCACGGAACATCTCTTCTTCCTTCATTTTTCTGTTTCCCGCCTCCTCGTCTTCACCCACGCCCGCGCTCGCCTCATGCCGCCGGCTACCCTCACCTTGCCGTCAACACCCTCGTCAACCTCGCTTTCCTCACCTCTCATCCTTCTCCTCCTTCTCCTCACCTATCTAACCCCGACACCCCTTACACCAATGAACCTGTTGTAAGTGCACGGCGGCGCCCCGGCCGTCCATCCGACGCCGGAATGCGGAAGCGGTGATAAACTTAAATTTTGCGGACTTAGCAAACCGGCACCACCGCGCACTAAACACCCGGATCGTAACCATTAACAAGTCTAAGCTAACTAGAAGATGGGTTAGAGATATACCGACGATCCAAGTCCTCCGGTCTTCTCATCATCGACCCGATCTCCTGCGGAATGTCCCGTCTCCTCCTCGTCGCCGGAAGTGCACCACATCGCCTACTTTGTTTACGGGCTCCCACCTCAATGCCGAGGCAACTCGGGCACGAAGCCGGCTACTCGACGTGCCCAAGACATGCTGTAGAATGTGTAGTAGAACTTGTGTCTCACTTTTGGGGTTATCGGAATCACCCTTTTGGTGGAGGAATGATACAAGGAGTTTTTGTGGAGGAACTTGTGAATTTTGGAACATCAAAATGAACAACCAAAACCCCACTACCTTTTTGGACAGCCCCAAATGGACTTGGCCGGCCACTCACTATCAAGAATGGAGAGAATGAGATGGATAGCAAAAAGAATGGGGGGGGGAAACTCTATCATGCAAGAGAGAGGAAAAGACAATCATGTGAACCAATGATAGCAAGGTGAAAACCACACTCTTCTATCACTCATCAACCATGATGATATCCAAAGTCAATCCATCATGAAGAATGAAGTCAAGCAAGTCAATGGATGGTGCTAAAATCATGACATGATAATATGCAAGGACCCCCTCCACAAAAGTCTATTTGCAACAATGCAAATAAACCCTCCTCCACCAATCTTCGGCCAATGAACGGAACAATGGAAATCGGCCGAAACGGAAAGCAAACTGGCAACTCCAGAAAACTGGTCCCGTAATAAATTACAGGAAAAACCCCGATACTGTGCATACACACCCGCATCTGTATTTCGACCGAAATACAAATGCAATGAGACAAAATCTACACTGTACTATACTAGGATCCGGCTTATACCAAAACCGGCTAGTAATATCCGTTCGATCCTGATCCGTGAAATACCGCACGTATCTGATCAAACCCTGCCATATATGCATACGGCCTATAGTACAGACTGTCCGATCCTGATCCGTGCAATACCGCACGTATCTGATCGGACCTTGCCATATCTCCATACGGCCTCTACAACCTTTCGCCCGAAAGCTGAGTAACTGAATGTGGGGGACTCTAAAGACTCATCAACACTTTGGTTGTGGATTTAACCACTAGCACGTTAGAGGTATAAGCCAATACATAACGGGCTACCAGGTATTGACAAAAAGGGACGTCCGTGAGCGAACTCAGCCTGACAACCCTACTGAGCCTGTCAGTGACAATATCCGTGCAGTCCGGTCCGTTCGTCTATGAGTATCGCATGGCGGGCCTAGGGGGTTGGTAAAAGTCAGACCCCCAAAAGCGGTACAAGTCGTGTCGGAGTGTAGCCCAGAACACCCTGAGATACTACTGGAATACCTACCAGTAAATCTCCTTGCCTTGGCCAAGGACTTTGTGTAATGGCTCTCCTAGACACAGCACGACCTCACCCCCAATACCGGGAGAGACGAACCCCTGAGGATACGCTCACTGCCTCCATGTGGCTCGGGACTGTACCCAACTAAAACCTGTTTGCACGACTCCTTTGAGCCGTGGTAGGGTAGTAATCAAAGTACAGTGGGAACTCACACGAGACAAATGACGATCCCCAGGTCGATGAACTAACCTGCACACATGTCACCAGGGAACTGCCATCTGACGTCTGGTATATGACCAACTAGCATGTTCCCGGCGAGTCCTGTCCGGTGTACTCATAACCCAATGAGCACCTGTATACATCTTAGGTGATCCAACTGACACCAGTGGCTTGTGAGACCGACCACCGCCCCTCGTCGGGGTCTCGACTGTATACACTAGTCTACTAATGGAGTATCGATGCCCAGTCTCGAAACTCCCACGACTAGGGACCTTTTAAGGATAAGCTTATAGACCCCCAGCTCCCACTTATATGATCGCCCTCATACTGCTGGTGGTCAAGCAAGAATCCTAAGGGCTCTATCAACGTGTAATAGCGACGTGTCAGGTCACCTAAAGCAGTACACGATGATAAAGGTAAACCAGATAGCATACTATCATCTCGAGTAAGACTGTCCTACCGGGATAGGTCCTCCCTCAATCATTACAATCACGTACCTGTGACCTAATAATTGACTCTGAGGGCACTATCTCCAACAATCTCCCACTTGCACTCAAGGCTAATTATTGCGATGTCGCATACTCACAGCCCGTGTGATACCGAACATCCAACTCCTCTACTAGTCAGTCTCACAAAGCTCGTTTGCGGAACTATTGCGTTCGAGGAATAGCCTCAGTGAGTGGATCCGCTTAGTTGTTTCTTTCTATGTCTCTCTATATCTCAAGTTCGCGGAGAAACCCATCTCCCGAAATGAGCAATACCTGTCTTAGAATGTGTCTGGATGTCTGATGGGACATAGCTCATAAATGAACTCCAAATCCAAACTTCTTAGACTGTATCGTCAACTGAACTTAATCAGTATCCTGCGCGCCATGCCTCCCTCAGTATTGCCTTGGACCACCTGTCCAAAATACTGCCCCTCATCAGAAGGAAAACTATAACTCTGACAACCTCCTTGTCGTCCATGTCACCTTGGAAGCCTGGAATGATAACTGTCTCCTGAATAAGGCTGTCGTTATCATATCCCTAGAACATCTACTTATGTTCTAAAACTGCTTCCAACCGTTTCTCCAGGATTGGATTAATGTCAACTTATTGCATCTAGTGCAAGAACAACATCTGGTGTGGTACTTGACATCTCACGATTGACTCAATTGCCTGAGCAAGTGATCTGCCAATCATGCACGTCCCTCTCCCCTTTAGTCTGTAAGACACCTTTGGAGAGGGTGACTCCATTACCTGCAGGTACACTACCGTGCCAGGAGTCGTCCATCCTAAATACTCTTAGAATGCTGTCAAGTACCCTGATTGGGAAACCACCCAAATCTAGATCTAAAACCATAGATCTAGTAACCAGTATGTCTGATATAAAATCCATTTCCTATGTGGAGAAACAACTGTGTGACGACCAAAGTACAACCGATCGTAGTGTAGGAGTTTCCTTTCCTACTCTGTGTATATCATCCAAATACCAGGATATCACACCCTACTACCTTCTCAACAGATCCATCCCCTATTCTGATGAAGTCAAACCCATGACTGTCACGTCAGAAATAGATGATCTATCTCCGCTACATCTGCTCTAGTCTATAAATAGACATAAGCAACCTGTCCACCAATGCTTCCGCTGCTCCCACTGACTACGACAACCCTCTGGCAGAGTCATATAGACGTACACTTCTAAAACTGGTTTAGAACGACGCTATACTCATCCTCCCGCCGGGTCTCGTAACCTGGAACAACAGCAATGGCAATTGTGGGTAAACAAGAACTTCCCTGTCACCGTCCTTGAGGCTACCGTAGTGCCTCTCGGGTGCCTGAAGTTACCCACCTTATCTGCGGAGTGGCCAATGGAATGTCAATCCAGATTGAAACTTTAGGTTCCTTATCAAATCTTCAGTAATCGTTTGTGGTTCTGGAATCACTTCCAGTTCTACCATACTCCCACTACTGTTTTCTGAAAAAATCCATTTTTAATAAAACTGTGGCGAGTCTAGAACAATATCGCTATTGTTCATCCAGATGGTAGAAAGTCAACCCTCGTTATAGCCTGGGTCAACCCACAAACAGCCATTACAGAAACGTGCCTTGAGTTGTCTAGTGTCTGGTTTTAATCATAAACCGGACAACTCCCCGTTCCTTAACATCGTTAAGATATGAACTGTTCTATATCCAATATAGAAACAGAGGCACTGATTTAATTGAACCAGATTCAAATCATGCAGCTGTCCCCAGCGCATGTCATCTAAATGGAAGGAGGCCGATCAGCGTTACTTAACTTAGGAATGCTTCCAATTATGAGTAACCTGAAAGAGAAGCAATTTCTCTTTATCATTACTATCAACTGAATACCATACACAAGTATCTATATCTTCGATCACTTTGAAGAATCCCGATACTTGCTACACCTGGTTCTCTACTCTATTCAAATACCTATAACTCCTCAAAACTTAGACCCTGTGTTTCAACGAAACACATGTCTAAGAACTAGAGAAGTTAAAAGTAAACAGAATATAGTATGAGGACCAACCCCTCTGTCCTAATGGACACTGGACAACATACAATACTCTGTATAAGTCCCTTGAGTCTGATAACTCTTTCACTGTGTGTCGTAGGTTGAAAACTGTACTTATGGTTAAGAAGAATTACACCGCTGTTTAATGCTCCTTACCTAACCATCCACTGATATAGGTAAATGTCGTAGATATAATTTCAGAAAGGTATATCTCACTCTATGAAAATAGACGTACAGATATATCATTTTGAAATTGGTGCATAACAGCGGATATTCAAAACCAAATATTTGCCGACCGGCAAACAGCCCAGGTGATTTCCTCAAATATCACCGATTACAACGAATCCCGATATAATGAGGATGATCACCCAATTCCCAATAACCTACTCCCACTCATCATCTGTAAAACCATACAGATGTGAGAATCGTACCTGGTAAATACATACCCTGGAGTAAGTGTCTAATCGGGAAATCAGTTTTCTTTTAATAGTACACAGTGAAACTGAAACATTGAAATGTTTCGTTGGGGTATCCTGGTATTCCTAGTAATGCCTCTTCCAGATTCACGACTGTAACCGTATAGTTCTTTGCCACCTCTCCAAATCCCTTCATATGTCTTTAGTCTTTACCTTCTGCACACCCTTTTAGGCCAAATGGTTTTCTTCCTTCCCTACCGTTCGGCACCAGCCTATGGTTTGGAAGAAGACTATCCAATAAGCATAATGGGTGTACTGTCCCAATCCTAGGAACACTCGCAATGAGAGAGGGTGAAGATAAAAGACAACCGAATAAACCTTATTTTTATTTCTCCTGAACCAGAATCCATCCCCGAACTGGAACAAGTTCCATTCGAGTTCGTATATAACCATACGATGGAGTATCCAAATAAACTGTGGATCTTCGTAGTGATACGGAGTGTCCTGGAGAAATACAAAGGTGATGTGGGAGTGGTAACGAAATATTTGGTTTGGTCGTGAATATCTGTTGCAATTTACTTTGCCCTCTTACTAATCCCTTGCTTTGTCTGAACTTAATACCTTCTGCACACCATCGTTATGCTAATTGGTTTTCTTCATTCCCTACCGGTCGGCACCAGCCTAAAGTTTGGAAGAAGACAATCCAATTTGCGTAATAGGTGTACTACCCCTAAACCAAGGAGTACTCGCAACCTGAGAGAGGGTAAAAGGAAAAGAAAACTGAATAATCCTATCCGTTTTCCCCAGAACCTGAAACCATCCTCGAATAAATTCTTTCGAGTTCGTATCTAACCATACGATGGTTTTGTCCAATGGAAGTGGACGTTCGTAGTAAAACGGGGTGTCCTGGAGAAAAGGGTAAAAGTAGGAGTGGCAATGAGGTTTGCAACTCTGACAATCCAAAAGCCAGTGTTAAGAAGGTTCGGTTAACTTGGTCACTGAGTCATAGTCTTAGGGTCGGGTCAATGGTCGCTGCCAAAGAGAGAGAGAAAAGAAACACTCAGCGTGCACTCTAACCTAGATCAGAATGGTTACCAATTTATCTAATCTGGAATCCTCCCACTGTACCTCAAATTCTCCTCCAAACCTGAAAGAAGAATTAGTCGGGATCACCCGAGGAGTATACCAACTCATCAGTGGGAATCGGGATCCAACTATCATCGCATGATAACGTGACGGAATCCGCTCACGTCATCACACTCCAGAAGGTATGCGCATATCTGGCAAGTTTCAGTTCTTTTGAAACTCCCGATGTGATTTTTACCCCATGCTCTTATGACCTTGACTAAGGCCAACAAATCATAAGTCACATGTCAAGTTCTACCCGTCATTATCCAGGTTGATTTGAACCCACCCGTACAAGCCCTTGACTAGGGCCAACAAGGCTATACGACTGTCCCAAACCAACGCATCTATCTATGCAGCATATGAACACCCAACAGCTACCAAACACTGTGCCTTGACTATGGCCAACAAACACAGCTTGAATACTATTGACTACCCATATGAAACGACGGAGGGCTACGAATGGTTTCTGGCGAAAACCTTTAACGTAATGAACTTGATATCGTTGAAGGAACTGATAGCTTTTTTTTTAAAAGTATAGTGACGAAAACCGTTGCTAAAGAGGTCACTCCCGGTGAAGGGATCTCGGCTCTTTCCCCGTAGAATGGGGTGCAGGATATTCCAAATGAATACCACGGTGCAAAGCAAAAGTAATCGGCTATAGTGAAGTTAATGCCCTGACGCAAACTTTTTGTCCAAGGGGTCACTCCCGGTGAAGGGATCTCGGCCCTTGCCTCGTCGACTGAGGAGCAGGATATTCCAACTGAATATCACGATGCAAAACAAAAGTGAACGTCCTTGCAATAACAGCTTTTTGAAAAAGTGTTCCAACAACATCAGATTAGGTTTGTTTTAACTTGCATTGATCCGAATCAATGCAGTCCCATCAATTGATCACACCACAAAGAACGAAAATATACTGATGTACGTATATGCCATCCGCATTCGCCACTGGGTCCCGTCATTACCCGTTAGGTTAGCTAACTAACGACAGAGCGGGGACTGGACTAGCGCGGATGCAAAACATATACAACATCTACTAATATATATACCAATATATTATATTCGCTCAAGGCGTGAATAAAATGCAACATCACAGAGAATGAACAGCATCACAGAAACAATACAGATATCTGGGATCCCCGGGTTTCACAGAGCCACTACTGAAACCCGACGTTCCCCTGGTCGTGTGGATAGCCTGTGCAATGAAATCCTAGACCCCTACGGGCGCGGCAAGTTACCCGCCAAAACCTGAAGCGAGGCAGCCCCCTTCAGCAACGTGAATGGACCACCCAGCACTTCACGGAATCCGGTAACTTGGGCACCCCTCCTGGGTCAACATGTACCCCCTACGAGTGCGGCGAATAGCCCGCCAATCCTAGAGTGAAGCCCCCTCCGTCTCAATGCCATGAGATGCGGGCTTGTTGCCCTCCAGAACCCGGCTATCCGTGCACCCCTCCGCGGGGCAATCCTAGTACAGAAAGTAAAATATACATACAACGGGTACATCGACCGCAACCAGGTCGTGCCCCAAAATAATAATACAAACAGGCAGTGACGGCAGTCCACATGTCGGACGCTCGCCCCGCAATATCAAATGTACATAATACAACAAAACTGTACTAGCATTGCATCCAGGCTATCCCCCACGACCGATCCGCAACATCACAGCATAAACATAGAACATCAACGTGAAAGTCACGTTCGTAAATCCGTCTAACCGGGCTATAGCAGTTAGACCGGATTTACCGATCGAGTGACATTCACGGTCGCAGATATAATGTAAATACTGTGAAAAATGTGTTTAAAATTTTCCGATTGACCAAAAATTAACAAGTGGGCCCCCAATCAAAACTGTAGCACTCACAGAAAACCTGAGCCCAATTTTAATATTCCAAAACCCCTAATTACAGCCCATAAGCCCACTGCAAAAAAATTTCCACACGAGCCCATACACCTGCGGCGGAAGCGCGGCCAGAAGGGGGTTTTGGCCGCCCTTCCGCGGTCGTACGGAGGAGTCGTGTCACCAAATTTTTTCAGTGTGCTTAGAACTCCCTGCACATCATTCTGAGACGACCTGAAAAATTTTTAGACTCCAAAAAATTTCGACAGAAACTGATGCGAAGGCAATACGGGTTTTGGAACTTTTTGATCGATCGGAAATGCAAACACATTACACAAAGCTAGACTAAGTTAATGGCGAGGCTCTGATACCACTGTAAGTGCACGGCGGCGCCCCGGCCGTCCATCCGACGCCGGAATGCGGAAGCGGTGATAAACTTAAATTTTGCGGACTTAGCAAACCGGCACCACCGCGCACTAAACACCCGGATCGTAACCATTAACAAGTCTAAGCTAACTAGAAGATGGGTTAGAGATATACCGACGATCCAAGTCCTCCGGTCTTCTCATCATCGACCCGATCTCCTGCGGAATGTCCCGTCTCCTCCTCGTCGCCGGAAGTGCACCACATCGCCTACTTTGTTTACGGGCTCCCACCTCAATGCCGAGGCAACTCGGGCACGAAGCCGGCTACTCGACGTGCCCAAGACATGCTGTAGAATGTGTAGTAGAACTTGTGTCTCACTTTTGGGGTTATCGGAATCACCCTTTTGGTGGAGGAATGATACAAGGAGTTTTTGTGGAGGAACTTGTGAATTTTGGAACATCAAAATGAACAACCAAAACCCCACTACCTTTTTGGACAGCCCCAAATGGACTTGGCCGGCCACTCACTATCAAGAATGGAGAGAATGAGATGGATAGCAAAAAGAATGGGGGGGAAACTCTATCATGCAAGAGAGAGGAAAAGACAATCATGTGAACCAATGATAGCAAGGTGAAAACCACACTCTTCTATCACTCATCAACCATGATGATATCCAAAGTCAATCCATCATGAAGAATGAAGTCAAGCAAGTCAATGGATGGTGCTAAAATCATGACATGATGATATGCAAGGACCCCCTCCACAAAAGTCTATTTGCAACAATGCAAATAAACCCTCCTCCACCAATCTTCGGCCAATGAACGGAACAATGGAAATCGGCCGAAACGGAAAGCAAACTGGCAACTCCAGAAAACTGGTCCCGTAATAAATTACAGGAAAAACCCCGATACTGTGCATACACACCCGCATCTGTATTTCGACCGAAATACAAATGCAATGAGACAAAATCTACACTGTACTATACTAGGATCCGGCTTATACCAAAACCGGCTAGTAATATCCGTTCGATCCTGATCCGTGAAATACCGCACGTATCTGATCAAACCCTGCCATATATGCATACGGCCTATAGTACAGACTGTCCGATCCTGATCCGTGCAATACCGCACGTATCTGATCGGACCTTGCCATATCTCCATACGGCCTCTACAACCTTTCGCCCGAAAGCTGAGTAACTGAATGTGGGGGACTCTAAAGACTCATCAACACCTTGGTTGTGGATTTAACCACTAGCACGTTAGAGGTATAAGCCAATACATAACGGGCTACCAGGTATTGACAAAAAGGGACGTCCGTGAGCGAACTCAGCCTGACAACCCTACTGAGCCTGTCAGTGACAATATCCGTGCAGTCCGGTCCGTTCGTCTATGAGTATCGCATGGCGGGCCTAGGGGGTTGGTAAAAGTCAGACCCCCAAAAGCGGTACAAGTCGTGTCGGAGTGTAGCCCAGAACACCCTGAGATACTACTGGAATACCTACCAGTAAATCTCCTTGCCTTGGCCAAGGACTTTGTGTAATGGCTCTCCTAGACACAGCACGACCTCACCCCCAATACCGGGAGAGACGAACCCCTGAGGATACGCTCACTGCCTCCATGTGGCTCGGGACTGTACCCAACTAAAACCTGTTTGCACGACTCCTTTGAGCCGTGGTAGGGTAGTAATCAAAGTACAGTGGGAACTCACACGAGACAAATGACGATCCCCAGGTCGATGAACTAACCTGCACACATGTCACCAGGGAACTGCCATCTGACGTCTGGTATATGACCAACTAGCATGTTCCCGGCGAGTCCTGTCCGGTGTACTCATAACCCAATGAGCACCTGTATACATCTTAGGTGATCCAACTGACACCAGTGGCTTGTGAGACCGACCACCGCCCCTCGTCGGGGTCTCGACTGTATACACTAGTCTACTAATGGAGTATCGATGCCCAGTCTCGAAACTCCCACGACTAGGGACCTTTTAAGGATAAGCTTATAGACCCCCAGCTCCCACTTATATGATCGCCCTCATACTGCTGGTGGTCAAGCAAGAATCCTAGGGGCTCTATCAACGTGTAATAGCGACGTGTCAGGTCACCTAAAGCAGTACACGATGATAAAGGTAAACCAGATAGCATACTATCATCTCGAGTAAGACTGTCCTACCGGGATAGGTCCTCCCTCAATCATTACAATCACGTACCTGTGACCTAATAATTGACTCTGAGGGCACTATCTCCAACACCTGTCACCTCCTCGCCGGTGACCCTGCCTCCCTCGCCGTCGTCGCCACATAACCTCCCTCGCCATCACCGCAACCTCATCTCTATTCCCTCTCTCGCCTCTCCTCTGCTCATCTCCCCGACCCCCTGCACCCATCTTGAGCCCTTGCAACCCTCATCGCCGAAGCTCCGATCACCACATCACCTTATCGCCTATTCATTTCTCCACTAAGATCATCACCTCCGATCCCATCTCACCTTGCTGCGCCTCCTCTGAGCTCAACCCAGAACTCGATCCCTTTCCCTGCACCTACCCTGCACCTAACCTGCACCACCTCGCCGCACACCCTCACGCCAGCGACCCCTCATCGTCGTCGTTCCCTTCTCCTTCCCCTGCAGCCCCTACAACCCCAGAGCACCAACCCCTCTCTCCCTTCTTCCCTTCTCTTCTTCTTCCTCCATTCCCATTACCCTGCGGCCATCTTTTCTGGCCTATCGCTGGAGCCCGACCATCACCTACCCCATCGTTGGAAACCTCATTACCTCACATTGCCTCGCCTGTGATCCAAACCCCAGTAGGCAGCAACTTCTTCTTCTTCTTCTTCTTCTTCTTTTCTTAATTCTTGAAATATTGATTTGCAGCTATCGCCAGAGCCGTACGTGCCGTCGACGATCCCGACGACCTAGCGAGCGTACCTGAGCCGTGTGATCACTTTGTGCGTTGTTTGGATCCGTTCCGTGTACCGTGCGCGCGTCGCGACTTTTCCCGCCAACATGTGACGTTCCGTATACCCGTTTCTTGATCCGATCAGGCAAGTGAAACTTGCTACCTGCTATCTATATGAGTTTATAACTATTTATTTGAATATTAAGCCTATGGATCGAATATAAAGTCATTTGTTCCAAGTTAACAGTTTGATGTCTCGTTTAGATCTTTTAGATTCGGAACTTGAAACATACCCATTGCATTTTAGTGTACTATACCTAGTAACCACATCTGTATTCTAAATCACATAATAACTATTTTTATAGTCTATGGTACCCTTTTATAGTTTTACCTTATTGGACACCCGTGTGCATCTTTAACCTGTTTTAGATACATTTGCATCCCTAAATCATTTAACCCATAATAACGAGATTAACAATTCCATACTGGTTTAAGTGTATTTTAGTTAATGTTGGAACCACAACCCTAACTCTAATCTATAACTGTGCATCCCCATGCTTTAATCTGTACCCTTGCATATATCATCACCATGTTTCATTTTTATTGTTTCATTAGTACCCATGCTTGTTTATATATACACATGCTTATTTTAGTTTGATTATGAGCACCCACATGACATCCTGTGCATCCTGACACGACTTGTTACACTTCCTACTTGACACGACATGGTACCGTGCACCTCTCGACATGACATGATATCTACATACTACCTGGCTTGACCTGATGTACCATGGCGTTACCTGTTACTTGATCTTGTTTCTAATGCCAACAAACCTGACCTGTTGTCCTTACGGACAGTTCCTGTAGTCTATCCAGACAAACATGTACCTGCCTGATCCTGTGTTGGCATTAGCTCTAGATTACTTAATACCTGACTTGAACACATATAACCTAAGGGTATGGGGAAATCAATGATGAAACTTGACTTGTAACTCGACAGTTCTATACCTGTTCTGATCAGTCTTAGGGGCTAAGCCAGCCCCGGAGTGATGCTATAGACATCACTCGTCATTACCTACCATCCTTTACTGCCTTGCGGCACGTCTCGGGTTCAGCCCGAGAGTCATAGACCGTGATCCCGGGCATGCACGGGATACTATTGAGTTACATCGAAGATTCATCAAATTGATTTCAAAGACTTGAGAGTAGCTAACCCAATAGACCAGTGTAAATAACTCACTACACATTACCCACTGTCCTTACTTATATCACTGTTATGCTTGTTTTACCATTTATACTCATACTTGCATGTATTGCTACCCCTGTTTTATTATTGCTTGATGTTATGACGCGCTGACGTCTGGGTTTTGCATGACCCAGATCCTCTACCTTTGTTGTAGACTGATCAGGAGTATTGCCGCTGTTAGAACGAGCGGTGAAGATCATGTCGGTATGCAGTTGTACTTTCCAGGTGTTTCATTTATGGTATCTTTTGCTTCCGCATATTATTATTTCTTGACTCATTCATTCTGGCTCATAGACATGTACTAGATAGTTTAGTTTACTTTCCTGTTCTTGATATCTCTACAGCCGTAATGTGACTATGGAAGAATTTTTCCTATCCACAGGTAGCATAGTTGGTTATGTCACGTACCCAACTTAGCGTACTCTGGAAAGCGGGACGTGACATGGTTCTTTTGGTATCAGAGACATGGGATATAGGTTAATTGGTTTTGATTCTTTTGTAGTTGGGTATTGGACCCAATACACGAATCAGAATACTCGTGATTAGGAACATGTCATGCCGCCTTGTTATTGTGATTCTTGAATCATATCTTTCTCGTATCCTTTGCCTTGACGATATGCAAACAACTATGCATCTCGGCTTGAAACCTTTTGGATTCAACATTGTTTCTCCCTATTTCTTGATTCTGATACAAGGATTTGGGCGAGTTGAGTGGAGTTATATAATTGTACCCATGAACTGCAGCATAGTTACAATGCGGTACTCTATTTGAGTAACTTGGAGTCCTGGTCTTGATTCACTTCCCTATTCCATGATCATTATATTACCTTGCTTCTCTCGGTTTCATTGCTTACCAGTTATTGTTTTATCGCCAGCTTGAATCATGTTCCCGTGCTTAATACTCTCCAGTATCTTGACTTCGGATGAAGTCATCTTGGTAGCTTACTTGTTCTTGTTTTTTCCCGCGTTAGGATTATTCAATTCTGGTGCATCCCTCGTTTGTTGTTGTCTTGGGAATGGATTTTCGCGGCACGTTCCATGCTCATATTGATTGTAAGGAAAGGAAAGTGATTCTCCAGATTCCCGGACATCCGGAGCTTGTTTTGCTGGAGGAAGCGGTTCTGTCGGGCCAGTCGAGTTTAGGGCTAGGCCGACAAACAATGTTCTTTCGTCGATGGAAGTTATTAAGGAAGAAGCGCCGGCTATATTTCGAGAGTTCATAGACGTGTTCGAGGACATCTCAGGTTACCTCAAAACGAGATGTGGAGTTTGCAATTGATCTTGTTCCTGGTGCAGCGCCAATCTCATAGGCGTGTTATCCAATGGCACTAGTGGAGTTGGAAGAAGTCAGGAAGCAGGTTGCCGAATTACTTGAGAAGGGTTGGGTTCGCAGCAGCAACTCACCTTGGGGAGCTCCAGTTCTTCTAGTAAAGAAGATGATGTCACAAGGAGGATGTGCATCGATTATCGAGGATTAAACCAGTGACTATTTAGAACAAGTACCCGAACCCTCGCATTGGCGAATTGTTTGAGCAGCTTAGTGGCGCGAGGGTATTCTCGAAGCTGGATTTGCGATCCGGATATCATCAGGTCCGAGTTAAATCGGAAGATATTTGCAAGACTGTGTTCCGAACTCGGTATGGACATTACGAGTATTTAGTAATGCCCTTCGATGTAATGAATGCACCGGCGATATTTATGGACTTGATGAACCGAATCTTTTCACCATTCTTGGACCAGTTTATAGTGGTATTCATCGATGATATTCTGGTCTACTCGAGAAGCGTAGAAGAGCATGCAGAACACTTGAAGATCACACTGCAGACATTGAGGCAAGAAAGATTATATGCAAGGATGAGCAAGTGCGAGTTTTGGCTTGAAGAAGTGAAGTTTTGGGGCACGTTGAGGCTGGAGATGGAATCGCCGTTGATCCCGAAGGACTACAGCAGTTCGAGATTGGCCGATTTCGAAGAATGTTGCGGGGATAAGAAGTTTCCTTGGACTTGCCGGGTATTATAGAAGGTTCGTGGAGAATTGTACTCGTTTGGTTGAGCCTTTGACCAAGCTTACGTGCAAGGAAGTACCATTGGTGTGGACGGATAAGTGTGCGTCAGCCTTTGAGGCGTTGAGGCAAGGATGGATAACCGTTCTTATTTTGACCGTATCAGACGGTTCCAGAGAATTTGTGTTTCATAGCGACGTATCTGGAAAAAGGATTTGGATGTGTTTGATGCGGCCGAGAAGGTTGTAGCTTACGCGTCGAGACAGTTGAAGACCTATGAGAAGAATTACTCAACTCCTGACTTGGAGCTAGCAGCCGTGATGTTAGCTTTGAAGATTTGGAGACACTACCTTTTGGGCGAAAGGGTCAAGGTTTTCACTGATCATAAAAACTTGAAGTATGTATTCATGCAGAAGGAGCTTAATATGAGGCAGCACAGAAAGTTGGAGGATGGCTGACTACGATCTTGATCTTAAGTACCATCCGAGGAAAGTTAATGTTGTTCCGGATGCGCTTAGTCAGGTGCCAGCAATTCAGATGTTGACTACATAGAAGGAACTTATTGAAGACTTTCGGATATTCGATTTGGAAGTTGTGCTACCGCATTCTTCGGGACAGTTGATGCAGCTGCAAATACAGTCGTCGTTGATCGAGGATATTAAAGCAGTGCAATTGCAGGACCCAAGATTGCGGAAGTTTCGAGAACAAGTTGAAGCTGAACTTCGAACGGACTTATTGATTCATGAAGGTGATTCGTTGCGGTATGGTAGCCGTTTATGTGTGCCAAAGGGAGATTGCGTGAAGAAGTTATGAGGGAGGCACACAGTTCCGCGTATTCCGTACATCCAGGAGGCACGAAGATGTACTGAGATTTATGACAGCATTTCTGGTGGGAAGGCATGAAACGGGAGATTGGCCGCTTTGTGGCAAAGTGCTTGGTGTGTCAGCAAGTTAAGGCTGAACCTTAAAGGGTTGCTGGTTTATTGCAACCACTTCCGCTTCCTTAGTGGAAGTGGGAACATATAACCATGGATTTCATGACGGCTTTACCGCGGAGTCAAAGGGCAACAATGCAGTTTGGGTGATTGTTGACGGATTGACCAAGGCAGCTCATTTCATCTCTTTTCGAGATGATCAATCAACAGAAGTTTTGGCAGAACGGTACATGCAAGAAATTGTAAGATTGCATGGAGTACCAGTGAGCATCGTGTCCGACCGTGACACTCGTTTCTTATCACATTTTAGAGGAGCTTACAGGAAAGTTTGGGGGACTCAATTGAAGTTTAGCACAGCTTATCATCCTCAGACCGATGGCCAGTCGAAGAGAACGATCCAAACTTTTGAAGACATGTTGAGAGCTTACATGTTAGACATCAAGAGTTCATGGGAGGATCAGCTACACTTGGTGGAATTTCGTACGACAACAGTTTCCAGGAGACTATTCAGATGGCTCCATTCGAAGTTTTGTATGGTCGCAAATGTCATTCACCTGTTTGTTGGGACGGTGTCGGTGAACGAAGATTGTGAGGATTAGATTTGGATGTGCAGATAGTTGAGAAGGCTAATACTATCTGGAATCATATGAAAGCAGCACAAGACCGACAGAAGAGTTGGGCAGATACATCGAGGAGATCTCTGGAGTTCGTGGTTAGTGATTTGGAAATTTGAAGATATCACCAACTAGAAGAGTTATTCGTTTCGGGAGTCGAGGCAAGCTTAGTCCTCGATTCGTCAGACTTTTCGAGGTTTTTGGACGTGTTGGAGAAGTGTCTTATCGTTTGGCGTTACCGCAATCCCTGGCGATTGGTAGTGACGTGTTTCTCATACCTCAACTCCGTAAGTATGTTCGAGATGAGATACATGCGTTGGATCATTCGAAACTGACTGTACGGGAAGATTTGACTTTTGAGGAGCAACCGATGTCGATTATGGATCGAAAAGAAAAGGTTCTTAAGAACGAGGTTATCACTCTTGTACTTGTTTGTTTTTTTAGAGTAATCGCTCACATGGAGAATTAACTTGGGAACGAGAAGATGAAGTCCAACAGAAGATTTCCCATCTATCCTAGTAGTTTCTTGATTGTTTATCCTTCCTTGTTCTTGGAATTTCGAGAACGAAATTCTTTTGTAGTTGGGTATAATATAACACCCGAGTTCATTTATACCAATTCCAGTTCTCGTATTTCTTTATTCGTGATATTCTTGATTTAACGTATGGTGGGTGCGAATGGTATTTTACACTTTATATTACATTCGACCCGACCCGCTTGCTTGAACCTGTTTGATATTAACTATAGATTACCTTGACTTGTTGCATGGACACGTGCATCTCATATTTAGTACATACTGGTATTTTATCTAGTGTCGCATCTTTCATCATATAACATTCTAAGTCACAGAAAATAATTTAAAATTTCATTTCATAGCCTGCATAATACCCCTAACCCCTTGTTAGCGTCCGCGCATCTCGTTCTCATCCCGTTCAGTGAAACGGACGTGTTTAGATGGCTACGCGCACGTACGTGCATCCGTTCTTGGGGGTATGCATTTTCTTTGACTGAGCATTCATTTTGAAATTGGGAAGTCGTATATATTTTTCATATTTTAAATCTGGATTTTTAGACCCGACCCGGACGTATTTTGAAGTCAATTTGTATTTGCCAAAATCTCAAACGGACTAATATTATATTCTAATATTTTTTCACACTATTAATAACCTTTAAATACTAACCAAAATATATATTCCTATAACAATCTCTCTCTCTCTCTCGCCTGACACAATCTCCCCCCCCCCCTCTCTCTCATTATATATATTTGTATATGAATCTTTTAAATATTTTTATAACATACTTTTTTTAAAACTCACTGCCCCACGTAACCTCTGTTCTTCCTTTATTTTTCTATTTCCCGCCTCCTCGTCTTAACCCACGTCTGCGCTCGCCTCATGCCGCCGGCTACCCTCACCTCGCCGTCGACACCCTCGTCGACCTCGCTTTTCTCACCTCCCATCCCTCTCCTCCTTCTCCTCACCTATCTAACCCTGACACCCCTTACACCGATGAACTCGTCACCTCCTCGTCGGTGACCCTGCCTCCCTCGCCGCCGCCGCCCTATAACCTCCCTCGCCATCACCGCAACCTCATCTCTATTCCCTCTCTTGCCTCTCCTCTGCTCATCTCCCCGACCCCCTGCACCCATCTTGAGCCCTTGCAACCCTCATCACCGAAGCTCCGATTACCCCATCACCTTCATCACCTTATCGCCTCTTCATTTCTCCACCAAGATCATCACCTCCAATCCCATCTTACCTTGCTGCGCCTCCTCCGAGCTCAACCCAGAACTCGATCCCTTTCCTTGCACCTAACCTGCACCACCATGCCACACACCCTCACACCAGCGACCCCTCATCGTCGTCGTTCCCTTCTCCTTCCCCTACAACCCCTAAAACCCCAGAGCACCAACCCCTCTCTCCCTTCTTCCCTTCTCTTCTTCTTCCTCCATTCCCATCACCCTGCGGCCATCTTTTCTGGCCGATCGCTGGAGCCCGGCCATCACCTGCCCCATCGTCGGAAACCTCATTACCTCTCATTGCCTCGCTTGTGATCCAAACCCCAGTAGGCAGCAACTTCTTCTTCTTCTTTTCTTGATTCTTGAAATACTGATTTGCAGCTATCGCCAGAGCCGTACGTGTCGTCGACGATCCCGATGACCTAGCGAGCGTACCTGACCCGTATGATCACTTTGTGCGTTGTTTGGATCCGTTCCGTGTACCGTGCGCGCGTCGCAACTTTTCCCGCCAACATGTGACGTTCCGTATACCCGTTTCTTGATCCGATCAGGCAAGTGAAACTTGCTACATACTATCTATATGAGTTTATAACTATTTATTTGAATATTAAGCCTATGGATCGAATCTAAAGTCACTTGTTCCAAGTTAACAGTTTGATGTCTCGTTTAGATCTTTTAGATTCAGAACTTGAAATATACCCATTGCATTTTAGTGTACTATACCTAGTAACCACATCTGTATTCTAAATCACATGATATCTATTTACATAGTCTATGGTACCCTTTTATAGTTTTACCCTATTGGACACCCGTATGCATCTTTAACATGTTTTGGATACATTTGCATCCTTAGATCATTTAACCCATAATAATGAGATTAACAATTCCATACTGGTTTAAGTGTATTTTACTTAATGTTAGAACCACAACCCTAACTCTAATCTATAACTATGCATCCCCATGCTTTAATCTATACCCTTGCATATATCATCACCATGTTCATTTTTATTGTTTCATTAGTACGCATGCTTGTTTATATATACCCATGCTTATGTTAGTTTGATTATGAGCACACACATGACATCTTGTGCATCCTGACATGACTTGTTACACTTCCTACTTGACACGACATGGTACCGTGCACCTCTCGACGTGACATGATATCTACATACTACCTGGCTTGACCTGATGTACCATGGCGTTACCTGTTACTTGATCTTGTATCTAATGCCAACAAACCTGACATGTTGTCCTTACGGACAGTTCCTATTATCTATCCAGACAAACCTGTACCTGCCTGATCCTGTGTTGGCATTAACTCTAGATTACTTAATACCTGACTTGAACACATATAACCTGGGGGTATGGGAAAATCAATGATGAAACCTGACTTGTAACTCGGCAGTTTTATACTTGCTCTGATCAGTCTTACGGGCTAGGCCAGCCCCGGAGTGATTCTACAGACATCACTCGTCATTACCTACCATCCTTTACTGCCTTGCGGCACGTCTCGGGTTCAGCCCGAGAGTCATAGACCGTGATCCCGGGCACGCACGGGATACTATTGAGTTACATCGAAGATTCATCAAATTGATTTCAAAGACTTGAGAGTAGCTAACCCAATAGACCAGTGTAAATAACTTACTACTCATTACCCACTGTCCTTACTTATATCACTGTTATGCTTGTTTTACCATTTATACTCATACTTGCATGTATTGCTACCCCTGTTTTATTATTGCTTGATGTTATGACGCGCTGACGTCTGGGTTTTGCATAGCCCAGATCCTCTACCTTTATTATAGACTGATCAGGAGAATTGCCGCTGTTAGACCGAGCGGTGAAGATCCTGTCGGTATGCAGTTGTACTTTCTAGGTGTTTCATTTATGGTATCTTTTGCTTTCACATATTATTATTTCTTGACTCATTCATTCCGGCTCATGGACATGTACTAGATAGTTTAGTTTACTTTCCTATTCTTGATATCTCTACAGCCGTAATGTGACTGTGGAAGGACTTTTCCTATCCACAGGTAGCATGGTTAGCTATGTCACGTGCCCATCTTAGCGTACTCTGGGATGCGGGGCGTGACAACTAGTTTATGTCGTTGCCCGTAGGGTGCGGATCAGTCCAAATCCGTATATTTATGAATTTTGGTTTTGAACTTAGGTTATATGTTCCTTTAGTTCAAAATATTTTGCTTTATTTAAGGACCGTTAATCTAATTTGAGATTAAGATCAACTTAAATATATAAGCATTTGGGCTCAATTTATTTTAACTAAAAATACATTAGTCCTATTTGAGACTAAGATCAACTTAGCAACATTTAAGGATCATCAAATTTTAGTTGAGATCCAACAATAGAGCATTTGGGATCAGTTGCAAGAAATTTCAGAGTGACTTTTAGCCAATTTGGGTTTAGTCTGCTCAGTCTTTTTTCTTTTCTTCTTTTTTTATTCAAAAGTGCTAAGCACTTATTTGTGATTTGTTTGCTCAGCCCTTTTCCTTTATGTATAAGTGCTAAGCACTTATTTATGGCTCTGGCGCTCACATGTGTATCATGTGAAGCACTCAGCCATGGGCGTTGTCCAATCAGTGCTAAGCACTCAGTCATTTTGACAGAATATGAAGTGCTAAGCACTTGGTATGGCGCTCACGTGTGTAACACGTGAGGCACTGCCCAATCAAAGCTAAGCACTTAGTCATTTTAATAGAATATGGAGTGCTAAGCACTTGGTATAGCACTCACATAAGGAGCACATGCGGCGCTGGGATGTGGGTGTTGCCCAATCGATGCTAAGCACTTAGTCATTTTGACTAACTTTATAGTGTTCTGCATTTTTACTCAGCGCTCACGTGTATATCACATGAGGCGTTGGCCTTCTATTTTGAGTGCCCGCGTGGGAAGCACGTGAGGTACTGAGTCCTTTGTTTTAGGCGTCAACGTAGGAAGCCCATGAGGCGCTAAGTCCTTTGTTTTGGAAATCTTTTGGGCGCTCACGTGTGTTTCACGTGAGGCACTGAGTTCCTTTTATTTTTAGAAATTGAATCTATGTTAATGGCATTTTGTCCATTAATGATCACCAAGATCTTTGTTTTTGAAGATCTGGGATCTTTTTTTATTGGAGAACTAAGTTTTTTTTATATTAAGTTTTTTTATATAGGGTCAAACCCTGCTTGCAAAGAAATTAAATTCCTAGAACCATAAATTCTCTTCTCACTTTTTCTTTTAATCTAATTCTTTCCCTAAGATTTTGAGTTTGAAGAACAAAATCTCTCCGATGAGAATTAAATTCTCAACTTGTGTGGAGATTTGCTTTGCAAATCTCAGATCAGAGAAAGAACTAGTTTTTTTTATAAAGGGTTGAACCCTTATTTTCTTTATTCTAGGCAAAGGAGATATATTTTATCTCTACTTTTTCTTTACCTTGGGTTTGAAAGAACAAGTAGATCTACTTTGAAAGAGAATTTAATTCTCGGTTGCAGCTTCTATCTTTTTGTTTGCAGAAGCATATGGAGGGTTCTCTCTCTTCTTCTTTTTCCTTAAGTCTCCCATTCTTTATATAAGAGAGTCAAATTTATTGACTAGTTTGAGAAAATCTCTCATTTGAAAAATACCAATTGATTTTAATTGGCCTCAAAAATTGTTCGGGGATTTAATCCACCGTTGGATCTTTGATCCGGTGGATTTCTGTTTTACAGAATATGTTTTCTTATTTTTAATAAGATTGAGGATATATTTTTCCATATACAAAATTAATTCTGTAAAATGGTGATTTTTAATCATCATTGCATTTTAATTCAAGGGTGTTCTGTTTAACAGAGCACAATCTTTCTTTGTATAGAAAAATTGGGGAAATATATTCCCAAAATAGAATTTAATTTTATTATTGGATTTTTGATCCAACCGAGAATATCTTTCTCACTTAGAAAGATTAGATAGATATTTTCTCCTAATAGATTCTATCATTTGATAATTTATCATCACCATTGGATTCTTGATCCAAACGGCTCTCTGTTTAACAAAGAATATCCCAAATTTTAGGGAAATAATTTCCATGTAGAATTTAATTCTACATGCTCTTAATTTGGGCGTTGGCGCCCACGTGTTATGCACGTGGAGGCCACTTAAGAATTAAATTCTTATATATAATAGGCTCTCACATGTTTTGCACATTAGCGCTCATATGAACTTCACGTGTAGCACCAATATAGGATTTAATCCTATAAGAGGTCGGCGCTGGGGCTCACGTAGGAAGCACGTAAGGCGCTGCCTTATTAGATTTAACAGAGCTTAGCTCTTATTATTGTGTTTAATTAATAAGGGAACATAAGACAGTATCAAGGGTCTCGGATTCCCCTTCTAGACTTCATGTTGGATCCGGGGGTGAACAGGGCCTTCTAGACTTCTTGTTGGATCCAGGGGTGAACAGGAATATATATATATATATATATATATATATATATATATATATATATATAATCATTATGATGTTGTTCCATGCTCAACGGATAATCTCGAGAACCCGATATCCTTACCTAACCAAACTAGTACACGCACAACGCTCAGTCAATACCTGATATACTTTACCACTGCACACATATGACATTATTTATACTGTACACTTTATTTACCTTTCTCTTGCTTAAACTACATGAAACACCCGTTTACACATGCTCACATTAACATATGCGAATTTCACCGTACTTTTGATTTGTTTTATTTCATTCATTCTATCTTTAAAAATCCTACTTGAGTTTATCTCACTGACGGACATTTATCTCTTTTTCAATTCTCTCCCCCGAAATGCCCGTTAGGGCTGGAACAAGGCGTGATCGAAGTCGAAGGTAGGGAGGAAGGCAATGCTCTCCTCGAGACTACCTACAATTAGGACTTATGTCACCTTATTTCATTTTCTTTCATCCACCTGTTTTAGGGCTTGCCATTTGATGTAATAAAACTCTTGTTGTGAAACTAGCTTGTAATAAATGTTAGTTAATGAATAAAGTTGTTTTTATTTCACTTGCTTTTGTATACTCCTAAATTAATATACGCTTAGCGTAACTCTATTAAGGAGAGCCTACTTCTCGGTATAGTTACGTCGCAGGGCTCGTCGCGTCTCCGCTCCAGTATCTTGGGAAGTGAGGCATGACAGATTTTAGTGGTGGCCCATGCAGCTCCATATACTAAGCTAAGGCATTAACCAGCTTTTGTTAAAACCTTTTGAATCCAAAACCCCTTGAATCCCATTTCCTGAAATCCATCTTGAACCCCACTTTGTCCTTCTGAAGATCACGTCTCGACGCAACATGAACTCTCCATCGTCTCCTTAAAAGTTCCAGTCAACTTAATTTTTGCTTGCATCTCTTTCCGTTGTTCATTTTACAAATCATTGTTCAACTTACTTGTTTAATCTTTTTAAAACCATTATTTGAATCCAATTTGACTCTTCCGTATTTTCTTTTGAAGATCAATGGAAAGGGAGAACGTCAACTATAATGGGAACGGCAACGGGACAGCTGATCAGGCTATGCTTTTCTAACTCATGTATGACCTGCGGGAGAATCAGCAATAGCATACCACTATACTTCAAAGGTCCTTAAGTGAGATGTTGGGAGAGGCTCCAAGTCATGAAGTAAACACAAAATAGCAAAGTTGGTATCATCATGGTGGGATTAGACGCCCCGTCAGTCAGATATATGAAGGAGTATCTTTCAAGCTCTATGAGAATCAACAGTTCAAGAGGCTAGCAAGACCATCCTTATCACGACCGCATGCCATAATTTGCAACCGCTGCAGAAAGGCCGGGCATTACATGCGAGAATTTCGTGTGCTGAATGAGCATTGCCTACCTTGTAGGTTTTCTAATCTTAAGATTGGGAACTGTCCTCAAAAAAGGAGACAACTTAGCCCTGCCAATAGGTCGGTCAACAATGGGGCGCCACAGTATGGGGCCCGACCTGTCCCCGTGACAAGGATAATTGGTCTGGAAGCACAACAGAGGGGACCACCCTTGCCTCCGCAATAGCGCATTTTCTAGCAGATGTAGAAGAACCTTTCTAAACTCCAGGCCTTTATCACGGCAGTCGAAGGGGCTAATGCTACAGGTCACTATGGTAATCCTTCTTGATTTCTTAGTTTCAACTAGTTGTCTTATGCTTATATCTCTCAAGTTTTTCATGCATGCACCCATAATACCTTTCTCACTAACTTAGAAACAATTATAACCTTATTTCAACTTCCAAGCTTTTTCTATATGGAAATATCTCCTGATTTTACTCATTCCCAATTCTTTATATTTTAATCTTTCCTAGACTCTTTCCTTCCATCGGATGATAAACCACTACTTGGGAGCGACACATAGAGCGCAGAGAAGATTCCCGACAGCATTCCTGGTTACCGTGCCCAGTAGCGGCTTACTCCTTCAAAAATTTCAAGTATGAAATTATTTTAAGGAGGGTGGATCGTAACGATTGCACTCATCTTTGTTATCCCTGACAGATTCGGAATTCTTAACATCCATTATGAGGACTCGGGGAAGGGGCTTGGTTGTGTGTTGTATCAACATGGTAAGGTGGTTACCTATGCGTCAAGACAACTAAAGACTCATGAACATAACTATCCTACCCATGATCTAGAACTATCAGCTGTGGTATTCATCTTGAAGATATGGAGAAACTACCTTGAGGAGAAGGTGTGAAGATCTTTACTGGTCATAATTGTTTGAAGTACATTTTCATCCACAAGGACCTCAGGATAAGGCGGAGAAGAATAGTTGGAACTGACGGCTGACTATGATATCAACCTACAGTACCATCCAGGAAAGAATATAGTCCCCGACACTTTGAGTCGCTAGCCAATGGTTATGAGCCTCATAAACTAATAGAGGATTCAACAGGACCTCAAGAGACGGAGGTAATCACGTCAGGGGTACTTGCAACGTTGATGAACCTACAGATTGAGTCCACTTCGGTTGAAAGAATCAAGAAAGTGCAGATCTGTGGAGGCAGGTTACAGAAGATCAAAGGATAAGTGATAATAGGACTACGAGCGGTCTTCGTCATTCATGAAGATGTCACTCTTAGACATGAGAGCAAACTTTGTTAGCCTACGGGTGTAATCAGAAAGAGTTGTTGAAGCTCCTCGTACTCAGTTCATCTCGGGGAAGCTAAGATGTATGAAAACCTCTGACAGGATTACTAGCGGTACGGTGGGATGAGAGAAGTTCTAAGAATGTGGTCAAGTGTCTGGTATGCCAACAGGAAAGTTGAGTATCATAGAGCTGCGGGATTACTGCAGTTCTTTACCGATACCAGAATGGAGGTGGCAGAATATCACAATGGATACCGTAGCTGCACTCCCTCACAGCACGAAGGGCAAGGACGCCATATAGGTTATAGTGGACTGACTCATCAAGCCTGCCCTTTTCTTTCTGTTCCGCGTCGGACAGTCGACTAGGAGCCTAACAAAGAGATATATGGAGGAGATTGTCAGGCTGCATGGAGTACCAGTAAATAACATGTCCGACCGAGACATCGAATTTCAATCTCGGTTCTGGCAGAGTCTGCATGAGTCTTGGCGAGCTTGAGTTTCAGCACGACTTTTCACCCTTAGACTGATGGCCAATCCGAGAGGGTCATTTAGATTCTCGAGGATGTACATTGAGCTTGTATGTTGGACTTCAAAATGTCATGGGAAGATCACCTACATATAATGGAGTTCATTTACAACAACTACCAGGAAAATATCGGCATGGCACCGTTTGGAGCTTTATATGGGAGGAAGTCGTGATCTCCATTGAGTTTGGACGATATTGGAGATCAAAAAAACTTTTGGGGCCTGATGTGATTGTGGAGATAGTGGAAGTAGCGAAAAAAATCAGGGAATAGCTGCAGATAGCCCAGGATCGACAGAAACACTGGGCAGTTACGAAGAGGAGACTGCTAGAGTTCCAACTGGGTGATCACGTGTTTATGAAGTTTTTCTCGAATCAACGAGTGATACATTTTGGGAAGCGCCGAAAGCTCAATCCACGATTCAACGGTCCGTTTGACATCCTGGGACGAGTTGGTGAGGTGGCCTATCGCTTGACTTTACCACCATCATTGGAAGGCATACACAACATTACCATATCTTGCAGCTAAGGAAGTATGTCGGCTACCCTAATCACATTGTGGATCGTTCAAAAAAAATGTATAGGCTGACCTAACCCATGAGTAGCAGTCGATTGAGATCCTAGACCGGAAAGAGAAAACCCTGAGGAACAAGGTCGTTCAGCTCGCTAGGATTATGTGGTGGAAAGACCCTCCATGCGAGTCCATTTAGGAGAGAGAGGACCAAACAAAATAGCGATACCCCATATTTTTATAACCCCTTCTTTGTGACTTCTTTACCCGCTACCCTCTATAATTTCAAGGACGAAATTGTTTTAAATAGCATAAATTGTAATATCTATGTTTTTCAAACACCTAATAAAGGTTTTTACAGATTTTTAGAAATACCGTATTTGTAGTGGATGCTAGGACGTATATAGGGAGGTTGAGTATGAGATACTACAACCACTGCTACAGATGGCCCTAGTGCAAGTGGGAGATTGTTAGTTATATGTATGCCCTAGAGGCCATTACTGTACATATGATGTATATTGTAGTGGATGCTAGGACGTATATAGGGAGGACTTTCTTACTCGACATGATAGTATGCTATCTGGTTACTCTTTACCTTAACGTGTATACTGATTGTCTCTCTGTTACATGCTGGTAAAGCCCTTAGGATGTGTACTTGACTACCTGGACTATGATGCGGATCATACTAGTGGGGACATGGTAGTCCATAAGTACATCTTTCAAAGTCCCTAGTCGTGGGTATATCGAGACGGGGCATCGATATACCAGAGTAGACTAGCGTATACCTTCTCGACCCATACAGATGGGCGATGGATGATCCCATATCCATTGGTGTTTGACATCGGAGATGATATACGGGTGCTCAGTGGAGACTGGGTACACTGGAAGGACTCGCCGAGAACTCCCAGATGGTATTATACCTTACGTCAGATGGCAGTTCTCTGGTGACACTGGTACAGAGTAGTCTGTTGACCCGAGATCATCATAGAGTCTTGTGTGGTTCCCACTGTGCTTTGATTTCCATCTTACCACGTCCAAGAGGGCGTGCAAAACTGTGGTTTTTGGGTACAGTCCCGAGTCACATGGAGGCAATGAGCGATAGGAGGGGATTCGTCTCTCCCAGTATAGGGAGTTGATGTTGCGCTGTGTTCGATTGGCTATAACCGGAAATCCCTGGCCAGGGTTGCTGAGATTTACTGGTAAGTGTTACCTGTAGTTTCTCGAACTGTTATAGACCTCATATCGACACGACTTATCGAGCTATTGGGGTCTGACGTTTACCACCCCTAGGCAAGATATGCGACATATCAGACGATCAGACCGGACTGTACGGTAGTGTTACTGGTTGAATTCACTGGAGTGTGAGCGGGCTTGCTCGTCGATCTTCTGATCGCTCAATACCCGGGTGGCCGTTACGTTTAGCAGACCGCTTGCGGCTTGTGGGTGTTTGATATGATCATCACCTGCTGCCGGCGTATTGACGAGTCTTTAGAGTCCTACACAGAGGTTTCCTGGCTCAAGCGAAACGAAATAGGAGCGCATATGAGATATGTGCGGGACCGAGAATAATGCGTGTATGTGATACCGTATTCTATTCTCGCGATGAATGTATCGAAAGGTTGTATGCGATACAACCTAGTTATCGAATCAAGGATTGATTCGATAAGCCGATACATTGGATATTAGTCGGTTATATGCGATATGACCGGATCGTTAAATCAAGTGTTGATTTAATAATTTGATGTATAATTATATATTTGATATATTACTTTGCATTAACTAATATTGGTTCACTTTAAATGGATTTTCTCACTTGGATTGTGCACATTGTATATGTGATATACTTTTGTACACAAGATTGTATCATGTTTGATGATACATGTTAGTTTGGGTTTGTGTAAAGAATTAAACCATGGTTACTTAAGTGGTTAGGGTTTCATTTCCTTTTCTCATTTATTTATCTATTTATTCTTTTTGGAAAAATATTTAGCATAATGCAAAATGGTGGCTTTCTTTGGATGCATGTTGAAGCTTCATGAAGCTTTGACCAAGTGACCATTTTGTCTCCATGCTTAACCCTAACCATTCCCACTAACCATGATTTATTCTCTACACATTACCATGGTTAATATTATGATAAGAATTGATTTTTCTATTCTATTCTAAAAACTTATCATAATATATCTTCTTCTTCTTCTTCTTCAAGATAAAGAAGCTTCACTTCATCAATGATGGATTGATGAAATAAGTGAGAAATCCAATTCTAAAGTCTACCCACTTCCTATTTCTTCATCCTCTACCTCTTGCCAAGTAGTAGAGTGTGTTTTCTTCACAAGTTTTCTGACTTGGT
Organism: Agapanthus africanus; assembly: GCA_030015575.1. Taxonomy (NCBI): domain Eukaryota; kingdom Viridiplantae; phylum Streptophyta; class Magnoliopsida; order Asparagales; family Amaryllidaceae; genus Agapanthus; species Agapanthus africanus. The sequence continues at coordinate 24,462,265 of CM057338.1, read as the reverse complement.
GAAGTGGGAGCTTGATCTTGTGATGCCTCGACGTAGATCATCTTCGACACGAAGCCGACGACCTTGCCCGCCCATTTCTCCGATGAAGCCGACGCTAGAGCCCGGGTTTCCATTTGGACAGCGAGGAGACTTCATTGCGGAGCTATGGAGGTGGAGGACCGGATCTACAAAGGTTGTATTTCCGTTCTCTTAGTAAAGTAGTTTACTAGTTCTATTTTCGCCTAAAATTCTAGTTAACGATCCGTATTAGGGTTTCTCGGCACATGTAAAATGTTAAATTGGCATGGTTGATGCCTTGTGAGACCTCATTAGAGTGCCTAGGAACCCAACATAGACAAGTGAGAAAGGTAACTTTAAAAGACCCGTCTCACGGTGATTCATGAGCAGAACCCTCCTTTCTTTATTCATGCTTACCTGGCCACAATTGGTGGTGAAAAGGCGATTTGAGGGATATCTTACAACTTGTCGCTTTGGACCAGTTAGGAGCAGTCTAGTTGACTTAGAAGACCCTAGCTCTAGGTTTGATTGTGCATGTTTAAATTGTGATTGTTTGAAAGTGTGTCGTAGTTCCGTACAAATTTTTTTGCAAAACTCTTTATAAAAAAATATTTTAAAAACACAGAACAATTTTTTTATAAAAACTTGCCATTTGTCGCTAGAATCCCATTGCACCCACCTTTCAACCTCACACTTCCCATTGACGTTTTCTTACCCTCACATTCTACATTTTGACTACACTAAACTCGTTTAGTGTATGTCCGGTTGGACTCAGGACACTAGCGCCTGCTTAGTCCGTGTTTCATTAGTCGCTACCAACTACGTGATCGACTCCGAAGTCGAAACTCCCTCCACTTCTTTTTCATCCTTACCTTTTCCGGCCAACTCCAACGTTGACCGGAATTCTGTCCATCCACCTTCATCTTCACATTCATCATCTTCTAAAGAGATGTCAGGATTCAATCCTAACAACCCTTTACTTACCTCGGGACCGATTCCACCTCAACTGGGTGTGAATAACCCGCAACAATCTCCTGTTGAAGCGCCACAGCAAATCGCACTCCAGGATCGTTTCTATCCTACCCGCTCTATGTTGGGTCACGGCAGCGCCCCGGCCATCAAAACACGGCAAAATGCGGAACAAAAATTTCTGAAACCGGTGCTACTGCTACCCGAATCCCGAATCGACCTTAAACCCTAAACTAGCAAACTAACTAAGAGTTAGAATCGTTATACCGAGTTGATCCTTGTCCTTCGGTCTTCATTCCAAGCTCCTAGCGGCTCCTTGATGTGGTTTGGTTGACGGTCTTCCTTCGTCTCCGATGATCCACCGGAGGGAAACGGCGCAAGCTCCAACCTCGTCGAACGAGGCAACCGACGCTCCAAAGTCGCTAGCGATGGAGAGTCGAGGTGTATTGAAATGTCACTATATTTTTCTCTCTATCCAAAGTGCTCATGGAGCAACCATAGAAGATGAAGAAGGAGGTGATGAAGACTTGGCATGAACAAAGAATTGGCTAAGTATTTTGTATGAATGAGAGAGAGTGGGAGTGCATAATGTTTCACCAAAAAAACCCAATGAAAATGAACCCCCACCACCATAAGTGGCCGGCCCCCTCCTCTCTCTCTCTCTCTCACACAAAAATCATATCCAATTAACATTAAACAAATGCAATCATACCTAGCACCATGCCCTGTCATTGTTCATGCCACCTCATACCCTCCACCTCATTAAAAAAACAAATGAATTTCCTAAAAAGGAAAATCAATAATGAGGTGGCAAATCTTCTAGAAGCTATTCCATATAAAATACGGAATACTTCCCAATACATGTATCGAAATACTTATACGCGTATTCGTACCAAAATACGAATAGCCAAGAGAGAAAATAAATAGTGAACAATAATACTAAAATACATATATATAAATACATATGTAAATTATTAAATCAAAACCTGATTTAATAATCTGGCTTAATCCTAAGCCGCTAGTATCATCAACCGTCCGATTAAAGTCTGCACAGCAAGTGCACATATTTAATTGGACACCTGTATGTATCAACATACGCCATGCACACCATATCACCTGAACCGAGAAAACCCTCTGTGTGGGACTCCAAAGACTCGTCAATATGCTGGCGGTGGGTTTAACCACAAGCACGTCAGCGGCACTAGCTGTACGTAACGGCTACCCAGGTATTGAGCGAAAAAGAGACCGACGAGCAAACTCATCCTGAACCCCTACTGAGCCTGTCAGTGACAATATCCGTACAGTCCGGTATGTTCGTTTAAGAGTATCGCATATCGAGTCTAAGGGGTGGATAATGTCAGACCCCTAACAACGCGATATTTAGTGTCGGCATGTAACCCATCACCACCTGAGAAACTATCGATCCTGGATCGGTAATTCTCGTTCACCATGGCCATGGATTTCTGGTAATGGCCACCCGTACACAATGCGACATTAACCCCCAATACCGGCATAGACGAATCCACGACAATCTGATCACTGCCTCCATGTGGTTCGGGACTGTACCCAACTAAAACCTATTTGCACGACTCCTTTGAGCCATGGTAGGGTAGTAATCAAAGTACAGTGGGAACTCACACGAGACAAATGACGATCTCAAGTCGACATACTAACCTGTATACATGTCACCTGGGAACTACTATCTGACAATAGGTATAATACCAACTAGCAGGTTCCCGGCGAGTCCGTCCAGTGTACTCATAACCCAATGAGCACCGGTATACTATCTTAGATGAATAAACTAAGACCAATGGCTTGTGAGACCTGGCCATCGCCCCTCGTCGGGGTCTCGATCAGTATACACTAGTCTACACTGGAGTATCGATGCCCGTTCTCGATACTCCTACGACTAGGGACATTTAAGGATGTGCTTATAGACCCCAGCTACCACATATATGATCGCCATCATAATGCTGACAGTCAAGCAAGAATCCTAAGGGCTCTATCAACATGATGATAAAGACAAACCAGATAGCATACTATCATATTGAGTAAGACTGTTTTATTGGTATAGGTCCTGACTCAATCATCATAATCACAAGTCCGCGACTATGATAATTGCCTTGAGGGCACTATAGCCAACACTCCGCACTTCCTACTTGTCTTTCACTCCTGCAGGCAAATGGGGATAATTTCGAAATTAAGCCCCACTTCATCAACATGTTGCCCAAATTTCACGGACTGGAATCCGAAGATACCTATATCTTCATCAACAAATTCCAGAACGTATGTGCAATGATGAAGACCACCTAACTGTCTGATGATGCTATAAGGCTGCGAGTCATCCCCTTCACTCTATGTGACCTAGCTGAAAAGTGGCTATATAGTACTGCATCGCATTCCATAAACAGTTGGGAAGAGTTTGTTAAGGCATTTCTTAAAAAGTTTTACCCACATCACAAGACCGTGAGAATTCATAATGAAATTAACCAATTTTCCCAGCTTCCTTCCGAACCTTTTTGGAAGTGTTTCGAACGATTCGAAGACCTTCTTGTTCAGTGCCCTCATCACGGTATTGAGAAATGGCAACTTTTCCAAACTTTATACGAAGGACTGAACCCAGAAACTAAGCAGTTGCTGAAAACCATTTATCAAGGTCACTTCCTTACCAAATCTGACGAGGAAGCTTGGCAATTTCTCGACGATCTTGTTGAACAAACTCTTCAGTGGAAAATCACTAGACCGACCACTTCGTCCACTTCATCTACTTCCTCCGGTCTGTCTAGGGCAGGCGTTCATCAACCTGATATGTCAATTGCAATGAAAGCTGAAATGGCAGCAGTTATACGAAAACTAGAAGCAATTGAGATCAAATTCTCATCGCCTTCTCCTGCCCTTGCTTTACCCCCTCGCACTATATGCGCTTGTTGTTCGGATCCATCCCATTTGACCGAAGAGTGTCCTTATAACCCACCTGCTCAAGGACAAGATCAAGTCAATGCTGCTTTTCAGCAATGACAAAGAAATGATCCATACTCTTCAACTTACAATTCTGGTTGGAGGAACCACCCTAATTTTGCTTGGAATAAAAATCAACAACAATTCCAAGGCAACAACAATTTCCAGAGGCCTCCTCCTCAACAACAAGCTCCTCAACAAACTCAATATCAGCAACCTTTCTAACCCCAACCTTACCAAAATCAAACGAACAATTTTGCACCTAACAATTCTTTTCCTCAAAATAATTTTGTTCCGCCAAATAACGATAAGGTTTTCTCGCTAGAACGAAGTCTAGAGGCGTTTTTAAAACAATCAACTCAATCCTCAGCCAACATCCAGTCTTCCATTCAGTCTTTGGTGCAACACACTGCATCACATGGGCAAAGCATCAAAACCATTGAAGCCCAGATTGAATAACTGAATGCGGCTTTAAGCGAGCGAGAGAAGGAGAAGCTTCCATCTCAACCACTTCCAAGTCCTGGTCACCCACAAAATGCACAGCTGCTCTTGAACAACAAAACCATAATGTGAGTGCCGTGACTATATTGAGATCTAGAAGGATGTTGACAACAAAGTTGGCACTGATGATGACACCCCGGCCGCCGCTTCTTCTTCTTTTTCTTTATCTTCAGAGCATGTTCTCCATTCTTCACAAGGCTCTACTTCTTCTACTGCTCCGAACGGACCCACATCTCACTCCACGAAAAAACCAGCACTGGGATCCGTTCCAACTCCGCAATCTCCTCCACAAGTATTAGACTCAACCAATTTTGAAAATGTTCCATTTACAAGCCGGTTGAGATCCAATAAACAAAATCCATAAATGGAGAAGATTATTGAGTTATTTAAATAGGTTAGCATTAACATTCCCCTCTTGGATGCAATCCAACAAGTCCCTTCTTACGCTAAAATCCTGAAGGACTTATGCACCAAGAAGAGGAAATCACAGGTACCTAAGAAAATTTTCTAGTGCAGTGAGTGATGCTCTGACCCAACCTTTACCTCAAAAATGAAAGGACCCTAGATGTCCTATAATTTCAATAACTATTGGGGATAAGAACATCAACCGCGCACTTTTAGATCTTGGTGCCAGTGTTAATCTGGTTCCTTATTCGGTAAATGAGCAACTAGATGTTGGAGAGCTAAAACCCATACATTGTACTCTCCAAATGGCCGACCGATGCATCACCCATCCTAGGGGTGAGTTAGGGGATGTGTTGATCAAAGTAGAGGACTTCAAATTCCCCGTTCATTTCATTGTTTTAGATACACAGCCTGTAGCTAACCCCCAGAATCAAATTCCGGTGATACTCGGTCGTTCATTCCTTGCAACTTCTAATACAGTGATCAATTGTTAAAATAGTTTGATGAACCTATCTTTTGGAAACATGACAATTGAACTCAACATTTTTAAGTTGGGGAATCAGGCCTTCAAACCTAATGCTAATATACTTGATGTTTGCTCGATCCAAGAGATCACCCAGGAGGACTGTGAGCTCGAGAAATTTCTGTTCGATCACAGCAATTTGACGCCACTAGTGCGTTCCTCCTTGAACCTGATACTGCTTTCACGCCCGATAATGACTACGAGTGTTTCACTTTCTTAAACGATCTCGACCAATCACCACCCGAGTTTGAATCCTTTGAATTTTTGGATGAGTTAGCTGAACCATCCGACTCGGTTGCTTACACTCGTTTTGAACCTCTGTTGGAATCCTTCGAGTTTGAGACAATTTCACCGATTTTACCTTCAATTGTTTCACCTCCAACACTCGAAGTCAAGCTATTGTCGTCTCACCTTAAATACGCTTACTTAGGTGAGAATGAGACCCTTCCTGTTATCATATCGGCTTCTCTAGCCCCAGAGCAAGAGAAATCCCTTTTGACGGTCTTGCAAAGTAATCAGCAAGCTTTTAGCTGGACTATAGCGGACATCAAGGGGATTAATCCCCTAATAGTTGAACATCATATTCATATGATGGATGATACCAAGCCAATAAGGGATCCACAGAGAAGACTCAACCCAGTCATGAAGGAGGCTGTTAAAAAGGAGATCGTAAAATGTCTTGATAGTAGTATCATTTACCCTATCTCTAATAGCCAGTGGGTTAGCCCCATTCACGTTGTCCTAAAGAAATCAGGCATAACGGTCATAACTAATGAGGCGAATGAGTTAACACCTACTCGCACCCAAACTGGGTAGCGAGTATGCATCGATTATAGAAAACTCAACGCCGCAACACGGAAAGACCACTTTCGATTACCTTTCATTGACCAAATGCTAGAACGATTGGCTGGGCATGAATATTATTGCTTTTTGGATGGCTATTCCGACTATAATCAAATTCACATCACCGAAAAAGACCAAGATAAGACCACATTCACTTGTCCTTTCGGTACATTTGCTTATCATCGCATGCCTTTTGGGTTATGCAATGCACCTGCTACTTTCCAGCGGTGTATGATGGGTATTTTTTCAGACATAGTGGAAAAATTCTTGGAGATCTTCATAGATGATTTCTCCATTTTCGGCGACTCCTTTGATAAATATTTGCTACATCTAGACGCAGACCTTACCCGGTGTAAGGATAAGAACCTTACTTTAAATTGGGAGAAGTGCCACTTCATGGTACGAGAAGGTATTTTCTTAGGACATATCATCTCGCAAAATGGCATTGACCTAAATAAAGCGAAGATTGAAGTCATTTCCAATCTCCTTCCTCCCAAATGCGTCCGAGACATTCGAGCTTTCCTTGGCCATGTCGGTTTCTATAGACGGTTTATCAAGGATTTTAGCAAGATAGCTAGACCCTTAACTCTTTTGTTGGCCTATGACACCACATTTGATTTCAACTCGAGCTGTATGAAGGCGTTCAAGTCATTGAAAAACTCATTTACTTCTGCTCCCATTCTTTCATCTCCTGACTGGATGCATCAATTTAAAATTATGTGCGATGCATCTGATTTTGCCATTTGTGCTGTCCTTGGACAGCACATCGAGAAAATGCCGCATGTAATTTATTATGCCAGCCGAACCTTGAACGAGGCCCAATTAAATTACACAAAAACCGAGAAGGAATTCTTAGCTGTTGTGTTTACATTAGAAAAGTTCAGGCCCTACTTAATCGGCTCTCCAGTCATCGTATACACTGACCATTCAGCTCTTCGCCATCTTTTTACGAAGAAGGACGCTAAATCTCGGCCAATACGTTGGATTCTCTTACTATAAGAGTTTGACCTTATCATCAAAGACAAAAGAGGATGCGAAAACGTAGTCGTCGACCATCTTTCATGCCTCGCTTCTTCGTCGACGCTTTAATTTCCTATAAAAGACGTTTTTCCAGATGAACAGCTCTTGACAGTATCATGCGAACCTTGGTTCACAGATATTGTGAATTATTTGGCCACCGGACTTATACCAAATGAATGGTCGAATCAGGACAGACTCCGATTCCTATCCCAGGTAAAACATTTTTACTAGGATGAATCTTATCTATTCAAATACTGTCCCGACCAAATTATTCGTCAGTGTGTCCCCGAAAATGAATTTAAGAGCGTGCTGTCATTCTGCCACGATCAAGCGTGTGGCGGGCCTTTTAGCCATAAAAAGACAGCCGAAAAGATCTTACAGTGTGGATTCTACTGGCCACAACTTTTTAAAGACGCACATGATTACTGCAAGACATGCTCCCGGTGCCAACACTTGAGCCGGATATCTAGGAGAAACGAAATGCCGTTCCAACTAATATTGGTTATGGAAATTTTTTATGTTTGGGGGATTGATTTTATGGGCCCATTTCCCAATTCTTTTGGGAACTTGTATATTCTCCTCGCTGTTGACTATATTTCTAAGTGGGTCGAGGCTGTACCCAGTCGAACTAATGACAACAAGGTTATCGTAAAATTCCTCAAAGAAAACATTTTCTCTCGGTTTGGGCACCCCTGCACAATCATCAGTGACAATAGAACTCATTTCTGTAATAGGACTTTTGAGTCCTTAATGTGGAACTATTCCATTAATCACAAGTTATCAACGCCCTATCATCCCCAAACGTGCGGGCAAGCCGAGATTTCAAATCGGCAAATTAAACAGGTATTAGAGAAAACGATTTCCAAAAACCGTAAAGATTGGTCTCTAAAACTTACTGATGCCCTTTGGGCATTTCGAACTGCCTATAAGATCGATCTTGGTATGTCTCCTTATAGGCTTGTTTATGGAAAGGCTTGCCACCTTCCAATTGAAATTGAGCATCGCGCATTTTGGGCTATAAAAGAGTTGAATCTATCTCTCGGAGATGTGGGCAGCCATAAAAAGCTGCAGTTAAATGAATTAAGCGAGCTTCGGGAGGAAGCTTATGAGAACGCGGTTGTCGTAAAAAACTGAACGAAGGTGTTTCACGATAAACATCTTATGCGTAAATCATTCAAACCTGGTCAACAGGTTTTGCTTTACAACACCTGGCTACATTTCCATCCCAACATGCTCAGGTCTCAATGGAAATGTAGCCATTTTTTGTACGTACCGTATATCCGCACGGTGCGGTCGATTTAGAAAATCCTGAGCACGGTTCACTATTTAAAGTGAACGGATATAGGCTTAAACTGTTCCTCACCGCGGACCCTTCGGAGGAGCTCCTGCTATTGCAGGAGCCGATTTACATTGGCTGATCTTCCTCCATCTACCCCCAAATTTCGGTTATCCAGTCATAAACAGTAGAAACACTGTTTCAAATAAGTTTAGGGGTATGTCACACTTATAATTATATAAAAATAAAAATATAAAAATATAAAAAATATGAAAAAAAAATTGGGGTATTTTTGTAAATTTTCAGTTTTAATAAATAAAAAAATATAAAAATTTTATTTACAAATAAATTCCTCTTTTTAAGAGGTCTTTTTTGCAAATAACCAAAACACCCCTATAAAAATAACCCGACCCCTCTACTGCTTTTACCAAACCCTAAATTATTCCTCTCTGAAAACCCTAGCCGCCGCAGCAGACAAAGCAGGGAGATCGCTCCATCCCGCCGCGCAACCGCCGCCGAAGTGCTTCCATTGCCGCGCTTCCGCCGCTTCCTTGCTGCGTCGCCCTCTGAAATCTTCAGAGGTTTACAGTTCTCCGATCCTCTCTATTAAATTTAAATTTTCTCAATTAGCTCTCTGTGATGGCACCCACTTTGCAATTTGAAAGAGACTTTTCACAAATGTTTGCATATACGGTCTATGTAGTTATTTCGGTGATGAGATCTGAAGGCGTGGGTGGAACTTTTTACTTTTTAACCATCCAAATTCTTTCACGCTTCCAGATCTTGTCACCCGATTTTACGAATGCATGGAGGATGGTTACCTCTCACAACACGGTTACATTAGGTTAATGTGGAGGGATAGGGAAATAATAATTGATAGAGACTTCATCCATGAAGTCACATTAATACCTAGACTCCCTATTCATGATCAACCCCTCCATTTCGAGAACTACCTACCCTTGATGAGTATTGATTGTTCGATAGAGCCACGCAAAGGCATCCAGGATAGAACCCTTTTTGCGAACGTGTTAACTGTGTGCCGTTGGGCACAAAATAATATTTTTGGTAGTTCGCACAACACTACATTTTTCACACCATCCCTTCATATCGTGCATACTTTGATGACTAGAAACCCCGGCTATAATATGTGCACGGTATTATTTCACTCAATTGGTGCGGGCAAGAGGGCTGCCAACTATCCATGCCCCATGTTGGTGACACAACCGTGTCGCCATTTCCTCCCTGTGGAGGAATTTGAATTTTATATGCATGGAGGGATCCCCATTATACCTCTTCTTGAAGGTGTATCCACGTCCTACATTTGCTTACATGATGAATAGTCGCTCACCGAGCCGGCCGAGGACGTGCCCGCTAAAACACCCAGCTCCAACTCGACCGCGAGAGATGAAAAGCTTACCCCCGCTGCACAAGCGCGCTTACTTAGAAAAACAATAGGGGATAGAAAGATTGATAGGGATGGTGTCCAACCTTGATCGGCAAGTCACAGGTTTGGAGCAAGGCATGACCACCCTAATAGCCAGAGAGAAACGATCCCGCTCAAGATCGAGGGGACGGCGAGGCCATGATCAGTGAAGACACTGCTTTTAATAAGTTTGGGGGTGGAGGTGGATTGTAAATAGTCATCTTTGTATTGCATTTGCATATTTTTATTTTTGTACATATTTGTTTTTTCTTTCTTTCTTTGCATATTTAATTCCGCATTGCATCTTTATAAAAATATATATAAAAATTAAAAAAATAAAAATAAAATATATATATATAATCAAATAAAAAATTGAAAAATTTTAAAAATTTTAAAAATTGAAAAATACAATTTTAGCCATATTTGACTTAAGTTCAACTGACGGTTGAATAGTAGAGAAAAACTAGATCCTAAACTTAGTAAATTAAAAATCTTAAAAATAACATTTCTTAAAATTTAACTGTAGAAAATACATGTCCTTATAGTTTATTTAGAAATAGGCAAATTTTGAGTTCGGTTCATGAGCTAAGTCAAAATAAGGGAAGAGTATTGAAATTTTTATTTAAAGTGTAAGTTTGAAAAATAATTCTGAACCTTAAGTCTAAATTCTGAAAATATATACCCTACAACTTGCACATACACGCACCTTGAAACTTGGGATAGTAGAGAATACCTTGAAATGCTCTTGTCTAAAATCCTTAGTATGAAAGAAAATAAAATAAAAGTATAAGTGGTGAATAAAGAGATAAAAAATAAACACTGGTTTTGTAATTACTTAAGGCTGCATAAATAAAAAAAATATAGCGAGGGTGCTTTATCATCTAGTGCCTTAGACCAACTGGTTTGGGAGTCACTGCTAAGCCTTAGATATTGCAAGACAAGGAATTACGCCTAAATACGCGAGCACATTTTGTAATCGGTCGTTTAGTACCTCAAGAAGTATTAACGGTCGCATGAAGGATGTGTGAGCAATTTCATCTAAAATTCACTAACTAAAAGTATTTTGGAAGATGGACAAGAGTATAATAGCTTGAATTGAATTTCCAAGTGTAGGGGTGATAATTACACACATGTAGGGGTATATGATTGGGGTTTGGATGAGAAATAGGAATGAAACATAGGGCTTATACGTTCAGTAGAGATGATAAAAATTCCTAAGTTAAAATTGCACCTTAGAAGGAAAATTCAAAAGATGCTGAAGGTTTAATAAATTTGCAGAACATATACGATCTTAAGTTAAATGAAAAATGAGTGTGAAAAATACAGGTTGATGATTTCTAAGTTGAAGATAATAGAATTTCTTGCTAGAATACGGAATTGAAGAATGATAGTCAACAGGTGAAATGGATCGGATTTTGTGGGTAGTATCCGCTGAAAACCCTCAGGAGACAACACTCCTCCTACGAGGGACACCTAGAGATTTAACAGCTTGTTGCACAAGCTTAGTGCAATCGTGTTCCCAGCGAAAGTGAGGTTAGGAATTTTTTGAGAATAAAATTGGTTTTGCTCGGGACGAGCAAAAGATAGGTTTGGGGGTATTTGTTTATATCAGAATTTTGCATTATTATATCGTCCATTCTTAATCACATTACATATAAATAGGTGCTTTTGATCCATGTCCGCTAAATAGTTGCAGGTTACAAGTTCTCAGATCGCTACAGTGAAATTCATAAAAATTCACTACAAATGTGAGACTACGACAAACAATAGATGAATCCGTATGATGCCGCCTACCAGTTCAAGGAACAAATGAAAATCAGTAGACAGTTCAATGCACAAAGCACAAGGGTAGCACAAGATTCAAGACTTCAACGCGAAACTCACGGCAAAAGTCCACATCATTCTGCACTGATGGAAATCTGGAAGAAAATAAAAGAGATTCTGAGGAACCAAGTGAAGAAAACAGAAGGAAAAAGCAACATGAAGCAACCCTGAAGAAATGAGCCAAAGATCCCACTTAATGGCCGTGAAACCGCGGCCAAACAGGCCTTTCTGCCACGGTTCCGCGGCCGTATGGTGCACGTGTCAGTGCATGTATCGGTGGGTGTTGGTGCTTTGACCCGGCTTCTTAGGGTAGTCTTGTAAATTCATGTGTGGATCAGAATGTAACCTAGGGTTTTATCCTATTTATAAATAGGAAAGTTGAAAACCAAATGAAGGCGTGTCTCTCTTTAGTTTTTAGTCTTCTTTTAATTTCTAGATTTCAATTCAATTGTAATGCGTTGTTGAGAGGACATCAATAAAGTAAGTTTCATTTGTTTTTAATCTCGCATTCTTTTTATCTGAATTTTAATTCCTGCATTTTTTATCTGTTCTTTTATTATCTGCAATTAGGTTGTCAATAAAAATACAAATAAATTTTATTGTTATCTTCCTAATGAGTGAGTAATTCCTCACTTATTAGGGATAGGAGAGGGAAGGTTTGAGAGAAGGAAATCTCTCTCACTCCTTTCTTTGCCCATATAATTTTAATTAAAAGGACTCTTTTTTAAATCAACCATAATCCGCTCACTGCGGCACCCTATCCTACATGATAGAGGTGATTCCCTAGTTAGACCGGTTGTGGTTGAATTAACTGGAGGTTAGGGCTAAGAGACAAGAACGGATGAACAATGACCAAAAGGAAGAAACTAAGTTTCTTCCTAGTCGTGCTAATCCCCATTGTTGACTGTTACCCTAACACCTATATTCGTAATTAGGGCATTGATAGAAGTGAGAAGAATCCTTTTTTCGATCTAACCTAATCCTAATCCTAACCCTAGCAAGCTTTTAAATCAATTTATTCTCATTCTTAGATCTTAAAACAAAACTTACCAAAGTTAAGACTTAACTCGTTAGAACATAAAAAAAACCACATTTGTAGTGTCTCTTCTATTTTCTTCCAGATTTCCAACAGTTCAGAATGATATGGACTTTTGCCGTGAGCTTTGCGTTGAAGTCTTGAATCTTGTGCTGCCCTTGTGCTTTGTGCATTGAATTGTTGATTTTCATTTATTCCTTAAACTGGTAGGCGGCATCATACGTAATGAAATCATTTGATTGTTGGTGATTTTTTTGTTTATGCATTTTAAATTTAAGAATAACGCAATCAAGACGGTGTCACTTGGTAGCTAGCCAGTTGAGCCCGATTATGAGGTTAACATTTATTTTGATAAAGTTTATACACTTTAAACTATTAAAAAAAATGTTAAAAGATCTTTTTGTCCATTATTCTACCCTATCCTATAAACCCTAGCAAGTAAGAAATTACTCACTCATGGTTAGTAGTGATTTAGAAGAAAGGTTGAAGATGGATTACGAATACGAAAAGAACTCCGAAACTTGAAATCCCAAATCCATGTTTCTGTCGATTTTAAAACAAGCTCCAAAAATTTTTCAAACAAGTGCAGAATCCTCTATGAGCAAATATAGGAGCATGGAAGAAACTTGGGACCCTGTGCTCGAATTTGGACCGAGCACATGGGCACCAAAATCGAGGAGGCCGGCCTGGTCATGTCCTCAGGGTCCCAAATTTTTTTCATGCTCTGTGCTCTGGGATTTGGGGTTTCGAGTGTTGTTTATTTTTGCTACTTTTTCATGTGATGATTAACTCAATGCAAAGGCAACTCAGAGTGTTTCGTAGTCATAATTTTAACTATTTTCGGGACACTTTAGATGTTGTTAAAAAGTTCAATCGGATGTCAAATACCCGCTTTAACCCTTGTCGGGAAATTTTCCAAGTGTTGGATTTTTCCCGTAGTTAATAAGTTTTCAAAGAACATGCAAGTTATTCGATGGACCCTCTAAAAGAATGAAACCCTAACTCGAGATGTGACCACAGAACTGCGAATAAACCTTAGGGTTTACCATAGTTAGTGGCGATACAAATGAGGCTTGGGTTTGCCCTTCTACGGCCGGTGCATTGGTACTGTGGCGTGTGCTGAATAAGTTTAAACTACACTCAACTGTTGAGCTTTTTTTTAGGTAATCTTGGGCATTCGATGATTCGATTGGGATGTTTAACATTGTCTAGTTTTTTCTGTGATGTCAACGACAATTGGGATACGCATATTTACTTACGTTGATGACATGTGATGTTATGTGTTGCTGTGATATGTTATATTGGATCGTCGCATTTTGAATAGCCGGGGATTTTATTTGAGATGAGAGTTTTTATTTTCATTCATGTAAAATTCATTATATGTAATATTCTTTTATTGGGGCACTTCCGGGTTGAGCTTGATGTCGCCATTGATGTATATTATTTACTTTTCCACATTAGGATAGACCCAAGAAGGAGAGCACAAGTAACCGGGTTCTAGAGTTCAGTGGGAGACCAACTCGAGGAGTCAAGTCCGGGTCTTCTAACTCTAGAATTGGTAGGGTTGCGTGCCGCTCTCGTAGGGGTCTACGGGTGTGGGTTTAGCTATTCATCACAACCGTGGAATCCATGTTTTATAGAGGCTCAAAATAAAACACGGACCTCCTAGTATATCCATTATTTCATATGTTTCTTCTCCTGCGATATCTATGATGTGATCATTTGATATGTTGAGATGGATACTGTATATAATATATATGATATATTATATAGACGTTACTTATGTTTTACACCCGCGCTAGCCCTGCCCCGCTTTGCCGTTAGTTACCTAACCTAACGGTGCATGATGGGACATCGAGATGAATGCGGATGGCATAAGTGTACGTCATATTTATCTGTGATATTTAGGTGACTTAAATGATGGGACTTCATTAATGTGATTAATGAAAGAAAAGAAACCTAAAAGATGTTTTAGAATCAAATTTTCAAAAAGGGTAGCTACAGTTTTGCTTTGCATTGTGATATATATGATATATCCCGCACCTTATTCGATGAGGAAAGAGCCGAGATCCCTTCACCGGAAATGACCTATTTAGCAAAACTGGCAGATACTACAACACTCGGTTTGTCTTTTGATTGCTTTTGGAGTTTTGCTTTGCATAGTGGTATATATGATATATCCCGCACCTTATTCGATGAGGAAAGAGCCGAGATCCCTTCACCGGGAATGACCTCTTTAGCAAAAACTAATGAAAGCCTCAAAAACACTCCTTTTCAAAATTCACTTGTTTCTACAACGATATCAAGTTTATTACGCAATAGGTTTTCAGAAAAAAAAAGGTCGTAGCCCTCCGTCATTTCAAATAAGTCCTACTTAGTATTCGTACTACGTTTGTTGGCCTGCGTCAAGACGTAGTGTGCGGTAGCTGACTAGTATTTATCTGCTTATGCATATGATGCAGATTGGAATAGGATAGTCGTGCAACTTTGTTGGCCTGCGTCAAGGGTCGTGCGGGTTGGTTTAATTCAATCAAGAAATGACGGGTTGAACTTGACTAATGCACTATGGTTTGTTGGCCTGCATCAAGGTCATGGGACGCTAGGGGCAAAATATTATCGGGAATTTCAAGTGTTGAAATTTGCAATGAGATTGCATACTTTCTATGAGATAGTTGGATCCCGATACGCACTGTGAGTAATTGTTACTCCTGCGAGAGTTTTACACAGGACAATCAGCCGATCAAGTAGGTGTCTAGAAAGATGTCAACGGGGTTATGCCTCTGGGAAAACGAGGTTTATTTTAATTAGGTCCGTGTGAAAGCACGAGGAACCTCCCTTAAAGTACCGACACTGGTCTGGCTGAAAGATTGGCAAAGTTATAGGGTGTAATTAATCCCGGCTAGTCTTTCCTTTTAGGGTTTGAAGGAAGATTTGATAAAAACAGTGGAAGCCATCCTGATTAGATAAAATAATAACCAATCTGATCTTGCAAGAGCATATGCTAAAATGTTTTCTTCTTTCTCTCTCCAGGTAACGACCATATCATGCCTTAATCAAGATAATAATATGGATGTATTGACCGAACCCGCATGTTATACTGTGCTGGGGAACGTTGGTTCCGTTCTTTCTTATAAAAGTTATAAGACTGAATAGGATATAGGGGAATACCAGGATTCCCATGCCACCCGAATGAAGAAAGTACATGTTAATGCATTTTTTCAGGTGTGTTCGTTACAAGAACTATTTCTCCATTTACTCTACGTCCTGGGTATTAGATACCGGGTCAGGATCCCATATATGTTGTCACGCCCCGCTTCCCAGAGTACGCAAGATTGGGCACGTGACATAGCCAACCATGCTACCTGTGGGTAGGAAGTATCCATCCACAGTCACATTACGGCTGTAGAGATATCAAGAACAAGATAAAAAAAACTATCTAACACATGTCCAAATCCAGAATAACAAGAGTCAATGATAAATAAGTGCGGAAGCAAATGATCCAATACAATAATAGAAAAGTATGTCCCATAATGCGGGCTCACATCTGGAAATAAAATGCAAGAAATAAACTAATCACTACAGAACTCACAGATCAGCCTGCTGGCTGAAGTACTCCTGCTCAGTCAGCGACAGTGGTAAAGAATCTGGGCCATGCAAAACCCAGATGTCAGCGCGTCATATCAACCAATAATATAATATGAACGTGGTAATAAGCAATGCAGAAACAAACATGAATAAAGCAATAGTATGAAACAAGCAGTGCAGGGTAGTGTGCAGTGGGTAACTAAACTATTCTATCAGGTTTTCTATTCTAAAGTCTTTGAAATCAATTCGAGTAATCCTCCATGTAACTCAAAGGATATGTCCCGTTACCCCCCGGGACCTCGGATCAGGAAGATGGGAACCAATAATGGTTCTGTCCCGTTGCCCCCCGGGACCACGGATCAGGAATGTAAGAGTCATGAATGGCTCTGTTCCATTACCCCCCGGGACCACGGATCAAGTAATACCCTTTTAAGTTACACTTTAGATTACCCGTTTGATTTCTCCATACCCCCAGGTTATAAGTGTCAGGTCGGGTATTCAATAATCAAGGACTAATGCCAACACAGGATCAGGTAACAGGTCAGGTTTGTCTGGATAGACAACAGGAATGGTCCATGAGGACTCCAAGTCAGGTTTGTTGGCATTAGGCATGAGATCAGGTAACAGGTCAGGTTTGTCTGGATAGACAACAGGAATGGTCCATGAGGACTCCAAGTCAGGTTTGTTGGCATTAGGCATGAGATCAGGTAACAGGTCAGGTCATGGTACATCAGGTTAAGTCGATAGTAAAGGGTACCATGTCCGGTGCATCGGTATGTATACATGTCATGTGTAGCAAGGTCAGGTCAAGATGTAACACAATCGAGGGTATGCTCACAACAGGTATA
This sequence comes from Agapanthus africanus, assembly GCA_030015575.1. Lineage (NCBI taxonomy): Eukaryota > Viridiplantae > Streptophyta > Magnoliopsida > Asparagales > Amaryllidaceae > Agapanthus > Agapanthus africanus. The sequence continues at coordinate 24,445,057 of CM057338.1, read as the reverse complement.
TAATCGAACAAGGAATAACAGCAGGAAATAAAGTAAACAACAATAAGCAGTTCATTTAATCACAATGGTGCATTAATATATTGCAGTTGTATTATCATATTAACAGGTTTGAGCACCCTTGCGGTGCAATAAATCACATGACTGTGCAATACTGTTATATCAATATCAGAATGAAATAGAGCTACATGTGTACGGTTACCGTCCTTTAAACGGTAAATGTGATTAACGGGTAACTTCGTTATTAGGGTTAAAGTGGCAAAATGCGGTTTTAGGTTAACTGTATTATGATATAAGTCATATTGCGTCCAAATGATAAGATAGCTATACCTAGTTAAGTTTGCAAGTTTAATGAGTCAAAACACATTTAATTATATAGTATAGCATGTAGCAAGTGATACTTGCCTCGACGGTTCGCGAACCGGGAAAACGGACGTAACGTCGGCGGAAAGACACGCGACGGACGCACGGGTCACGGATCGAATCCAAACAACGAACAGTAGGACCACGCGGACCGGAGTACCTCGCTGGAATGTCGGGTCAAGTCGTCGGCATGGCCGGATTCCGGCGAGATGTCAAAACAGCGACAAAAGTTAGCAAACTACGCACGGACAAATATCAACCAGCGAGGGGAAAAAGGAAGGGGAGAGGTAAAGAGAAGCTTACTGGGATAGCAAGGGTGGCAACCGCGACGGGGTCGACGGCGATGGGGCGCCGGCGAGGAGGCTGCGACGGCAGACTCGGCTACAGGTGCTGGATCAGGAGATACGGTGAGGAGGGGGAGGAAAAGGTCGGGTTTGGGTTGCAGGGGAAGAGGAGGTGGTCGGCGGTGGCGCAGGTGACGACGACGAGGGTCGACGGCGGCGTTTCTGGCGAACCGGAGAAGGTGCTAGGGTTGCTGTTTGGGTTCTGTTGCGGCGCCGGCACTCGGGAGGAGGAGGAAGGTGTCGAGGTCGGGGAGAGGGGCGAAGGGGAGATGCTGGCGTCGTCGGCGACGAGGTGCGGCGGCGACGGCGACCACGGCGGGTGCAGGTGGCTACGGCTACGGTGTGGGTGCACGAGACGTGGGGAGAGGAGGAATGAGGTGAGGTTGAGACGAGGACGATGGTGGCGTCGGCGTTGGGCTGCGGCGGCGACGGCACGGTGGCTGGGCTAGGGTTCCGATGGGGTTAGGGTTACGCGATGGTTTCTCGTGAAGAAACATGGAGACGAGGCTGCGAGGTATATATATAGGGGATAGAGAGAGAGAGAGAGGGTTAGAGGGAGGGAGAGAGATTAGAGGAAGAGAGAGATAGAGACAGGAAAAGAGAGAGGAGAGATAGAGAGGTAGAGAGAGGGATGGAGGCGGGCCCACGAGGGTTTAAAACCCCTCGTGATTGGCCAGGGAAAAATTTAAGAAAAGATTTAAAGGATTAAATAGTTATATAAGTAACAGATGAATATATTATTATAGTTTTAGAATATTTAATTAAATTGGGATTTTTGCGCTAAATGAAACATTTCCAAATCGCGCCTGGGTTGCGCCAAAAAATTTGAAATTTAAATAATAGGATTTTAAGCGGGTTCCAAATTTTAAAAAGAGATGTTTTATGATTAAAAAGCATGCCCCCAAGTCGGACACTTGCACGCGCGCGTAGCCATCCAAACTCGCCCGTTTCACCGAACGGGATGAAAACTCGACGCGCGGATGCTACCACGCCGATAGGGGTGACGAGTAGGCCAATATGGATATTTTTAATTTCATTTTAGGTGCTAAAATTTGTTATATGCAAAAATGACTTAGCCGGTTAAAATTTTACAGTGAGACCCAAACAGGCAAAAATAAATGAAATGAGCAATGTCAAACACTCAACCAGTAACAGAAATAGTATTATTAGGCTCGGGTGTTACATCATACCCAACTACAAAAAGAATTTCGTCCTCGAAATTCCAAGAATACAAGATAGAAAACTACGGGAAAAGGTGAGGGAACTTCTGTCGGATCTCGTCTTCTCGCTCCCAAGTGGATTCTCCATGCGATCGATTACCCTAAGAAACTAGCACAAGGGGGATAACCTTGTTCTTAAGAACCTTTTCCCTTCGATCCTTGATTTCAACCGGTCGCTCCTCAAAAGTTAGGTCCTCCCGTACAGTTAACTCCGAATGATCCAAGACGTGGGTTTCATCTCGAACATACCTTCGCAGTTGAGATACATGAAACACATTGTGCACACCTGCCAAGGACTGTGGTAACGCCAAACGGTACGCTACCTCTCCAACATGCTCCAATATCTCGAAGGGTCCAACGAATCGAGGACAAAGCTTTCCCCGACTCCCAAAACGAATCACTCCTCTAGTTGGTGATATCTTCAAGAATACCAAATCACCCACGGCGAACTCTAGAGGTCTTCTTGACGTGTCAGCCCAACTTTTCTGTCTGTCTTGAGCTGCCTTCATATGCTTTCTGATAGCGTTAACCTTCTCAACGGTCTGTACTACCAAATCTGGTCCCAGTAATCTTCGTTCACCAACGTCATCCCAACAAACAGGTGAACGGCACTTACGACCATATAAAGCATCAAACGGAGCCATCTGAATAGTCGCTTGGAAACTATTGTTGTAAGAAAACTCCACCAAGTGTAGATGATCCTCCCAAGAACCCTTGAAGTCCAACATGCACGCTCTCAATATATCTTCAAGAGTTTGGATCGTTCTCTCCGACTGACCATCTGTTTGAGGATGATAAGCTGTGCTAAACTTCAATCGAGTCCCCAAACTTTCCTGTAAACTCCTCCAGAAGTGTGATAAGAACCGAGTGTCCCGATCGGACACGATGCTCACCGGTATGCCATGCAATCTTACAATCTCCTGCATGTACCGTTCTGGCAAAGTCTCCGTTGATTGACCAACCCGAAAAGGAATAAAGTGAGCTGCCTTGGTTAAACCGATCGACAATCACCCATACTGCATTGTTGCCCTTTGGACTCCACGGTAAAGCCGTCACGAAATCCATGGTTATATGTTCCCACTTCCACTGAGGAATCAGAAGTGGTTGCAACAAACCAGCAACCCTTTGGTGTTCAGCCTTGACTTGCTGACATACCAAGCACTTAGCCACGAAGCGAGCGATCTCTCGTTTCATGCCTTCCCACCAGAAATGCTGTCGAATATCTCGGTACATCTTTGTACCTCCTGGATGTACAGAGTAAGCTGAACTGTGTGCCTCCTTCATAAGCTCTTCACGCACATCCCCCTTTGGCACACACACACGGTTACCGTACCTCAACGAACCATCTTCGTGGACCAGTAAATCTGTTCGTAGTCCGGCTTCAACCTGCTCTCGAAACTTTTGCAGTCTAGGATCCTGCGATTGTGCCGCTTTAATCTTCTCAACTAAGGACGACTGTACTTGCAACTGCATCAACTGTCCCGTAGAATGTGGCAGCACAACCTCCAAGTCAAATCTTCGAAAATCCGCAATGATCTCCCTCTGTGTAGTCAATACCTGAATCGCTGGTAACCGACTAAGCGCATCCGGCACGACGTTAACTTTTCCCGGATGGTACTTAAGATCAAGGTCGTAGTCGGCCATCAGCTCCAACCATCTGCGTTGCCTCATGTTCAACTCCTTCTGAGTGAACACATACTTCAAACTCTTGTGATCTGTAAAAACTTCGACTCTCTCGCCCAAAAGGTAGTGTCTCCAAATCTTCAAGGCGAAGATCACAGCCGCAAGCTTTAAGTCATGAGTCGGGTAATTCTTCTCATGGGTCTTCAGTTGTCTTGATGTGTAAGCTACGACCTTCCCATTCTGCATCAAAACACATCCCAATCCCTTTTCAGATGCATCGCTGTGAATCACCAGTCCTCCGGAATTGTCTGGTACGGTCAGGATAGGGGCGGTTATCAACTTCTGCTTCAACGTCTCGAAGGCCAATGCACATTTATCCGTCCAAATAAAAGGTACTTCCTTGCGCGTAAGCTTGGTCAACGGCTCTGCCAAACGAGCGAAGTTCTCCACGAATCTCCTGTAGTATCCGGCTAAACCAAGGAAACTTCTTATCTCAGCCACATTTCTTAGAATAGGCCAATCTCGAACTGCTGTAATCTTTTCGGGATCGACGGCGATTCCATCGCCCGACACAACATGCCCCAGAAACTTCACTTCTTCCAGCCAAAATTCGCACTTACTCATCTTCGCATACAATTTCTCCTGTCTCAGTGTCTGCAGTGCGATCTTCAAATGCTCAGCATGCTCCTCCGGACTCTTCGAGTACACCAGAATATCGTCAATGAATACCACAATAAACTGGTCCAAGAATGGTGAAAAGATTCTGTTCATCAAATCCATGAATATTGCCGGCGCATTCGTTACTCCGAAGGGCATCACTAGATACTCGAAATGTCCATACCGAGTTCGAAACGCCGTCTTGCAAATGTCTTCTGCTTTCACTCGGACCTGATGATATACGGATCGCAAATCCAGTTTCGAGAATACCCTCGCGCCGCTAAGCTGCTCAAAAGTTCTCCAATGCGAGGGATCGGGTACTTGTTCTTAATAGTCACCCGGTTTAATTCTCTATAATCGATGCACATCCTTCTCGTGCCATCCTTCTTCTTTACTAGAAGAACTGGAGCTCCCCAAGGCGAGTTGCTGCTTCGAATCCAACCCTTCTAAAGCAATTCACCAACTTGTTTCTTAACTTCTTCCAATTCCACTGGTGCCATTGGATAATAAGCTTTAGATACTGGCGCTGCACCAGGAATAAGGTCAATCGCGAACTCCACGTCTCGCTTTGGCGGTAGGCCTGATATATCTTCAAATACGTCCATAAAATCGCGAACAACTGCCGACTCTTCATTACTATCAACTTCCATAACTGCAAGAACACTGTTTGTCGGCCTAGCCCTAAGCTCGACTGGCCCGACAGAACTGCGTCCTTACCGCAACTGCTGTCTGCATCGCTGGCCGCGAAAGGTCCAGCGAAACTACTGAGTCTCGTCCATTCTGCTGCATGCACGTCCACGGGTGCCCTATTTTGCCTCAGCCCAATAAATTTCTCTTCCATTTCCTCCCGTGCAGTCCGCGGGAAGAATTTCTCCAGGAAACTCTTAGAGAAATCCGCCCAACTGATTGGCTTGGGCAAGCGGGTCTCCTTCATAAGCCACCACTCTCGGGCGTAATCCACTAGCTGAATGCGCACCACATCAACTCTTTTGTCCTCCGGAGTCTGTGCCGCAATCAGCAAATTCTCCGTGTCGACCAACCACTGCTCGGCTGGCAACGGCTCCTCCAAACCAGTGAATGTAGAGGGACCCAAACGTCTGAAATCTGCCACGATCCCTACTCGGTCAGCTGGTTTAGCTCCAACATTGTTTACAGACTGCTGAACAATCTGCAAACCTTCCTGGGACGAGTCTGGTTGCTGCTGGATCAGCTCGGTCTGTCTCTTTGATTCTCCAGCATTCTTCTTATCACTCCAAGCATGGCGGCTTCGTCCACACGCCTCTGGTACGTCTTCAAATTCTTACCTGCCATAATCCTGAACTCATAACACCCAACATTAGCATGATGATAGATTCTGAATGTGGATCAAGGCTAGAACTCCAAGATACTTAAATAGAGTACCGCATTGTAACTATGCCGCGGTATCATAGCCACAATTACTTAACTCCACCCAAGTCGCCTAAGTCCTAGATATAACAAGAAATCAGGTTTTCGAGTCGACATGCAAAGTAAAGTTTGCACGTCGATATAATCAGGAAGAATGTGATTCAAGAATGGTAAAACGGTCAAAGTGGTAGGACATGTTTCCTAAGCACGGGTATTCTGATTCGTGTATCGGGTACAATACCCAACTACAAAGAATCAACCCAACTAACCTATTCTCTGATACCAAAAGAACCATGTCACACCCCGCTTCCCAGAGTACGCAAGATTGGGCACGTGACATAGCCAACCATGCTACCTGTGGGTAGGAAGTATCCATCCACAGTCACATTACGGCTGTAGAGATATCAAGAACAAGATTAAAAAAAACTATCTAACACATGTCCAAATCCAGAATAACAAGAGTCAATGATAAATAAGTGCGGAAGCAAATGATCCAATACAATAATAGAAAAGTATGTCCCATAATGCGGGCTCACATCTGGAAATAAAATGCAAGAAATAAACTAATCACTACAGAACTCACAGATCAGCCTGCTGGCTGAAGTACTCCTGCTCAGTCAGCGACAGTGGTAAAGAATCTGGGCCATGCAAAACCCAGACGTCAGCGCGTCATGTCAACCAATAATATAATATGAATGTGGTAATAAGCAATGCAGAAACAAACATGAATAAAGCAATAGTATGAAACAAGCAGTGCAGGGTAGTGTGCAGTGGGTAACTAAACTATTCTATCAGGTTTTCTATTCTAAAGTCTTTGAAATCAATTCGAGTAATCCTCCATGTAACTCAAAGGATATGTCCCGTTACCCCCCGGGACCACGGATCAGGAAAATGGGAACCAATAATAGTTCTGTCCCGTTGCCCCCCGGGACCACGGATCAGGAATGTAAGAGTCACGAATGGCTCTGTCCCGTTACCCCCCGGGACCACGGATCAAGTAATACCCTTTTAAGTTACACTTTAGATTACCCGTTTGATTTCCCCATACCCCCAGGTTATAAGTGTCAGGTCGGGTATTCAATAATCAAGGACTAATGCCAATACAGGATCAGGTAACAGGTCAGGTTTGTCTGGATAGACAACAGGAATGGTCCATGAGGACTCCAAGTCAGGTTTGTTGGCATTAGGCATGAGATCAGGTAACAGGTCAGGTTTGTTTGGATAGACAACAGGAATGGTCCATAAGAACTCCAAGTCAGGTTTGTTGGCATTAGGCATGAGATCAGGTAACAGGTCAGGTCATGGTACATCAGGTTAAGTCGATAGTAAAGGGTACCATGTCCGGTGCATCGGTATGTATACATGTCATGTGTAGCAAGGTTAGGTCAAGATGTAACACAATCGAGGGTGTGCTCACAACAGGTATATAATCGAACAAGGAATAACAGCAGGAAATAAAGTAAACAACAATAAGCAGTTCATTTAATCACAATGGTGCATTAATATAGTGCAGTTGTATTATCATATTAACAGGTTTGAGCACCCTTGCGGTGCAATAAATCACATGACTGTGCAATACTGTTATATCAATATCAGAATGAAATAGAGCTACATGTGTACGGTTACCGTCCTTTAAACGGTAAATGTGATTAACGGGTAACTTCGTTATTAGGGTTAAAGTGGCAAAATACGGTTTTAGGTTAACTGTATTATGATATAAGTCATATTGCGTCCAAATGATAAGATAGCTATGCCTAGTTAAGTTTGCAAGTTTAATGAGTCAAAACACATTTAATTATATAGTATAGCATGTAGCAAGTGATACTTGCCTCGACGGTTCGCGAACCGGGAAAACGGACGTAACGTCGGCGGAAAGACACGCGACGGACGCACGGGTCACGGATCGAATCCAAACAACGAACAGTGGGACCACGCAGACCGGAGTACCTCGCTGGAATGTTGGGTCAAGTCGTCGGCACGGCCGGATTCCGGCGAGATGTCAAAACAGCGACAAAAGTTAGCAAACTACGCACGGACAAATATCAACCAGCGAGGGGAAAAAGGAAGGGGAGAGGTAAAGAGAAGCTTACTGGGATAGCAAGGGTGGCAACCGCGATAGGGTCGACGGCGATGGGGCGCCGGCGAGGAGGCTGCGACGGCAGACTCGGCTGCAGGTGCTGGATCAGGAGATACGGTGAGGAGGGGGAGGAAAAGGCCGGGTTTGGGTTGCAGGGGAAGAGGAGGTGGTCGGCGGTGACGCAGGTGACGACGACGAGGGTCAACGGCGGCGTTTCCGGCGAACCGGAGAAGGTGCTAGGGTTGCTGTTTGGGTTCTGTTGCGGCGCCGGCACTCGAGAGGAGGAGGAAGGTGTCGAGGTCGGGGAGAGGGACGAAGGGGAGATGCTGGCGTCGTCGGCGACGAGGTGCGGCGGCGACGGCGAGCACGGCGGGTGCAGGTGGCTACGGCTACAGTGTCGGTGCACGGGACGTGGGGAGAGGAGGAATGAGGTGAGGTTGAGACGAGGACGATGGTGGCGTCGGCGTTGGGCTGCGGCGGCGACGGCACGGTGGCTGGGCTAGGGTTCCGATTGGGTTAGGGTTACGCGATGGTTTCTCATGAAGAAACGTGGAGACGAGGCTGCGAGGTATATATATAGGGGATAGAGAGAGAGAGAGGGTTAGAGGGAGAGAGAGAGAGATTAGAGGAAGAGAGAGAGAGAGACAGGAAAAGAGAGAGGAGAGATAGAGAGGTAGAGAGAGGGATGGAGGCGGGCCCACGAGGGTTTAAAACCCCTCGTGATTGGCCAGGGAAAAATTTAAGAAAAGATTTAAAGGATTAAATAGTTATATAAGTAACAGATGAATATATTATTATAGTTTTAGAATATTTAATTAAATTGGGATTTTGGCGCTAAATGAAACATTTCCAAATCGCGCCCGGGTTGCGCCCAAAAATTTGAAATTTAAATAATAGGATTTTAAGCGGGTTCCAAATTTTAAAAAGAGATGTTTTATGATTAAAAAGCATGCCCCCAAGTCGGACACTTGCACGCGCGCGTAGCCGTCCAAACTCGCCCGTTTCACCGAACGGGATGAAAACTCGACGCGCGGACGCTACCACGCCGATAGGGGTGACGAGTAGGCCAATATGGATATTTTTAATTTCATTTTAGGTGCTAAAATTTGTTATATGCAAAAATGACTTAGCCGGTTAAAATTTTACAGTGAGACCCAAACAGGCAAAAATAAATGAAATGAGCAATGTCAAACACTCAACCAGTAACAGAAATAGTATTATTAGGCTCGGGTGTTACATATGTAATCAGTTACATGGGCTGAGAAAAGGTAGAGAACTTGGAGAAGGTGGTAAAGACATAAGGGTTGGAAATGGTGCAATTGTTGCTGCTAAAACCGTCGAGGAATATCACCTTGTATTATCAACTGGTAATACATTGATTCTGAACGAATGCTATTACATGTCGAACCTAATATGCAACATTATATCGGTTTCTTTATTAAGTAAAGAGAGAGATAATTTTGTATTACAGGATAATTTTATGAACATTTTTCTGAACCAAAAGTTAGTTGGATCAGGCACGTTGTGCAATGGAATTTATGTTCTAAATCAATCAATAGTTCTGAGCATAACAAACACACACAAGAGGAAGAGTTCAGAACTGAACGAATCCTTCTTGTGGCATTATAGACTAGGTCATATCAATGCGACACGGCTAGCTAAGTTGCATAAGGATGGATATTTGAATCCTTTCGAACTTTCATCTTATGACACTTGCCAGTCATGTCTCAAAGGCAAGATGACCAAAACTCCATTTACGGGACACGAAGAAAGAGTTACGGAACTCTTGGGACTGGTACATAGTGATGTATGCGGTCGCATCTCTACACATGCCAGGAATGGTTCTTCATACTTCATTACATTCACTGACGATCTCTCTACATTCGGATATGTGTTCCTGATGAAACACAAATCAGAAACTTTTGAGAAATTTAGAGAATATAAACAAGGAGTCGAGAACCAAATCGGAAAAAGTATTAAAATCCTTCGATCTGATCGAGAAGGTGAATACTTGAGCAATGAATTCCTGGACTTCCTAAAAGAGAATGGGATTCTTTCTCAGCTGACTCCTCCATATACACCACAGCACAACGGTGTATCGGAACGGAAGAACCGCACCCTATTAGATATGGTGCGCTCTATAATGAGCACTGCTGAGTTGCTATTTCCTTTTGGGGATATACACTGGAAACAGTTGTAGACCTATTGAATATGGTTCCCACCAAATCTGTGCCAACCACTCCATATGAGATATGAAAAGGAAAGAGAACATATCTTAATTATGTTAAGATATGGGGTTGTCCGGCATATGTGAAAACACAAAATCCGAACATGCTCGGGGCAAGATCCATTCTGTGTAAGTTTATTGGATATCCCAAACATTCGCGTGGGTATATCTTCTACCACACCGAGGAACAAAAGGTGTTTGTTTCTCGACATACCACCTTTTTAGAAAAGGAATTTCTTGAAAAAGAGATTAGAGGTAAGGAGGTAGAACTGGAAGAGGTTCCAGCAATACAGACTACAACAGAAGATTTGGTGGAACCGGAGGATTCGGTAGTTCCCGATGAACCCCAGCCACTCCGCCGATCTAGTAGGGTTCCTCACCCACCTGAGAGATACTACGGTTTTCTAATAGATGGTGGGAGCGAGGATTGCATCATGGAGGATGATGACCCAACTAGCTTTGAGCAGGCCATCACGAGTAGTGACTCGGTGAAATGGCTGGATGCAATGTGATCCGAGATGGAATCCATGTACACCAATAAAGTATGGACTTTGGAAGATTCTCCTGAAAAGGTAAACCTCATTGGGAGCAAGTGGATTTTCAAGAAAAAACTTGGTGTAGATTAGAAAGTGGAGACTTTCAAAGCTAGACTTGTTGCAAAGAGTATTCGTCAACGACCAGGTGTGGATTATGACGAAATCTTTTCTCTGGTGGCTATGCTTAAATCCATCCGAATCATGCTTGCCATCGCTGCATATCATGACTACGAAATCTGGCAAGTGGATACTAAGCCCGCCTTTCTAAATGGTGATTTAGAAGAGAGCGTGTACATGACTTAGCCAGAGGGCTTCGTAGCTAGTGGGAGCAGCGAGAAGGTGTGCAAGCTGCTTAAATCCATTTATGGATTAAAGCAAGCATGGCGGGGTTGGAACATCTGCTTTGATGTCGTTATAAAAGAGTTTTATTTCGTCAAAAACGTAGATGAACCTTGTATATACAAGAAGGTGGCAGAGAGTAAGGTTGTCTTCCTCGTATTGTACGTGGATGACATACTCTTGATAGGAAATGGCATTCCTATGCTACAATCGGTCAAGCTCTTCTTATCACAAAGATTCTCAATGAAAGAACTAGGGGATGCCTCCTACATCTTGGGGATTAAGATCTATAGAGATAGATCTAAATGGATACTGGGGTGTCCCAATCCAAGTACATTGACACCATACTAAAGAGGTTTAGTATGGAAGAATCCAAGCGTGGGATTTTACCCACGATCTCTGGACTCACTCTCTCCAAAGAGATGTCTCCCAAGGCTGATATAGAGAGAGCTCGCATACAAGGGATACCCTATGCTTCGACAGTAGGCTCTATCATGTACGCGATGCTATGTACCAGACCCGATGTAGTACACTCACTAAGTGTAGTGAGTAGGTATCAAGCAGATCCTGGAGAGAGTCACTGGACAGCTGTGAAAAGCATTCTCAAGTACCTATGAAGGACTAAAGAGATGCTCTTGGTGTATGGTAATGGAGAACTCCAAGTGGAGTCCTTTACCAATTCGAGCTTCCAGAGTGATAAGGACGACTCTAAGTCGCACTCAGGATTTGTCTTTACCCTCTACGGAGGGGCGGTATGCTGGAAGAGTTCCAAGCAGGAAACCGTGGCAGACTCGATGATGGAGGCTGAATACATCGCTGCCAACGATGCTGCCAAAGAGGCTGTCTGGATGAAGAAGTTCATAACTGAACTTGGAGTGGTTCCATCCATTGAGTATCCAATACATTTGTATTATGATAACAATGGAGCAGTGGCTTTAGCCAAGGAACCCAGGTCCCATCAGCGATCCAGTCATATTCTGAGGCGGTATCACCTGATCTGGGAGATAATTGATCGCCGGGAGATCGAGGTCAGGAGGGTTGATATGAAGAACAACACAGCGGATCCACTCACGAAGGCAATTCCCCAGATACAGTTCGAGAGACTCTTCGGGATGCTTGGTATGCGATACTACAGCAGCTGGCCCTAGTGCAAGTGGAAGATTGTTAGTTGTATGTATGCCCTAGAGGCCAGTATTGTACATATGATGTATATTATATTGGATGATTGGACATATATAGAGAGTACTTTCTTGCTCGATATGATAGTATAATATCCGGTTGCTCTTTATCTTAACATGTATGCTTGTCTCTTGATACTGTCTTATGGTTACATGTTGGTAAAGCCCTTAGAATGTGTACTTGACTACCAGGACTATGATACAGATCATACTAGTGGGGCCATGGTAGTCCATAAGTTCATCCTTTAACGTTCCTAGTCATAGGTGTATCGAGACAGGGCATCAATATACCAGAGTAGACTAGCGTATACGCTTCTCGACCCATGAGATGGGCGATGGATGATCCCATATCCGTTGGTGTTTGACATCAGAGATGGTATACGGGTGCTCAGTGGAGACTGGATACACTGGAAGGACTCGCCGAGAACTCCCAGATGGTATTATACCTCACGTCAGATGGCAGTTCTCTGGTGACACTTGTACAGGTTAGTCTGTAAACCCGAGATCGTCATAGAGTCTTATGTGATTCCCACTGTGCTTTGATTTCCACCTTACCACGTCCAAGAGGGTATGCAAAACGGTGGTTTTTGGGTACAATCCCGAGTCATATGAAGGCAATGAGCGATAGGAGGGGTTTCGTCTCTCCCGGTATTGGGGGTTGATATTGCGCTGTGCTCGATTGGCCATAACAGGGAAGTCCCTGGTCAGGGCTGATTTAGAGATTTACTGGTAAGTGTTACCATTAGTTTCTCGACCCGTTATGAGCCTCACATCGGCATAACTTATCGGTTATTGAGGGCTGACGTTTACCACCCCTAGACTTGATATGCGACATATCAGACTAGGAGACAGGACTGTACAGCAAGTGTTACCGTCAGGATTTTGCAGGAGTTGGAGCGGGCTTGCTTGCTGATCTTCTGATCGCTCAATACCCGGGTAGCCGTTACGTCCAGCTAGTATCGCTGACGGCTTGTGGGTGCTTGATATGATCATCACCTACTGCCGGCGTATTGACCAGTCTTTAGAGTCCTATATAGAGGTTTTACTAGCTCAGGCAAAATGAAATAGGAGCGCATATGTGATATGTGCGGGACCGAGAATAACGCGTGTATGTGATACCGTATTCTATTCTCGCGACTTTTGTATCGGTCGGTTATATGTAATATAGCCGAGTTATCGAATCAAGTGTTGATTCGATAAGATGGTACATTTAGTGTTAGTCGGTTATATGTGATATAGCCGGATTATTAAATCAAGTGTTGATTTAATAATTTAATGTATAATTGTATATTTGATATACTAATTTACATTAACTAACATTAGCTCACTTAAGCATTCTTTTCTCACTTGTGTGTACATGTTATATATATATGATATATATTGATGTGCATTATTTATTTTGTGTGTGTGTGTCATGGTTGTTGATACACACTATATGGGTATGGACATACACCATACTAATTAAAGTGGTAGGGTTTTAATGTTTAAAGTAAATCAAAATTAGTGGATTATTTATTTTGTGCATAAAGCTTGTAGAAGCTTATGGATTGATTGATCTATTTTTTTATATGCAGTTAACCGCAATCAATAACGGTGTCGCGTGTAGCTAGACCGAGATGAGTGCGGGTCGTCCTCTGGGAAACTTTAAACCTTTTATTCTTACTTTAGGGGTGTTGAGAAAGAGGAAGAAAAGAGGAAGAATAAAGAATGGTGAAGAATGGTTTCTAGATCTACGTTAAAAACGGATGCAAAATATAGATCTAGATTAACTACGGATGTAAATTTAATATTAAAAGGGGGCTTGTAGGGTTCATTGGGATTTAGTAGTTATGGATGATTAATTAAAGATTACTCTTTTTATTATATAATAGATTTAAAACTAGAACGACAATGATGCATGTAGATTAGGGTTTCTGGAAGGAAAAGGGTTCCCACTCTTAACGCCTATCTTGACATGGATCTCCGTTCATGTCTAGCCTTTACCAAAACAATTATTAATCTAATCTCTAATCGCGGTCGAGACTAGAAATAAATTGGTAGCGCGCCCGATTAGGATGTTAATGATTCTTTTGGTAAAGTTTATAAACTTTATAGGATGTAAAAAGAGTTTAAAGATCTTCATCATCCATTAATCTATCCTAATCATACGAACCCTAACAAGCGGAGAATTACTCGCGCATGTTGGGAAAAGAAAAGCTAGAAATCATGAATAAAATAAAATGCAATAGAATAAAACTACTTTTATTAATCAACAAGATTAAGTACACTTTGTTCCTTTAGAAAATGATTACAAAACCCTAGTTTGCTTCTCGATCTCTTCTAAGAAGGTAGATGAACAGTTGATGATCAGCCTGGATGCGTGGCCATCTTGGACTTTATGATCTCGTCGGCTTGATGATTTTTCTAAGAGGATCTCGGTTTTTATTTATAGCCACAGAGCCAGAACCCTAGTTTCCTAATATGGAAACTAGTTGTTAGGATCCTAACCACCAAAATCCCATATCTCAACTCCTCAAATCCGCGGCGGAACCGCGGCCATTGGATAGGTTTGGCCGCGGATCCACCCCATTTTGGTGAGATCATGGCCTTTAATTTTTGTAGCTTCATATCTGTAACACTTGATAATCTTTTGAGTATCTAAACTTTGAAAATCTTTTCTACATTTCAGCCAGAATTAGTTTCTTCAATTTACTTGAATATCTTTGGCAGATTTGATCTCGATAATTCGGATTTCCGTGATTCCAGCCCTGAAATAATTTCTGCACAATTATCTCAATAAATAATGTTAGTAGAATTTGTTTTTATTGAGATATTATCTTTAACCATTTGTCATGATATTTTAGTTTTAAGAGAATTGGTCAAACGTATTTAATAAGGTAAGCATATTAAATAAGCCAGATGTTACATGGATATTATATGCTTACATTTTCCTTCATAATGTTAATTATAATATAAAAACACATTAAAATAGTATTTTTACAGATAAACCCTCATATGTGTCATATATTATAATAAACACATTTTTTATATAGAAATAGTAGGAAAAATGTCATATTAAAAGTGCAGTTTTATCAACTGAACATGGATGCTTTGACAAAGTCCACTCACTTTGTTTTACTTTAGATATTTGTTAATCTAATCATTTTAATTAGCCATAGTTATGTCTCTACATGAGTTAGTATATGATACTCACTCACCATGGTTCACTCTCTCACTTGATCATTTCATTCTCTTCTCATTTGTTCATCTTCTTCCTCAAGCTCAAAAAGCTTTCTACAGTTTGAAAAAGTGAGAAAGTATTGTGAGAAAAATAATTCTAAAGTGAGCCCACTTCCTATTTCCTCATCCTCTACTAGATTAACAGTTTAGTATAGATTGTTTGCTTCACTAATCCTTTAGTTAGTGAAGTAGAAGCTTGAGCTAGTATTCCGTCGACGTAGATCATTTTCGGCCTCGAAGACTTCAAGCAAGAACGTTCCATTCGCCTTGTGAAGCCATGCAAGGGTCCGGGAGTTCCATTAACGCAGCAAAGGGACTATTACAAGGAGCTTATGAAGTGAAGGACCGATCTATAAAGGTTGTATATCTAGTTCACTTAGTTGTAAATGGTTTACTATAGTTTTCGTATTATATTCTAGTTAACGATTCTAGTTTAGAGTTCCTTGAAACGGCAAAATTTTGAAAATGGCGTGGATGATACCTCCCGAAACCTTGCTGCCGTCGAAAGGAACCCTACAATTTAAACAATGCTTCTGAAAATCAACGGTACAAAGAGAATCCTTCATTATAACTTCTTCACAAACATGTCTAGTCCTAAAGTAGAGTTGGAATTGAGTAGTGAAAAAGAACAAGAGATCCATCAAACTCAAACCAAAACCAATTCTTTTGTTCTCGACACCCTCCATCCTGCACTCCAACCAAATGTATTCAATGATCAACCGCTTAATAATCTAAGTGCTGAGGTGCCCGAGAATAACATGTTTGACTTTTCCAATAGTAAGTGTGAAAGAGAGCTTCATACCAGTCCAAATCAAACTGATCCTTATTCGACTGCACTTGATATTTCAAACCTTCCAACTCTGTCAAGTGAACCAAGTGATTTATCGACTGAGGATAGTATAATTGATGAATTTTTAAAAAACTGTTCGTTTGATTTGACTGAAGATGTTAGTGATAGCAGTGATGAGAATATCGTTAAAGATGAACCCGTTATGTTAGATGAGTTGGATTCTCCGACCTATTATGTCCCTTCTATTGAATACGAACATCTTCCTATACAATTAACCGATCATATTCTTACCACCGACCTATTCGATAAGCAGAACGATATGTAGCCTTCATCTCCCACATCTGGCTCAACAATACTCGACACCCAAATTTGTATACCCATTTCATCACCCATTTTCTTTGGTTCTTCTAATTTTCTTTCAACTCCACCGAGTTTTGAAGAACGACACTCCAATATTTTGAGCTCTATGATTCTTGAAAGACCACTCGATTTAGACTTTGTTGAGAACAAGGGAGACAATCTTTTCATAATTTCTGACGAATCGAGTGTTTTGAATCTTGGTGCGCAAAAGACTGACCTTGGAACTTTCAACCGTCCTAGTGAATCTACTAACATAGATATCGATTTCTCTCTTTTCGATGAGATTATCACTTGGACCGTCGATGAAAGTTTCGAAAATATTTTTGCTGATGAACTCGCGTTCCATAAAAACTTGGATGTTGTGATGAATCAACCTCTACACGAAGAAATTGAACCGCCGCCCCTTCTTCTTATCAGAATGCGAATATTCCACCTACTCCTTATGTTTTATTTTCTTGTTTTCGTTCACCATCACTGTTTCGTCTCTACCAACCGAGACGTAAATCCTTTCGATTACACCTCTTATCTCCTCCCCATTTCTTCACGTCTATCTGTGACGTGTTCATCTACCAACCATGGTATTACATTGATAAAATATTCGAATGGTTAGTGTTGATTTTTTATCTTTGTAAAGCTTTGCATAAACCCATAACTTTACCCCCCTTATGATTTTAAATGCTTAAAAAAACTGTTTTACTCAAGTTTAGGGGGGAGAAAAATATTTTTGCACTTGAAAGAAAAGAAAAATTTTACACAATTGTGAGCCAAAAATAAGTTTAGGGGAGGATTTGTCATGCCCCGCTTCCCAGTGAACGGAGAAGTATGCGTGGTGGGCACGCGACGTATTTACTCAGAAGTAAACACGTTAAGCGTAAATAAGCAATAAAAATAAATGCACAAGAATGACAAGAGATATAATATAAACAACAACTTTTATTAATATCCATTCTTTACATTACAACTGAAGGAAATGTACAATAATAAAAGTAATGCCTAAATAGTGGCATATAAATGAAAAGGTAAGTACAAGTAAAGACTAGAAGCCTGTGAAAAAATCCAAGTCCTCCGGGCTGGGCTCGGTCTCCTGAGAGTCGGGTCCTCCTGACGAACATTCCAAAAATAGAAGAGACAGGAATATGTCAGCGAACTAGCGCTCGGTAAGTCCCAAAAGAAAGGAAGGAATATAACAAGTAGAGAGAAATATAACCGTAACTTGTACAGGTTTATGTTTGTTATACTAACGTAGTTGTTTGTAGCTTGGTACAGAATGTATCAGTGTATACGAAAGGAGTCCAACTATCCCATGGACTATGGTAACATGTAAGTATAAGGCCCCGTCAAAACCCACAGGACAACGGCACGAGAGTTCATGTAGGTGTCTTTTAGTGTCCATCATCGTGCCAGTTTTAATACATTCTGTACCAGACCCCTTTAAAACCCCATAATGTATTGTATTGAATTATAGTTATCAAACTTGCTGAGACCATGGTTACAAGTTGTTCATGTAATTAGGTTTAGGATTTAAACAAATAGGTATGTATTCAAGTCAAGATATAGCCATGGTTCGGTCAAGTCAAGTCATGTTTGCATGTTGATCTTAAACTGTATTCAGGTTTAAGTATACATATTAGTATATTGGATTCATGTTGAATTGGATTCTGATGTGGATTAGACTCAGATTGATTTGGACTCAGACTTGAGTCAGACACTTAAAACTGATTTGGATCCTGAATTAGGTTTAGGAGTTATCGGTAACAGCTGCACATGGACGGCAGGATTTGTGTCTTTTTCCAGGACAATTACCGTTGATAACACCATTAAGTTTTTCTACCTTAAATAGGCAAGCACTCACTTTCTCCGGCTCCCTGAGGCTCAAGAGAATTGATCCCGCTTAAACCCACATTTACTAAAGTCCTTAAATGTAATTTTATATAACCCGAGCGATTTTTATGAAAAATATTTTATATACTTTCAAAATAAATCTCGAGTATTTATTTATATTATTTAGGGTTTTCATGGATGTAACTTTTAAGATTTGAGATATTTTAGTGAATAATAACTTAACTTGAATAGTTCATGGTATTTAAGTGTAAAATTTGTCTTTTGGATAACTTGAAGGTATTTTGATGAAACTTGTGATTCTTTTATCTTTTTAGAAAACATGGAATTTTATTATATCTTAAAAATATATGTTTTGATAATATTTATATTTATAAAAATGAATTTTATTATTAAATAGAAAATCTCGTTTTTCTTTAAAAAAATCGTATTAAAAATCTTTCGAGACCGAATGCTCCGTGGGGAGGTCTGGATCTCGCTCTACTAGCCCAAGGATGTGCGATAATCCACACCATTCAATAGCAGAGCAAAGAAAACCGGTTTTTTTATAGTTCATGGTATTTTAATGAAATGTTGTAATCGCCACAAAAATATGTTTCAAAGAGTATCGTGCTATGTAAACATATATGTTTGTGAGGGGTAGGTCATTACCCCGTGAAGTTTTCTAAAGGTAATAGTAAGCAAAACAATTAAATATAGTAGATACAAAGTTCATGGTATTTAAATGTAAAAGTTGATTTAAAGTTATTTAGCATAATGTATTTGAGTGAAAATTATTTCTAAACATTAGATTCATGGTTATAAACATAGGGTAAGAGTTTGCATGAAAGTTATGGAAGAAAATAATGAAATTTAGAATGAGATGTCGGTAGTAACTCTACTTACCAACATGTTTTATAAAGAGAACTTTTTTTAAGAAGAAAGAGTAGAATGGGGAGGGACTTACTAGCTAATTGAATGAAAAGGAGGTAGAAGAAGATGGTGTAGTCGCCGTTGCGTCGCCGTAGCATCGCGGAGTCGCCGGAACTTGCTTGATTCCTCGTCGGAAGTTGACCTTTGGCTAACTACACTTGTACTCTTCTTTTACTTAGAAAAATTTGATAATTTTGGCTAGGGATTTCAGAATGAGGAGGGGCTAGGCTATGGGGTTGTATTTATAGTATGGAATTAGGGTTTTGGAATTGAAAGATTGAATTAAAATGTATTAAAAATTGATTTAAAGATGAATTTGAAGTCTCTGTTTAAATTCAGAGAAATCAAACAGTGCAGGGGTAATGGGGGTAGACCAAAGGTTTTGTGAGCAAGACACGGGGACTTTTCCCCACGTTCGACCCGTCGTGCTGGTCCAATGGCCGATCTCGCCAGTCCAACTTGAGGAGGGGGTCGTAGGATTGAAGCAACGTGTCCTACTCGCTGTATGTAACATTTTACACATGTTTGTTTTTCCTAATTGTTCATTTTTACGTGTAGTGCGCGTGTAATTTTTTAGGATTCCAAAAAGTTTAAAAGAAAAATCAGGAAAAATAATATGTGTCTAAGGAGATTCGAACACATGGGCTACGTCACAGCAGTGCAAGCCTTTACCTATGAGCTACAAATTGTTTCTTGCTGTTCTTAAACAAAAATAACTTATAAAATGTACTCAGGCGCTTTGCATCAGCCCAATACTTCTGTCAGTCTTGAGCTATGCGCATTCTTTCCCTGATCATGCGAACTACGTCCACAGTTGCCACAATCATCTCTGGTCCAAAGAGTTCACGATCTCCGATGTCATACTAACTTAGTGGTGGACGACACTTTCTTCCATAGAGAGCTGCAAATGGTGACATTCCAATGCTCGCCTAATAGCTGTTGTTGTATGAAAACTCCACAAAGTGTAGGTCATCTTCCCACAAACCTCCGAAGTCTAACATACAAGCTCTTATCATGCCCTCCAGAATCTGAATTGTCCGCTCAAACTGTCCATCTGTTTGTGAATGATAAGTTATGCTGAAGTTCATACTCGTTCCCAGGCTAGCTTGCAGACTCTGCCAAAACTGCGATCGGAATCTGGTATCACGATCGGAGACGATGCAAACCGGTACTCCATGTAATCTCGCGATCTCCTGCATGAGTTCATGGGTATCAAAAAATAGTACACTATGAAGGTTAAATCTTATTTTAGATTCATGCTTACCTCCATATACTTCTTTGCTAGTGTCTCGGTAGATTGGCCAACTCGAAAGGGAATAACGTGAGACAACTTGGTGAGTCAATCCACAATAATCCATACTGCATCGTTACCTTTCGTGCTGCGAGAAAGAGCAGTCACAAAGTCCATGGTAATGTGCCGACATTTCCATTCTGAGATAGGTAACGGTTGAAGCAAACCAGCAGTTCTGTGATGTTCAGCCTTTACTTGCTGACACACCAAGCACTTGGCTACACTTCTGGATACTTCACGCTTCATTCCATACCACCAGTAGTGTTGTCGTAGATCCTTATACATTTTGGTACCACCAGGGTGTACTTAGTACGGAGAGCTGTGGGCTTCTTTCATCAACTTTTCTCGAACATGACCTTATGGTACACGCAATCTACTTCCTTATCTCAAAGATCTGTCTTCGTAGATGATGAAGTCTGATCGAAGTCCACTTTCTACCTGTTCTCGGATCTTTTGCAGCTTGGCATCATTTGCTTGAGCTTCTTTGATCTGATTGACAATAGTAGACTAAACTTGTAAGTTCATCAACTCTGAAGCATTACCTGGCATAACTACCTCAATCTCCATCCCGTGCAATTCTTGTTGCAGCTTCCATTGTGTGGTGAGATTCATTGATAATGGCTGACAGCTAAGTGCATCAGGAACTACATTCACCTTCGCTGGATGATACAGTAGGTTGATGTCGAAATCCGCTATAAGTTCTAGCCATCTTCTCTGCCGCTTGGTTAACTCCTTCTGAGTAAATATATACTTCAAACTTTTGTGGTCCGTGTATATATTCACTCGTTCTCCAAGAAGATAGTGGCGCCAAATCTTAAGTGCAAAGATAATGGCTACTAACTCCAAGTCATGTGTTAGATAGTTGCGCTCATGAACCTTCAGCTGTCTTGATGCAAAAGCTACAAACTTTCCATACTGGTGTAGAACACATCCTAATCCCTTACCAGACACATCGCAATGCACAACGAAACCTCCAGATCGATCCGGAATTAAATAGGAGCTGATGTCAATCTTGACTTGAGTTCTACAAAAGCTTGTTCATATGCTTCTGACCACACGAATGCTTCATCTTTATGTGTGAGTTTGTTCAGGGGTGCTGCAATCTTCGAGAAACCTTCGATGAATCTTCGATAGTATCCTGCTAAACCCAAGAAACATCGAATATCCTTCACCGTCTTTGGTGTCGACCATTCGCTGACAGCTGCCACTTTACTTGGATCTACTGAGATTCCTTCACCCGAAACAATGTATCCAAGAAATCCGACTTGATCTAGCCAAAATTCGCCCTTGCTGTACTTGGCATAGAGTTGATGCTGTCGTGATGTCTCCAGGACAATCGGCAAATGCTCAGCATGCTCTTTCCGATTTTTTGAATACAGCAGGATGTCGTCGATAAAAATAACAACGAACCTATTTAAGTACTCTCGGAAAACTTGGTTCATTAGATTCATAAATATCGCAGGTGCATTGGTCACTCTAAATGGCATTACGAGAAACTCATAATGACCATAGCAAGTCATGAATGTCGTCTTAGGAATATCAGACTCTTTGACATTTACCTGGTGATAACCTGAACGAAGATCTAACTTTGAGAATACGCAAGACCCACTTAGTTGATCGAATAGATCGTCAATGCACGGTAGTGGATACTTATTCTTTATCGTCACTTCGTTCAGAACTCGATAGTCTATACACATTCTGTATGAACCTTTTTTCTTCTTCACAAGCAAAACTGGAGATCCCCAACTTGAAGTACAAGGACAAATCTAACCTTTCTTCAGAAGTTTGTCCAACTAAGTATGGATCTCCTTCAATCCTTCAGGACTTAACTGGTACGAAGCTTTTATCACCCTTTTTGCACCAGGTACTAAGTCAATGCTGCATTCAAGAGCTCGATCGGGAGGCAAACTTGTTATATCTTCAGGGAATACGTCCTCGAACTCTCGAACTACCTCTGGCTTGTCTTCTTCCGCCTGTAATGTTGCAATCACTGCCTTCTTTGGTTTAGCCTTGTAGGTGCTAAGTTCCAGGGTACGGTCTCCACTCTTGAAATAAAAGATCGGATGATCTGGTATCTCAAACACTACCCTCCTTTGACAACAGTTGATGGTAGCGAAGAAAGTTCCTAGACGGTCCATTCCCAAGACTACGTCGAAGTTCGGTATGTCCAGCACTTTAAAGTCCGCATAAAATTCTCTACTGCAGACGATCACTGGACACAGATCGTATCCCATAGTTGCCTTTAGAACTTCATTCCTTGAACTGAAATTCCAGTTGGATACGAGCGGTTTAACTGGAATCGCATGGGTTCGGACGAACCGTTGCGACATAAAGCAATATGATACTCCAGTATCGAAGTGTGCTAAAGCAGGTAGGGAGGCAACTAACGTTGTACCTAAGTTTTGTGGGATATGTTTAGGTATAAAAAAACATATATTGATGTATACAAGGATTGAAAAGGTTTGAAAGATTGGGAGTTACCAGTGATGACTTGGCCAGTGGCTTCGGCTTCCTCAACGGTCATGGTGAAAGCCTGACGCCGGGGTACATTCCTCCTTGCTGGAGGCACATTCCTCTGTCCCTGGGGCATGTTTCTCTGCCCTTGAGGCATGTTCCTCTGTGTCTGATGGAATTGATGAGGAGACTGCAGGAGGTCTACATGGAGGCGGAGCAGGGAGAGCAAGACGAGATGCAGGAGCCTGGATAGCTGGCCTCTGTGGAAAAGTGATCGCTGGTCGGGGTGCAGGGGCTGGGTTGAGACGAGCTGGGCAAGCTCCAATGGCATGAGTGGATGCGCCATAAATCAAACATAGGCCATATGCATTCCTGCAGTCCTTTGCCAGGCGTCCATTCCTTTTGCAATAGAAGCAAAAGTCTGGACTGGACCGGTTAAAAGTTACTCCCGGTTTCCTGGGTGCAAAAAGTGGCCTGGAAGAGGCTCCTTCTGCCATCTGAGTGGCAGGGCATGTCACACCGATAGTATGAGGTCTGCCCTTCTTCTTCACTACTGCTTCATATTGTCGGGAAGCCTTTAGCGCAAGATCATGGGTTGGGAAATCCCCTTGTAGCTAGTGTAGCTTGGATCTCCGGATCTAACCCTTGCTGAAATCTCTGTGCCCTGATCCCAGTAGTTAGGATCAGGCATGCTGCAAACCTGTTATGACCTTGTGTTAGCAGTGTATTATGTGATATCAGGAAATTGAATATTTAGACATATCTTACCTGCTAAGCATGGTAAACTCAGCATCATATTCATCCACAGATTTGTTCCACATTGAACCTTACTGTAAGTGGATGAACTGTTGTTCCATGTCAAAACAGGCAGTCTCAGGGAAATATTTCGCATCGAACATATCGTGAAATGCCATCCATTCAATCGATTGGGCGAGTCAGCTTTCTTCAGCCTTCCACCAGACTCTGGCGTTGTCAGTTAGTTGCAGATTTGCAACTCTCATCCAAGCAACCTCTGGCACTTGTGTTGCTGCCAGGTCATCTTCTATAGACTGGGCCCATTCCTCTTCCTCTAGTAGGATCTCTTTCCTAGAGAAATGATTTGGATGCAAAGCCATGAATTGCTTGACTCTGAGTGCCTCGGTCTCTGGACGGTGCAAAAGGATAGCATTCTGCTGCTGCTGACCCTCCAAGAGGCTCTTGATCGCCTCAAGCAATACCGTTTGCTCATTGATGGGAGCTGCAACGGTAGTAGGTGGTGGTAGAGCAGGAGATGCGGTATTGCCATTCACGTTGGTATCCTTGTTGTTAGGAGAATCCATGACCTTGATAGAAAAAGAAAGGTTATGATAGATTCAAGAAATTTGAAATGTAAAGAGTGTACAGTTGCTGATTCTTATACTTCTTGTGATATATTGCTTAGGATTCCATGCAAAACCGACCTACATAGGCCACCAATAAAACCTGTCACGCCCCGCTTCCCAGTGTATAGGGAAGTAGGCGTGGCGGGCACACGATGTATTAGCTCAGAAGTAAACACGTTAAGCGTAAATAAGCAATATAAATAAATGCACAAGAATGACAAGAGATGTAAAATAAATAGAAAATTTTATTAATATCCATTCTTTACATTACAATTTATTTGAAAAGGAAATGTACAATGATAAAAACAATTCCTAAACAGTGGCATACAAATGAAAAGGTAAGTACAAGTAATGACTAAAAGTCTGGCTTCTCTATGAAAAGATCCAAGTCCTCCTGGCTAGGCTCGATCTCCTGAGGGTCGGGTCCTCCTGACGAACATTCCAAAAAAGAAGAGACAGGAATATCGTCAGCGAACTAGCGCTCGATAAGTCCCAAAGGAAAGGAGGGAATACAACAAGTAGAGAGAAATATAACTGTAATTTGTACAGGTTTATGTTTGTTATACTAACGTAGTTGTTTGTAGCTTGGTACAGAATGTATCAGTGTATACGAGAGGAATCCAACTATCCCGTGGACTATGGTAACATGTAAGTATAAGGCCCCGTCAAAACCCACGGGACAACGGCACGAGAGTTTATGTAGGTGTCTTTTAGTGTCCATCATCGTGCCACTTTTAACACATTCTGTATCAGTCTACCCCTTTAAAACCCCGTAATGTATTGTATTGACTTATAGTTATCAGACTTGCCGAGACCATGGTTATAAATTGATCATGTAATTAGGTTCAGGATGTAAACAAGTAGGCATGTATTCAAGTCAAAATATAGCCATGGTTCGGTCAAGTCAAGTCATATTTTCATGTTGATCTTGTTCTGGTATTCAAGTTCAGGTTCAAGTATACATGTTGGTATATTAGATTCATGTTGAATTGGATTTTGATTTGGATTAGACTCAAATGGATTTGGACTCAGACTTGAGTCAGACACTTAAAACTGATTTGGATCCTGAATTAAGTTTAGGAGTTATCGGTAACTGCTGCATATGGACGGCAAGATTTGTGTGCCTTCTCTTTCTCCCCCAACGGCTACTCCCTTTTTCCCGCTCCACTGTTCCCTCGATCCACAATCTTCGCCGCTCCTCGCGCTCACGCTCGCGAGCGTTACCCACGACGCGCGCCCCTCAACCTCTCCTCGTCGACACCCTCACTCCTCTCTTCTCTCAAATCTTCCATCTCATTCACCAAACCGACCACGAACCCACTGCTTCCATCACCCTCTCACGACCCACTGTACCCCGACGATGACAACGACCACCCAAAATCTCCTCGTCTCCCCTATATCTCTCCCCCTCACGTTCTCTCTCTCGCTTTCTCCCATTCTTCTTCTCTTCCCGCTCCTTCTCTAGAACCCACGCCGCGCCCTCGCCTTCCCTCACCCTCGCCCGCCTCCACCCTCATCCTCGACCCTCGTCGCATCCATCACCTCGCCTACACACCCGACCGCTACCCTCCTCCTCCTCCTCCGAGCTTCGAGCTCCTTTCCGATGACCTAACTCCGACCATCTCCTCACCGTGCCCACCGCGAGCTCCTCCTTTGCCACTTCCCTCTCCCAGGCATTCACTGCAGCTCTCTCGAGGCCACAATCCACTTCCCCAGCACCACCAACCTAAGCCCTCACTACCCTTCACCATCTCTCTCTCTCCCTCTCTCTGCAACTTCTCTCTCTCTCTCTCTCTCAATCTATGTTTCCCTCTCTTACTCTCTCTGTTTCTCTCTCTTAATCCCTCGGTCTCTCTCTTTCTCACTCAATCTCTCTGGCTGTCTCTTACTCTCTCTCTGTTTCCCTCTGCTCTCTCTCACTCTATCCCTCTCCCTCTCTGTTATTCTCTCTCTCTCTCTTCTAAAATAACAAAACCCAAAAACCCATGCACACAACCGACATCCTGTTGATCATCGCCGGAGCGCCACCGCCGACCGTCGTCGACCCCAGCGCACTCGCAGAGGACCACTGAGCACTCCCCAACTTCCAGTGACCGTGCAACAGCTCTGGGCAACTCCGACGCCAAATCCGTATCACGAGCCAAGCTCGCGCAAATCGATTCATGCCGTTCATCGCGCGTTCGTGACGTTGCTGCTGCCGTGCAACCCAAGACGTTTTTAGGCAAGTACTTTTACTTGCTACATGCTAATCGATTCGAGTTACAAACTTATATTATATAGATTACAAGTTTACAATATCCAATAGGTTATGTGCTATACCTGTTCGATGTGTGATCCCAATGAAAATAGTTACCTAAATTGACGGAATTGGATCGTTTATGTTGGACCATGTAATGATGAATACCTTATACAAATTTCGCTGGAAAATACGACTATTAACGACTAAAACAACTACCCCCAAGTACACCTGTAAAACTGGAAATTTCTTGTACCTGAAAACCGTTAAAATCACCATAAATTATTTACATACTGGAATGATGCGATCGAGGGCTCAAATCGAAGACGACTTGATGAACTATAACTTTATGTAAGTTTCTAATTGTTTCTATACTTAAACTGTGACAATATTTGGATCGGAGTGCGACTCTGGACTGCAGTCCAGAGCGGCTCTTTTTACTGTATGCTGTCCCGTAATGGGTACCACCGTGTTTCCTTAACTCGTAGGTTGCGGAACTCCTCTGTTTATTAAAGGTGAATCTGTTAGCTAGACAACACAAGTGGTTTCATTCTGTTTCGTCATCGTTTATTATTTAATCTGTAATTTAAAAGATGGGAACGTATAACAGTCCCAACAGAATCAGAATTGACATACTAGTATTGAACAGTGTATATCTCCTGACTACAGATGCGATTGAGAATCCGTCTGTTGCGTTAAAAACCTTACTAAAAACCCTAGATTTCATCCAACTGTAGCGTCGCTAAAATCTGATCCCAACTAGGATTAAATTGCGTTGCGAAACGGACTTCCGATTCTGAAACCGAATTTCCAGCCGTGAACGCTTAAAATGAAATGGTCATAACTGATGATCCTGAAACCCGATTGATGTGAAACCAAATTCACTGGATAGGTAATCAGACATACTATTTATTCCTCGTTCATCATTTCACTAAACCATACACGTATGATTTAGGATAAATTGTGTACGTGGTAGAATACTGTTCTATGACAACTTGATTATGCTTTACATACTGTTTCCTCATCATATCATACATATGTCACTGCATTGATAACCTAGTGATCATGTGCATTACCCAGTGTTAGGTATTAGTGATGATTGTGTTAAGTACGTTAGTGTTCGTGCATAAGTGAATAAGCGAAAGTGACACGTACTTGTATACAATCAGTGAACCTTATTATTCTATTGTATTGTTGACGTCTGTGGGACGCGTGTACGTGTGACTATAAGTGGTATGGGACACTTATGGAAGCTCTTGCATGGGTGTCACAGATAAGGCACCAGACACTGCCATTTACCTTAGGTATTAGTCGGGACGTGCTTGATGGAGATCCTGTCTCCAGTTCTCGTGCAGACTTGTCACAGACCGACTGGTAGTTGAGGTTAAGGTTAGCATTTGATGTAGACCATGGGGTGTGGGGTAGTTTGAGTGTGAGTTCAACATAATCTCGAGAGTCCCATGCCGGCTTATATATATGGAGATATATAGAGATTTACAGGGTACATGATTATTACCGTGAGTTACATGTTGGGCCCGTGGTCCCTTGCCCTTGGGTCCTACCCTTGGGTGGATGACACTCGCGAGTGGTTGACTCTCACACTTGGACTGACAATAGGCTTAGTGACCTGTACAGTGAGACTTAGAGACTGATAGGGATAATGGCATTGATATACATTACTTACTGTGTTGACATACCCGACATATTATTTTACTGCTTCACTGTTCACTGCTCTATTAGACACTTCTTCGGTTACTGCATGTTCATATCTATACCGTCTTGATTTACTGTCGTATATATATATTATCACTGTTAGAGTTATCACTTGGATTTATATATTATATTGCTATTGTGTCGCTCTGACGACCTGAGTATGCATGCTCAGTGTGCGGAGTGGATTTAGCTGGGACCAGGACCAGACGTACATCACGGACATCTTGATTAGCTATCCAGAGTTATACTCTTTTGTTTCCCATCAGGTCAGTTCTTGATAATTATTGTTTCAGTTACTGCATTTCTCATTACCTGCGCATTATTTACTGATTACCACTTAAAGCTAGAAGCCGAAGTGTGACTACGGCAGGATATTTCCCTGACCGTAGGAGCATGGCTGGCCTTGTTAACCCCTCGTATTCCGTATTTTGGGAAGCGGGGCGTGACACGGTTTAGTTGGTATCAGAGCCAGGTTTTGCTTCGATTAGGATTGCAGTTTTCCGTGTATAGCTTGGCAATCTAAGACATTCCTTGGTCTAAGTTGTAAACTTGTCATTCTTGATTCATATTCACATCGAGTATTTTGTTATCCATCCGCTAAGGTTTCGAGTGACTTGGCAAAGTTACGTGGGTGTAATTGTGAACTACATCATGGTTACACTACCGCACTCTGTTTAAGTGACTTAGAGCTCTTCAGTTGATTTCCACTTGTAATGAATCTCATCACACCCGATATTCTTGATTCCTTGCCCAATCCATACTATATTTTAATTCCTATGGCTTGTGCCTTATAGCGTTCTCAAAATTGTTGTTTCAGGATCATGCCGTCCAACGACTCTTCCTCTATCGCCACTCCTCAGACTCAGACCATTGAGATTCTGAGTGTACTGCAAGGTCTGAAGGAAGCCCAGGAGCGAACGAACGACTTGTTAGCTGAAGGACTGAGAAGGCAGGTGAATCAGGCACCAGCGGGAGTCTCAAATTGTAAAGGGATCCCTGTTAGATGAGGAAAAGAGAAGAAGACGAAGCGCCAATTTGTTTCCCCGCGACAGAAGCAGCAGAAGACCCCATGTTGTGGGTACTGCAGGAGGCCAGGACATCTTCAGAGGGATTGTCGCCGCGCCCAAGGGAAATGTCTGATTTGCGGATCCAGCGAACATCTTATCAACGGTTGCCTGAAAAGGAAGGAACTACAAGGAGGAGACTCGTCCACACTCTCTATTTCTGCCAAGTAATGATTATTGCATAGTTAGAACTTCGAGGATAAGGCGGACCCATCGCAGGATTCAACTCGCGTGACGAGAATGCAGCGGTCTAGTAATCAAAGAAGAATTTTTCATGTTTTCTACTTTCAGTAGTAATGTTGTCATCCTGTTATAAACATTTCATTTTGTTTGAAATCTTGTATCCATCGAACTTTTAGTTGAATGCAATAAAAACTTTGAATCGTAATATATGTATCATTCTCTTGCTTTTCCCCTTATTCATACTATTCATTACCACAGCATTTTTAATCCTGATTTTTTCAGTTCCTGCCCACCGCATAGTTTCAAATACTTCGTACCTTTAGCTATTTTTCTTGATGTGTTCCACTGCCTAATCATGACTCTTTCTTTTCAGGCCATGGCCCATCCTGGAGCAGCGCCGCATCTAGATGAGGATGCACAGTCATGCGTTTCCATAGACCGCACGCTGATGAATTCTGACAAGGAGATCGACGGCCCCCAGGTCATCTTCGGAAACAGCGATTCAGATGACGAAGGAGCCGCCGCCCCAGAAGCTGACGTGATAGACGATTCCGATGACGAGGAAGGAGACCCTGAAGAGAACCCGATAGAGGAAGATCCCGATGAAGACCCGATAGAAGAAAATCCAGTGGAGGGAAATCCCATGGAAGGGAATCCAGAAGAAGAGAATCACATGGAAGCAGATCTCGATGAAGAAGCTCCAGCCGAGGAAGAAGGACCAGAAGAACAAGACCCTACGATGGAAGAACCCCCAATGGCGACCCATGTGAAGCGATATAGGAATGGACGCCCCTATCTGAGCGCGCGAGCTTACCGCAACCTGCTGAACCTCCACAACCGCAACTGACGGAATTGTGAATGTTGTCTTCTCTGGCCAAACAAATTTATGTATAGTTTAGGGCCATCTTCGTTTTCTAGAGTGCTTTGTTTTGAAATTCCTGGAATGAAATAAATTGCTGAGTTCGCTAATCTTCCGATCTTCTTAGTTCACTTAATGCTTAATTATTTCTCATATACATTTATTTTTCCTGCTGAAATCCCTGACTGTCCACTCCTACCCCTTGTATTGTTTTAACCCTCGCTTCGATAAAAGTACCGTACCCTGATCTTTGGAATGGGCCACCCTTCATCCTTCGTCTATACCTCGTTTGAAACCCTTCTGGGAGAGGAAATCGATAGTGAAATTTCCGAATTCGCTAACCCTTCAAATTTTGATTCATATGATGTACCGACCGTTGTCATCCCCATACTTTTCCCTTGTAGTCCCTTGCTGCTCATCCTTACTTCCTGTGCTGACCCGACCCCAATCTCTTCAACCCTCAGTCTAAAGCCGCCACATTCCGACTTTTTGTATGAGCCACACTCCATTATAATCCCTACCCTAGCTAGTCCTATACATATTTGTGTTTTTTCAGGTCAAGCCAGGTAATGTATAAAGGTGTCATGTCATGTCAGGAGTGTACAGTGCCATGTCAAATCAAGTAATAGTTGTGGCAGGTCATGTCAGGGTGTACAAGATATCATGTGGGTGCTCAAAATCAAACTAGCATAATCATGGCATCCAGGACAAGCATGTGTACTAATAGAATCAACAAGCTGGAATTTATAACGTGAAATGCAATCAGGTACAGATTAAGGTATGTAGATGCACAGTTATCAGTTTGTATTTAATAGATGGTTTCAACCTTACTTGAATACAGTAAAACACATATGAATGTTAAAAAAAACATGCTAATACGTACTAAATACTCTAGAGATGCAATGATATATAAAATACGTTCAATTGATGCCACTGGGTATTCGGGGTAGAAACTATTTAAATGTGCTAGGAGTTATGCAGCCAATTAGTAAGCAATTTAAACACGGATGTGGGTATACGATATGGTGCTCTAACATGCAACGAATTATGATTTAAGATCTGAGACTACCGTGATATATTCTGACATTGAAATGCAATAATGAAAATTAATAGCCTTAGATTCCATTTACAGTTTTAAATATGAAACAAATATGGATAGATGTTATAGTAGCATGTAGCAAGATTAACTTGTCTCGATCGGAAAGTGAAACGGAGCTGCACGGTACGTCCTACGTTGGGGAACTGTCGCGATGTGTCCACGCGAGCACGGGATGGAACCAGGTAAGGCAAGAACTTGATCGCGCTATCTGGGAACATCCTCAGGGTCGTCGGGAACGGCAGCCACGGTCACGGCTCTGACGAGGTAATCGGAAAACACTAATCCGCGAAGTAAAGAGAAGAAACGAAAGCGAGAAGAAGAAAAGTGAAGAAGAATAAGGATGGGGTGTTGATGATTTGGGGTTTAAAGTTTCTGGAGTCAGAGGAGGTGATGGGATGAGATGACGAGTCGAGGGTTTTCCGGCGATGAGTTTGCCGGCGACAAGGCAGTGAGGGTTTCAGATAATTGGGGTGCAGGGGTGTAACGGGAAGGGGAGTTGAGAACGAGGAGGGGAAGAGAAGAGAGGTGGAGGT
Organism: Agapanthus africanus; assembly: GCA_030015575.1. NCBI lineage: Eukaryota > Viridiplantae > Streptophyta > Magnoliopsida > Asparagales > Amaryllidaceae > Agapanthus > Agapanthus africanus. The sequence goes on along the minus strand of CM057338.1, from coordinate 24,413,197 downwards.
GAGGTCGATGAGGTCGACAGTGATGGTCGACGGCAAGGGTAGAGACGGCACTGGCGAAGACAGCGGGTTAGGTTGAGATCGGGTGTGCAGGGTTTCATGGGTTCGATGATGGGAGAAAAGAGAGAGGATGAGAGGAAGAGAAGAAGACAGAGATGATAGAGAAGATGAGAGAAGGAGATGTTAGCGAGGACGATGAGATCGGCGGCGAAGGAGGCGAGTATGATGATGGGTCCAGGCCGCAGAGGTCCTGTGAGGTGCAGGCTAAGGGAAAGGATGAGGAAGGAGAAGATGGCGACGGCGACGAGGAGAAGGATGAGGTGGGATAAAGGTGGTGACGAGATCGAGGAGGTTTCGAGGAAGCAAGAGGCGGCTAGGGTTCATGGGCGCTCTGGCTCGAAGAAGAGAAGAAGAAAAAGAGAGAGAGGGAGGTGACGGTAGCAGTATGGGGAGGTGACGAGACTCTCGCGCACCGCGAGAGGAGAGAGAGGTGGGCGCGAGAGGAGAGAGAGAGGAAGAAACGAGAGGAGAGAGGGAGGAGAGAAGGGTTTGTCTCATAACGGTGAAGGAAAGAAAGAAATAGAGAGAGAGAAAGGGAGAAAGAAAGGGAAAGAGAGATAGAGAGAGACGCTCGTGGGGTGGGGCTCGGGCACAAAAGGAAATACTTTAGTTGGTTAAAGAATCTGTTAGGAAAAACTTTAGAAAATATTTTGGTTAATACTTTTTAACGAATGATTCTCATTGGCTGGGGAAGGAAAAGACAAGGGTTTTGATTGGCTGTAGAAAAATGTAAAGGGAGAGAGAGGCAATGCAGTTACAGGAAATTTTAAAAGATTTACAATTTTGTTTAAGGAATTCTTATTGACTAAAAAATATTTAGAAGTTAAGATTCAAATCTAAACAATAGAATTTTGGCGGGATGTAACATAATTCAGAAAAACGCCCGGGACGGGTCCAAAAATTAGATTTGAAATATGAAAATTATAGGCATGTTCCAAAAATTAAAATGAAGAATTATGTAGCGTAAACGCATATCCCCAAGAACGGACGCACGTACGTGCGCTAGCCATCCAAACACGTCCGTTTTACTGAACGGAACGAGAGCACGATACAAGGACGCTACCACAGGGCTAGGAGTATCATGCAGGCCATGAAATGCAATTTTAATTTATTTTATGTGATATAAATTGTTATATGCAACAGATGCGATATAAGATAAAATGCCAGTATAAACCATATTATGAGATGCAAAGGCCCATGCAACCAGTCAAGGTAAACTATAAATAAGAGTCACACAGGTTTAATTAAGCGGGTCGGGTCGAATGCAAAGTAATATGTAGAAATACCATTCGCACCCAAATACACTAAATCAAGAAGGACCACAGATAAATAAATACGGAACTGGAATTGGTATAAGTGGACTCGGGTGTTACATATTATATCTCTGGGATTGACCACCTTCTCCTAAGTTCTCAAGGCAGTCAGAGAGCAGTAGAGCTTATCGGAGAAAGCGAAGAGTACGCAACAGCAATCCATCGTAGTGCAGAAGCTGGCGTTTACGCTAAACCGAACTCCTGCACGCAGAGGCATCCCAGTGAACAGACAAGGCATTGTGCCTATGAATAAGCCCATCGTAGTCGATCAGAATAGAAGGGTGTTTTGTGACTATTGCCAACGACCGGGTCATTTCCGGAGAGAATGTTGAAGGAGGCTTGGACTTTGCCTTATTTGCGGATCAGCTGACCATACCATTGAGGAACGATATTCAAAAGCCACCGCAGAAGCAGATTCATGGGCAGAAGCAGATTACTCAGGGGCCTAATCAAGCACGGGCTTTTACTTTGACGGCTGAAGAGGCCGAAGCTTCAGACGAAGTCGTTTCAGGTATCTTACTCGTTCATAATTTTTCCGCATTAGCATTATTCGATTCAGGTGCATCCCATTGTTTTATGTCGTCCAAATTTATTGCTGCATACTCAATTCCATACGTGGCCCTGTCTAGTTGCTGGGACATACACACTGGGAACGGGAAAATTATATCTAGTAGCGAGTGCAAGGATTATTCGATTATTATTTGCGGACGAGAGCTATTCGCGGATTTCCTTGTAATTGATACCGGCAGTTATGATGTCGTCTTAGGAATGGACTTTCTTGGCACTTTTCATGCTCACATCGATTGTAAGGCAAAGAAAGTGATTTTCCAGATTCACGGACATCCGGAATTTATATTTTCAGGAGGTAGCAGATCTGTCGAGCCAGTCGAATTTAGGGCTAGGCCGACAAGCGCTGTTCTTTCGCCAATGGAAGCAAATAAGGAGGAAGCGCCAGCAGTAGTTCAAGAGTTTATGGATGTGTTCGAGGACATCTCGGATTTACCGCCAAAATGAGATATGGAGTTTGCGATTGACCTTATTTCTAGAGCAGCGCCGATTTCAAAAGCTTACTATCCGATGGCACCAGTGGAGTTAGAAGAAGTCAAGAAATAAGTCGCCAAATTAATAGAGAAGGGTTGGATTCGCAGCAGCAATTCACCCTGGGGAGCTCCAGTTCTTCTAGTTAAGAAGAAAGATGGCACGCGGAGGATGTACATCGATTATCGAGAATTAAACCGGGTGGCTATTAAGAACAAATACCCGATCCCTCGCATCGGCGAATTATTCGATCAACTCAATGGCGCAAAGGTATTCTCGAAACTAGATTTGCGATCCAGATATCATTAGGTTCGAGTAAAATCAGAAGATATTTGCAAGACAGCGTTCCGAACTCGATATGGGCATTACGAGTACTTAGTGATACCATTCGGAGTCACGAACGCCCCAGCAATATTTATGGACTTGATGAACCGAATCTTTTCACCGTATTTGGACCAGTTCATAGTGGTGTTTATCAATGATATTCTGGTCTATTCGAGGAGCAAAGAAGAGCATGCAAAACACTTGAAGATCAAACTGCAAACGTTGAGGCAAGAAAAGCTATATGCTAAGATGAGCAAGTGCGAGTTTTGGCTCGAAGAAGTGAAGTTCTTAGGTCATGTTATATCTGGAGATGAAATTGTTGTTGACCCTGAAAAGATTGCATCTGTTCATGATTGGCTGATTCCAAAGAACGTAGCGGAGATTAGAAGTTTTCTTGGACTCGCTGGATATTATAGAAGATTCATGGAGAATTTCGCTCGAATAGCTGAACCATTGACCAAGCTAACACAAAAGGAGGTACCGTTCATATGGATGGAGAAATGTGCGTCAGCTTTTGAAGCGTTGAAGCAGAAATTGACTACCGCTCCTATCTTGACAGTGCCAGACAGTTCCGGAGGGTTGGTTATTCACAGCGACGCATCTGGGAAAGGCTTGGGATGTATTCTAAGGCAGAATGGGAAGGTTAAAGCCTACGCGTCGAGAAAATTGAAGACACATGAGAAGAACTACCCAACTCATGATTTGGAGCTAGCAGTAGTGATTTTTGCTTTGAAGATTTGGAGACACTACTTATTGGGCGAAAGGGTAGAAGTATTTACCGATCACAAGAGCCTAAAGTATGTGTTCATGCAGAAAGAGCTCAACATGAGACAGCGTAGATGGTTAGAGCTGATGGCTAACTATGATCTTGATCTAAAGTACCATCCGTGGAAAGTTAATGTAGTGTCGGATGCTCTAAGTCGGTTGCCGGCAATACGGATGTTGACTGCACAGAAGGAGATTATCGTTGAGTTTCAGAGATTCGAGTTGGAGATCGTATTACCGCATTCTTCGGGGCAGTTGATACAATTGCAAGTCCAGTCGTCCTTGATTGATAATATTAAAGCGGAACAGTTGCATGATCCAAAGTTGCAGAAGTTTCGGAAACAAGTAGAAGCGGGACTTCGAACGGACTTGTCGATTCATGAAGATGGCTCGTTACGATATGGGAACCGTTTATGTGTGCCGAAAGGAGATATTCGTGAAGATGTTATGAAGGAGACTCATAGTTCCGCATATTTTGTACATCCGGGAGGCGTGAAAATGTACCGAGATCTAAGAAAACATTTTTGGTGGGAAGGCATGAAAAGAGAGATTGCTCGCTATGTATCGAAGTGCTTGATGTGTCAGCAAGTCAAGGTTGAACATCAAAGGGTAGCTGGTTTATTGCAACTGTCACGCCCCGCTTCCCAAAATACGGAATACGAGGGGTAGACAAGGCCAGCCATGCTCCTACGGTGAAGGAAATGTCCTGCCGTAGTCACACTTCGGCTTCTAGTTTATCATGGTAAACAGTAAACGATGCACAGGTAATGAGAAATGCAGTAACTGAAGGAAACAATATAAAGACTGACCTGAAGTGGAACAAATGAATGTAAATCGGGAAGGCAAGTCAAGAAGTCTGTGATGCACGTCTAGATCTGGTCCAAGCTAAATCTTCTCCTCATACTGAGCATGCATACTCAGGTCGTCAGAGCGACACAATAGCAATATATTGTATATAATCAAGTAATAGTTCTAACAGTAGTGAAGGATATAAATAACAGTAAATCAATAACAGCATGAATATAAATGAGCAGGGATAAATGCAGCGGAGCAGTAAAACAGTATAACGATGTGTCATGTATGTCAACACAGTATATAAGGAATGTAAATGACAGTAACCCTATCAGTCTCTAAGTCTCACTGCACAGGTCAATAAGCCTATCGTCAGTCCAAGTGTGAGAGTCAACCACTCGCGAGTGTCCTCCATCCAAGGGTAGAACCCAAGGGCAAGGGACCACGGGCCCAACATGTAACGAATGTATCACGGTGTATATATCACGTACCCTGTAAATCTCCATATAACTCCCTAAATATATAAGCCGGCATGGGACTCCCGAGATTCTGTTGAACTCACACTTAAACTACCCCACACCCCGTGGTCTACATCAAACACCAACCATCACCCTAAATACTAATCGATCCGTGACAAGTCTGCGCGAGAACTGGAGGCAGGACCTCCATCAAGCACGTCCTGACTAATACCTAAGATAAATAGCAGTGTCGGATGCCTTATCTGTGACATCCGTGCAAGCGCTTCCATAAGTGTCCCATACCACTTATAGTCACACGTACCCGCATCCCACCGACGTCGACAATGCAATAGAATAAAAGGGACACTGATTGTGCACAAGTACGTATCACTTTCACTTAATCACGAATACACGAACACTGACGTACTTGCCACAATCAACACTAAAATCTAACACTGGGTAAATGCACGATGTCACTAGGTTATCAATACAATGACATGGGTAAGATATGATGCGTGAACAAGTATATAAACATGGTGAGGATGTTATGAAACCGCATTCTTTCACTTGCACGATTTATCATGAAACATATGTATATAATTTAGCGAAATGACAAACAGGTAGTAATTAATATGTTCAGTTATCTATCCATCTAATTTGGTTTCGAGCCAATCGGGTTCCAGGATCATTAGTTATAACCATTTCATTTTAAGCGCTAGCGGCTGGAAATCCAATTTCAGAATCAAAAGTCCATTTCGCAACGCATTTTAACCCCTGTTGGGATCATAATTTAGCGACGCTACAGTTGGATGAATTCTAGGGTTTTCAGTAAAGTTTTCAATGCAACAAACGGATCTTCGATCGCGTCTGTACGTTAGGAGTTACAATCTATTTAACACTAATATGTCAGTTCTGATTTTGTTGGGACTGTTATGCGTCCCGATCTTCTAAATTACAGTTTAAATATCAAACGGTAACGAAACAGAATGAGACCAATCGTGTTGTCTAGCTATCAGAGTTACCCACAATAAGCAGCGGAGTTCCGCAACCTACGAGTTAAGGAACACCCGTGGTATCCAATACGGAACAGCAAGCAATGACTGGAGTAACTCTGGACTGCAGTCCAGAGTCGCACTCCGATCCTATTTTCATCATGGTTTAAGTACAGGAATGTCTGAAAACTAATACAGGGTTAAAGTTTGTCGAGTCGGCTTCGATTTGAGCCCTCGAACGCACCATTCTCGTATGTATATGATTTATGGCGAATTTAACAATTTTCAGATGCAACAGAATTACAGTTTTTCAATTAAACTTGGGGGTAGCCGTTTTAATCTTTAACGATCACATTATGCAGCGAAATTCATACACTAAGTTCACAGCTATACGGGCCAACCAATACCGTTTAGTTCCGTCAAATTAGGGAAAGATTTCCTATGAGATCAAGCATCGAACGGTTTATTGGCTATATTTAGCATCAAGCAAAACATGTATTACATCTACGATTTTGATTTGTAACTTAATAATAAATAGCATGAAAGCAAGTAAAAACTTGCCTGGAGGCGTCTAGGCGATGTACAGTGGCCGTGACGTCACGAACGCGCGACACACGCGCGGCACGGCAACTTGATTTGGCTCGGACTCGTGTCTCGGCAGCGGCTCGCAGCTTGGTGTCGGGGTTCTGCTGTGAAGCTGGGCTCGCTCTGTTGGTAGTATGCGGGTGCGACGGAGAGAGGCTGTAAAGTTAAGGGGGAAAAAGAGAGAGAGAGAGAGTGTGCACAGAGGGGGATAGGGAGTGAGAGAACTGTGAATTGGAGAGAGAGAGAGTTAGAGAAATGAGAGACTGAGAGAGAGAGAGAGAGAGAGCTGAGTGAGGGAGAGTGAGGGAGAAGAGATTAGAGGGAGTTAGAGAATGCAGAGAGAGAGAGAGAGTGAGAGAGAGAGAGCTGTGAGTGAGAGAGAGAGATCCAGAGAGAGAGAAGGGAGACAGAGAGAGAGGGGGCCAGCACAGTGAGAACGAGAGAGAGAGAGAGAGAGTGATGCAGGGAGGTTGAGAGAGGAGGAGGGAAGACTGAGAGAGATGAAGTAGGCGACGGCGGCGATGACGACGACGACGACGACGACAACGATGGTGCGGGGGCGGCTCGGTGTTCAGGCGAGTGGGTGTAGGCGAAGCGGGTGCAGGCGAGGTCGCTCGGGGGCAGTGAAGGAAGGGAGGAGGAGGAGCGAGAAGAGAGAGCGAGTGGGTGAACGGTGGTGGTGGAGGGCTGTCGTGGCGGTGGTGATGGATCGAGGGAGGTGGCCGGAGTTTTCTCGCGAGAGAGAGAGAGGGAGGTTTTAGATTGAGATGGAGAGGTGAGGTTTTAGATTGAGAATCGTGGGGAGAGAAATGAGACGGGGCGAGCATCGTGGGGTAACCGTCGCGACGTGGGCGCAGGCGGAGGAGGCGGCGCGAGACGCGCGCTCGCGAGCGGGAGTTACGGCATAGAGCCGTTGGGATTTGAATGAAGATGAACAGGAGAGGTGGAGCGGGTCGGGTAGGATAGGCGCGCGGGTGTGGGTTGGAGCGTGGACGCGGGCTGCGTGGAGTGGGCCGGGCCAAAGGTTTAATAAAGAATTAAAAAGGGAAAAAGAGACACGGGCCGGCTCTGAAAGTATTTGGAGGAGAAATAGAGATAGGCCGCTGCAATTTATTTGAAGGGTTTTATTAAAATCAAGTGGGCTGAGCTTGGGGTTGGGCTAAGGAGAAGGAAAAATATAAAAAGGAAGAGATTAATAAGGGAAAAGAAAAGAGTGGGCCGGAGTTGGGCTTGATAAAATAGAAAGGAAATTGGTTGAAGAAGAGGGACTGGGCTGGTCTGAAGAAAATTAAAAGAAAAAAATAACAAAATAAAAGGAGATGAGGGCTAGGCTGAGTGAATGGAACATTTTAAGGGTTTTTATCAAACCTAATGGGCTGAGGGATTTGGGTTGAGTGATTATTAAAACCAATTTGATGGGAAGGAAGTGGGCCGGGCCAGGGGAGAAATAGTTATTAGGAAAAATAGAATAGCTGATGGGCTCACTTAAAATTTAGTAAGGAAGTTTGGTATAATTAGAAAAGAAATAGGGTTTGGTGTTTAAAGAAGAGGTTATACTAAACAAATAATTTCTTAAGTAAAGCACTTAAAATTATAGATAAAATAAAAATGGAATTTTAAAATAACAAAATACGGACTTGGTATAAAAGAGCCGGGTGTTACAGCAACCACTTCCGATTCCTCAGTGGAAGTGGGAACATACAACTATGGATTCCGTGACAGCTTTACCGCAGAGTCCAAGGGGGAATAATGCAGTTTTGGTGATTGTCGATCGATTGACCAAGACAGCTCATTTTATACCATTTAGAGTTGTTTAGTCAATGGAAGCTTTAGCAGAACGGTACATGCAGGAGATTGTAAGATTGCATGGAGTAACTGTAAATATCGTTTTCGATCATGATACTCGATTTCTATCACACTTTTGGAGGATTCTACAGGAAAGATTGGAAACTCGCTTGAAATTTAGCACCGCCTATCATCCGTAAACAGATGGCCAGTCTGAAAGAACGATCCAAACTATTGAAGATATGTTGAGAGCATGCATGTTGGACTTCAAGCGTTCATAGGAGGATCATTTGCACTTGGTGGAGTTTTCATATAATAACAGTTTTCAGATGACTATATAGATGTCTCCATTCGAAGCATTATACGGCCGCAAGTGTCGCTCGCCCATTTGTTGGGACGATATTGGAGAAAGAAAATGGTTAGGACCGGATCATATTGTGCAAACCGTGGAGAAAGTTAATATAATCCGAAATCATATGAAAATGGCACAAGATCGACAGAAAAGTTGGGTCGATACAGGACGAAGACCTCTGGAGTTCGTAATTGGCGATCTCGTATTTTTGAAGATATCACCGAACAGAGGAGTAATTCGATTTGGTAGTCGAGACAAGCTTAGTCCTCGATTCGTAGGGCCTTTCGATATTATTGAGCGCGTTGGAGAAGTAACTTATCAATTGGCTTTACCACCATCCTTGGCGAGTGTTCACAACGTGTTTCATGTATCTCAACTCCGCAAGTATGTTCGAGACGAAACACGCGTCCTAGATCACTCGGAGCTGACAGTAAAGGAGGACTTGACATATGAAGAACGGCCGATGGCGATTGTAGATCGATGAGAAAAAGTCCTCAAGAACAAGATGATCACTCTAGTACTTGTTTCATGGGGGAATTGTTTACACGGAGAATCAACTTGGGAACGAGAAGACGAGATTCGACAGATGTTTCCACACCTTTTTTCTTATATTCATGTTTTCTTGTCTTTTCTTGTTCCGGGAATTTCGAGGACGAAATTCTTTTGTAGTTGGGTGTAATGTAACACTTATACCATATTTTATTTGGGTATTTTCCAATTTTACGACAGTTTCTTGTTTATTGCCTGTTTTAGGTGCGGATAGTGCATTTGGTATCTGTGGTTAGTATCCGACCCGACCCGTATGCTTGAAACCCATCTTGATCCTAAATTACTTCTTATAATTCCTAGTATAGAGGATCCATGCACATTTAGATTTAATACACACTTATATGTGCATTCATCAGCATATCTTCCAAATAATAAAAATTATACCCAGATAATATATTTTAACGTCTAGCCTGACCAGTATCATACCCCATATCCTGTGGTTGCATCCAGACATCGTGTTCAAGTCCAGTTTAATGAAACGGACTCGTTTAGATCGCTACGTGCATTTACGTGTATCCGTTATTGGGGGTATGTATTTTATTTAACTGGACACCGCGTTATGGTTTTGGCTAATACATAAATTATTCATATTTTAAAACTAGAAATTTAGAAGAGACCCTAGTATTTTTTGGAGTATTTTTTATTAGCTATATAAATCCTATAAAATATATTATAATATTTTTATATCTTAACAGTTTATACATATATAATATATATTATTATTATTAACTAAATTTTCACTCTGTCTCTCTCTCTCTCTCTTCCCAATCTCTCTCTCTAACCCTCTGTCTCCTTCTCCCCTCTCATACTCTCTCTCTCTCCTCGTTCACTCCATCTCTCTCTCTGTATTGTAAATATTTATATTATAATATACCCTAATTATACAACCCCTCTCTCTCTCCTTCCTCTACTTCTTTCCCTGCCTCCCGCTACGAACCCAACTCAAACCCAAATCTTCGCCGCGACCATCCTAACCTCATCATCACCGTCACCTCCACACCCTCACGACCTCAACCACCTTCTCCTCTCCTCCTCATCTACCGACGACAACCGCTGCAACCCCATCCCTGCAAACCGACCCCAGCAAACCAAGAAACCCAAAAACCCCTCACTGCCGGTCACCCTCACCTGGCCGTCGTCTTCATCATCACCTCCTCCCCTCTTCTTCCGCTACCCGGGCTCCCTGCACTCGACGACCCTGAGAACACCCTGCACCCAAAACCCGACGAGATCCCTGCACTGCTAAAACCCAACCTCATTACCGGAGATTTCGTCGTCGCCGACCACCGTCACCTCCTCCTTCTCCTCACCTCCTTCGACTCCCCGACACCTCAGGCCACCACCATAACCATCTCTACAGCTCCCGACATATTTCCAGCAGCAATAATCCCCACTGCCGTCACCGTTACCCGTCGTCGACAGCAGCCATCGTCGTCGTCATCACCTCCTCGTGTCCTCATCTCTGTCCCAGAACCTAGAGAAAACACAACCCATTCCTCTTGCTCTTCTTCTTTCTTTCTTTTCTTTCTTTCTTTCTTTTCTTTCTTTCTTTCTCGGTTCTTGACCGTCGCCAGAGTCGCGCACGTCGCCGATGATCCAGACGACCCAGTCGTCGTCGTCGTCATCCAGCATGGTCACGTCTTGGATTGGCCAGGTCCACTCCTGTACGCGCGTGGTTGCATTGCGACGTTTACCCGACGTCGAACATGACGTACATACCCCGACGTTAGATCCGATCAGGCAAGTTTATCTTGCAACATGCTATGTTAATATATTTATATCCATATGAATAAAAATAATGCATGTGTTATATTATGCATCCAATGTTATATATTTACCGTTTTCGATATCCGTTCGTATCCGTACTAACAATTGCATATCTAGTTACATACCAGAATATCATTATATCGTATTACTTCTATATTAGTGCAACATGCTATCTAGTTGCATCATACGTAGTCATGGATACGTATACAGGTTATTACAGATAGACACATATGCATCCTGATATCCGTCGTGCTTACCGTGTTCCGATATTCGTTACAGTTTTACATTTAGGTATCTATCTGATACATATACATCACATGGCATATGCACTGCATACTACTTGACCCATTACTTGGATCCAGTTACTAATGACAACAATCCTGACTTGTTTTCCTGACGGACGTTACTTGTTGTCTGCATAGACGAAAACCTGCTTAATCCTGTGTTAGCATTAGATCTATCTTGGCAATACCTGACTTGAACACAAATCTAGGGGTAAAAGGGAAATCAAGAATGTAACCGAAACGTAACTCAAAAGGCTATTATTACATGTTTGTCGTTTTTTCAGACGTTACGGAATAATCCCGTTACCGTGGTCCCGTGGGGAATGAACGGGGCATAGACTGATAGGTTACGATGAGGATTGTATTAATTGATTTCGAAGACTTTAGAATAGATAACCTAGAAGTCCAGTTTTAGGTTACACATCACATACACACACGTACCTCGCTGTTTATATTTATGTTGTGATTTATATTCATGTTTACATATCTTGCTACATCCTGGTTATTACTGCTATTTTGGTATTATGACGCACTGACGTCTGGGTTTTCTATGGCCCAATTCCTTTATCTCTATCGCAGGCTGAACAGGAGTACTTTAGCCGTCAAGCCGAGCAGTGAGGAATTGAGTTTAGTGATGTTTAATTTAGTTATTTTCCGTGGCTTTCATTTCTTGATGGGAGCCCATATTGGGACGTATTTTCATATGTTGTTTATTGAATATTAATATCGTTTCCGCTTATACATTTTCTTGACTCTTTTATTGTGGCAAATGGACATGTACTAGTTAGTTTTATATTTTACTGTTCTTGATATCCTATAGACAGCCGTAATGTGACTGTGGAGGGATGATTTCTATCCACAGGTAGCATGGTTGGCTCTGTCACGTGCCGTAGTTAGCACACTCTGAGAACCGTAGCATGACATAGTCGAACTACGGAATTAAGAAGAATTTCGGTGAACCTAACTAATATTCGCATAGAAGGAAAATAAGTAAAGTACCGAAAAAGAAGGTTGAAAAAGAAAAGAGTACCTCTGCTAACTTGCCTTGTGGTCTCAGCCTCCTCGGCTGTCATGATGAAGGCCTGTCGTCTGGGTCCATTCTATTGCGCTTACTGTAACACACGCTCCTGTGAAATCAAGGATTGTCTCTTCGGTGGTGCCCCTGACCGGTTGGTTTAGTGGCGGGAAGCGGTCGGCTTCCTTGTTGTGGTGCCCCTGTCACGCCCCGCTTTCCAGAGTACGCTAAGTTGGGTATGTGACATAGCCAACCATGCTACCTGTAGATAGGAAAAATCCTTCCACAATCACATTACAGCTGTAGAGATATCAAGAACAGGAAAGTAAACTAAACTATCTAGTATATGTCCATGAGCCAGAATAAATGAGTCAAGAAATGATAATATGCGGAAGCAAAAGATACAATACATGAAACACCTGGAAAGTAAAACTGCATACCAACAGGATCTTCACCGCTCGGTCTAACACCGGCAATACTCCTAATCAGTCTGCCACAAAGGTAGAGGATCTGGGCTATGCAAAACCCAGACATCAGCGCGTCATAACATCAAGCGATAATATAAACAGGGGTAGCAATACATGCAAGTATGAGTATAAATGATAAAACAAGCATAATAGTGATATAAGTAAGGACAGTGGGGTAATGTGTAGTGAGTAGTCTAAACTAGTCTATTGGGTTAACTACTCTCAAGTCTTTGAAATCAATTTGATGAATCATCGATATAACTCAATAGTATCCCGTGCGTGTCCGGGATCACGGTCTATGTCTCTCGGGTTGAACCCGAGACGTGCCTTAAGGCAGTAAAGGATGGTAGGTAATGACGAGTGATCTCCGTAGCATCACTCCGGGGCTAGCCTAGCCCGTAAGACTGATTAGAACAGGTATAGAACTGTCGAGTTACAAGTCAGGTTTCATCATTAATTTCCCTATACCCCCAAGTCATATGTGTTCAAGTCAGGTATTAAAATAATCTAGAGGTAATACCAACACAGGATCAAGCAGGTACAGGTTTGTCTGGATAGACAACAGGAACGGTCCTTAAGGACAACAGGTCAGGTTTGTTGGCATTAGGCACAAGATCAGGTAACAGGTAAAGCCATGGAACATCAGGTCAGGTCAAGTAATGTATATAGGTGTCATGTCAGGTCAAGAGTTGCACGATACCACGTCGTATCAAGTAACAGGTGTAACAAGTCATGTCAGGATGCACAAGATATCATGTGGGTGCTCACAATCTACTACGTAAGCATGGGTATACAAAACAAGCATGGATACTAATAGAACAATAAAATGAAATATTATAATGTGATATGCAAAAAGGTACAGATTCAAACATATGGTTGCACGGTTATCAGTTTGGGTTTAAGGGATAGTTTCAACAATACTTAAATACAGTATAACAAATATGGATGTTAAAAACATGTTAATATGTACTAAATAATCTAGAGATGCAATTGAATATAAATTAGGCTAGATGTATGCAAACGGTCGTCCGATAGGGTATAAACTATAAAAAGGGTACTGTGGGTTATACAAATAATTGTTATTTGATTTACATATGGATGTTGGTACTATGTATAGTAAAACTAAATGCAACAAGGTATGTTCCGAGCTATAAATCTAAAATGATATAATGGACATCAAAATGTTAACATGGAACAAGTGGCATTAAATTCAATCTACCAATACAATATGCAGTTGAATAAGTATATAGTATTATAATAGCATGTAGCAAGTTTTACTTGCCTTGATCGGATCACGAAGTGGTATACGGAACGTCACGCGTCGGTGAGAGAAGTCGCAACGCACGCACGGTACACGGAATGAGTCCAAACAACGCACTAGGGAAACACACGAGTCTGAGATGCTAGCTGGGTCGTCGTGATCGTCGCCGGCACGGTCGGATTCCGGCAACAAAAGCAACAGTGACATATCAAGAGAAATGCACAAGGAATGTGAAGAATAGAAGAAGAAGAAGAAGGTCTCACTGTGGCTAGGGGTTCTGGGACTTCAGGGGAGTCGGCAAGGGCGACGACGACGAGGGTTGCCGGCGTGTGGGTTTCCCGGCGAAGGGTAGTGGCTACGGTGGCAAGGAAGGGTGAGTTTTCTTGGGTCGGGGTTCCTGGTGTCGTAGTTGAAGGGAAGAGGGAAGGATGTGATGAGATGGGGATAGTGACGAGGGTAGGCCGACGAGGTGGTCGGCGATGAGGGCGACGGCGACAGAGGAGGTGGCCGCAGTGGGTTCTCGGGTTGTAGGGTTGGCTCGGGTTGCAAAGGAGAAGGGAAGAAGAGGGAGGTGAGGTGGTCGAGGAGGAGAGAAGTGGTCGACGACGGTGAGGCAAAGTCGGCGATGAGGTTGGGTTCGGTTGTGGCGATCGCGACGGGAACGTGGTTCTCGTCAGGGTTGGCGAGACGGGAGAGGAGGAAAAGGAGACGAGAGGAGGAGATGAGCGAGAGGAGGTTGACAAGGTGGAGGCGACGTCGGGCTGTCGGCGACGGTGAGGAGGCAGGGCAGCTAGGTTTAGGTTATGTGTTCACTGTTATAAGGAAAGGGAGAAGAGAAAATATATAGAGAGGGAGAGAGAAATTATGCGAGAGGAGAGAGAGATTCTGAGAGAGAAAGGGAGGAGAGAGATCGAAAGGTGAGAGAGAGAGGCGTGAATAGTGCAGAGAGAGAAATTTGTTTGGATGTGGGGAGAGAGAAAGGAAGAGGAGGGGAGAAAGAGACGCGTGTGGGGCCCGGCACAAAGAAAAGAGAAAAAATGATTGGCTCGCGGGGGAAAGGAAGAGAGAAAAGAAAGAGAGAGAGCTAAGGAAAATAGAGAAAGATTTTGAAGATAAAAAAAGATTTAAACTGTTTGTGGAAATCTCTGAGCGGTTAAAATGTTAAAATAGAATTTTAAAATTAAATAATTGAATTTTAGCGGGAAATAAAATGTTTCAAAATGCGCCGGGGTCGGATCTAAAATTTTAGATTTAAAATATGAAAAATATATGCGACCTCCGAATTTCAAAACGAGTGCTCAGGTAACGAAAAAGCATACCCCCAAGAACGGATGCACGCACATGCGTGTAGCCATCCAAACATGTCTGTTTCACTGAACAGGATGAGAACAAGATGCATGGACGCTACCACAGGGTTAGGGGTATCAAGTAGGCTAAGAAATGCAATTTTAATTTATTTTCTGTGACTTAAAATGTTATATGATAAAAGATGCGATACTAGATAAAATACCAGTATGTACTAAACATGAGATGCACGTGTATATGCAACAAGTCAAGGTAATCTATAAATAAGAATCAAACAGGTTCAAGCAAGCGGGTCGGGTCAAATGCAATATAAAGTGTAAAATATCATTCGCACCCAAGATACGTTAAATCAAGAAATATCACGAATAAAGAAATACGAGAACTGGAATTGGTATAAATGAACTCGGGTGTTACATTATACCCAACTACAAAAAGAATTTCTTCCAAGAACAAGAAAGGATAAACAATTAAAAAAACTACAGGAATAGCTGCGAAAACTTCTGTCTGATTTCATCTTCTCGTTCCCAAGTTGACTCTCCATGTGAACGATTACCCTAAGAAACAAGTACAAGAGGGATAACTTCGTTCTTAAGAACCTTTTCCCTTCGATCCACAATCGACATCGGTCATTCCTCAAAGGTTAAATCTTCTCGTACAGCCAGCTCTGAATGATCCAGTACGTGTACTTCATCTCGAACATACTTACGGAGTTGAAATACATGAAACACGTCATGAACATTCGCCAAGGATTGTGGCCATGCCAAACGATACGCCACTTCTCCAATACGCTCCAAAATCTCAAAAAGTCCAACGAATTGAGGACTAACCTTTCCTCGACTTCCGAAATGGATCACCCCTCTTGTCGGTGATATCTTCAATAATACCAAATCACCAACGGAGAACTCTAGAGGTTTTCTCGATGTATCTGCCCAACTCTTCTGTCGGTCTTGTGTTGCTTTCATATGGTTCCGTGTAGTGTTAACCTTCTCAACTGTTTGCATGATCAAATCCGGTCCCAACAATCTTCGTTCTCCAATATCGTCCCAACAAACAGGTGAACAACATTTGCGACCATACAATGCTTCGAATGGAGCCATCTGAATAGTCGCCTGGAAACTGCCATTTTAAGAAAACTCCACCAAATATAGATGATTCTCCCATGAATCCTGAAGTCTAACATACAAGCCATCAACATGACTTCGAGAGTTTGGATCGTTCTCTCCGACTGACCATCTGTCTGAGAATGATAAGCTGTGTTAAACTTCAAACTAGTCCCCAACTTTCCTGTAAGTTTCTCCAAAAGTGTGATAAGAAACAGTTGTCACGGTCGGTCACGATGCTCACCGGTATTCCATGCAATGTTACTATCTCCTGCATGTATCGTTCTACCAACGCTTCTGTTGATTGACCAACTCGAAATGGGATGAAATGAACTGCCTTGGTCAATCGATCAACAATCACCCAAAATGCATTGTTGCTCTTTGGACTCCGCGGTAAAGCTGTCACGAAATCCATGGTTATATGTTCCTACTTCTATTGAGTAATCGGAAGTGGTTGCAATAAACCAGCTATCCTTTGATGTTCAGTCTTAACTTGCTGACACACCAAGCACTTTACTACAAAGTGAGCAATCTCTGTTTTCATGCCTCCCCACCGGAAATACTGTCATAGATCACGATACATCTTCGTACCTCCTAAATGTACGAAATATGCTGAACTGTGCGCCTCCTTCATAACTTCTTCGCGGATGTCTCCCTTTGGCACAGACAAACGACTACCTTATCGCCACGAACCATCTTCATGAACCAATGAGTCCGTTCGAAGTCCAGCTTCAACCTGTTCTCGAAACTTCTGAGATCTTGGATCCTGCAATTGCGCTGTTTTACTATTCTCGTTCAACAACGACTGTACTTGCAGCTGCATCAACTGTCTTGAAGAATGCGGTAACACGATCTCCAACTCGAATCTCCGAAAATCTTCGATAAGCTCTTTCTGTGCAGTCAACATCCGAATTGCTGGTAACCGACTAAGCGCATCCGGCACTACATTAACTTTCCCCTCAGATGGTTCTTGAGACTAAGATCGTAGTCAGCCATCAGCTTCAACCATCTTCGCTGCCTCACATTTAGCTCCTTCTGAGCGAGCACGTACTTTAAGCTTTTGAGGTCGGTGAATACTTCGACTCTTTCGCCCAATAGATAGTGTCTCCAAATCTTCAAAGTGAATATCACAGCCGCAAGCTCCAAGTCATGAGTTGGGTAATTCTTCTCATGGGTCTTCAACTGTCTCGACGTGTAAACTACAACCTTCCCATACTGCATCAAAACACATCCCAATCCTTTCCCAGATGCGTTGCTATGAATCACCAATCCTCCAGAACTATCTGGCACGGTTAAAACAAGAGCGGTTATCAACCTTTGCTTCAACGCCTCAAAAACTGACGCACACATACTTGTCCACACAAATGGTACTTTCTTGCACGTAAGCTTGGTCAGAGGCTCTGCCAAACGAGCAAAATTCTCTACGAACCTTCTGTACTACCCGGCAAATCCAAGAAAGCTTCTGATCTCTGCTACGTTCTTCGGAATCGGCCAATCTTGAACTGCTACAATCTTTTCAGGATCAATGGCGATTCTATCTCCGGATACAACATGCCCCCAAAACTTCACTTCTTCAAGCCGAAACTCGCACTTGCTCATCTTTGCATACAATCTTTCTTGCCTCAATGTCTGCAGTGCGATCTCCAAGTGTTTTATATGCTCTTCCTTGCTCCCTAAGTAGACCAGAATATTACCAATGAACACCACTATAAACTGGTCCAAGAACAGTGAAATATTCAGTTCATCAAGTCCATAAATATCGCCGGTGCATTCGTTACTCCGAAGGGCATCACTAAATACTCGTAATGTCCATACCGAGTTCGGAACGCGGTCTTGCAAATATCTTCTGATTTAGCTCGGACCTGATGATATCCGGACAGCAAATCCAGTTTCAAGAATACCCTCGCGCCACTAAGCTGCTCGAACAATTCGCCAATGCGAGGGATTTGATGCTTGTTCATAATAGTCACCCGGTTTAATTCTCGATAATCGATGCACATCCTCCTTGTGCCATCTTCTTCTTTACTAGAAGAACTGGAGCTTCCCAAGTTAAATTGTTGCTGCGAATCCAACCCTTCTCTAGCAATTCGCCAACCTACTTCTTGACTTCTTCCAACTCCACTGGTGCGTCGGGTAATACGCCTTTGAGATTGGCGCTGCACCAGGAACAAGATCAATCGCAAACTCCACATCTCGTTTTGGCGATAATCCCGAGATATCTTCGAACACGTCCATGAATTCTCGAACTACACTGGCGCTTCCTCCTCATTAACTCCCATCGATGAAAGAACATTGTTTGTCGGCCTAGCCCTAAACTCGATTGGCCCGACAAAACTGCTTCCTCCAGCAAAACAACCTCCGGATGTCCGGGAATCTAGAAAATCACTTTCCTTTCCTTACAATCAATATGAGCGTGGAAAGTGCCGCGAATATCCATTCCCAAGACAACAACAAACAAAGGGGTGCACCAGAATTGAATAATTCCAATGCGAGGAAAACATGAACAAGTAAGATACCGAAATGACTTCAACCGAAGTTAAGATACTGAAAAGGATTAAGCACGGTAAACATGATTCAAGCTGGCGATCAAACAAGAACTGGTAAGCAATAGAACCAAGAAAAACTAGGTAATATAACGATCATAGAATAGGAAAGTGAATCAAGACCAGGACTCCAAGTTACTCAAATAGAGTACCGCATTGTAACCATGCTGCAGTTCATGGGTACAATTACATAACTCCACTCAAGTCGCCCAAATCCTAGTATCAGAATCAAGAAACAGGGAGAAACAATGTTGAATCCAAAAAGGTTTCAATCCGAGATGCAAAGTTGTTTGCATATCGTCAAGGCAAAGGATACGAGAAAGATATGATTCAAGAATCACGATAACAAGGTGGCAGGACATGTTCCTAATCATGAATATTCTGATTCGTGTATTGGGTCCAATACCCAACTACAAAAGAATCAAACCCGATTAACCTACATCCTATGGCTCTGATACCAAAAGAACCATGTCACGCCCCGCTTCCCAGAGTACGCTAAGTTGGGCACGTGACATAGCCAACCATGCTACCTGTGGATAGGAAAAATCCTTCCACAGTCACATTACGGCTGTAGAGATATCAAGAACAGGAAAGTAAACTAAACTATCTAGTACATGTCCATGAGCCAGAATAAATGAGTCAAGAAATGATAATATGCGAAAGCAAAAGATACAATACATGAAACACCTGGAGAGTAAAACTGCATACCAACAGGATCTTCACCGCTCTGTCTAACAGCGGCAATACTCATGATCAGTCTACCACAAAGGTAGAGGATCTGGGCCATGCAAAACCCAGACGTCAACGCGTCATAACATCAAGCGATAATATAAACAGGGGTAGCAATACATGCAAGTATGAGTATAAATGATAAAACAAGCATAACAGTGATATAAGTAAGGACAGTAGGGTAATGTGTAGTGAGTAATCTAAACCAGTCTATTGGGTTAACTACTCTCAAGTCTTTGAAATCAATTTGATGAATCATCGATGTAACTCAATAGTATCCCGTGCGTGCCCAGGATCACGGTCTATGACTCCCGGGCTGAACCCGAGACGTGCCGCAAGGCAGTAAAGAATGGTAGGTAATGACGAGTGATGTCCGTAGCATCACTCCGGGACTAGCCTGGCCCGTAAGACTGATCAGAACAGGTATAGAACTGTCAAGTTACAAGTCAGGTTTCATCATTGATTTCCCCATACCCCCAAGTCATATGTGTTCAAGTCAGATATTAAAATAATCTAGAGCTAATGCCAACACAGGATCAGGCAGGTACAGCTTTTTTTGAATAGACAACAGGAACAGTCCATAAGGACAACAGGTCAGGTTTGGTGGAGTTAGGCACAAGATCAGGTAACAGGTAAAGCCATGGTACATCAGGTCAGGTCAAGTAATGTATATAGGTGTCAGGTCAGGTCAAGAGTTGCACGGTACCATGTCGTGTTAAGTAACAGGTGTAACAAGTCATGTCAGGGCGCATAAGATGTCATGTGAGTGCTCACAATCTACTACGTAAGCATGGGTATACAAAACAAGCATGGATACTAATAGAACAATAAAATGAAATATTGTAATGTGATATGCAAAAAGGTACAGATTTAAACATATGGTTGCACGGTTATCAGTTTGGGTTTAAGGAATAGTTTCAAAAATACTTAAATACAGTATAACAAATATGGATGTTAAAAATATGTTAATATGTACTAAATAATCTAGAGATGCAATTGAATATAAATTAGGTTGGACGTATGCAAACGGTCGTCCGATAGGGTATAAACTATAAAAGGGGTACTGTGGGTTATACAAATAATTGTTATTTGATTTACATATAGATGTTGGTACTATGTATAGTAAAACTAAATGCAACATGGTATGTTCCGAGCTATAAATCTAAAATGATATAATGGACATCGAAATGTTAACATGGAACAAGCGGCATTAAATTCAATCTACCAATACAATATGCAGTTGAATAAGTATATAATACTATAATAGCATGTAGCAAGTTTTACTTGCCTTGATCGGATCACGAAGCGGTATACGGAACGTCACGCGTCGGCGGGAGAAGTCGCGACGCGCGCACGATACACGGAATGAGTCCAAACAACGCACTAGGGAAACATATGGGTCAAAGATGCTAGCTGGGTCGTCGTGATCGTCGCCGGCACGGTCGGATTCCGGCAACAAAAGCAACAGTGAACATATCAAGAGAAATGCACAAGGAATATGAAGAATAGAAGAAGAAGAAGAAGAAGGTCTCACTGTGGCTAGGGGTTCTGGGACTTCAGGGGAGTCGGCAAGGGCGACGACGACGAGGGTTGCTGGCGCGTGGGTTTCCCGGCGAAGGGTAGTGGCTACGGTGGCAAGGAAGGGTGAGTTTTCTTGGGTCGGGGTTCCTGGTGTCGTAGTTGAAGGGAAGAGGGAAGGAGGTGATGAGACGGGGATAGTGATGAGGGTAGGCCGACGAGGTGGTCGGCGATGAAGGGCGACGGCAATAGAGGAGGTGGCCGCAATGTGTTCTCGGGTGTGTAAGGTTGGCTCGGGTTGCAAAGGAGAAGGGAAGAAGAGGGAGGTGAGGTGGTCGAGGAAGAGAGGAGGCGAGGTCGAGAAGTGGTCGACGACGGTGAGGCAAGGTCGGCGACGAGGTTGGGTTCGGTTGTGGCGATCGCGACGGGAACGTGGTTCTCGTCAGGGTTGGCGAGACGGGAGAGGAGGAAGAGGAGACGAGAGGAGGAGATGAGCGAGAGGAGGCTGACAAGGTGGAGGCGACGTCGAGCTGTGGGCGATGGTGAGGAGGCGGCGGCAGCTAGGTTTAGGTTATGTGTTCGCTGTTATAAGGAAAGGGAGAAGAGAAAAATATATAGAGAGGGAGAGAGAAATTATGCGATAGGAGAGAGAGAGATTCTGAGAGAGAGAGGGAGGAGAAAGATCAAGAGGTGAGAGAGAGGCGTGAATAGTGCGGAGAGAGAAATTTGTTTGGATGTGGGGGAGAGCAAGGAAGAGGAGGAGGAAAGAGACGCGTGTGGGGCCCGGCACAAAGAAAAGAGAAAAAATGATTGGCTCACGGGAGAAAGAAAGAGAGAAAAGAAAGAGAGAGAGAGCTGAGGAAAATAGAGAAAGATTTTGAAGATAAAAAAAAAGATTTAAACTGTTTATGGAAATCTCTGAGCGGTTAAAATGTTAAAATAGAATTTTAAAATTAAATAATTGAATTTTAGCGGGAAATAAAATGTTTCAAAATGCGCCCGGGTCGGATCTAAAATTTTAGATTTAAAATATGAAAAATATATACGACCTCCGAATTTCAAAACGAGTGCTCAGGTAACGAAAAAGCATACCCCCAAGAACGGATGCACGCACGTGCGCGTAGCCATCCAAACACATCCGTTTCACTGAACAGGACGAGAACAAAATGCATGGACGCTACCACAGGGTTAGGGGTATCAAGCATGCTAAGAAATGCAATTTTAATTTATTTTCTGTGACTTAAAATGTTATATGATAAAAGATGCGATACTAGATAAAATACCAGTATGTACTAAACATAAGATGCACGTGTCCATGCAACAAGTCAAGATAATCTATAAATAAGAATCAAACAGGTTCAAGCAAGCGGGTCGGGTCGAATGCAATATAAAGTGTAAAATATCATTCGCACCCAAGATACGTTAAATCAAGAAATATCACGAATAAAGAAATACGAGAACTGGAATTGGTATAAATGAACTCGGGTGTTACAGCCCTATTATTGGCTGGCTTATTGACTTGACCTAATTGTCTCCTTCTCTGAGGGCAGTCCCCAATAGCATGATCCGGAGACCCACAAATTGTACAGAGTTTGTTTAAAGGACGACGATCTATCATGTAATGTCCGACTCTACCATAATGGTTGCATATAACGGCTGGTTTTCTTGAGACAGTTGGCCCTGCTGACCTCTTGAATTGCTGCCCTCCGTTGAATTTGGAAAACGATCCCCCAGAAAGTTGATTGGCCGGTCGCTTAACACCTGACGAACGGTCATTCTTCCTTATACGTTTCTGTAGATCTTCAAAGTTTCGCGCTGCATCTAAAATTGCTTCATAAGTCAAAAGGGCAGTAGAAGATATTGAGGACTGCGTCTTCAGAACCAACCCTTGTCGGAACCTCTTAGCATAAAATTCTGGGGTTGCTACCAAGTGAAGTGTGAACCGACTTAATCTTGCGAACTCCGAAGCGTGCTCATCCACATGCTTATCTCACATGCTCTCTTGTTGGAGTAGTATGAATTCCCTTTCCATCTCTAGGTGTGCCACGGCTGGAAAGTACCAGGTATCAAAGCGTTGTTTGAACGTTTCCCAGATGATGGGCTCTTTTAGTCTACTTTCCTCTGCCTCCCACCATATTCTGGCATTATCCATGAATTGCAATTTAGCAATGTTTACCCACGCATCTTTAGGAATTTAAGCGGCACCAAGATCATTGATGGTTCCTTTGAGCCATTCCTCGAGTTCTAAAAGAGTTTTCTTTCTAAAAGAAAGTCTTAGCGTGCAGTGATCTAAATTACTTCACTTCCACTGAACCGTGAAGAATTGGAGCTAGTGTCTTCCCTAAAATGTCAGCTTGTTGCTGTCTACTTTCTCATAGTTCCTGGTGAAGGGTAACCATTTATTGTTGGTGTTCTAATAGCCCTTACATCATATGTAACATTGCTGCTTGTTGAGCAGCGGCTTCATTAATCATGTTTTCTCTTCTGTTACGGTTAGGGTGTCGTCCGGCCATTGTGATCTGAATAAAAAGGAAGTTAGGCTACAAACAGACTAAAGGACGAGACAAGATAGTAACTTAAACGAAAGAACAATAATTAATGCAAGAGAAAGGACAATCAATGCATAAAAGGAATAGACATGAGACACCAGAGAGCTTTTGTTTGAAACTAAGATTTTATTATTCAACTTCGACCAAGAGAAAACAACTGAAAATGAAGGACATGTCCCTACTGCTATACATCATTTTATTCGGCCAAAAGAAAAACAAGTCTTATTAATCTCGATCATGGGAGCTCAATATATTGCGATAGGCTCTCGCACTAAGAGAGGTACGGCCATTCCTACAGTGTCTTACGGGGACAGCTGCCTGAGGTTCTTCGATCTCAAGTTCCTCCTCACTCGAAACTTCATCCTTTGACTCATACTCGGCAGGAGCCTCATTCTCGGATTCCCCCTCTATAGGGTCTTCTTCTGCGGGAGCCTCTCCATCAGGATCATATTCCATAGGATCCTCTTCTGCTGCAAGAGCCTCTCCTTTTGGCTCCTCCTCTATATGCTCCCCTTCCGTAGGATCTTCTTCATCTTCAAAGTCATTGGCCATCATAGGTTTCGAAGTTGCAGTATCGACTTCTTCATCTTCCGAGTCGCTGTCGGAAATAACCGCCTGGGACCTACGACTTCGTTGTCTGAATACCCAAGTATAGCTTCAAATGTAATATCTGACATGCCGTCCTCGTCAGGAAAGGGGTATGGCTTCTAGTTAGCCATGGCCTAGAAGGAAAGATCGTGGTCAGGATACGGATGGCGAAGAAAAATAACAAGGAAATTTGCGGAATATATGGGAATGATAAAAAGTGGATAAGATTTACAAATGTAAAAAAAAGTCAGTTAATGTTTTCGTTTTAGTACATTGAGGACATGTATGGGCCACAACTAAAACCTATCACACCCCGCTTCTCAAAAGAAAATGAAGAAGTAACGTAGCATGGTCTGCAACCTAACCGTATTGAAGGCGGACTATTTCAATACAGTTACGTTAAACGTATGAATACCTATATCATGCAGGATATGTACCAAAACAAAATAATAAAAGCGGAAGGCATTTATTTCCATTAAGAAAAACTTTATTATATCCCAAAAGAAATGAGTAAAATAAACTAAATAATTTAATTATATTGAAAGAAAGAAGCAAAGCTCTAACATGTGGGCAACAAACAAAAAAAATACTAGCTAATCTTCCGACATCAAGTCTGCATAATCTTCATTAGTAGGCTCCACACCTTGAACTTCATCATAAAACTCGTCCTCATCTAACGGACATTTCAGAGAGAGAAAAGAGAAAAAGGAAAGTCCGTCAGCGAGTTACAGTCGGGTAAGATTGCCTCATAAGGAAATCAGGAAACAGAAAAAAAAACAAGTGTATATAGGTAAGATATGTGTATAAAGGTATGATGTATATGTGTATGAGGGTATGTTGTATGATATATCTACTAGGTAAATGTTCGCATTTGGTTGTTAAACAAAGATCCGGATACTCGCGGTTATTCCATTGTAGCCACGGAACAACAACTGGAAAAGTGAAATGTACAGTTTCACTTTCCAGGATTATGATCGAGTAGTTGGGAATCCGAGTTCCGCATATTCTTTGCCTAATCAAACTACTCATCCACGTTGTTTAGTGTAAAGGTTTTGATGTATTAGAGTTAGTGGGTATATCATCTAGATATGGAATTTCCACATTGTATACCATCCACATATTGGATTATTCGCCCTTAATGTAGGGTTAGTATCTGCCCGAATATTGTGTTAGTAGTTATAGGTAAACGCTCATGCTCGTGCTGCTAACTTACGGCCATGCAGAATACAAAATGAAAATTTTCAAATCAAGAGCATGAACTCTATAATCTAGAATCGAATCCAAACACTAAACTAATAAACACATGAAGGAATTCAGCTACTAAGTTACTAATTACAACCTTTGTAATCGTGTCCTTCTTTCCCACTTCTTTAACTCCTAGGTTGTCAGGAACGAGCTTTGGAGTCGGTCTTCCTCGTCAAAAATAATCTACCTTGAAAGATCCCTAACCAAGACTTTAGCTTCACAAGTGAAGCAACTAGTGATAAAAACTTGAAAGGAAATGATCACTAGAGATGTAGTGACTAATCTCTAAAGTTTCTCTCTTTATCATTTTCCATTCTTAACGTCGAAAAACCAAGAGAGGAGGAAGAAGAAGCTTTAGGTGATGAACTTAAGCATGACTAATAATAAAAACCCCACACTCTTTTTCCTTTTCTTTTCTCTTTAATGTGAGAAATGAGTGAACTTGTGACCCACCATGTTGAATCACAAGCCTAGACCATTCTCACATGTGAGAGAAGAGATAAGAAGAGAGGAAAGTCGCCTCACATGCACACATATGTATATGTATGTATGTGTGTGTACACACACAAATACACAAATACAAGTATATACTACAAATACATACATCCGTATTCGTATCAAAATACGAATACCTTATTCATATAAAATATGAATACCCATATGTATATCAAGACATAAATACATGTATTTATACAAATACATGTATTCGTATAAATACTGTATTCTGTCAAAATACGAATACCGAAAAAAAAAATAATAAAAAAAGATATATAATACTAGCTCACATTTAATCCAAAATGTGATAACCTGGCTATTTTTCAAACCGGCTAGTATTAACAAAATATCTGATTAAAAGCACGTATACAAAAACGCGTGTTTTAATCAAACCGGAGTACGTATCAAAATATTTACACTACATCGTTTCACCCGAGCGGGGAAACTCTCTGTGTGGGACAATACGCTAGCAGTGAGTTTAACCACAAGCACGTCAATGGCACTAACTGTACGTAACGGCTGCCCAGGTATTGAACGAAAGGAAGGCCGACAAGCAAATTTGTCTGTATCCCTACTGAGCCTGAAAGTGACATTCTTCATATAGTCTGGTCTGTTCGTCTAAAAGTATCGCATATCGGGTCTAGGGGTGGATAAAGTCAAACCCCCTAATAACGCGAAAAGTCTTGTCGGTGTGAAGCCCATCACCCACTGAGAAACTATTGATCCAAATCAGTAATTCTCGTCCACCTTGGCCAAGCATTCTGGTGATGGTGATGGCTACCTGTATACAGCGCGACATCTACCCCTAATACTGGGAGAAACGAATCCCCGACGATCCGCTCACTGCCTCCATATGGCTCGAGACAATACCCAACTAAAATATGTTTGCACGACTCGGTAGAGCCATGGTAGGATAGTAATCAGAGCATGGTGGGAACTCATACGAGACAAATAACGTTCTCAGGTCTACAGACTAAGATGTACTCATGTCATAAGAGAACTGCTATCTGACATTAGTTATAATACCATCTAGCATGTTCCTGGCGAGTATGTCCACTGTAACTCATAACCCAATGAACACATGTTTACTATCTTTGGTGACTAACAAATACCAATGGTTGTGAGACCGGCTATTGCCTCTCGTCGGGGTCAAGAAACGTATACACTAGTCTAGTCTGGAATATCGATGCCCAGTCTCGATATTTCCACGACTAGAGACATTTAAGAATTTACTTATAGACTATCCAGTTTTCACAAGTGTGATCGCCATAATAAAACTGGTAGTCAAGCATGAATGCTAAGGGTTCTGTCAACATATAATAATGATCCGTAATACCACATATTACA
The DNA here is from genome assembly GCA_030015575.1 of Agapanthus africanus. Classification (NCBI taxonomy): domain Eukaryota; kingdom Viridiplantae; phylum Streptophyta; class Magnoliopsida; order Asparagales; family Amaryllidaceae; genus Agapanthus; species Agapanthus africanus. The sequence goes on along the minus strand of CM057338.1, from coordinate 24,385,974 downwards.
TGTACATGATGATAGAGATGAACAAGATAGCATATTATCATCTCGAGTAAGACTGTTCTATCCGTATAGGTCATTCCTCAATCATTATAATCGCTTGCCTGCGATTACAATAATTGCCTTGAGGGCGCTATAGGCAACAATATTCGCTCGAATATCGGGTTAGTAGTCCATATATTGGATTGTTCTCTCTTCCTGCATGGATTTTCATTTATAAAGAATTTCATATCTAGGTTCGCGTATTCTAACCATAACCGTATCACGTGTCATGTGACGTATCATAAATTGAATTCAAATAGTTGATCTCATTTAATATGGTCATACACAACCACTCATTTTATCTTGTTACCTTTAAAGTTTGTAAGGTGAAAATATAGTATTTTATAAAAATCGCAGTTAATAAAGACCGTGATTTTTTATTGTAGTTATTGTTTATTCTACCATGGTATTTTAGAGTAAATATAATTTAGGAAACCCATGGTACTTTAATGAAAATATCTTTTGCTGAAAGATTATAGTATTTATTTGAAATTATCTTTTAATAAAGGTTTAGGTATTCTTTTTAGAAATATCTTTTTATAAAAGGTTATGTGTTTTGTTGAAAATGGCATTTTAGTAAAGGTCAAGACATTTAAATGAAATTATATCCTTTTTAGGAAGGATTAAGGTATTTTATTGTAAATAATAATTTGCAAAGTTATTGTGTTTATTTGAAGGTGATATTTTTGAAATATGTCCATGTTGGCAACCGCTACACATGGGCGGCAGGATTTGTGTCCTTGGGACGATTGCCTATCAACCACGAAGTATTTATGTAAAACATTACCCTAGTGTATTTTATTAAAAGTGATATTCTACAAAAAAAAATTACTCCGTATTGACAACCGTTACACATGGACGGCAGAATTTATATTCTTTTCATGGACGATTGCCTAATAACCACGGGGTATTCCATATAAAATATTACCCTATTTAGATTAAGGTTTTTATTGTGAAAACATCCTTTAAAAGGCTTAGGTAGTTTTATATAATTATTTTTATATAAAAATATGGTTTATTAATGAAAACGTTATATTTATGAAAGTAAAAGGTATGTAAATAAAAATATTATATTAAAAAGTCCATAATGTTTTAGTAAAAATGTTATTTTATATAGTACACGAGTATTTCAATAAAATTACAAGTACTAGTAAGTTTTAAAGTACAAATATGAACTTTAGAAACTTTATGGTATTTCTATGGAAATAGTTTGTTTTAGAATTTTAGGGTATATCTAACTAATATCAGGGACTTTTCAAAATTGGGTATTTTATTAAAACTAGCAATTATTTTATCATATCAATAAAAATATTATTTTTAAACCCCTGAACTAATTTATTAAATACTTACCTAATTAGCGTATGATTGTAAACATAAACTTTTCTCAACATGAGAGTATGTTGTGGAAGCAATAACTTTTGATATTATAAGATATGTACGATATGCTATCTTAGCAAACCAATAAACAGCATCATGAGTTTTATGACTGCGGGAATGTGTATGTGCATGAGGGATAGGTCGTTATACCGTGATATCAACATCAAATCTATGATTTTATATAAATATGATGACACTGTAACCTAAGCGTGCAATATTTATTTTTAACATCAATTTAAGGTATGTGGAGATATTAAAATTCAGATTTAGAAACCAAAAAAGAAAGTGACAAATACAAGATGATGAGAAACGGATCCTACCGTTGTTTAAGATGTTGATTGATAGATCAAAACGGAGCGTTGTACTAAAACTCGAATATCTTCAACCTCATATTTTTCCTTCATGATCGAGAGGTACAGCAGCGCCAGCATCGGCGATACAAGCTATTTTTTTTATAGATTTTTCGAAGTTCTAGTTTGTGAGAAAATTGATTGTGAAGTGACAGTATATATAGGGTTTAATTACAACAATAAAATCCTAAAAACCCAGTCAAATCCCACAAAAATCCACGCCCAATGATTCGCAATCACTGCACAATCATCATGAATCTTCTCCTGATGATTGCGCCGCCGCCGCCGACCGTGAGGCACCACATGGCCGCGAGAGGGGCCCACACGTTTTCTCGTGGTCGCCTCACGCGGAAGTTGGGCCGTTGGATTTTGAATCCAACGGTCCAAGTTATATTATTTTTTTCTTTTAAATTTTAAAATCTAAAACTGTTTTTATAAAACCGAATTTGTTTTGAACATGTTAAAATTATTATAAAATATGGGGAAACATGAGAAAAATTCAGAAAAATATAATTTTTGGTTATCTTCAGTTTAAAACTAATTTTTGGTTAAAACTGACTTATTTTCTCATATTCTAAAATATTTATTTGTTACTGTACTTATTTAAATCTATCTTAACTTTAAAATTATTTTAATTACAAAATATTTGTTTTAATTAATAATTAAAATATATAAATTATTTTAAGACATTATAAAATTTAATTAAAACATTTTAAGCCCGAAAAAATATAAATAGCTTTTAGAAAATTCCAATAATTATATTTAATGCTTTAAAAATTACTAAAATTACTTTTAGAAATAAAATCATTAAAATGAAATATTTTACATCAACGAAATACGCCAATAAATACTTGATGCTAGAAAATTAAATAAAAGACATTTTATTAGGTATTAGAAAACACGGTCATTACAACCTGTTTTAAGGTTTGCCATTTGATGTAATAAAACTCTTGTTGTGAAACTAGCTTGTAATAAATGTTGGTTAATGAATAAAATTGATTTTATTTCACTTGCTTTTGTATACTCTGCATTTCTACACGCTTGGTGTAACTGTATCAAGAAAAGTCTACTTCTTGGTATAGTTACGTTGTGGATCTCGTCACGTCTCCGCTCCAGTATCTTGAAAAGCGGGGTGTGACAATGTGTATTTTATGTAGATTTTAAAAATAACATACATACAACTGAAAGTTATCAAGTAATAAACAATGAATTATATAACCAAAAGGAGATTAAAAAATGGAATTTGACTCTTTCTATGCTAATCAAGATTGTTTCAACAAACAGAACTAATAAAGCATCTAGTCTTGCATCCTAAGGCACTAACCACCCATGATCAATAACCTCAAACATGAAAAAACACGGTAGTTGGATCCTGTATTTGTTCCTGTCTCTCTGTTTCCATTCCACAGTTAATTCTAAAGCTCAAAGTTGTAGCCCCAACGATTTGAATGCACTGAGGACCTTTTTAAAAGGTTTAGCTTCAGAAAATCTTCAGAAATGGCGCAACGTTTCCTACTGCTGCAACTGGGTTGGGGTCAAATGCAAGCGTCTGCCCGAGTTTCCAATCAAACGGGTTGTTCGACTAGAGCTCGGAAACATGAAGCTCAAAGGTTCGGTTTCAGAATCCTTTGGAAGTTTGGATCAACTGAAATCTCTCAATCTCTCATTCAACTCTCTAAGAGGTCCCCTCCCTCAGGAGCTCTTCCAGTTACGACACTTAGAGGTTCTTGACCTCAATAACAACCAATTCAATGGAACAGTTCCTGCAGTCATCAACTTGCCATCCATCAAAAATTTCGATCTTGCCAACAACAATTTGGGAGGTCACCAACCAAATTTTAGTGAGTCTGCAAAGCTTATGAAATTTAGTATTGGAGGTAACCATTTTTCTGGCCATGTAGATGCAGGTATATGTGATAGAGCAACAGGACTCCAAGTCCTTAACTTTTCATCAAACAGATTTGATGGGAAATTCCCAATTGGGTTTGGAAATTGTCGGTCTTTAGTTCAGTTGTTGCTCAATTCAAACAATCTTATAGGTAGTTTGCCCAGTGATTTGTTCAGCTTACCTCACTTGGAACAATTAGATCTCCATGAAAACAATATTTCAGATATGTTGGATGAGAAAATTGGAAGACTAACGAAACTAGCTTATCTTGATATTTCGAGCAATGGATTCTCCGGCGTTCTCCCTGAGGTTTTTGACCAGCTTAAAAATTTGAAGCAGTTTTCAGCCAGCTCAAATTATCTTAAAGGCCATTTGCCTAAATCTTTATCTTCTAGTTTGCAACTTCAGCATCTTGACCTGAGAAATAACTTGTTGAGTGGTCCGATAAATCTTAATTGCACGACAATGACCAGTTTAAGTGTTCTTGATCTTGGGGTCAATCGATTTGAAGGTAAGATTCCTGATGATCTTTCCTTATGTAGCAAACTGATGAGCATGAACATAGATGGGAATAGACTTGGTGGGCAAATCCCTGAAAGCTTCAAGGCCCTTCAATCCCTAGGTTATTTATCACTTTCGAACAATAATTTTGTTAATATTTCAAATGCTTTACAAATCCTGCAGCAATGTAAGAATCTGACCGTACTCATACTTGCTGCAAACTTCAAGAGGGAAAAAATGCCTACAGATGAGATATCAGGATTTGAGAACCTTGAGCTTCTCTCTATTCCAAGTTCCGGCATTTCTGGCTCAATCCCAAGGTGGTTAAGTGGATGTGGTAATTTGAGAATACTGGACTTGTCAAGAAATCAACTCACTGGAAGAATTCCTTCTTGGATTGGCACACTCACCAAACTCTTCTACTTGGATCTCTCAAACAATTTACTCACAGGAGAAGTACCGATGAACTTGACACAATTGGAAGCGCTGATCTTTATGCAACCATTTATCATGCAGAACCAACATTTAGAAGAACTGCCATTTGACTTGCTATTGCGTTTACCCTATACAATCGACCTAAGTAACAATAAACTCTCAGGACCAATTCAGCCAGAGTTTGGAAGCTTGAGGAATCTTCAGATATTCGATTTAAGCTGGAATAGTTTTTCAGGAAATATTCCAGCTGAATTGGGGGAAATGTTAAGCTTAGAAATTGTAGACTTCTCGCATAATGCTCTATCAGGGGAGATACCTTCTTCTCTCACTATGCTTCACTTTTTATCGCAGTTTAATGTCGCATACAACAGGTTAAGTGGTAGGATTCCAGAAGCAGGCCAATTCTCAACATACGGAAATTCTAGTTTCGAAGGAAATTTGGGTCTTTGTGGTAAACTTGTTCTTCCTTGTAGTCAAGTTTCCACATCCATTGATCATAATGACACTGAAGGCGACAATGAGGAAGGAAACTACAGCATCTTTGGATTGCCATTTTTCATTGGTGGGGCGACCGGTTTTGTTCTTTCTGTATGGTTCTGTGTTTTTTACAAGAAAATTGGGTAAAGGAGGGAAGAAAGTTAATTGATCCATAAATACTTGAAATATTTTGATATCATATGTTAGCATAAAAAGGCAGTTGTTCGGATGTGTGAATATTTTCAGGCAGATAGTAATATCATATTATTGGTTGACTTGCAATGTATTTGTTCTTTCTGTGACATGACCAGGTCTTTACCTAATATATGGCCTCTGATGTCCAGAAATACGCTACTTCCTTCGTCTTCTTCTATTTATAGAGTATTAAATATTTATATTTGTAGATGCAACTGGGCACTTTGAAAATCTAGTAAAGTAATTGTATTACATCATTATCGGTGTTCTAGTCAATACAGGTGAGTTATTTGGTTCCTTTTGTGAAGTCCGTCTGGGATCCTTGGTAGATACTGACAGAACACAACCTTGACAAATTTCTGTCATCTGCAGGCAATTAATATAGCATGTTACCTACCTATACTAAAGCAAAATCAAATCACAGCATATGCTAGGAATTAGAAAGATCATTTCCGTTTAAATACTCTTCAAACGAAATAAACAACATGCTCTATGGTTATGAGTTTTGTATCCTTTGCTGAAAATAAGTCACTAAAGAATAAAAGTCCACTTCAGGGAAAACTTTACCTCAAAACTGCATATTGAAGGACTTGTTGCATGCAGAAATATACAGAATGCTGCCCAAGCCTGCACATTGAAAATATGTCAGGTTATATGAATTTCCACTGATCCTCTGTTGATGGCGCGATAATAATTCCCATAATTTTAATTCCACTGTAGGAAAAGGAGGGGGGGAGGGGGGTTACTAATATCAGGTTGAGGTTGCTCATAAATATTAAGTATCTAATGCCTGGTAACTTGAATACATGCTTGGCAGCAGAAAGGGAATTGAAGGTCACAAAATCAACTTCCATAGGTAAAGACTAAGCAGCTTATCAGAAATTGCAAGCTACGAACACAAATGTTCTTATATATATCCAAAATTCCAGATTATTACGATTATACCAATAACTCCCTTTCGCTGTGATAAGATAGCATAATAGGAAAGTTAAACAAACGCTTTTACAATACTGATGTAACAATGCACTACTATTCTTTCTATCACTCCAAACAGAGAACTTAGATTTCCGGAAAATAACAGAAGGTTGGCAAATCATAGGAAACCACTAGCTAAATTTTTTAAGATTGCAACCGACATGAAGCCCATTTTATTTAGTGTGTTTAAACCTAAACAAAATCAAAATTACCGAACAAACTAAAATATGCCGTATGTAATGGAAATATGAACAATTCAGGACAGAGAACAATTAACATATTCATGAAGAATATAGATGTGTTTATGTACATATACTTTCTTCGTGTCATCTCGCAAGTTTATTTCAAAGGGTTGGTGCCTCAGCATCTGTTTCAGAATTTCAATCAAATTAAGACATCAATGAGCTGTCCAAATGGGAAAAAATGACAGTGACAGGGAAAAAAGAGAGAGTGCTGTATAATTGAATTTTTTTCGCCTCAAACCACTGTAGTAGAAATAACTAACTGAAAACTAAGCCTTTTATTCCAAGCATATGAGATAGGCTACATGAACCAACATGAGAATCACGCCAGGTCAAGAACATGAATCCTCTGCCTCCACTCACTTCTATCGAACAATATACTTTCATTGAGGCCTTTGGCAACCATATCTCATATCACCTCCATCCATGTTTTCTTCGGTCTTCCTTTCTTCCTTTTGACATTGCCTACATCGAGAGTATCCATTCGTCAAACTGATACTTCCATAGGTCTGCGTCACACATAACCAAACCATCTTAACCGGTTTTCCTGCATTTTCTCCTCCACAGGTGCTATACCAACTTTTGCACGAGTATCCTCATTTCGTACCTTATCTTTTCTAGTGTTACCACACATTTAACGAAGCATGTGTATCTCCGCTACGTGCATCTGTGTACGATGCTTCTTAGGAGCCCAGCATTTTGTACCATAAAATAAGGCAGGCCGAATAGCGCTCCGATAAAACTTCCCTTTCAACCTTAACGGAAAGTTACGATCACAAAATCCCTATTACACTCCTCCATTTCAACCAACCAGTTTGGATCCATTGGTTGACATCACTATCGATCTCGCCGTCTTTTTAGATGATGGAATCCAGATATCTAAACTGATCGCTCGGTGATATCCCTTGTCCATCCCTTGTCCATCCAGTGTTATATCATTGTGGTCTCGACTTCTCTATTTGCTAAATTTGCATTGCATATATGCTGTCTTGGACCTGCTCAATCCGAACCCCGAAATTCCAACGTTTACCTCCATAACTCCAATTTTGATATTAACCCCTACTTTTGTCTCATTTACCAGAACAATATCATCAGCGAATAACCTACACCAAGGTACTTCATTCTGGATAGTTCTAGTAAGCTCATCCATCACGATAATAAATAGGAATAGACTTAATACAGATCCTTGATGCAAGACAATTGTAATAGGAAAGTTACTCGTTAGGCCGCCGCAAATTCTGACATTTGCCGCTACTCTATCGTACATATCCTTGATTATGTCAAAATACTTGACTAGAACTCTCTTCTTCATCATTGTCCCTCATAATACCTTTCTAGGTACCTTGTCATATGATATCTCGAAGTCAATAAATATAATATGCAAATCTTTTATCCTCTCTCAAAACCGCTCGACAAGTTGACGAAACAAATGAATAGACTCTGTCGTTGATCATCCAGGCATTAACCTAAACTGATTCTCTATTATCTTAACATTTTTCTTCAGCCTGTGTTCAATCTCTCTCCCAAAATTTCATAGTGTGACACATAAGTTTTATTTCACGGTAGTTTGCGCAACTTTGAATGTCACCTTTGTTTTTGTAGATAAATACAAGAGTATTTTTTTCTCCACTCATTTAGCATCTTTTTGGTCTGTCAAATCTTATTAAATAGATCTGTCAGCCATCTAACATTCATCTGTCCTAAGCATCTCCAAATCTCGATAGGAATCCCGTCTGTACCAACCGTTTTTTTTATTTCATTCTCTTCAAAACCTCTTTAACCTTAGATATTCTTATCTTACACATGAAATCACGGTTTATATCTTGAGATTGAATGACTAGTCCATCCAAATCCTTAACGAAGCTCTCATTGAATAATTTGTCAAAATAATCTCTTCATATTTTCTTGATATCCTCATCTCGAACTAAAACCTTCTGATATTCATCTTTGACACACTTCACCGCACATAAATCTCCGATCTTCCTTTCCCGCATCCGAGCAATCATGTATATATCATTTTCAACCTCCTTAGTGTTCAACTTCTTGTACGCCTTCTTATAGATCTTAAGTTTTAACTTCCCAAACAGTTTTCTTAACTTTCTTTTTAGCCATTTTATACTTTTCAAACCTTTCCGCATCACTGTTTTTCTTCAAATTTTTATAAAAATCCCTTTTGATTTTAATAGCAACATTTACTTCTTCGTTCCACCATGATGTGTTCTTAAATGGTGGAACACCACCCCTCGACTCACCAAATAGATCTCTAACTACTCTCTTGATACAACTAGCCATCTTATTCCATATTGTGTCTGAATCATCTTCCGACCATCAATCCGTCTCTCGAACTACACGATCTATAAAGATTTTTTGGTTACCTTCTTTCAGTCGCCAGCACTTAATCCTAGGTTCTACTTTACGTATAATCTTCTTAGGTCCTCGTCTAAATCAAATATTTAGAACTAAAAGTTTATATTAAGTGGTTACACTCTCACTGTCACTACCTTACAATCGAGCAACAATCTGTATCTATCCTTTTAATCAGAAAAAAAATTATTTGACTTGCACTCGATCCACTCTAAAAGATGATAAGGTGAAACTCTCTTTTTCTAAACCAAGTGTTTGCTAAGATCAAGTCATAAGATAAGGCAAAATCTAGAATCGAGTTGCCTGCTTCATTTCTCTCTCCAAAACCAAAACCTCCATAGATATTATCAAACCTACTACGACTAATACCTACATGTTCATTGAGATCACCACCAATAAATAAGTTTTCTCCACTAAGTATCTTTTGCACCATCTCGTCTAAATCCTCCCAAAATAGATACTTACTAGCATGATCAAGACCTATCTGTGGTGCATAAACACTAATAATATTAAGGATCTTCCCACCTAGAATAAGCTTAATTAGTAAAATCATATCATCTTTTCTTCTAATCTCAACTACATCTTCAAGCAACCGTCTATCTATGATTATGCCTACTCTATTACGATTTTTATCTCTACCCGTATACCAAAGCTTATAACTTAAGGCTCTATGACTCTACCCTTTTGACCTACCCACTTAATTTCTTACAAACACATAATACTAACTCTCCTCCTAACCATCACCTCCACTAATTTTGTTAGTCTATCCGTAAGGGAACCTATATTTCAAAAGGCTAAATGGATCGTATGAAACCCTTGTTTATTTGCCACTAAACCCTAGGTCCGATATAGCGCGCCGCTTTCGGACGACGGCCTAGAAGCCCTTGCATAGTTAACACTACATCCGGATCCGATATAGCGCGTGACTGAATAGGAGATGCCACAACGATATTCTTATATTTGTTCATATCATAGAATGTGACAAAGTTTTACGTTGGCTGTCACAAGTCTACCATAACCCTCACTCTGTCTCATCCGGACTTGAGACCGGCAATGATAGGTTTAAATAAATAACTAACTGAACGTTGATAAATAAATACAAGAAACAAGATGGAACCAACAAATATCACTAAACTACAAGTAATATATGTTTATATATGTGGGGAGTACATCAAGGAAGACATTCCAATTTGGGCTTGCAAACCTGTTAAAAAGAAGGCTTCTAGCCAGGCAGCAGATGAAACTACAGCCTAAGTCACCTAGCCACATGCACAAAAATAAAATAGTTCCTGTCCCTACAATACAAAATAATACTATAACAGAGCAAAAGAGTTAAAAAATTTGTTGACTGAACTGAATAATAATGGGGGTAACTGGTATGAGACAGATTCAAACGTTGATTCATATTGTTAAGCACTCCACACACACAAAATGCAACTATGATTCCCTACACTTGATATAAATAACTGGTTAAACAAATTACCATGCTCTTCATTAAATTGTGAAATATTCCTACCTATTACCGGTGAGCATTTGTAACTGCTACTTAGGCTTTAAATTAGAATTGTATGGTGAGAATGAACACTGCCAAAGCTAAGGGATATAGGGATATGCAAACTTTGCTAATAGAGAGAATGACAGGTCATGATGATGCATTTTCCAACAACTAGACGTATTTGCTCAACATAATGCAAGGAAGGAAGGTAACTTATTCACACTGAGTGCATCATAACAACACCTTTTGAGTCATAACGTGGAACATACCATAAGGGATGCTCGCCAGCCTCTCTGACAAAAGTTAAACATTGTGTAACCTTACTATATCTGTTCAACTCAATAGAGAACAATATAAATCAAGTTCCTCGTCCCCATACAACTCAAAATTAAGATCAAAACTCCTCAAATGACGATTCCCGTCATTAGGTAATGTCTAATAACACGACACAAAACTCACATTCGTGTGGTGAAGGATCAAAGCTAAACCCTAAGTGCCAACCAAGTTGGAAATTCTACTGTTCCAAAACTTAAATTCCAGAAAAACATGGGTTTATGGCACCCACATCCAACAAAACATGATTTCAATTGGATGTTAGAGGAGCAAATAGAGTTAGTTCACCATTATTTACAAGCATTTTCAAGGGCCACAAATAAAACCTCATAAATTTATTTCATTAGCAGCGATAACCGACAAGTTTTGCAAATTTGTTTACTTTTTCTGTAGTTTTGTTTTGTTGTTCTTTTTTGGTCTTAATACGTATTCTATTGTTGGTGGCGCATATTTTTGGTAAACCTCAAAGGCTCAAACATCATACAGGCTTATCACTGCTTATTTTATTCTCTTCCTTTAACACCATGCAGACAATTGGCCAGGTTTGGTTCATCTGCTCCCAAGTAATTTCCTGTGCTTAACAACAACAAAAAAATGAGAAAATGCTGTTCCTGCTCAATGAAAAGAACTAGAAGCTGACATTCCTGCTTAATCAAAATATCCAGTAACCGCCATCTCTACTTAAACAAAAAACTAGTAGCTGGTGTTCCTACTTAATTAAAAGAAATGGGAGTCGTCCTTCCCGACATCTCGCACTTAATAGTAGTCAGTAATGGATGCTATAAGTAATTCAAAAAGCGGAGACACTGAAAGGCTATTCTAAGCAGATGCGGTTCATAGTATGGGATAAAGTTCTCCAGCCTGCATTCATGCATAGGTAAAAACTAAAAACTAAGCACAATTTGTATTATCTGTCTATTCAAATCCTTTGTCTATTCATCAAAATAGAAAGCAATGCAGATCTAGTTCTTGTTCTCCAGTAAAACCACAAATATAAGAATCTGACTTACTCAATGGTTAAACTTCAATATCAGATCTAATACTTGTCATATTCATTAATTCAAATCTAACCATGCAATCAGAAAACTCGCATCCATGTTCCACAGGCTCAAAGCTGCAGCCAGGAGCACCAAACAAGTTGGCAATCCACTAATTATAAACCAGGAAAACATAGATTTAGGGTACCCACACCTAGAATATAAAATGATTTAACTGAAGATTATAGGAGAAAACAGAACTGAAGATTATAGGAGCATAGAGAGTTAGGGAACTATTATTTCTCAACTTTATGAACTGGAGCTAAGTACCCATCCCTTAATTCAATTGACAGCAGAGTTGGCAAGCGTCGAACATTTCCACACTTCTGTTGGTGCATATTATGTGTAATATAAACCTCATACAGATTTACTGCCGCTTATTTTCTTATCCAGATTCATTCTAAACCATGCAGTCAGCTAATTAGTCATAACATTTTTTTTGTTCCTTTCCCCGAATGGAACCTCACATAGGAATCGAACCGGCAACCTCTCACCTCGGAGAGAAAAGTTCTCCTGCATGGCAATGCTCCTTTCGTCAGTCATATCTAATTGCCCTCGCTTAAACAAAGAATTAGAAGACTTCCATTCCTACCACCTGAAAGTTATAAGTAGATGATTCTACAAGGTAATCATGGGGGGAAAGGTCATTTGACTCTTTCAACCCTGATAAACAAAATGTTCTAACAATTATTTTACGCATGCATGCATGCACGTGCGCACACTGTTGGGGTCAAAAAATTACACCCCACGGTCGAGGTCAACAAGTCAATAAGTCAAAGTCAAGGCCCGAAAAATGAGTCCGGGCCCAAGCCCAAATCCAAGTCAAATGGGCCCAAGCCCGAACACAAGTGCAAGCAAGCTGGCCCATGCCCAAGTCGGACCCGAACATGAAGAGGCCGGCCTCTCCCATGCCAAGAAGAAAATTATATAATAAATAAGTTTGATATAATTTTCATGCATGAATGTAAAATAAATGGGCAAAAAGCCAATTTTTATAAAGCGCATGGCTCGTGTGCAAAAAGAAATAAGCACATGAGACATGGGATGGACAAAATGTCATTTTGTAAAGCCCAAAAGGCTATGTGTAAACTTGTAAGCCTATATAAGGCAACATTATAATGAAATGAAACACAATTCATTCTCCTCAAAAGTTTCTAAGTGCCTCCATCTCCTTCCTCTCAAGTTCTCTTTCTCTTCATTTTCAATTAAATCAAGAGCTAAACTCTCTTTTTCTCAAAACTAAATAAAGTTTCACCACAAACCCATTGAAAGAGAGTTCAACTCACACCAAATCCAAAAAGGGAAGATTTTTGCTATGTTCTTCTTCCTCCTCAAGATCCAATTTGAGCAAGGGAGAAGAAGGAAAACCCACCTCTCAAGGCTCCATCAAGAGAGAAAAAGGATCTTTTTTCATCACCAAAGATCCAAATCTTGAGGATTCAAGAAAACCCATTTGGGTTTCTTCTCAAAAGTGAAAATAAATCTTTTGAAGTTTAACTCTATAATAAAAAAAATTGGGGTTTAACTCCAAAATAAAAATTCTTTTGGAAGTTTAACTCCATTTAAAACTCTTTAGGAGTTTAACTCCATTTAAAAAAGCTGTTTGAGGAGTTCAACTCCAAATCCGGTCCATGCGACCCCGGACCCGTGCCCGCGTCCGCGCACGCATGACGCATGAGTGCCGCGACGTGGCGCATGCGCATGCTGCGAGCGTGAGCGCCCGCACGCATTCGCTGCGCGCTTGCTCTTCCGCACCTGTTCACAAAAAAAATAAAATAAAATAAAATGTTTCTTTGAAATAAAAAAAACTTTTGTCGCAAATAGAATACATAAAAAAATAAAATGATCCCGCCCTTCTACACGACTTTCAAACACTAACATCTCATATTGAGTTCGCATAACCAGTTTGATCCGTCAATCGGAGGTTCTCTCGCTCCAAAAGCGAGGGATAAGTGACGGAAGCTTAGTCCGCGGCTGCCGAAGATTCGGATCCCACAACCAATAAAACTCTGCCTATCCCAAACAGAGAGAATCTGTACACGCCTGACAAGCGCACGCATTCTCATCTAAAAGGGATAACGAAAAACACTTTACAGATTATGGCATGCCCGATGGGACCTTTTCTCTCATCTCATATTTCGGGTTAAACGTTCATACGAACTCAATCAACATATATATCGATTGTCTATACTAAAATCATGCTTCTTTTTGCAACTTAACGGCTTTCAATTGCAATTTCGAACTCAGCAATCATGTCTTCCAAGACGAGCTTCGTTTTTGACGCAACTCCGGTGACCTACATGGTCAAAACAAACGCACATGTGATCCTCCCGGCGAGTCTCATGAGGCAGTGGGAGGAGCCTCCATCCAATTTGGTTCCGTCATCATCTACTCTGCCAGAAGCGCTCATCTGGTGGAGACCCCAGCAAACCAAGTGACCAAATCAACCTTAAGGGGCAGGAGGCCAAATGTGGCGATCGGAAAGGCACCACAACTCAAGCGCAAATTAGTGTTTAAACGGCTTTCCGTGGCTCTAGCTGCGGGCAAAGCCCTCGGAACAAAAGTCACCGGACGTCGCGGGCAAACTCAGACGATGCCTTCGACAGACGCGCGAGATGACGTCTTCTCAAGGCTCCCCATCACTCGGCCTACAGCGGCTTTTCGAAGAGCAGAAGCCCGCCAGGTGCTCAAATCGAAAAAGCTGAGGCAAAAACAGCTCAGATATAGAGCCAACAAAAAGGCCAGAGTTCCGGCCAAGTTAAATTTTGTAAAGTTCTAAATCCCAGACCGTCTCGCGACCACAGCTGTGTCAACCGTGAAAACCCACAATTCTTTCGAACCCTTAAAGTGGGTTCAGAAAAATACGATGTCTGCCAAAATCAAGATGACCGCAATTCGAACTGTGCTACGAAGGGATGTGTCCAAGCCCCAACACAAAAGGCGTGATGCCCTCTCTTCAGGAGTCTACCAAGCACTTCGTTTCGCACGAAAGCAGTTGGGCAAGACCAGAAAAGTTGTATCGGGACCACCCGAAAACCTGGCCAGACAGACCGTCTTTAGTCGATTAACCTTTCTCGAAGCGGAAGAGCCACGACAACGGTCCACGAAATCAACTGCCAGTGATGAAAAGATGGTCAAATATGTTATCCATACGGTCTATATGGCGAGCAAGCGTCCCAGTGACAACCTTCACAGCAAAAGTAAAGATGGGGCCACCACATCCCAAGCCCAATCTGGCTTGAATGTGGTTGCCCTTTCCCAAGATCAGCCTCCTCCTCAGGATAATGAAAACCCTCTCGATGAAGCTAATAAGCAGAAGGACTTCTCAGTCCACGTGGAATCTAATTCGAACAGCGGGGAGGAACCGACTTTCCGTCCCATGACCGCAGAACAGGAGCTACTTCAAGAGCTCCGAAAACAGCTCAGAAGTAAAAACAAGGAGATGGACAGGTTTTACTCTAAAATTGACGAATGTTGTGATACAGCTCACGACTCAAGTTGCCAAGACGTCCTCCAATCAAGCGCAAGTCTCTACTCATGAGCTATGTGACAACGACCTGAAGCAGCCAACGCCTACCCCTTTAGGTCCAAGCATGGGCGAGCCATATGAAAACCGGCCGCATTCCGCTTCTGGAGACACCTTGGCCCCAGATGGCACCGTTTCGTTAACGCAAGGGCGGATAATGGATTTGGTCGCCAACAAAATCAAAATATTGGTAGCCGGAGCGCAAAAGGATGTCGGTAGTAGTGGGAGATCATATCCTGCTCAGTGTGATCTGGTAGAGTTTCTTAGTGGCTATGTCATCCTCAAATTCGGAAGATTCAATGGGACAGGAAATACGAATCAGCACATCGCCCACTTTAAAACTTCATGCGGGAATACTGAGGGCAATAATGCGCTTCTCCTCCGCTGGTTCGTTAATAGCTTAACCAATGTCACTTTCGACTGGTACGCAAGCATACCGAATGGCTCCGTTACTACTTTCGTCCGAATGGGATCTCTGTTTCGGCAAAAGTTCATGACTGTCAGCAATAAAATCACCATTGCTGACCGCGTAAGGACCAAGCCAAAGAACAACGAAAGCAGAACGGATTTTATAACCCGATGGCACAATCTCTTCGTCAAATGTGAGCCCATTGGAATAAGATCAATCCGTCAATCTCCTCATCAGAAATCTCAGCATCTGAATAAATCATTTTCTCTGCACCGCGGGTCTTAAAACATTCCAAAAGCTGACCAAGAAAGTTCAAATGTTGGAGCGCTCAAAACAGGAATCTTCCTTAGATTCCCAAAATAACAATAAATTCTGGAGAAACCAAAAGGACGATAATCGCAAAGGCAGAAATTCCGACGATACTAAATCTTTTAACACTTCGATTGACCGAAATAAACGAGAGACGAGTGGACCCAATGCCAACCAGCCTCGGAAGCCAGTATTGGGAATGGGGGAGAATCACCCCTGAAAGAGAAGCTAGATAAGGTATATCCCTTCAAAATGGATAAAGTCCACAAGATATTCAAAAACGCCTTAAGAAACGGTTTACAATTGCCAGAATCAAAGAGACCGTAAGAAACAAATATGACCGACGACCCCAAATATTGCCCAATCATAGAGTGATAGGTCATGCTATTAAGAACTGCTTTGTCTTTAAAGATTGGGTCAAAAAACAATACAAGGCAGGAGAGATAGAACTGTCTAAAAGCGTGTTAGCAAACAATCAAGCTGCGACCGCCAATTTTATACAAACAAAGACCGAAACCTTTTGGGAATCTACTACTCTCAGTAGCCTAGCCTTCTCTGAAAGAAGCGAACCAAGACAACAAGCTAAATGCCCAACGAGTAATATTACCAATGAAGAAGCAATAGACGGGTACACAATCTATACGATCTATATGGTGGAGCCCAGAAGAACAAGTCCTCCTACGCCTCTTACCCATGACAATGACGTGGTTGTTACTACCCAACACTGACTCGGTCTAGATGATGAGGAGCCCGTTTAGGCGATTAAGCCAAAGGAGCTCGTGGTTCCTACAGAATTGAACTCAGACAATAAGGATAACCCGATTATCATACCCGGAACTATAGAACAAGCATTATTCCAATAGCTTTAAAGGCAGCCTCATAACAGGGACGAGAAGTTGACCAAGGTCCATTCCAAAATCGACGAGCGGGCAAACGTCGTGGCAAATCTCACAACCCAAGTCGTCCAATTGCAATTACAGCAAAATCAAAATCCGGTTCTTGAGCCAGGGATTGATATCCTGAAACAGCCAACTGATACTCCCTCCAGCCCAAGAGTGGAACACCTTAACAAAAAATGGCCGCGGTCAGCCTCCAGTCCCTTCGTTACGTATACCGAACGGGGTAAGCGGACAGCAGGCAAACCAAAAACCGATCGGCCTCGAAGACCGGCATCAAGAAAGGCACCGACTCTAATGGAGAAAAAGAAGAAAGTATACGAAGGTTCTTCGGGAGGGACGATGTCCGTAAAATATTCAAGGACGCCTTGAACAACGGTCTGCAACTGCCTATTCCAAAAAGGATACATGAAATGAACATGACAAACAATACCATATACTGCCCATATTATAAGATAGTGAGTTATACCATAGAAGACTGCTATATTTTCAAAGATTGGTAGAAAACCAATATAAGGTTGGGAAAACCTTACCGTCCTCGGATGTACCGGCAAACCACAAAGTTGCGGTCATCAACTCAACTCCGGCAAGATCAAAATTCGAGAAGCTCGGATAAGTAAACACAGATGAGCTCTACGTCGTTAAACTGAAAACAGTCGACCCTATGTCGTTAAATTGGGAACAGTCGACCTCTACGTCATTAAACTGGAAGTGTAAAAAATATGAATAAACGAATAAACAAAAGCCGAAATGATGGGGCAACCGCGAATTAATAGCCAAAATAATAGGACAATCGCGGCCTTCATGATAAGAAAAGCTGAATTGATGGACCAATCGCGGTAAAAAATATATATATAAATAAATGTTTCAAACCCCTCCAAAGGTGAATGGTGAGTCTCTCCTGAAATCATATTTCAGTGTTAGCGATACAGACGCCAACAAAATTTCAATGTCCCAACGACGAATGATGAATCGCTTCAGGCACCATCCCAGTGTAGCAATGCAGACGCCAACCAAGAAATCAAGATCCAAATTCCCCAAATTCTCTCAGCCCTAAGCTGGTCCCCAAACTGACCACCATATACAATCCACGGACACAAATGATCCTCATCCCAACCAAATTCCACTACACCAGCCCTACGGCCAGTTCCCAAATTGACTACCGTATATAATCTATGGGCATAAACAAGCTAAATCACACTCATGCCCCACCACAATCACCAGTTCCGCGGCCGGTCCCCGCCTTGGAATTATGTTCCATTTGGGAAGACCCACTCATGTGTCCTCATGATACATGAAGAGAACAAAACTTATGAGATCCTTTCGACTCGTAAGAAAACACCTTCGTGTGATCCTTATGACTCACAGGAGAAAAACACACATGGGAGTCCTCACAACACCTAAGGAGAAAATACGCTTACGAGATCATTTCGACTCATAGGGAGAAAATGTTTTCATGAGACCCTTGAGGCTCATAAAATTGAAAAGTCTTAAGTGACAGGGACCTAAACCTATCTCATAAACTATCGTTATGCGACAGGCAAAGACAAATGATGATGCGCTCCTGTTACCATATTCCAGTATAGCGATGCTAATGCCAAACCAAAACCAAAATCCCCAAATTCTCTCATGGCAAATAATGATTCACTCCTAATGCCATATTCCAGTGTAGCGATACTGATGCCAACCAAAATTCTAAGTTTTCCACAGCAAATGATGATTCCCTCCTGCTACCATATTCCAGTGTAGCGATACTGATGCCAAACAAAAACCCAAATTTCAAGTTCGAGGCTCAAAAACCCCACTGGACGGATAAGAAACTCCTAAGTCAAATTAAATTAACAAGTCAACCAACGATCTTCCCGTCGGAATCAAGCTCCGCCTCAGAATCAGGTCAACAACAATCTTCCTGTCGGAATCAAGCTCCGCCTCGGAAACAAGTCAACCAATATGTCCCGTGTCGGAACCATGCTTCGCCTCGGAATATCTATCTTTCCTGTCGGAATTATGCTTCGTCTAGGAATCAACCACTGTGTCGGAACTGTCACGCCCCGCTTTCCAGAATGCGCTAAGATCGGTACGTGACAGAGCCAACCATGTTACCTATGGTTAGGAAACATCCCTCCACAGTCACATTACGGCTGTCTATAAGATATCAAGAACAGTAGAAATAAAATAACTATCTAATACATGTCCATGAGCCAGAATAAACGAGTCAAGAAATAATATGCGGAAGCAATAGATCCAATAAACAATAATAATCTGGAATGTACGTCCCAAATACGAGCTCACATCAGGAATGAAAATGCTGAAAGAAACTAAACTAAAATACTAACAGGTCTTCACTGCTCGGCCTGTACACTGAAATACTCCTGATCGGTCAGCTGCAAGAGTAGAGGATCTGGGCCATGCAAAACCCAGACGTCAGTGCGTCATAATATCAACAATAATATAATCATGGGGTAGCAAGACATGCAAGCACGAGTATGAACAGTAATAAAAGTAGAACAGTAACACGAATAAGGAACAGTGAAAGGTAAAAGCATATGTGATGTGCAGTGAGTAATCTGAACTAAGCTACTGGGTTAATTACTCTCAAGTCTTTGAAATCAATTTAATAAATCGTCGATGTAACTCAATAGTATCCCGTGCATGCCCGGGACCACGGTCAAGATTCTCGGGCTGAGTCCGAGACGTGCCGCTAGGCAGTAAACAGGTAACATATACAGATGAATGATGTCAGCAGCAGCATCCCGAGGCTGGCCTATCCCGTAAAATTGATCAGTATAAGCATCGAACTGTCGAGTTACAACTCAGGTTTCATCATTGATTTCCCCATACCCCCAAGTTATGTGTGTTAGTGTATATGCCCTAGAGGCCATTACTGTATCATACTAGTATGTATATTACTTGATGGAAGCTTAGGATATTCACAGTTGTATAGACAATCTTGCTCAATATAGTAGTATGCTACTTAGTTTGTCTCTGCTTTAATGTGTACATGTGTGTTTCTTTATTATATCACCTATACGCATTAGTAGAGCCCTTAGAATCTTTGCTTGATTACCGGCGTTGTGATGGCGATCACACTCGTGGGGGCTGGGTAATCCACAAGCACATCCTTATACACGTCCCTAGTCGTGGGATTATCGAGACAGGGCATCGATACTCCGAAGTAGACTAGCGTATGCGCTTCTCATCCCAGCACGGGAGACGGTCTGTCCCACAGCCGTCAGTACGTCGTACTTGAGATAGTATGCGGGTGCTCGTTAGGTTACGAGTACACTGGACAGGACTCATCGGGAACTGATGGTTGGTATTATACCTATCGTCAGTTATCAGTTCCCAGGTGACATGAGTACAGCTTAGTCCGCTGACTTGACACTGTCACTTCGTCTCGAGTGTGTTCCCACTGTTCTTTGATTACTACCCTACCACGGCTCTACTGAGTCGTGCAAGCAGGTAGTAGTTGGGTGCAGTCCCGAAGCACTTGGAGGCAGTGACGGTTAGACAGGATTCGTCTCTCCCGGTATTGGGGGTTGACATCGCGTTGTGTCTAGGAGAGCCATTACACGAGTAGTCCCTGGCCAGGGCAAGCGAGATATACTGGTAGGTTTCCAGTGTTATCTCAGGGTGTAATGGGCTTCACTCCGACACGACTTGTACCGCTATTAGGGGACTGACGTTTACCGCCCCTCTAGGCCCGCCATGCGATGTATCAGACGAACAGACCGGACTGTACGGAGATTGTCACATACAGGCTCAGTAGGAGTTCGGATGGGTTTACCTCATCGGCCTTCTTATCGACATCTGCCTGGGGACCGTTACGTACAGCTAGTGCCGCTTGCGGTCTGTGGTTAAACCCACTGCCAGCCTAGTGTCGAGTCTTTAGAGTCCCACACAGAGAGTTTCCCTGCACTGAGCGAAACGTGTAGAGGCCGTATGGTTTTACGGCAGGGCTGCGATCACTTACGTACACTTGTGTGCGTGTGGTGTTCGGGCAGGCAATACTAGTGGGCTTTGGTTTAAGCCGGATCCTAGTATTGCACGAATGGATTTATTTTATTTTCTGTGCATCTGCATTCTACGGAATGCGGATGCAGGTGTGTATGCACAGTTTTCCGGTGCGATGAAAGAGGAGGTGCCTCATTAGGGTTTTGGCAGTTGGTTCGGCCAAAACCGTTATGTGGCAGGCTCATTAGGGTTTTTGGCAGTTCGTTTGGTCAAAACCATTATGAGCCACGGACATCATTTACTAATCCTTTTAGTGATAATTTTATGATGGCTAATTGCATTGACCATTTGACCACCATGACCTCTCTTGACTTTGTTGACCGGTTGACCGTGTTGACCATTGACTTTCAAGAGAGATCTACACTCTTCTTTTCATTTTCTTTTTCTTTTGGATTATGATAATGGTCATTTCAATGTAGCCATCAACTTTATCTTGATAGGATTTGTAATGATGTTTCTGGTGTATTATTGCAACCATGGTTAATTTCTTTAGTTCATAATTCTTTTCTCATTCTCTCTCTTGCTCTTTCTCATGAGAAGAAAAGAAATGGACCATGGTTGCTAGCTCCTCCTTCCTCCTCTTGATTCATCTTTTGATCTCATGTGTTGAGAGATAAAAATCCCACAAAGACAAAACCATCCCTCTACCACTTCTACACAACCTAGGACTTCTAGATTAGCAATCTCTTTGCCCTAGTTACCTCGGCTCGAGGTGGAGCTCGGTGTACATCTCTCGGGTGGATCGTCTTCGACTCAAGGAGGCCGCGGAGGTGACCAAAGTTCGGATCAACCCTCGGAGCAAGCAAGGAGAAGAACAACAAGAAGAGAAGGAGATCAAGTTGTGGTATAACCCCTAACCGAGTAGATAAATCTCTAGTTAGGATGCTAGTATGTTGTTTAGTAAAGATCCGGCTTTTACGGTCCATGTTACCAAGTCCAGAAAAATTTTTGTTTTACCGTTTCCGCAACCCCGAAAGTACCGGGAGAGGTAACGTGGACCTTACAGTGGTATCAGAGCCTAACTAAACACAACCTAGCATGTTAGCAAAGTATTTAGAATTTCGACCGGACGAAAAACCGCAAAACACCCCGGATATTTCAAGTTTCTGCCGATTTTCAGATCTGTTCCAAAATTAATAAATCATGCACTAAAAATCGGCTCAGGCTTTTGTTAGAAAACTGGAGAAATTTGATCCCCCAACTCGACTAAAGCGCCGCGGTTCCGCGGCATAAGCTTGCTTATGCCGCGGAACTGCGGCCGATTTAGCTCAGTTGGGGGATCTGCTTCCTGCAGTTTTCTTAGATGGGTATTTTGGGATTTTTACAATATGACTTTTCTGCCCAGATTTTCCAGAAAGCAAAATTTGTTTTTGGGGCTTAAAAATCCGTATTTTTTGGTCGATGTTCTGTAGACTTTGGCTAATGGTTATATCTGTCATGTTATATGTGTATTGAACGTCTACTAATCGCTATATGTCGATTAGTGGGGGTTATACATATCTGTGATCTGTGTTGTTGATGGTTTGTGTATATGAACTCGTTGGATTGTCGCGGATGAATAGCCGGGATGGATGTGAGATGAGAGTTTCTTTTTCTTTCATTCATGTAATAAATTTGTAAATTGATGTAATATTATTTGTATGGCCGCACAACCGGGGCGGGGTTGTAGCCGTCATTGTATAATTCTTTTTACTGTTTTTACTCCTAGGATAGACCCATGGAGGGGGTGCACAAACTACCGGGTATCTCGAAGTGCCGAGTGGCCTACTCACGGTGTTGAGGGAGGTTGCTTCGCTTCGGGTACTTGGCGGGTAGTTTGCCGCACCCGTAAGGGTCTTGGATGGGGTATTGGCTATTCATCGCGACCGTGTAATCAGCTTTTCGTTGCAGGCTCGAACGAATCGCGGGTTCCTAGTATATCCAAAGTGTTCATCTGTGATCTGAATTGGCTATCATTGCTTTATATCTATATATAATAACTATTTAGGCGTTGCTTATGTTTTTCAGCCGCGCTAGCCCAGCCCCCGCTCTGTCGTTAGTTAAGTAACCTAACGGGTGATGACGGGGCCCCGTGGCGAATGCGAATGGCATAAGCGTACGTCATATTTTGGTTGTTTTCTGCAATGGTAGGATTTAAATGATGGGACGCATTAAAAGAACTAATGCAAGAAAATAAACCTAAAAGACGTTGGAACAATTCTTCAAAAAAAAAGGCTGTTGTTGCAAGGACGTTCACTTTTGTTTTGCATCGAGGTATTCGGTTATGAATGCCCAGCACCTCATTCGACGAGACAAGGGCCGAGATCCCCTCATCGGGAGTGACCCCTTGGACAAAAGTTTGCGTCAGGGTAATAACTTCACTATAGTCGATTAATTCTTGCTTTGCATCGAGGTATTCAGTTTGGAATATCCTGCACCTCATTCGACGAGGAAAGAGCCGAGATCCCTTCACGGGGAGTGACCTCTTTAGCAAAAGTTTTTCGCCACTATATTTTCAAAAAGTGTATCATGTTCCTTCAACGATATCAAGTTCATTACGTTAACGGGTTTTCGCCAAAACCCAGCCGTAGCCCTCCGTCATTTCTTATAAGTTATACTTAGTATTCGTGCTGCGTTTGTTGACTGTGTCAAGACGCAGTGAACGGTAGCTGAGTATTGCTTATCTGCTGGATACAATGTGATTGGTTAGGACAGTCGTGTAACCTTGTTGACTGTGTCAAGGGTTATGCGGATGGGTTTAATGCAATCAAGATAATGTTGGGTTGAACTTGAGTAGGACCCTTTGATTTGTTGACTGTGTCAAGGTCACTTGGGTCCTAGGGGCAAAAACCACATCGGGAGTTTCAAAAGTACTGAAACTTGCTAGTGTTGCATACCATTTGGAGTGTGATGATTCTGGTAGGATTCCTTCAGTTTTGTCACGCGATGATATTTGGATCCCGATCCTACTGTGAGTATATGCTACTCCTCGGGAACTTTCTCGCTTAACGATCAATGCTATAAACCAAGTAGGTGTCTAGAAAGGTGTTAGCGGGGCTACGCCCACAGGGAAAAGAGGTTACTTAATTAAGGAACTTCGCGAAAGCGTTGGAAAACCTCTCTCGAAGTACCGACACTGGCCTGGCTGAACGGTTAAGCAAGTATTGTACGGTGAGATTGATCCCGACTAATTCTTCCTTTATGGTTTGAGAAGGGATTCGAGAGACAGTGGGAGCCATCCTGTTTAGATAAATTAAAAACCAATCTAAACTTGCAAGAGCGCACGCTAAGTGTTTCTTTTCTCTCTCTCCAGGTAGCAACCATTTCACGCCCTAATCAAGATAATAAAATATATCGCTTGACCGATCCGAATTCTTATTCGGGGCTGGGGAACGTTGGTTCAGCTCTAACTTGTGACAACAGTCATGAATATGAGCAAGGGAAAGGGGATTGTATGGATTCCCAGGATACCCAGTTGAAGAAGAAGCATGGTTTTGCATCTACTTCAGGTGTTCTTGTAATTGAGAACTGTTTTACGGTCAGCCCTACCTCCTGGGTACTTGATACCGGATCAGGATCTCATATCTGTAATTTATTGCAGGGACTGAGAAAAAGTAGGAAAGTTGCACCGGGTGATATATCGCTCAGAGTAGCGAACGGAGCACAAGTTAATGCGGCAGCCGTCGGTGAATATCACCTAATATTGCCAAATGGCAAGACTATGATTTTGAACGATTGCTACTATGTACCCTCCATGGGTTGCAACATCATATCAGTTTCTTTACTCGATAAAGATGGATATAACTTTGTTCTTAATAAGAATATCATGAACATTTACCTTCATAAGGTACTGGTTGCAGAAGGTACACTGTGTAATGGTATCTACGTTCTAAATCAGAATACAGTTCTCAATATACAAAACACACGCAAGAGGAAGAATTCAGATACGAATGAATCCTACTTGTGGCATTGTAGACTTGGTCATATCGGAGAGAAAAGACTGAGTAAGTTGCATAAAGATGGACTCTTGGATACGTTCGAGTTTTCATCTTATGAAACTTGTCAGTCTTGTTTCAAAGGAAAGATGACTAAATCTCCGTTCACCGGACATGGAAAGAGGGCAGCAGAGCTCTTGGGACTCATACACAGTGATGTATGTGGTCCGATGTCTATACATGCAAGGGGTGGGTTCTCGTACTTCATCACATTCACTGACGATCTCTCTAGGTTCGGATATGTGTATCTTATGAAACACAAATCTGAAGCTTTTGAGAAATTCAAGGAATTTAGAAACGAAGTAGAGAACCAGACTGGCAAAAGTATCAAGATCCTCCGGTCTGACAGGGGAGGGGAGTACTTAAGCACGGAATTCCTAGATTACTTAAAAGAGAATGGCATTCTCTCTCAGCTTACTCCTCCTTATACACCACAGCACAACGGTGTTTCGGAGCGGAGGAATCGTACCCTATTGGATATGGTTCGCTCTATGATGAATAGTGCTGAGTTACCTCTTTCATTCTGGGGATGTGCACTTCAAACTGCAGCACATCTATTGAATCAAGTTCCATCCAAATCCGTGCCTAAGACTCCGTATGAAATATGGAGTGGTAAGAGTTTGTATCTTAAACGTATTAAGATTTGGGGTTGCCCAGCTTATGTCAAAAAGCAGAACCCAAACAAACTTGAGGCACGGGCAGTTTTGTGTAAGTTTGTGGGATACCCAAAAGATTCAAGTGGGTATCTATTCTACCATGCAGAGGAACAGAAGATAATTGTTTCAAAAAATGCCACATTTTTAGAAAAAGAATTTCTTGTTAAAAATATTAGTGGCAGCACGGTAGAACTGGATGAAATTCCAGAAACACAAACTTTAACAAAAGATTTGGTGGAACCGCTAGATTCAGTTACAACCAACGAACCTCAGCCACTCCGCAGATCTGGTAGGATTTCTCGTCAGCCCGAGAGATACTGCGGTTTTCTCATAGACGGGGATCGATAGGATTGCATCTTGGAAGAAGATGACCCTACCAGTTTCAGGCAGGCCATTATCAGTAGGGACTCTGATAAGTGGCAGAAAGCAATGCAATCCGAAATGGAGTCCATGTACGCCAATAAAGTGTGGACCTTGGATATTGCTCCACCTGGGGTAAAACCCGTTGGATGCAAATGGATCTACAAAAGGAAACTTGGTGTAGATGGGCAAGTGGAAACCTATAAGGCTAGACTCGTTGCAAAAGGTTTTCGTCATAGACCTGGTTTGGACTATGACGAAACTTTTTCTCCGGTGGCTATACTCAAATCCATTCGAATCCTACTTGCCATTGCTGCCTTCCATGACTATGAAATCTGGCAGATGGATGTTAAAATGGCTTTCCTAAACGGTTGTTTGGAAGAGTGCGTTTACATGGATCAGCCAGAAGGTTTCGTAGACAGTGGGAGCAGCGGGAAGGTGTGCAAGTTGCTTAAATCCATTTATGGATTAAAGCAGGCATCGCGGAGCTGGAACATCTGTTTTGATGAGGCAATCAAGGAATTTGATTTCATCAAGAACGAAGATGAACCCTGTGTCTATAAGAAGATTGTAGGACGAACTGTCGTATTCCTAGTCTTGTACGTGGACGACATTCTTTTGATAGGAAATGACATTCCTATGCTACAATCGGTCAAGCTATTTTTGTCACAACGGTTCTCCATGAAGGACCTAGGTGATGCCTCGTACATTCTGGAGATCAAGATCTATAGAGATAGATCCAAGAGACTACTGAGACTTTCGCAGTCCAGGTACATAGAGACCGTACTAAAGAGATTTAGTATGGAGGATTCCAAGCGCGGTAGCATACCCGCATTGCACGGAATTACCCTCTCCAAAAAGATGTCTCCTAAGACTGACGAGGAGAGGGTTCGCATGAGCACTATACCCTACGCTTCGGCGGTAGGATCTATAATGTATGCAATGCTATGTACAAGACCAGATGTAGCTTATGCGCTGAGCGCGGTAAGCCGGTATCAGTCAGACCCAAGTGAGGACCACTGGACAGCAGTGAAGAACATTCTCAAGTACCTGAGAAGGACTAAGAAGATGTTCCTGGTTTACGGTAATGGAGACCTCAGGGTCGAGTCCTTTACCGATTCAAGCTTCCAGAGTGACAAAGATGACAGCAAGTCTGTCTCGGGTTTTGTGTTTACCCTCAACGGAGGGGCGGTATGTTGGAGGAATTCCAAACAGGATACCGTCGCAGACTCGACGATGGAGGCTGAATACATTGCTGCAAGCGATGCCGCAAAAGAGGCGGTCTGGATGAAGAAGTTCATTAGTGAACTTCAGGTAGTTCCGTCCATTGTTGACCCAATACCTTTGTATTGCGATAACAATGGGGCTATAGCTTTAGCGAAGGAACCAAGGTTCCATCAGAAATCCAGGCACATCTTAAGGCGGTATCACCTGATCAGGAAGATCATTGATCGCCAGGAGATCGAGGTACGGAGAGTGGACGCAAAAGACAACACGGCGGATCCATTCACGAAGGCCTTACCCCGGACTCAGTTCGAGCGGCTGATCGAGATGATAGGTCTTCGATACGCCAGTACATGGCCTTAGTGCAAGTGGGAGATTGTTAGTGTATATACCCTGGAGGCCATTACTGTATCATACTAGTATGTATATTACTTGATGGAAGCTTAGGATATTCACAGTTGTATAGACAATCTTGCTCAATATAGTAGTATGCTACTTAGTTTGTCTCTGCTTTAATGTGTACATGTGTGTTTCTTTATTATATCACATATACGCATTAGTAGAGCCCTTAGGATCTTTGCTTGATTACCGGCGTTGTGATGGCGATCACACTCGTGGGGGCTGGGTAATCCACAAGCACATCCTTATACACGTCCCTAGTCGTGGGATTATCGAGACAGGGCATCGATACTCCGGAGTAGACTAGCGTATGCGCTTCTCATCCCAGCACGGGAGACGGTCTGTCCCACAGCCGTCAGTACGTCGTACTTGAGATAGTATGCGGGTGCTCGTTAGGTTACGAGTACACTGGACAGGACTCGTCGGGAACTGATGGTTGGTATTATACATATCGTCAGTTATCAGTTCCCAGGTGACATGAGTACAGCTTAGTCCGCTGACTTGACACTGTCACTTCGCCTCGAGTGTGTTCCCACTGTTCTTTGATTACTACCCTACCACGGCTCTACTGAGTCGTGCAAGCAGGTAGTAGTTGGGTGCAGTCCCGAAGCACTTGGAGGCAGTGACGGTTAGACAGGATTCGTCTCTCCCGGTATTGGGGGTTGACATCGCGCTGTGTCTAGGAGAGCCATTACACGAGTAGTCCCTAGCCAGGGCAAGCGAGATATACTGGTAGGTTTCCAGTGTTATCTCAGGGTGTAATGGGCTTCACTCCGACACGACTTGTACCGCTATTAGGGGACTGACGTTTACCGCCCCCTAGGCCCGCCATGCGATGTATCAGACGAACAGACCGGACTGTACGGAGATTGTCACATACAGGCTCAGTAGGAGTTCGGATGGGTTTACCTCATCGGCCTTCTTATCGACATCTGCCTGGGGACCGTTACGTACAGCTAGTGCCGCTTGCGGTCTGTGGTTAAACCCACTGCCAGCCTAGTGTCGAGTCTTTAGAGTCCCACACAGAGAGTTTCCCTGCACTGAGCGAAACGTGTAGAGGCCGTATGGTTTTACCGCAGGGCTGCGATCACTTACGTACACTTGTGTGCGTGTGGTGTTCGGGCAGACAATACTAGTGGGCTTTGGTTTAAGCCGGATCCTAGTATTGCACGGATGGATTTGTTTTGTCTTCTGTGCATCCGCATTCTACGGAATACGGATGCAGGTGTGTATGCACAGTTTTCCGGAGCGATGAAGGAGGAGGTGCCTCATTAAGGTTTTGGCAGTTGGTTCGGCCAAAACCGTTATGTGGCAGGCTCATTAGGGTTTTTGGCAGTCCGTTTGGTCAAAACCATTATGAGCCGCAGACATCATTTACTAATCCTTTTAGTGATAATTTTATGATGGCTAATTGCATTGACCATTTGACCACTATGACCTCTCTTGACTTTGTTGACCGGTTGACCGTGTTGACCATTGACTTTCAAAAGAGATCTACACTCTTCTTTTCATTTTCTTTTTCTTTTGGATTATGATAATGGTCATTTCAATGTAGCCATCAACTTTATCTTGATAGGATTTGTAATGATGTTTCTGGTGTATTATTGCAACCATGGTTAATTTCTTTAACTCATAATTCTTTTCTCATTCTCTCTCTTGCTCTTTCTCATGAGAAGAAAAGAAATGGACCATGGTTGCTAGCTCCTCCTTCCTCCTCTTGATTCATCTTTTGATCTCATGTGTTGAGAGATAAAAATCCCACAAAGACAAAACCATCCCTCTACCACTTCTACACAACCTAGGACTTCTAGATTAGCAATCTCTTTGCCCTAGTTACCTCGGCTCGAGGTGGAGCTCGGTGTACATCTCTCGGGTGGATCGTCTTCGACTCAAGGAGGCCGCGGAGGTGACCAAAATTCGGATCAACCCTCGGAGCAAGCAAGAAGAACAACAACAAGAAGAGAAGGAGATCAAGTTGTGGTATAACCCCTAACCGAGTAGATAAATCTCTAGTTAGGATGCTAGTATGTTGTTTAGTAAAGATCCGGCTTTTACGGTCCATGTTACCAAGTCCAGAAAAATTTTGTTTTACCGTTTCCGCAACCCCGAAAGTACCGGGAGAGGTAACGTGGACCTAACAATGTGTTCAAGTCAGGTATTGATAAATCTGAAGCTAATGCCAACACAGGATCCAGTAGGAACAGGTTTGTCTATACAGACAATAGGATATGTCCATCGGGACAACATGTCAGGATTGTCGGCATTAGAAACAGAATCAGGTAACATGTCAAGTAGTGATATATCAGGTCAAGTCAGATAGTGTACATGTATCAAGTCATGTCAAGTAGTGGTGTATCAGGTCATGTCAAGTAGTGCACAGGTATCAAGCGGGTGCTCATAATCAAACTGTAGCAAGTATTGAATCAGGGTGAAAGTACGGATGTACAATAAAAGCATGGATGCACAAATATCGATCATGGCTTACATCATGACTAAATAGGGTGCACAATATCAAGTATGGGGTGTCAATATAACAATATGTAATAATGTGACATGGAATGCAAATAGATATATAATTAATGGTATGGATGCACAAACATTGATTAGGATTATATTTACAGTTTCAAGACTAAGTGGGATGCACATTATCTAGCATGGGGTGTCACTATAACAATAATGAGTTAATGTGATCTATAGATACAATTATATATATATTAAACGAATATGGATGCAAACGGGCATACGAAAACAGTAAAATGATATTAGGGGATATACAATACACTAAATATTAAATGTTATTATTAATATGGATGTAAAATGTATCCTAGCATGTAGCAAGATAAACTTGCATGCAACTAGATATGAAATAAATTGTACGGATGCAAACGGGGGTCGTAAAACAGTAAAATGATAAACTGGTAAATGCGGGATGTACAACTAAACAATATGAAATGTAAATATTCAATTGGGTGCAATATATTATAGTCTAGCATGTATCAAGATAAATTTGCATGCATTAAATATGAAATAACTTGCACGGATGCACACGGATATCCGAAAATGGTGAAACATGCAAAATGATAATGTGGGATGCATAATTAATCATTATGTGATGTTATTATTCAAATGAATATAGAATATAGTAGTATAGCATGTAGCAAGATTAACTTGCCTCGATAGATCACGATACGGATACGCACGGCACGTCCGACGTGGGTAAAACGTCGCAACGCACGCACGGCACGCGGGACAGGTCTAAGCAAAACAAGAAGGTGATCACGCAGGTAAGGTACGTCCACTGGATCGTCTGGAACGGCAGCGACGCGACTCCGGCGACGCTACACAAGATTCAAGAAAATAAAGAAAAGAAAAAAGAAAAGAAGAAAAGGAAGAAGAAAAGAAAGGGAAGCTCACTGGATTTGGTGCTCTGTGGCTTCTGGGGAACAGAGAGGAGGTGATGGTGTCGAGGAGATCAACAGCGGTGAGGTGCGATCAAGATGAAGGCTAGGGTTTCGGTGTTAGGGTTTTCTTTGTCGGGGTTGGCTGCAGGTGGTGCTCGGGTGAGAAAGAAGAAGAAGGAGATGGCGAGGAGGAGGAGTAGTCTCGGTTGAGGGTAGAGAGTGGGGAGGCAGGGAGTTTTAGGGTTAGGGTTTTGAGGAGGAATGAAGAGTTGATGGGTTAAGGAAGAGGAGTGCTCGGGGGTTTTATAAGGGAGAAGAAGAGAAAATATAAGGCTTGTTAAGGGGGGTGACAAGATCTGAGGGGAGGTGACCACAATCGAGAAATGAACAGGAACTCCGAGATGAGAGAAAGCCGCGAGAGGAGAGAGAAAGAAGAGAGAAACTCAGCGTGAGGGGAGAGAGAGAAAGGGTAGAGAAAGAGAAGAGAGAAGCTCTGTGATGTTGGGGCCACGATGCAGAAAAGAGAGAGAATGTGTTTGTTAAATGGTTTTGATTTTTAATTTGAAAAGATTTTAGGTAGTTTTAAAAATTTAAACTGTCGATTTAATAATACAGATATTAAATTAAATAAATTTGAATTTTGGCGGGATACAAAAATATTCCAAAACACGCCCTGGTCGGGTCTAAAATTTCAGTTTTAAAATACGAAAAATATGTGCGACGACCAAAATTCAAAATGAATGTCCGGATAACGAAAATGCATACCCCAAGAACGGATGCACGTACGTGCGCGTAGCCATCCAAACAAGTCCGTTTCACTGAACGGGACGAGAACAAGATATGCGAGTACTACCACGGGGTTAGGGGTATCATGCAGGCCATACAATGTATTTTCTAAAATATTTTATGTGACTTAAAATGTTATATTGTAAAAATGCAAATGCCAGATAAAATACCAGTATGCAGTATACATGAAAGTGCACAAGTCTACGTGACAAGTCAGGATAAATCATAGACATGAATCAAGACAGATTTCAAGTATGCGGGTCGGGTCGGATGCAAATACAAATGTCAAATATACAATTCGCACCCAAAACACAATAAATCAGGAAAATACCATAAATAAAGAAATACATGAACTAGAACTGGTATAAATGAACTAGAGTGTTACATTATACTCATCTACAAAAAGAATTTCGTCCTCGAAATTCCCAAGACAAGAAAACGTAAACAACATGAAACTACAGGAAGAGATCTGGAAATTTCTGTCGAATCTCGTCTTCTCGTTCCCAAGTCGATTCTCCGTGCGAGCGATTTCCCCAAGAAACAAATACGAGAAGGATAACCTTGTTCTTAAGGACTTTTTCTCTTCGATCAACAATCGACATCGGTCGTTCCTCAAAGGTTAAATCCCCCCTTACAGTCAGCTCCGAATGATCCAGCACGTGTGTTTCATCTCGAACATACTTACGGAGTTGAGATACATGAAACACGTCATAAACAATCGCCAAAGATTGTAGTAAAACCAATCGATAAGCCACCACTCCGACACGCTCCAAAATCTCGAAAGGCCCCACGAATCGAGGACTAAGCTTGCCTCGACTCCCAAAACGAATCACTCTTCTAGTCGGTGATATCTTCAAGAGTACTAGATCACCAACAGCGAACTCTAGAGGTCTTCTCGATGTATCAGCCCAACTCGTCTGCCGATCTTGTGCTGCCTTCATGTGATTCCGGATAGTATTAACTTTCTCCACGGTTTACACGATAAGATCCGGTCCCAACAATCTTCGTTCTCCAATATCGTCCCAACAAACGGGTGAGCGACATTTGCGACCATACAATACTTCGAATGGAGCCATCTGAATAGTCGCATGAAAACTGTTGTTGTACGAAAACTCCACCAAGTGTAGATGATCCTCCCACGAACGCTTGAAGTCCAACATGCAAGCTCTCAACATATCTTCAAGAGTTTGGATCGTTCTCTCCGACTGGCCATCTGCCTGAAAATGATAAGTTGTGCTAAATTTCAATCGCGTCCCCAAACTTTCTTGTAAACTCCTCCAGAAGTGCGATAAGAATCGGGTGTCACGGTCGGAAACGATACTCACAGGTACTCTATGCAATCTCACAATCTCCTGCATATACCGTTCTGCTAAAGCTTCCGTTGACTGACCAACTCGAAACGGTATGAAATGAGCTGCCTTGGTCAATCGATCAACAATCACCCAAACTGCATTGTTGCCCGCGGTAAAGCTGTCACGAAATCCATGGTTATATATTTCCACTTCCATTGAGGAATCGGAAGTGGTTGCAATAAACCAGCAACATTTTGATGTTCAGCCTTAAGTTGCTGACACACCAAACACTTCGCTACAAAGCGAGCAATCTCCCTTTTCATGCCTTCCCACCAGAAATGCTGTCTTAGATCGCGGTACATCTTCGTGCCTCCTGAATGTACGAAATACGCGAAACTATGTGCCTCCTTCATAACTTCTTCACAAATATTTCCTTTTGGCACACACAAACGGCTACCATATCGCAACGAACCGTCTTCATGAATCAACAAGTCCGTTCGAAATCCAGCTTCAACTTGTTCTCGAAACTTCTGCAATTTTGGGTCTTGTGACTGCGCTGTTTTAATACTCTCGATCAATGACGACTGTACTTGCAGCTGCATCAACTGTCCCGAAGAATGCGGTAGCATAATCTCCAACTCGAATCTCCGAAAATCTTCGATAAGCTCTCTCTGTGCAGTCAACATCTGAATTGCTCGCAACCGACTAAGCGCATCCGACACTACATTAACTTTCCCCGGATGCTACTTAAGATCCAGATCGTAGTCAACCCTTAGCTCCAACCATCTACGCTGTCTCATGTTTAGCTCTTTCTGTGTGAACACGTACTTTAGGCTTTTGTGATCGGTGAATGTTTCGACCCTTTCGCCTAATA
Organism: Agapanthus africanus; assembly: GCA_030015575.1. Lineage (NCBI taxonomy): Eukaryota > Viridiplantae > Streptophyta > Magnoliopsida > Asparagales > Amaryllidaceae > Agapanthus > Agapanthus africanus. The sequence continues at coordinate 24,352,149 of CM057338.1, read as the reverse complement.
AGTAGTGTCTCCAAATCTTCAAAGCGAAAATCACAGCTGCTAGCTCCAAATCATGAGTTGGGTAATTCTTCTCATGGGTCTTCAACTGCCGCGATGCATAAGCTATAACTTTCCCATGCTGCATCAAAACACATCCCAAACCTTTTCCAGATGCGTTGCTGTGAATCACCAATCCTCCAAAACTGTCTGGTACGGTCAAAATAGGAGCGGTTATCAACCTTTGCTTCAACGCCTCAAAAGCTGACGCACAACTATCCGTCCATACGAGCGGTACTTCCTTTCACGTAAGGTTGGTCAAATGCTCAGCCAAACGGGCAAAATTCTCCACGAACCTTCTGTAATACCCGGCAAGTCCAAGAAAGGTTCTGATCTCTGCTACGTTCTTCGGAATCGGCCAATCTTGAACTGCTGCAATCTTCTCAGGATCAACGGCAATTCCATCTCCAGATACGACATGCCCCAAAAACTTCATTTCTTCAAGCCAAAACTCGTGATTGCTCATCTTTGCATACAATCTTTCTTGCCTCAATGTCTGCAGTGCGATCTTCAAGTGTTCCGCGTGCTCTTCAATGCTCCTCGAGTAGACTAGAATATCATCGATGAACACCACTATAAACTGGTCCAAGAACGGTGAAAAGATTCGGTTTATCAAGTCCATAAATATCGCCGGTGCATTCGTGACTCCGAATGACATCACTAAATACTCGTAATGCCCATACCGAGTTCGAAACGCGGTCTTGCAAATATCTTCTGATTTAACTCGAACCTGATGATATCCGGATCGCAAATCCAGTTTCGAGAATACCCTCGCGCCACTAAGCTGCTCGAATAATTTTCCAATGCGAGGGATCGGGTAGTTGTTCTTAATAGTCACCCGGTTTAATTCTCGATAATCGATGCATATCCTCCTTGTGTCATCTTTCTTCTTTACTAGAAGAATTGGAGCTCCCCAAGCTGAATTACTGCTTCAAATCCAACCCTTTTCTAGCGATTCGGTAACCTGCTTCTTGACTTCTTCCAACTCCACTAGTGCCATTGGATAGTACGCCTTTGAGATTGACGCTGCACCAGCAACAAGATCGATTGCGAACTCCACATCTCGTTTTGGCGGTAAACCCGAGATGTCCTCGAACACGTCCATAAACTCTCGAACTTCAGCCTGTGCTTCCTTCTTATCAACTTCCATCGATGAAAGAACATTGTTTGTCGGCCTAGCCCTAAACTCGACTGGCCCGACAGAACTACCTCCAGCAAAAGCAAACTCCGGATGTCCGGGAATCTGGAAAATCACTTTGTTTGCCCTACAATCAATGTGAGCATGGAAAGTGCCGAGAAAGTCCATTCCCAAGACAACATCATAACTGCCGGTATTGATCACCAAGAAATCTGCAAAACATGAACTGGTAAGCAATAAAACTGAGAGAACCAAGAAAATTTCACGACCATGAATCAAGGAAATGGATCAAGGCCAGGTCTCCAAGTTACTTAAATAGAGTACCGCATTGTAACCATGCTGCAGTTCATAGTTACAATCACATAACTCCGTTCAAGTCGCCCAAATCCTAGTATCAAAATCAAAAGAATAGGACGAGACAAACAATAAGGAACCAAAATGATTCAAGCCGAGATGCAAAGTCGTTTGCATATCGTCAAGACAAGGATCAAAAGAAAGATATGATTCAAGAATCACGATAACAATGTGGCAGGACATGCTCCTAATTACAGGCTTTCTGATTCGTGTATTGGGTCTCATACCCAACTACAAAAGAATCAAACCCGATTAACCTAAATCCTATAGCTCTAATACCAAACAAACCATGTCGCCCCGCTTCCCAGAGTGCGCTAAGATCGACACGTGACAGAGCCAACCATGCTACCTGTGGCTAGGAAACATCCCTCCACAGTCACATTACGGCTGTCTATAAGATATCAAGAACAGTAGAAATAAAATAACTATCTAATACATGTACATGGGCCAGAATAAACGAGTCAAGAAATAATATGCGGAAGCAATAGATCCAATAAACAATAATAATTTGGAATGTACGTCCCAAATACGGGCTCACATCAGGAATGAAAATGCTGAAAGAAACTAAACTAAAATACTAACATGTCTTCACTGTTCGGCCTGTACACTGAAATACTCCTGATCGGTCAGCTGCAAGAGTAGAGGATCTGGGCCATGCAAAACCCAGACATCAGTGCGTCATAATATCAACAATAATATAATCAGGGGTAGCAAGACATGCAGGCACGAGTATGAACAGTAATAAAAGTAGAACAGTAACACGAATAAGGAACAGTGAAGGGTAAAAACATATGTGATGTGCAGTGAGTAATCTGAACTAAGCTACTGGGTTAATTACTCTCAAGTCTTTGAAATCAATTTAATGAATCGTCGATGTAACTCAATAGTATCCCGTGCATGCCCGGGACCACGGTCAAGATTCTCGGGCTAAGTCCGAGACGTGCCGCTAGGCAGTAAACAGGTAACATGTACAGATGAATGATGTCAGCAACAGCATCCCGGGGCTGGCCTATCCCATAAAACTGATCAGTATAAGCATCGAACTGTCGAGTTACAACTCAGGTTTCATCATTGATTTCCCCATACCCCCAAGTTATATGTTCAAGTCAGGTATTGATAAATCTGAAGCTAATGCCAACACAGGATCAAGCAGGAACAGGCTTGTCTATACAGACAACAGGATATGTCCATCGGGACAACATGTCAGGATTGTCGGCATTAGAAACAGAATCAGGTAACATGTCAAGTAGTGATATATCAGGTCAAATCAGGTAGTGTACATGTATCAAGTCATGTCAAGTGGTGGTGTATCAGATCGTGTCAAGTAGTGCACAGGTATCAAACGGGTGCTCATAATCAAACTGTAGCAAGTATTGAATCAGGGTGAAAGTACGGATGTACAATAAAAGCATGGATGCACAAATATCGATCATGGGTTACATCATGACTAAGTAGGGTGCACAATATCAAGCATTGGGTGTCAATATAACAACAATATGTAATAATGTGACATGGAATGCAAATAGATATATAATTAATGGTATGGATGCACAAATATTGATTAGGGTTACATTTACAGTTCCAAGACTAAGTGGGATGCACATTATCTAGCATGGGGTGTCACTATAACAATAATATGAGTTAATGTGATCTATAGATGCAATTATATATATATTAAACGAATATGGATGCAAACGGACATACGAAAACAGTAAAATGATATTAGGGGATGTACAATACACTAAATATTAAATGTTATTATTAATATGGATGTAAAATGTATCCTAGCATGTAGCAAGATAAACTTGCATGCAACTAGATATGAAATAAATTCTAAGGATGCAAACGGACGTCGTAAAACAGTAAAATGATAAACTGGTAAATGCGAGATGTACAACTAAATAATATGAAATGTAAATATTCAATTGGGTGCAGTATATTGTAGTCTAGCATGTATCAAGATAAATTTGCATGCACTAGATATGAAATAACTTGCACGGATGCACATGGATATCCGAAAACGGTGAAACATGCAAAATGATAATGTGGGATGCATAACTAATCATTATGTGATGTTATTATTCAAATGAATATAGAATATAGTAGTATAGCATGTAGCAAGATTAACTTGCCTCGATGGATCACGATACGGATACACACGGCACGTCCGACGTGGGTAAAACGTCGCAATGCACGCACGGCACGCGGGACGGGTCTAAGCAAAGCAAGAGGGTGATCACGCAGGTAATGTACGTCCACTGGGTTGTCCGGAACGGCAGCAACGCGACTCCGGCGACGCTACACAAGATTCAAGAAAATAAAGAAAAGAAAAAAGAAAAGAAGAAAAGGTAGAAGAAGAGAAAGGGAAGCTCACTGGATTTGGTGCTCTGTGGCTTCTGGGGGACAGAGAGGAGGTAATGGTGTCGAGGAGATCAACGGCGGTGGGGTGCGATCAAAATGAACGCTAGGGTTTCGGTGTTAGGGTTTTCTTGGCCGGGGTTGGCTGCAGGTGGTGCTCGGGTGAGGAAGAAGGAGAAGGAGATGGCGGGAAGGAGGAGTCCCGGTTGAGGGTAGAGAGTGAGGAGGCAGGGAGTTTTAGGGTTAGGGTTTTGAGGAGGAATGAAGAGTTGATGGGTTAAGGAAGAGGAGTGCACGGGGTTTTTATAAGGGAGAAGAAGAGAAAATATAGGGCTTGTGAAGGGAGGTGGCGAGATCTGAAGGGAGGTGACCACAATCAAGAAATGAACAGGAACTCCGAGATGAGAGAGAGCCGCGAGAGGAGAGAGAAACTCAGCGTGAGGGGAGAGAGAAAGGGAAGAGAGCGAAGAGAGAAGCTCTGTGATGGTGGGGCCACGATGCAGAAAAAAGAGAAAGAATGTGTTTGTTAAATGGTTTTGATTTTTAATTTGAAAAGATTTTAGTTAGTTTTAAAAATTTAAACTGTCGATTTAATAATACAGATATTAAATTAAATAAATTTGAATTTTGGCGGGATACAAAAATATTCCAAAACACGCCCGGGTCGGGTCTAAAATTTTAGTTTTAAAATACGAAAAATATGTGCGACGACCAAAATTCAAAATGAATGTCCGGGTAACGAAAATGCATACCCCATGAACGGATGCACGTACGTGCGCGTAGCCATCCAAACAAGTCCGTTTCACTGAACGGGACGAGAATAAGATACGCGGGTGCTACCACGGGGTTAGGGGTATCATGCAGGCCATGCAATGTATTTCTAAAATATTTTATGTGACTTAAAATGTTATATTGTAAAAATACAAATGCCAGATAAAATACCAGTATGCAGTATACATGAAAGTGCACAAGTCTACGTGACAAGTCAGGATAAATCATAGACATGAATCAAGACAGATTTCAAGTATGCGGGTCGGGTCGGATGCAAATACAAATGTCAAATATACTATTCGCACCCAAAACACAATAACTCAGGAAAATACCATAAATAAAGAAATACATGAACTAGAACTGGTATAAATGAACTAGGGTGTTATATTATACCCAACTACAAAAAGAACTTCGTCCTCGAAATTCCCAGGACAAGAAAAGGTAAACAACATGAAACTACAGGAAGAGATCTGGAAATTTCTGTCGAATCTCGTCTTCTCGTTCCCAAGTCGATTCTCCGTGCGAGCGATTTCCCCAAGAAACAAGTACGAGAAGGATAACCTTGTTCTTAAGGACCTTTTCTTTTCGATCAACAATCGACATCGGTCGTTCCTCAAAGGTCAAATCCTCCCTTACAGTCAGCTCCGAATGATCCAGCACGTGTGTTTCATCTCGAACATACTTACGGAGTTGAGATACATGAAACACGTCATGAACATTCGCCAAAGATTGTGGTAAAACCAATCGATAAGCCACCACTCCGACACGCTCCAAAATCTCGAAAGGCCCCACGAATCGAGGACTAAGCTTGCCTCGACTCCCAAAACGAATCACTCCTCTAGTCGGTGATATCTTCAAAAATACCAGATCACCAACAGTGAACTCTAGAGGTCTTCTCGATGTATCGGCCCAACTCGTCTGCCGATCTTGTGCTGCCTTCATGTGATTCCGGATAGTATTAACTTTCTCTACGGTTTGCACGATAAGATCCGGTCCCAACAATTTTCGTTCTCCAATATCGTCCCAACAAACGGGTGAGCAACATTTGCGACCATACAATACTTCGAATGGAGCCATCTGAATAGTCGCCTGAAAACTGTTGTACGAAAACTCCACCAAGTGTAGATGATCCTCCCACGAACCCTTGAAGTCCAGCATACAAGCTCAACATATTTTCAAGAGTTTGGATCGTTCTCTCCGACTGGCTATCTGTCTGAAAATGATAAGCTGTGCTAAACTTCAATCGCGTCCCCAAACTTTCCTGTAAACTCCTTCAGAAGTGCGATAAGAATCGGGTGTCACGGTCGGAAACGATACTCACAGGTACTCTATGCAATCTCACAATCTCCTGCATATACCGTTCTGCTAAAGCTTCCGTTGACTGACCAACTCGAAACGGTATGAAATGAGCTGCCTTGGTCAATCGATCAACAATCACCCAAACTGCATTGTTGCCCGCGGTAAATCTGTCACGAAATCCATGGTTATATGTTTCCACTTCCATTGAGGAATCGGAAGTGGTTGCAATAAACCAGCAACACTTTGATGTTCAGTCTTAATTTGCTGACACACCAAACACTTCGCTACAAAGCGAGCAATCTCCCTTTTCATGCCTTCCCACCAGAAATGTTGTCTTAGATCGCGGTACATCTTCGTGCCTCCTGGATGTACGGAATACGCGGAACTGTGTGCCTCCTTCATAACTTCTTCGCGAATATTTCCTTTTGGCACACACAAACGGCTACCATATCGCAACGAACCGTCTTCATGAATCAACAAGTCCGTTCGAAATCCAGCTTCAACTTGTTCTCGAAACTTCTGCAATCTTGGGTCTTGTGACTGCGCTGCTTTAATACTCTCGATCAATGACGACTGTACTTGCAGCTGCATCAACTGTCCCGAAGAATGCGGTAGCACGATCTCCAACTCGAATCTCCGAAAATCTTCGATAAGCTCCCTCTGTGCAGTCAACATCCGAATTGCTCGCAACCGACTAAACGCATCCGGCACTACATTAACTTTCCCCGGATGCTACTTAAGATCCAGATCGTAGTCAGCCATCAGTTCCAACCATCTACGATGTCTCATGTTTAGCTCTTTCTGTGTGAACACGTACTTTAGGCTTTTGTGATCGATGAATACTTCGACCCTTACGCCTAATAAGTAGTGTCTCCAAATCTTCAAAGCGAAAATCACAGTTGCTAGCTCCAAATCATGAGTTGGGTAATTCTTCTCATGGGTCTTCAACTGCCGTGATGCATAAGCTATAACTTTCCTATGCTGCATCAAAACACATCCCAAACCTTTTCCAGATGCGTCGCCTGTGAATCACCAATCTTCCGAAACTGTCTAGTACGGTCAAAATAGGAGCGGTTATCAACTTTTGCTTCAACGCCTCAAAAGCTGACGCACAACTATCCGTCCATACGAGCGGTACTTCTTTTCGCGTAAGGTTGGTCAAATGCTCAGCCAAACGGGCAAAATTCTCCACGAACCTTCTGTAATACCCGGCAAGTCCAAGAAAGGTTCTGATCTCTGCTACGTTCTTCGGAATCGGCCAATCTTGAACTGCTGCAATCTTCTCAGGATCAACGGCGATTCCATCTCCAGATACGACATGCCCCAAAAACTTCACTTCTTCAAGCCAAAACTCGCGATTGCTCATCTTTGCATACAATCTTTCTTGCCTCAATATCTGCAGTGCGATCTTCAAGTGTTCCGCATGCTCTTCAATGCTCCTCGAGTAGACCAGAATATCATCGATGAACACCACTATAAACTGGTCCAAGAACGGTGAAAAGATTCGGTTCATCAAGTCCATAAATATCACCGGTGCATTCATGACTCCGAATGGCATCACTAAATACTCGTAATGCTCATACCAAGTTCGGAACGCGATCTTGCAAATATCTTCTGATTTAACTCGGACCTGATGATATCCGGATCGCAAATCCAGTTTCGAGAATACCCTCGCGCCACTAAGCTGCTCGAATAATTTGCCAATGCGAGGGATCGGGTAATTGTTTTTAATAGTCACCCGGTTTAATTCTCGATAACCGATGCATATCCTCCTTGTGCCATCTTTCTTCTTTACTAGAAGAACTGGAGCTCCCCAAAGTGAATTACTGTTTCGAATCCAACCCTTTTCTAGCGATTCGGTAACCTGCTTCTTGACTTCTTCCAACTCCACTGGTACCATTGGATAGTACGCCTTTGAGATTGGCGCTGCACCAGCAACAAGATCGATTGTGAACTCCACATCTCGTTTTGGCGATAAACCCGAGATGTCCTCGAACACGTCCATAAACTCTCGAACTTCAGCCGGCGCTTCCTCCTTATCAACTTCCATCGATGAAAAAACATTGTTTGTCGGCCTAGCCCTAAACTCGACTGGCCCGACAGAACAACTACCTCCAGCACCAGCAAAAGCAAACTCCAGATGTCCGGGAATCTGGAAAATCACTTTGTTTGCCCTACAATCAATGTGAGCGTGGAAAGTGCCGAGAAAGTCCATTCCCAAAACATCACAACTGCCGGTATCGATCACCAAGAAATCTGCAAAACATGTACTGATAAGAAATGAAACTGAGAGAACCAAGGAAATTTCACGACCATGAGTCAAAGAAATGGATCAAGGCCAGGACTCCAAGTTACTTAAATAGAGTACCGCATTGTAACCATGCTGCAGTTCATAGTTACAATCACATAACTCCGTTCAAGTCGCCCAAATCCTAATATCAAAATCAAAAGAATTGGACGAAAGAAACAATAAGGAACCAAAATGATTCAAGCCGAGATGCAAAGTCGTTTGCATATCGTCAAGACAAGGATCAAAAGAAAGATATGATTCAAGAATCATGATAACAATGTGGCAGGACATGCTCCTAATTACAGGCTTTCTGATTCGTGTATTGGGTCCCATACCCAACTACAAAAGAATCAAACCCCGATTAACATAAATCCTATGGCTCTAATACCAAACAAACCCTGTCACGCCCCGCTTCTCAGAGTGCGCTAAGATCGACACGTGACAGAGCCAACCATGCTACATGTGGCTAGGAAACATCCCTCCACAGTCACATTACGGCTGTCTATAAAATATCAAAAACAGTAGAAATAAAATAACTATCTAATACATGTCCATGAGCCAGAATAAACGAGTCAAGAAATAATATGCGGAAGCAATAGATCCAATAAACAATAATAATCTGGAATGTACGTCCCAAATACAGGCTCACATCAGGAATGAAAATGCTGAATGAAACTAAACTAAAATACTAACAGGTCTTCACTGTTCGGCCTGTATACTGAAATACTCCTGATCGGTCAGCTGCAAGGGTAGAGGATCTGGGCCATGCAAAACCCAGACGTCAGTGAGTCATAATATCAACAATAATATAATCAGGGGGTAGCAAGACATGCAGGCACGAGTATGAACAGTAATAAAAGTAGAACCGTAACACGAATAAGGAACAGTGAAGGGTAAAAACATATGTGATGTGCAGTGAGTAATCTGAACTAAGCTACTGGAATAATTACTCTCAAGTCTTTGAAATCAATTTAATGAATCGTCGATGTAACTCAATAATATCCCGTGCATGCCCGAGACCACGTTCAAGATTCTCGGGCTGAGTCCGAGACGTGCCGCTAGGCAGTAAACAGGTAACATGTACAGATGAATGATGTCAGCAGCAGCATCCCGGGGCTGGCCTATCCCGTAAAACTGATCAGTATAAGTATCGAACTGTCGAGTTACAACTCAGGTTTCATCATTGATTTCCCCATACCCCCAAGTTATGTGTTCAAGTCAGGTATTGATAAATCTGAAGCTAATGCCAACACAGAATCAAGCAGGAACAGGTTTGTCTATACAGACAACAGGATATGTCTATCGGGACAACATATCAGGATTGTCGGCATTAGAAACAGAATCAGGTAACATGTTAAGTAGTGATATATCAGGTCAAGTCAGATAGTGTACATGTATCAAGTCATGTCAAGTAGTGGTGTATCAGGTCATGTCAAGTAATGCACAGGTATCAAGCGGGTGCTCATAATCAAACTGTAGCAAGTATTGAATCAGGGTGAAAATACGGATGTACAATAAAAGTATGGATGCACAAATATCGATCATGGGCTACATCATGACTAAGTAGGGTGCACAATATCAAGCATGGGGTGTCAATATAACAACAATATGTAATAATGTGACATGGAATGCAAATAGATATATAATTAATGGTATGGATGCACAAACATTGATTAGGGTTATATTTACAGTTCCAAGACTAAGTAGGATGCACATTATCTAGCATGGGGTGTCACTATAACAATAATATAAGTTAATGTGATCTATAGATGCAATTATATATATATATATTAAACGAATATGGATGCAAACGGGCATACGAAAACAGTAAAATGATATTAGGGGATGTACAATACACTAAATATTAAATGTTATTATTAATATGAATGTAAAATGTATCCTAGCATGTAGCAAGATAAACTTGCATGCAACTAGATATGAAATAAATTCTAAGGATGCAAACGGACGTCGTAAAACAGTAAAATGATAAACTGGTAAATACGGGATGTACAACTAAACAATATGAAATGTAAATATTCAATTGGGTGCAGTATATTGTAGTCTAGCATGTATCATGATAAATTTGCATGCACTAGATATGAAATAATTTGCACGGATGCACACGGATATCCGAAAATGGTGAAACATGCAAAATGATAATGTGGGATGCATAACTAATCATTATGTGATGTTATTATTCAAATGAATATAGAATATAGTAGTATAGCATGTAGCAAGATTAACTTGCCTCGATGGATCACGATATGGATACGCACGGCACGTCCGACGTGGGTAAAACGTCGCAACGCACGCATGGCATGCCGGACGGTTCTAAGCAAAGAAAGAGAGTGATCACGCAGGTAAGTTACGTCCACTGGGTCGTCTGGAACGGCAGCGATGCGACTCTGGCGACGCTACACAAGATTCAAGAAAATAAAGAAAAGAAAAAAGAAAAGAAGAAAAGGAAGAAGAAGAGAAAGGGAAGCTCACTGGATTTGGTGCTCTGTGGCTTCTGGGGGACAGAGAGGAGGTGATGGTGTCGAGGAGATCAACAGCGGTAAGGTGCGATCAAAATGAACGCTAGGGTTTCGGTGTTAGGGTTTTCTTGGCCGGGGTTGGCTGCAGGTGGTGCTCGGGTGAGGAAGAAGGAGATGGCGAGAAGGAGGAGTCTCGGTTGAGGGTAGAGAGTGAGGAGGCAGGGAGTTTTAGGGTTAGGGTTTTGAAGAGGAATGAAGAGTTGATAGGTTAAGGAAGAGGAGTGTTCGGGGTTTTTATAAGGGAGAAGAGAAAATATAGGGCTGTTAAGGGAGGTGACGAGATCTGAAGGGAAATGACCACAATCGCGAAATGAACAGGAACTCCGAGATGAGAGAGAAAGCCGCGAGAGGAGAGAGAAAGAAGAGAGAGAAACTCGGTGTGAGGGGAGAGAGAAAGGGAAGAGAAAGAGAAGAGAGAAGCTCTGTGATGGTGGGGCCACGATGCAGAAAAGAGAGAGAGAATGTGTTTGTTAAATGGTTTTGATTTTTAATTTGAAAAGATTTTAGTTAGTTTTAAAAATTTAAACTGTCGATTTAATAATACAGGTATTAAATTAAATAAATTTGAATTTTGACGGGATATAAAAATATTCCAAAACACGCCCGGATCGGGTCTAAAATTTCAGTTTTAAAATGCGAAAAATATGTGCGACGACCAAAATTCAAAATGAATGTCCGGATAACGAAAATGCATACCCCCGAGAACGGATGCACGTACGTGCACACAGCTATCCAAACAAGTCCGTTTTACTGAACGGAACGAGAACAAGATGCGCGGGTGCTACCACGGGGTTAGGGGTATCATGCAGACCATGCAATGTATTTCTAAAATATTTTATGTGACTTAAAATGTTATATTGTAAAAATGCAAGTGCCAGATAAAATACCAGTATGCAGTATACATGAAAGTGCACAAGTCTACGTTACAAGTCAGGATAAATCATAGAAATGAATCAAGACAGGTTTCAAATATGCGGGTCGGGTCGGATGCAAATACAAATGTCAAATATACTATTCGCACCCAAAACACAATGAATCAGGAAAATACCATAAATAAAGAAATACATGAACTGGAACTGGTATAAATGAACTCGGGTGTTATAGGAACCATGCTTCGTCTCAGAATACATGCCTCGTCTCAAAATGCATGCCTCGTGTCGGAATCATGTTTCGTCTCAAAGTATCTACCTTCTCGGTCGGAATTATATTTCTCCTAGGAATCAAGCTCTGTGTCGGAACCATACTTCATCTCAGAATATGTGCCCCGTGTCGGAATCACGCCTCGGAGTATCTACCTTCCCCATCAAAATTATACTTCGCTTAGGAATCAACCTATGCGTCAGAGCGATGCTTCGTCTCAGAATATGTGCCCCATATTGAAATCATGTTTCACCTCGGAATATCTACCTTCCCTGTCGGAATTATGTTTCGCCTAGGAATCAACCTCTGCATCAGAACCATATTTCGTTCAGAATGTCTACCCTGCGCCGGAATTACACTTCGTATCAGGATACACCTGTCCCGTGTCGAAATTATACTTCGTCTCGAAACCCTACGTCGGAATTATGTTTCGTCTCAGAATATACCTATCCCGTGTCGGAATTATGTTTCGTTCCGGAACCCTGCGTCGGAATTATACTTCGTCTCAAGATACACATGTCCCGTGTCGGAATTATGATTCGTCCGGGACCCTGCGTTGGAATCATGTTTCGTCTCAGAATATAACTGTCTCGTGTCGGAATTATGCTTCATCCCGGAAGCCCTCGTCGAAATTATGCTTCATCTGAGGATAAATCTAATCCCCGGAATTATGCTCTGCATCTCGGAATGATGCTTTGATCCCCGGAATTATACTCCACACCTCGGAATGATGCTCCGATCTCCAGAATTATGCTCCGCCCCCAAAATGATATTCCACCTCGAAATCAAACTCCCCACGGAAGAAAATCCATCAATTTCATGTACACGGCTCATGTGCGCAGAGTGCATTTATTGATGGGGACACTTTGTTAGGTTCAAAAATTACACCCCACGATCGAGGCCAACAAGTCAATAAGTCAAAATCAAGACCCGAAAAGTGGGCCCAACCTTAAGCCCGAATCCAAGTCAAGTGGGCCCAAGCCTGAACCCAAGTCCAAGCAGGTAGGCCCAAGCCTAGGTCAAGTGGGCCCATGCCCAGGTCCGACCCGAACATGAAAAGGTCGGCCTCCCCCATACCAAGAAGAAAATTATGTAATAAATAAATTTGATATAATTGTCATGCATGAATGTAAAATAAATGGACAAAAAGCCAAATTTTTGTAAAGCTCATGGCTCATGTGCAAAAAGAAATAAGCACATGAGATATAGGATGGACAAAATGTCATTTTGTAAAGCCCAAGAGACTATGTGTAAACTTGTAAGCCTATATAAGGCAACATTATAATGAAATGAAACATAATTCATTCCCTTCAAAAGTTTCTAAGGTTTATGCCTCCATATCCTCCCTCTCACGTCCTCTTACTCTTCATTTCCAATTAAATCAAAAGCTTGGTTTTCTTTTTCTCAAAACTAAATAAAGTTTCATCATAAATATATTGAAGGAGAGTTCAACTCTCACAACAAATCCAAATGGGGAAGATTTTTGCTATCATCTTTCTTCTCAATATCCAATTTGAAAGAGAGAAAAAGGGAAACCCATCTCCCAAGGCTTCATCAAGAAAGGAAAAGAAATCTCTTTTCATCACCAAAAATCCAAATCTTGAGGATTCAAGAGAACCCATTTGGGTTTCTTCTCAAAAGAGAAACGAGAAAATCTTTTAGAGTTTAACTCCATATTAAAAATTCTTTTTGGAGTTTAACTCCATAATAAAAATTCTTTTAGGAGTTTTGACTCCATTTAAAATTCTTTAGGAGTTTAACTCCATTTTAAAAAAATTTGGAGTTTAACTCCATTTAAAATTCTTTGAAAGTTTAACTCCATTTAAAAAAACTGATTAAGGAGTTCAACTCCAAGTCCGGTCCACACGACCCTGAGCCCGTGCCCGCGCCAGCGTCCGCACGCGCGTGCCCACCAGTGCGCGTGCCGTGCGCGCATGTGCTGCGCGCTTGCGATTCACTTCCACACCTGTTCACAAAAAAAATAAAAAATAAAAATAAAAAAATGTTTCTTTGAAATAAAAAAATTCTTTTGTCACAAATAGAATACATAAAAAAAATAAATTGAACACGCTCTTCTGCACTACTTTCAAACACCAACATCTCATATTGAATTTGCATAACCAGTTTGACCCACAATCGGAGGTTCTCTCACTGCAAAAATAAGAGGTAATTAACGGCAGCTTATTCCGCAACTGCCGGATATTCAAATCCTCACAATCAATAAAGCCCTGCCTATCCCAAACAGGAAGAATCTGTACATGTCTGACAAGTGCACGCATTCCCATCTCAATGGGGTGACGAAAACACTCTACACACACAGATACATACACACACAGTCTTGCATCTCCCTGATCGAAAATCTCAAACACGCAGAAAAAGGGAAATTTTATCATGCTTGTGTTCCTATCACTCTGGGTCCATTCCAGAGTTCTTAATTCTCAAACTCAAAGCTGTAGCCTTAGTGATATGAATGCACTGAGAACCTTCTCGAAAGGTGTGGATAAGATCCAAGAATGGTGAAACGCTTCCTACTGCTGCAGTTGGATTGGAGTCAAATGTAAGCTTCTGCCCAAGTTTCCGATCAAACAGGTGGTGAGGTTAGAACTTGAATGGATGTTCCTGAAAGGTTCACTTTCCAAATCCTTGGGCAGTTTGGATCAACTGAAATATCTTAACCCCTCCAGTAACGATCTCAGTGGTCCCTTCCCTCATGAGCTCTTCATGTTAAGACGCTTAAAGGTTCTTGACCTCAGTGCCAACAAATTCAGAGGCACAGTACATACTGCCCTCAACTTGCCATTAATCGAAATTTTAAATCTCACCAACAATGAATTGGAGGGTCATCCACCTATTCTTGGTGAGTCTGAAAAGCTTATGGAATTTAGTATTCAAGGCAACCGTTTCTCTGGCCATGTAGATGCAGGTATCTGTAACAGATCAGCAGATCTTCGAGTTCTTATCTATTCATCAAACGGATTCAAAGGACATCTTCCAACAGGGTTTGGAAATTGTCAGTCTTTAGTGCAGTTGTTTCTCAATTCAAACAACTTCACGGGTAGCTTGCCTGGTGATCTGTTTAGATTGTGTTACTTAAAACAATTACATCTCGAAAAAAAACACATTTTCAGGTATGCTGGATGACAGGATTGGAATGCTCACAAATCTGACTCATCATGAAATCTCAAGCAACAGATTCTTCGGTGTTCTCCCAGAATTTTTCATTCACTTAAAGAATTTGAAGCAGTTCTCTGCTAACTCGAATGATCTTAGAGGCCATTTACCTAAATCTTTATCTTCTAGTTCAGAGCTACAGAAACTTGATCTAAGCGTCAACTTATTTGAGGGTGAACTTCCTGATGATCTTTCCCTGTGTAGCAAACTGATGAACGTGAACATGAAAGGGAACAGACTAGTTGGCCAGATCCCTGAAAGCCTCGAGGTTCTTCAAACCCTTAGTGAGCTGTCACTTTCCAACAATAAGTTTGTGAATATTGCGAATGCCTTAAAAATACTGCAGGAGTGCAGGAATCTTACTGTACTTGTGCTGGCTGCAAACTGCAAGGGGGAACTAATGCCTACGGATGGAATATCAGGATTTAAGAACCTTCAGATCATCTCCATTCCAAACTCCAGCATTTCTGGTCCAATTCCAATTTGGTTCAGTGGATGTCGGAATTTGAGAGTATTAGACTTGTCAAGGAATCAACTCACAGGAAAAATCCCTTCCTGGATTGACGCACTCCACCATCTCTTCTATTTAGATCTCTCAAGCAATTTGTTCGTAGGAGAAGTAACTGCCAACTTGCACATCTAGAAATGAGGTCCAAGCAGCATCACAATACATGGCAGAAGCAGCTCTTAGAAGAATTATCGTTTGCACAGCTCTCGGGCTTACCTAAAACAAAATCGATCTCAGCAACAATAGACTGTCAGGACCAATATGGCCATAGTTTGGAAACTTGACGTATCTTCAAGTATTGGATTTAAGCTGGAATAACATCTCAGGAACTATTCCACCTAATCTGTCCCGCATGTTTAGCCTAGAAATTCTAGACTTGTCACATAATGCTCTATCAGGGGAGATACCTTCTTCTCTAACCGCCCTCTACTCTTTAGCAAAGTTCAATGTCACACGCAACCAGTTGAGTGGTAGAATTCCAGAAGGTCAGTTCTCGACATTTCCAGATTCTAATTTCGTAGGAAATTTGGGTCTTTGCGGTGAACTTGTTCTTCGTTGCAGTGATAATCCTATGCCCATTGATCCCAATGCCACTGAAGACAGAGTCAAGGAAGGAGATGGTATATTTGGGTTGCCATTTAGCATCGGTGCAGCTACTGGTTTTGTTCTTGCTGTGTGGCTATGTATGCTTTACAAGAGCTCTGGCCAAATAGTCTCTCTCTCTCTCTCTCTCTCTCTCTCTCTCTCTCAGTTAACTTGCAATGTATTTATATTCTGTGGCATGCGGTCATTACCTAACATATAGCCCTTGCGCCAAGTTTCTTCATTGGTTTACTGTTGTTGTTTATAAATTATCATATTTGCAAATGCTAGTTTGCATAAAGAAATTTTAGTATTTTTTCCCTTTTTGAGTAACTAGGTGGGTTGATTAATCCCCAGTAGCTTCAATTTCTGCCTTTATGTTGGTTGCATGCCTTCAATCAGTGACCTATTTGACACAATTCTCATCCCTGCCAACACTTCCACCCCTTGGATGTAAAATCTAGTTTGGTTATTGTATCCAGTCAGGGTAGATGGTTTAGTCAATATATGATAAAAGCAACTTGGTTCCTTCAGTGAAATTTTCTAGGATCCTTGGAAGAGATAGTCAAAGTAGGTAGCAGAGGGATCTTAATATATGTTTAAATAATCTGCATATAATTTATATAGCATGTTATCCTGCCTCTGTATACTAAGAACAAAAGGTAAACAGACTATTTCTATGAATTAGAAGAAACTTTTTCCCGCTTAATTATCCTTCAAATGAAATAAGCTCATCGGTTATCATTTTATCCATGTGGAACTTAAAGCATTATATAATAGAGTCATATCCAGGAATTACTTTACCTCTAAACTGCATATTGAAGTACTTGCTGCATGCAGAGAATTACTACCCCACCAAGACTGCACACAGAGAATTTGACTTCCCTACTGCTCCTCTGTTGGTGGTGGGATCATGTTTCTATAGTTTTCATTTTACTGTAAAGGAGAGCCAAAAAAAATACTGCTGACAATATATTACTAATAGATTTTGTTAAGAGCTTCAAATTGCTAACAAATAAATATACTTCACAATTGCTTCCTGACTCTGTAGTGTCTTCGCTGATGCTCTAAAGTCTAAACAGATGTTCAAAAGAGAAAAACGTTTCATACAAGAATAAGAGGTTAAATGCATGTTTGGCAACAGAAAGGCAAAAATAGAGGTTACTTACCCAATATAGGAAAAGGCTAAGCATCCTGCCAGAAAACGCATGCTGCCGAAACATATGTTCTGCAATGCAAAGCATTATTAATATCTCCCTTTAATTACAATGGGGTAGCATTACTGTCAGAAAATATCAGTGAAACAATGCTCCAGCAGAATATTGATAAAACAATGCAGCTACTCCTCGTTTTATCCCTCCAAACAGAGAGTTTGATTTTCCCGAAACTAACATAGGATAGGCTAATATCATAGAAGGAACTATCTTTAATTTTGAAAGACTGAAGGCACTAGCTTTGATTTTGAAAGACTGTAACCTACGTGAAGTCCAGTATATTTGGTGCTGTAAAATCATAAAAAGAAGCAGAATTTCAGAAGTAACTAAAATATGTTTCTTATAAGTTTAAAAATTTGAACATTTTAGGCCAGAGAACCATCAACATATTGAAAGAAATATTGATATGTTTATGTACAAAATAATATCCTCGATCATTTCTCAGATTGATATTTTTGAAGGATTGCCACTGAGAAAGATGAAATCAGCGATTGTTTCCGAATCTACTCAATTTAAGACACCCCTGAGCTGCCAAGCAAAAAAGAAGACAATGATGAGAAAAATAAAAGAGGAAGCAGCATCAACCAGCTTTAGCAACTACTGGATGAAGAAAAGTGAACCTCATGCCACCTTCTTTCAACTAGAGCCAATGTCAAGGACTGGAAGCCTGCAGTGAAAACTGATAGATTTATCTGTAACCCGAGTACCTGGGATGAAGAACTGGAAAATCATAGTCAAGCAAGCACCATTTGGAGCAATACCTACAACAGCACAAAGCTGCTATGAAACAAAAACCTCCTTTCAAAAGCCAGTACTAAGAAAACAAACTGCCTCTACATGAAAATTTACCATAGAAGGCACAGTCAGGCTTAGCCAAATGACATTGCAGGCTCTTTGCCAAATGCTTCATGCTCGCTTGCTGCGGTTCACACAAATCAGGAATGCAAAAGTCCAGTTAGCCGGTAGAAGCGACAAGAAAGGAAGTAGGAAAACTACTAGATCACAAACCACAGAGAGTGCTTCGCCCCTCTGAATAGCCATATCAGTGCGTGTCGGAGCACTCAGATTCTGATCACCAGGAGAAGCATCAGCTGCAACCACATAAACAAGACGAATAATCCTCCAGTTGAAGTTTCCTTTAGTCACTAAATGAGTACTCAAG
Source organism: Agapanthus africanus (assembly GCA_030015575.1). Classification (NCBI taxonomy): domain Eukaryota; kingdom Viridiplantae; phylum Streptophyta; class Magnoliopsida; order Asparagales; family Amaryllidaceae; genus Agapanthus; species Agapanthus africanus. The sequence continues at coordinate 24,333,589 of CM057338.1, read as the reverse complement.
CTCAAGGAGACTATAGAATACCATGCACCCCGAGGACTCTGAGCCTTCTGAACTCGGAACCAACAGTAATGAGTGAGGTGGAGACCTGAAGATGGAGGTCGCCATACTGAGTGATAGCCACTGTCAGCAAGTCTCCTACATTCTTAAGCCGGTCAACAAGATTTTGCAGCTCTGCTAGATCAGGAACCTGCACCAAAGTCTGGGCAAACAGAGAAACTAATTACACTGGATTCAATCTAAGGACCTCAGGAAACAGAATAAACTTTCCAGGATAAATTTCGTAGACACCAAGTTTTTGACGTGTTCCATAACCCCCACGAGTTTCCGACAAGAATGCCTCCTATGTTTTTGGGGTGTATCATATAAAACCCCGGCTATGTCTAAAAATACTATGAGATGGCTTCCCACGTTTGGGGGATATATCAACCAACCCCCCTCCCACTGTCTAAAAATGCTATGGGAAACCACCCAATATTTCATTGACCTTTTACGGCTAGACCTTCCACCAACTTTGTTGGTTCCGATTATTTCCCAGGGCCTTATCTCTGGAATACAAGTTGTCGCTTATGGGTTTCTGCAAAAATATATTTTTTCGCTACTCTACATTAAGAATGTTAAATTGCATGGTAAGAGAAATGTAGGAGGCCTCATGTAGAACTTTGAACTATAGAAGGGCATACTGCAGCATTTTGAAATATAAATTATTGAATATATTCCAAAACCTAGCAATATCTTGTAAAGCTTTGAATACATGGGGGTATGTAACAATACTACACTCAAATTAACCAAAGGAGCATGGCCCTGCGGTAAAACTTTCCTAAGTTGAGATGCCGCTGGTTTGATTCCTAACTGGATGTCGATCCCAAAAAATTTATAGTATGCAACTCTGTATTATTCATATTTCCAATGAAATGCTATTTGGACAGGGTCAATCCATGTTTCACAACAACAACAACAACAACCGAGCCTTTTATCCCAAGCATATGGGGTAGGCTACATGAACCAACATGAGAATCACGCCCGGTCCAGCACATGAATCCTCCGCCTCCACTCACTCCTATCGAACAATATACTTTTATCTAGTCCTTCGGCAACCATATCGTTTCGTATCACCTCCATCCATATTTTCTTCGGTCTCCCTTTTACCTTTTTGTCATTGCCCATATCGAGAGTATCTATTCGTCGAACTGGTGCTTCCATAGGTCTGCGTCGCACATAACCAAACCATCTTAGCCGGTTTTCCCGCATCTTCTCCTCCACAGGTGCTACAACAACTTTTGCACGAATATCCTCATTTCGCACCTTATCTTTTCTAGTGTTACCGCATATCCAACGAAACATGCGCATCTCCGCTACGTGCATCTTCTGTGTATGATGCTTCTCAGGAGCCCAGCATTCTATACCATATAATAAGGTAGACCGAATAGCGCTCCGATAAAACTTCCCTTTCAATTGTAACGGAAAGTTACGATCACACAAAATCTCTGTTGCACTCCTCCATTTCAACCAGCCAGTTTGGATCCTTTGATTAACATCACTATCGATCTCCTCATTCTTTTGGATGATGGAAACTAGATATCTAAACTGGTCGCTCGGTGATATCTCTTGCCCTTCCAATGTTATACCAATATGATTTTGACTTCTTAGGGTCAATCCATATTTCCCTCCTAAAAAAAGAAAGCAAGGAAACGGAAGTACACCAAATATAAATAGCGAAAATAAATAAATTACACCCAAATTACGGGTGCTGGGTTGCTTGCAATTGGAGGTGTAATTCATGTTCAAGTACATGAAAATGCAATTTTTGCTGTAGAAAGTTTTTTCTTTGAGAAAAAGGTGGATAATTAGCCGCCTCATAGCATTAAAAAGTTATTAATGATTACAAAGATATGTCATCTAGGCCAAACCCGACTAACAGATAGTCACCACAATAGTACGAATTAGTTACAAACCAAGTGAAAATAAAAACAAGTGCCTCACAAACGAAGCACGCCAAACCCAAAAGTCACCACTTCACCCGCCTCCTCCCATTTCCTCATTTCAGATTCCGCCATCATCCCCCTCTTCGTCGCCTTCCTCCCCCCACCCACCCACCCACTTGCTGAGTCCTCATCACTAATAGGAACAGCCTCAGACACCATCTTTCGAATTTTTAGCTTTGATTTATCAATTGTCCAGTTGAGAAGCATGGAAGATATAAGATGGGCAACATTGTTAATACAACTAATTCTCCCCTTAAAAATTCGCTCATTTCGTTCTCTCCATAAACCCCAAGTAATTCCCATGATAATAATATCTCAACTCGTCCTAATGTTACCCCTCCTAAGTTGTTTCTCTAATATCCCCAAACATAATTGACTGAAACAGGTAACAGAAGAATGTTATTCTTGGCACAAAAAATTGACCACGTCTTTAGCAAAAGGACAAGTGAAGAAAAGGCGATCCACCGTTTTCTCAGCAGCTTTGCAAAGCTTGCAAACGGAAAGGCATTGCCACTTCCGTTTAATCAAATTTTCTCTTGTTAAAACCGCCCGTTTAGTCACCAGCCAATTAAAAACTTTTATCTTGCTCGGTACTTTTACCTTCCATATAGGCCTGATTTGACCGCCCGTTTCCCCTCCCTTCGTTTATGATCTTGTATAGCGAATTGACCGAGAACTTTCTATCGCAATTCCATCTCTATTTTGGTCGATCCCCGCTCCGGTCGTTCGGACGCCAATCGATCAAGAATGTCACAAGTTCCCTTAACTCTTGTCTTTCCTTAGCAGCCAGAGTTCGCCTGAAGGTTGGTCTCCACTCCCGACCATTCCAGGCATCCCCCACCTTCACATATCTATCTCCCGCATTCCGTAAAGTTTAGGAAATTTAAATCGCAGTGATACCTCTCCACACCAAACATCCTTCTAGAAGCTAATATTATTTCCATCTCCAATTGTGAAAGTTAATCCTGAAAGGAAAATCTTTTTGCTCTTATATACTCCTTTCCTGAAACCTGAGCAGGTCGCTGCATTCATCAGCTTTCCTCTAAAAAGGCCGTTTCTCAAGTTAGTTCTCCTTAATAATATCCTTCCACTTGCTCAGACTTTCTCCATACAATTTCCACCACCATTTAGCAAGCAAAGACTGATTCATGTCCCTTAGGTTTATCACCCCCAATCCTCCCAGCTCTTTAGGCTAGCACACGGCCAACCATTTCACCAGTGAGTAGCCGGTATCCCTGTTCCCACCTTACCATAAGAAATTCCTACGAATTTTGTCTATATGCTTCTCGATATTGACCGGCATGTCAAATACTGCAAGATAGTACAAAGGGATCGCAATGAGAACAACGTTCAACAGAGTTACCCTTCCACCGATAGACAAAGACGTCCTTTCCAACCTTCCAGTCTCTTCGTCATTCTGTCTATCACCGGTGTCCAATCTGATTTTTTTAATTTACCGGGCCGAAGCGGAAGACCTAGGTATTTAATTGGTAACACCTCCATGTTATGAATTTTTTAATTTTGCTGTAGAACGTTGAAACTACATTTCTCTATTTGGTTAGAATGCAGCTCCGACTACGCACGCATGTGCGCGTGCGTGTGCATGCGTGTGAATTTTCTGACTAAAGTCATATAACCAGCTACATATAGGAGCATAAACTACTTGATTGAGATCAAAGACGGAGCTCAAACTACACCCAACCAAATAAATCCTCAAAATCTTAAACAAAGAAAAAGCAGAACTTTTTAATCTAGAGGACCCAATCCAGACCTGAGGCAGGTCTTGGGCAGCATCAAGTGCCTCCTGCAGCTGCAAAACCTAGGTCCTCGATAGAGGCTTCGAGATGGGCACATCCTGCACCACCGCCGACCTCACCCCCTTCGTCTCGAACGTCACATACGGCGCCGGGTTGGTGGACCCTGCCGGCAGCTTCTTCACGAGCTTGATCTGGATATCGACCCTGCTCTCGTCCTGTGACTGCGCCTGGATCGTGACAGCGCTGTGAAGCGCCCGATGGATGAGGGCGACGTCGACGACGAAGGCGATGCGGTCGTCGGCGTTGCTGGAGATGCGGTAGTCTCGAAAGAGGAAGTCTTTCTTGAACTGGGCGATAGACTGGACGCCGTCGCCGTTGAGGAGGTTGTGGAGGAAGACGGCGTGGGTTTTGGTCAGGTACAGGTGGCAAGTGCGGCCGATCTTGTCGAGGGAGGGGAGGAAGCCTGAGGAAAATCTAGGGTTAGGGTTTTGGTGAAATTGGGGAAATTGAGAGCGGAGAGAGAGATTGAAGAAAGCTAACGTTTGAGAGAGACGCCATCTTGAGTGAAGAACGCTTTGAACTTCATTTTTTTTTCCTGATGGAAAGATGTTTGATGATTTGCTCGTGACAAAGAGAGCTGCTTTAAGAATTGCTTTGAGCGGTTAAGTGACTTAAGTCTGGAATTGGCGCGCAGCGGTTCGGTTTTTTTTTTTTTTTTTTAGGTGGGGCGGGGGTGGCGGGCAGGGGGGACCGTACGGGCCTCCTTGAGGTTTAAAAAGGCGATTTTGTGTTGTAAACTTTCTTACGTTCTTTTTTTCCCTTTTTTCTCTCTTTCCCTGTGCCCCTTGAATATTATGCGGTTCATATAAACCTCAAATGATTTAAATTAAGAGTTAACAGGGACTGCGCGTCCAAACTGACACTGACAGTGCACTCTGATATGGGACTGTGGAGCCCGCTTGTTATTTTACAGTTAGATCATATACCCTACTAGCCCAAGTAAGAGGCCACTACAGTTTTGAACCTGTAGGGTCCCTGCAGGATCCGTTTTCTCACAAATTAAATTGTCAGAGATGTCTATCTAGATGGGAAGAGCGAAGAGAGTGTTTGAGTCTGAATGTAAGTGATGGAGGTCCTTTTCGGATCTCCGTCAGATGTTGTCTTCCGTTGATCTCCCGGTGGATTTTGGTGATGATCTTCTGTTGCGTGTGGATCTCAATGGGTTTTTGTGAGATTGGTGATTTGAGGGGTTTTAACGCCGAATACCTGCAAAGAAGTCCCGGGGTGGTTTGGTACCACCGAGGACCCTCCGACGATCAAGTTAGTGCTAGATCCGGGCAAAGTAACGGCTCAGAGGAATAAAAAACGGCTTACTTGACTCCTCTGTGATGGGGGTTTATATAGCGATGATGGCACGCAGCAGCAGGCGCGAGAATCTCGCCAGCAGTTACGCTCCCGACATCACGCCCGCGTAGAGAGCGGATCGCCTATTAATGGGGATCGCGGAGGCGTGGGACGTGGGATGTTGCTGGCGGAGAATCCGCGCATGGCGAGATTCGCGAAGCGGCGGTTATGCCTGTGAGCGGTGGATCTGGTCGGAGGGACTGAGGAAGACGGCCTCGGCTAGGGAGCTCGGAGATGAGCAAGAGGGCCGAGGAGTCCTGGTCCTGTGGCAGCTCGGGACGAGCTGGGGAGGTCGAGGAGGCCAACTTGCCAAGGGCCCCGAGGAGGGCCAGCTTGTGCTTGTGGGTCGGGTACAGGGGTTGCCTGGTCGGCCCCTGTGGCCCTTCTTTCTGAGTCTTGGGACACGTCATCTGCCACGTGTCCAGATCTTGGAGACCGCCAATATTGAGCATCATCATTAGCCCCCCACTCTTGTCCCGACCAGCTAGCGGGTCGGGTCAGGACTGGACTGCTGGGCCTCCCGAGGTGAGCTCCTTCCTAAGGCTTTGTCAGGACGAGTCCTCGGGCTGTCGGTTGTCTTTTCTGCTAGTGAATCGGGGCAAGATCTCCGCATTTAAGGAAGGTGCGCCGGTTCGTGCACTCTGCTACTGAAGCGACGGTCCATGTGTCAAGCGTCGATTGACCGACGCGACGTATGCAGGCCTGCAGCGTCTGATGGGACGCGGTCCAGCGCAGGTCGACACGTGGAGCGATCGGAGCCGCTGGACGTGAGGAGTCGTTTCGGCGGGAGATGACGGGCGTCGTTGGATGAGGCCGCTTGCAGCAATAAACAGGGGTAGGGCCCGTCTTTGGGTCCTTACTCCTTCATATTTCCCTCTTCCAAGGCCTGGCTGCTCGGCGCTCGTCTTCTTTCTCCCGCTTTCGACTCCCGAAGATTCGCTTCTTCAAGGTTAGATGTCTTCCTTTGTAGAGTCAGTAGATATTGTAGAAGTAGGTTCTAGGGACCCTTTAGTTGTGTCCGAGTCCCCCAGGGGAGCAGGGGTCAGATCCTCTCCCCGGGATCATGCGGCGGGGGCAGCCCCCAGGGAGGTGGCGGCAGATGCGCCCCGGGCTCCTCGTGTTGGGTGCGGCATGAGGACGAGCTCACCAATGCTCGGGCTCGCTTCCACATTCCCTCGTGTTACACGCTCCGACTGGCCAAGAAGGGAGAGAGGGCGGATCAAGTACGGGGCAGGGAAATCGCCTTGTATTTGGAAGCTTTTTGGGGCGGAATGCGTCTGCCCTTCTCTCCCGAGGTCATCGCCGCGCTGAATTTTTTCGGTCTGGCCCCCGGCCAGTTAGTGCCGAACTCGTGAAGGATCCTTCTTGGGTTCTTGATCCGCCAAAAGTTACAGGCATTCCCCTTCAGCCTCTCCCTTCTCAATTCTTCTCTCGTCTTTAAAAGTCACCCGGTGGTCGAGCGGGCGACCCGAGATGGGTCTATCTCTCTTTCAGAAAGCGGCCGGGGGGAGCTGCCGGGACCGGGGTCGTGGCCTTGCCCTCTTCTATTCATGATTGGAAGAAGAAATTTTTCTTCGTTTCTCCTCCCGAGGGCGAGGGCTGGCCCGTGCCTACCAAATGGTCGAGGGAGAAATGTTTACCGGGAAACCAGTCCGATGACCCCGCCGCGGTGAGAGTGGCGTCATGGGAGCCCATCCCCCGACCCGACGTGCTGCTGTCTGAGAGGGTCCAGAGCTGGGCCAGGCTCAGCCCCGTTGAGTTCGTCGGTAAGTTAGGCTAGCTTTTGGTTTGTGTTTTGCTCCTGTAGCTGACTTGTTGGGTATTTGCTTTGTGCAGAATCCATGGACTTCAACTTGCTTAGATCCTCCATGCGCCAGCCGAGGAAGGTTACGAAGGCTGGGGGCGCCAGCTCTTCTCGCGCAAAGCCCGCCCCGGCTCCTACTGCTCCGGTGGTGGCGTTCCATGAGCGTTCGGGAGTGGATCCCGCCCCGGGTCCCAGCAGAGTATCGGGCCGGAAGCGGACCCTGGTTCTGGAGGACCCGGACTCGGAGGAGGAGATCAGCTCTCCCTCTGAGCCGCTCAAGAGGAGCTCCCAGAGATCTTCCCGGGGCCGGTCCTCGCCGACTGTGGTGGAGGAAGGGGGCCTCCGGTTCGCGGTGTGTCACGCCCCGCTTCCCAAAATACGGAATACGAGGGGTTGACAAGGCCAGCCATGCTCCTACGGTCAGGGATACATCCTGCCGTAGTCATACTTCGGCTTCTAGCTTTACATGGTAATCAGTAAATAATGCGCAGGCACTGAGAAATGCAGTAACTGAAACGAAACAATATAAAGGACTGACCTGATGGAAACAAAAGAGTATAACTCTGGATAACTAATCAAGGTGTCCGTGATGTGCGTCTGGTCCTGGTCCCGGCTAAATCCTTTCCTCACACTGAGCATGCATACTCAGGTCGTCAGAGCGACACAATAGCAATATAATATATAAATCCAAGTGGCAACTCTAACAGTGATAATAAATATATATAACAGTAAATCAATGACGGTATAGGTATGAACATGCAGTAACCAAGAAGTGTCTAATAGAGCAGGTGAACAGTATAACAGTAAAAGAACATGCCGGGTATGTCAACACAGTAAGTAATGTATATCCATGCTATTATCCCTATCAGTCTCTAAGTCTCACTGTACATGTCACTAAGCCTATCGTCAGTCCAAGTGTGAGAGTCAACCACTCGCGAGTGTCCTCCACCCAAAGGTAGAACCCAAGGGCAAGGTACCACGAGCCCAACATGTAACTCACGGTAATAATCATGTACCCTGTAAATCTCCATATATCTCCATATATATAAGCCGGCATGGGACTCCCGAGATTCTGTTGAACTCACACTCAAACTACCCCACACCCCGTAGTCTACATCAAACGCTAACCATAACCCTAAATACCGGTCGGTCTGTGACAAGTCTGCACGAGAATTGGAGGCAGGACCTCCATCAAGCACGTCCCGACTAATACCTAAGATAAATGGCAGAGTCTGATGTCTTATCTGTGACACCCATGCAAGAGTTTCCATAAGTGTCCTATACCACTTATAGTTACACGTATACGCGTCCCACAGACGTCGACAATGCAATAGAATAATAAGGTTCACTGATTGTGTACAAGTACGTATCACTTTCACTTATTCACTTATGCACGAACACTAACGTACTTGCCACAATCATCACTAATACCTAACACTGGGTAATGCACGTTATCACTAGGTTATCAATGCAGTGACATGTGTATGGTATGATGCATAAACAGTATGTAAAGCATGATTAGGATGTCATGAATCAGTAATCTACCACTTACACAATTAATCATAAATCATACTGGTACAGTTTAGCGAAATAATGAAAAGGGGATTAATTAGTATGTTTGGTTATCTATCCAGCGAATTTGGGTTTCATGACAATCGGGTTTCAGGATCACTAGTTATGGCCATTTCATTTTAAGCGTTCACGGCTGGAAATCCGGTTTCAGAATCGGAAGTCCGTTTCATAACACATTTTAATCCCAATTGGGATCAGAATTTAGCGATGCTACAGTTGAGTGAAATCTAGGGTTTCCAATAAGGTTTTCAACGCAACCGACGGATCTTCAATCGCGACTGTACGTCAGGAGATAAACACTGTTCAATACTAGTATATCAGTTTTGATTCTGTTGGGACTGTTACACGTCCCCATCTTTTAAATTACAGGTTAAATAGCAAATGATGACGAAACAGGGAGAAACCACTTGTGTTATCTAGATAATAGATTCACCTTTAATAAACTGCGGAGTTCCGCAACCTACGAGTTCAGGAAACAGGGTGGTGCTCATTACGGGACAGCACACAGTAAACAGAGTCGCTCTGAACTGCAGTCCAGAGTCGCACTCCGATCAAAATATTGTCACATTTTAAGTACAGAAATATTTAGAAACTTGCATAGGGTTATAGTTCGTCGAGTCGGCTTCGATTTGAGCCTTCGAACGCATCATTCCAGTGTGTACATAATTTACGGTGATTTTAACGGTTTTCAGGTATAAGAAATTTCCAGTTTTACAAGTATACTTGGGGGTAGTCGTTTTAGTCGTTAATAGTCGTATTTTCCAGAGAAATTTGTACAAGGTATTCATCACTACACGGGCCAATATAAAAAATCCAGTTCCGTCAAATTAGGTGAGTATTTTCATTGGGATTATGTATCGAACAGGTACGTCATATAATTTATCGGGAAAAGTAACTACGGAATCTATACGATTTTAGTTTGTAACAAACATAATTTAGCATGTAGCAAGTAGAGAACTTGCCTGAAAACGTCTCGGGGATGCACGGCAGCGACGCGGTCTATTGCAATGGCACGACGTGATCACGACGTAAATATGACAAAGATTGGCCTCGGCTCGAGCTTCGCTTGACGGCTCGGTGCAGTGGTTGTTTGCGTGTGCGACGGAGAGGGGCTGTAGAGGGAGAGAGAGATTTAGAGGGGGATAGAGTGAGATAGATAGAGTGAGAAAGAGAGAGAGTAAGAAGAGAGAGAAAGAACAGAGAGATTGAGAGAGAGGGTGTGAGAAATAGAGAGGGGGAGAGAACAGAGAGAGGGAGAAAGAGAGAGAGAGTGAGAGAGAGAGATCAAGAGAGAGAGGCACAGAGAGAGAGAAAAGCAAAAGTTGAGAGGGGGAAAGGAGGGCTCGGTGATGGTGAGGAGGTGGTGCTCGGGTCGACGAGGCGGCTAGGGTAGTGGTGAGCTCGTCGGCGCCGTCGGGTGCAAGCGGTGGCCGTGGATGGACACAGTGAGGTTGGTGGCCCGTGGGTTTGGGTGTGCAGGGATCGGGGTTCTGTGGTGAGGGGTGATGGCGATCGCGGTGTTGGGGGAAGGAGGAGTTGAGGTGTGAGGGAGAGAGGAAGTGGAGAGAATGGAGGCGATGGGTTAGGGAGCTCGGGGCAGGTGATGGGAGGAGACGAGGGAGGTGAGGAAGTTGGTGAATGAGATGGGAGATTTTGAGAAAAGAGAGGAGTGTGGGTGTCGACGAGGAGAGGTCGAGGGCGCGCGTCGTGGGGGTAACGCGCGCGAGCGTTGGCGACGGAAGCGGCGGAGATCGCGGATCGCGAGCGGGGGAAGAGGAAGTAGCCGTTGGGGAAGGTGGCACTGTAGGTGGCGGGTCGGGTAGGAGGCGCGGGAGCGGGCCAAGTGTGAGTTGGGCCAGGGATTGGGCCGAGGAATTTAAAGGAAAATTAAATGGGGAAAAATAAAGGGAGTGGGCCGGGGAAACTGCTGGGCCGGCTTATGAAAAAATCAAAGAATAAATAATAGAAAGGAATGGGCCGGGGCTGAGAAAATAGTTGGGCTGGAAGAAAAAGAAAAGAAAACGAATTTAAAAGAATGGGCTTGGGGTTTTGGTTTAGGATAAATAATTAGAACTAGGGTTTGGGTTCAGGGGCTGACTTTAGACGGAAAAATATACATAAGATTTGTTTTGGGTTTAATTTCAATAAAAGGAAAACGGCTTAGGAATTGGTGCGGGGCTGAGGGAAAATAAAGGCGATAAATTTTCTTTAAGAAAGGGAAAGGGCTGGGCTCAAATAATCTTAACTTAAAATGGAAAAAAAAGGAAACGGCTGGGCCGGAGGGAATGAAAGGTAAGGTCTGGGTTTAATGGGATTTTGAACATAAATAAATAATTATAAATAAATTTTATATGTTAAAGAGATATACGGATATAGGTGTATATAAAAGAACCGGGTATTACACGGTGCCATCGGGGCTGTCCGTTGCGGATGGCCTCCAGCATGAGATAAAGGCCTCGGCCGGGGGTAGAGTTCCCAGGGGAACCTTCAGGGATCAGCTAGCGTCCATCGCCCAGGAGTCTGCGCAGGTAAGTGTTTGGTTCATTGTGAGATTCGGTGCCTCCTTCGTCTTTCTGATCTCTTTCGTATCTCCCAGGTTCTCCAGCACGTGGCCCTCGCCTTGCGTATGGAAGCCGAAGTGGTAGCCTCGGCGCTGGAGGCTGTGGGCCGGCTCGCCTCGCTGGAAGAGAGCTCCAGGCGGGAGCTGGAGGCGGTGACGGCGAGGGTTGCTGCCTTGGAAGGCGAGGTGGATGCCGGGAAACGGGAGGTAGCCCGGCACCGCGAGGCTGCCGTGATTGCGGAGGTCAAGCTCGAGGATGCCCAGGTGCTTGCCGGCAACCTGAAGAAGACGGTGAAGACCCTCCGGAAGGAGCTTGGGGCGGCGGCCGAGGCGGCCAAGTCGGCCGAACTGAGGGCGGTGGAGAGCTATGAGAAGTTGAAGGACTTCTATGATGACCTGGCCGTGGCTACAACCCGCATCTGGCACGATGCCCTCGATGCTGTTAAGGCCCGGATGCCGGAGTTTGCCGACGGAGATCTCCGGGCCGAGTTCCCCCTCGCGAACGCCGATGAGCAGGGGGAAGAGGTTCCGGGCGAGGAAACCGCCGAGGACCCCGTGCGTCATGTGGTGGATGTCGAGGACCTCGAGGTCGTACCTGACCCCGAGGTTTAGAGCCCCCTTCTTTCTCTTTTTATTTCTTTGTTTTTGGAATTTTGTAAGGCTGGGGAGCCCCAAAAAATACCCTTTGTAAAACCTTTGTCTTTGGTAGCTGCCATGCCGTGCTTCCCAGAGTGCGCTAAGATAGGTATGTGACAGAGCCAACCATGCTACCTGTAGATAGGAAATATCCCTCCACAGTCACATTACGGCTGTAGAGATATCAAGAACAGTAAAATAATAAGCAACTATCTAATACATGTCCATGAGCCAGAATAACGAGTCAAGAATAAAAATAATGTGGAAGCAAAAAGATCAAATACAATAATAAACTGGAATGTACGTTCTATAATGCGGGCTCACATCAGGAATGAAAATACTGAAAGGAAACTAAACTAAACTAATAACAGGTCCACACTGCTCGGCATGTTGATCAAAATACTCCTGAACAGCCTGCGATAAAGATAAAGGATCTGGGCCATACAAAACCCAGACGTCGGTGCGTCAAAGTATCAATAATTCTAAGCAAGCAGGATGTGATGAAATATGCAGGCATGAAGTATGAACAGTAACAAGTCATCAGTAGCAAGTAAACCGTAACATGAATATAGATCAGTGAACAGGATATAAACAGGTGAAGTGCAGTGAGTAGTCTAAACTGTGCTATAGGGTTATCTACTCTAAACTTATTCGAAATCAATTAATATAATCCTCATTGTAACCCATCGGTCTATACCCCGTTTATTCCCCACGGGACCACGGTAAAATGATGTAATAGACTGTGAGTCTATGTCCCGTTCATTCCCAACGGGACCACGGTAAAATGATATAATGGCCCTTTGAGTTACGTTCAGCTACATTCTTGATTTCCCCATACCCCCAAGTTATGTGTGTAAGTCAGGTATTTATAAATCTGAGACTAATGCCAACACAAGATCAAGCAGGAACAGGTTTGTCTGTACAGACAACAGGATATGTCCATCGGGACAACATGTCAGGATTGTCGGCATTAGAAACAGGATCATGTAACATATCAAGTAGTGATATATCAAGTAATGTCAGGTAGTGTACATGTATCAAATCATGTCAATTAATGGTGTATCAGGTATCAAGTCAAGTAGTAGTATATCAGGTCATGACAGATAGTGCACATGTGTCAAGCGGATGCTCATACTAAAACTGTAGCAAGTACGGATGCACGGTAAAGCATGGATGCACAAATATTTTGTCACGGGTTACATCATGGCTATGTAGGATGCACAATTATCAAGCATGGTGCATTAATACAACAGTAACATGAAATAATATGGTCTCGGCGTGCAACTAGATATGTAATAAAACGTACGGATACAGACGGATACTATAAAACTGTAAATCGGTAAAACTTGCTGAATATTAAAACACAAACACTATTATTTATTAAATAGATATTGATATAATAATATTAATATGGATAACATATTCAAACCGATTAATAACTATAAAAGCGGTATTGATTAACCATGCATAAGAAAGTTCCGTTCAGAAATTCAACGTCCTCCTGATTTGTAAAATAGCTTAAAAATAACAAACGTTCTCCAAAAGGGACGTGTCTTATACCAAAACAAAGATAATTAAATAAGGTTTTCATTTTTATAAGTATAAGCATCTCAGATTATTCCTACAAAAAGATATGAATATTCGAAGTTGAAAGTTTGCTGCTGGAATTTCCCTGGACAGCAGTTTAGAGATATTTTCATTTGCATTTTACGTTATTTAAACAATTTATTTTTCAAGTAAATATTTCATAGAGTTATAGTATTCTGAGTTAGCTTCGTAAAGAACTAAAGAACGTATACTAATGATTTTTCTATGATTTATAATGAATTTTATAAGGTAAGGTGTACAGTAAATTTCAGATTTGTCATATCCGCTTTTCAACGACGTTTCATGTGTAAACTATAATATTTTCAAATGTATAACATTATAAAATGCAGATTATAAACTAATTAAAAATAATAAGAAGAAATATTACGACGATATATATTTTAAATGATATGGATGCAAACGGGTATCACATAATCGTAAAATGATAAACTAACAAGTGCGGAACATATAACTAAGCAATATGAAATGTAACTATTCAATTTGATGCAGTATATGATAGTATAGTATGTAACAAGATAAGTTTTCATGACCTAGATCTGAAATGATATGCATGGATGCAAACGGAACATCGAAAAGTTATAAAACTAAACATGGGGTGCATGATTTTAAATACGAGTTTTCCATTTGTTAAAATATATGCGTCTAAAGTAATGTAGCATGTAATTAAGATTGGTTTGCATGCCCTAGATCTGAAATGCACTATACAAATGTAAACGGAACGTCGGAAGGCTGTAATATGAAACATGGGATGCTTGATTTAAAATACAGGTGTGGTATTTATTTAAATAGGTATACAATGAGTTATATAGCATGTAGCAAGATTAACTTGCCTAGACGGAACAAGAACAGATGTGTACGGAACGTCCTTCGTCGGCGAAATGTCGCAACGCGCGCACGGTATACGGAACGGTTCCAAACAACGCACGAGGGTGATCACGCAAGTCAGGTACGTTCACTGGATCACTCGGATCGTCAGCGACGAGCACGGCTCCGGCGGTGATCACCGGAATCAAGAAACAAGATCAAGAAAAAGAAAGAAGAAAGAAGAAGAAGAAGATGCTGTGTATTAAATAAGGAAACAAAAAATGAAATAAATAAAATATATATAAATGTATATATGCAGAGGAAAGAGAGAGGGGGTTGTTATTTTGTTAGGAAATTAGTTTAAATTTAAATTTAAAAAATCTTTTATTAGTTAACTAAATTTTAATTTGTATCAATTTATAAAATTAATATTATATAAATAAAATTTGATATTCCAGTAAATACAAACATAGTACTAAACATGCCCGGGTCGGGTCTAAAATTCAGTTTTAAAATACGAAAAAATATACATGTCGACCAAAATAAAAAAAATGAATGTCCGGATAACGAAAAAAGTATACCCCCAAGAACGGATGCACGCACGTGCGCGAAGCCATCCAAATAAGTCCGTTTCACTAAACGGGACGAGAACAAGATACGCGGATGCTACCACGGGGCTAGGGGTATCATGCAGGCCATGCAATGTATTTTTAAAATATTTTATGTGACTTAAAATGTTATATTGTAAAAATGCAAATGCCAGTATTCAAGATGTATAAATTAAAATGAAAGTGCACGAGTTCATATAACAGGTCAGGATAAATCATAAATATGAATCAAGACTGGTTTCAAGCATGCGGGTTGGGTCGGATGCAAATACAAATGTCAAATACAGTATTCGCACCCAAAACACAATAAATCAGGAAAATACCATAAATAAAGAAATACATGAACTAGAACTGATATAAATGAACTAGGGTATTACATTATACCCAACTACAAAAGAATTTCGTTCTCGAAATTCCCAAGACAAGAAAAGGTAAACAACACGAATCTACAGGAATAGGTGTCGAAAGTTCTGTCGAATTTCTTCTTCTCGTTCCCAAGTCGATTCTCCATGCGAGCGATTTCCCAAGAAACAAGTACGAGAGGGATAACCTTGTTATTAAGGACCTTTCCTCTTCGATCAGCAATCGACATCGGTCGTTCCTCAAAAGTCAAATCCTCTCTTACAGTCAGCTCCGAATGATCTAGTACGTGTGCTTCATCTCGAACATACTTACGGAGTTGGGATACATGAAACACGTCATGAACATTCGCCAAAGATTATAGTAACGTCAATCGATAAGTCACTTCTCCAACACGCTCCAAAATCTCGAAAGGCCCCACGAATCGAGAACTAAGCTTGCCTTGACTCCCAAAACGAATCACTCATCTACTAGGTGATGTCTTCAAGAATACCGGATCACCAACAGCAAACTCTAGAGGCCTTCTCGATATATCGGCCCAACACTTCTGCCGATCTTGTGTTGCCTTCATATAATTCCGGGTAGTATTAACTTTCTCCACGGTTTGCACGATCAAATCCAGTCCCAACAATCTTCGTTCTCCAATATCATCCCAACAAACATGTGAGCGACACTTGCGACCATACAATACTTCGAATGGAGCCATCTGAATAGTCGCCTGAAAGTTGTTGTTGTACGAAAACTCCACCAAGTGTAGATGATCCTCCCACGAACCCTTGAAGTCCAACATGCAAGCTCTCAACATATCTTCAAGAGTTTAGATTGTTCTCTCCGACTGGCCATATGTCTGAGGATGATAAGCTGTGCTAAACTTCAATCGCGTCCCCAAACTTTCCTGTAAACTCCTCCAAAAGTGCGATAAGAATCGGGTGTTACGGTCGGACACGATGCTCACAGGTACTCCATGCAATCTCACAATCTCCTGCATATACCGTTCTGCTAACGCTTCCGTTGACTGACCAACTCGAAACGGTATAAAGTGAGCTGCCTTGGTCAATCGATCAACAATCACCCAAACTGCATTGTTGCCCTTTGGACTCCGCGGTAAAGCCGTCACGAAATCCATGGTTATATGTTCCCACTTCCATTGAGGAATCGGAAGTGGTAGCAATAAACCAGCAACCTTTTGATGTTCAGCCTTAACTTGCTGACATACCAAGCACTTTGCTACAAAGCGAGCAATCTCCCTTTTCATGCCTTCCCACCAGAAATGTTGTCTTAGATCGCGGTACATCTTCATACCTCCAGGATGTACGGAATACGCGGAACTGTGTGTCTCCTTCATAACTTCTTCCCGAATGTCTCCTTTTGGCAGACACAAATGGCTACCATACCACAACGAACCATCTTCATGAATCAACAAGTCCGCTTCAACTTGTTCTCGAAACTTCTGCAATATTGGGTCCTGTAACCGCGCTGCTTTAATATTCATGCTCAACGACGACTGTACTTGCAGCTGCATCAAAACACATCCCAATCCTTCCCCAGATGCATTGCTGTGAATCACCAATCCTCCGGAACCGTCTGGTACGGTCAAACTAGGAGCGGTTATCAATATCTGCTACAATGTCTCAAAACTGACACCCATTTATCCGCGTGCCGTCCTTGTACTAGAAGAACTGGAGCTCCCCAAGTTGAATTGTTGCTGCGAATTCAACCCTTCTCTAGCAATTCGGTAACCTGCTTCTTTATTTCTTCCAACTCCACTGGTGCCATCGGATAGTACGTCTTTGAGATTGGCGCTGCACCAGGAACAAGATCGATCGCGAACTCCACATCTCGTTTTGGTGGTAAACCCGAGATGTCCTCGAACACGTCCATGAACTCTCGAACTATAGTCAGCACTTCCTCCTTATCAACTTCCATCGACAAAAGAACATTATTTGTCGGCCTAGCCCTAAACTCGACTGGCCCGACAGAACTGCTTCCTCCAGTAAAGATAAACTCTGGATGTCCGGGAATCTGGAAAATTACTTTCTTTGCCCTATAATCAATGTGAGCGTGGAAAGTGCCGAGAAAATCTATTCCCAAGACGACTTCATAGCTGCCGGTATCAATCACCAAGAAATCTGGAAATAACTCCCGTCCGCAAACAACAACATGACAATCCTTACATTCTCTACTAGATATGATCTTCCCATTCCCAGTGTGTATGTCCCAGCAATTAGACAGGGTCGTGCAAGCAATCGAGTGTGTAGCAATAAACTTGGACAACATAAAACAATGGGATGCACCAGAATTGAATAATTTTAATGCGGGGAAGACATGATCAAGCAGGATACCTGAAACGATTTCACCGGAAGCCAAACACTGAAGAAGATAAGCACGGTAAACAGAATTCAAGTTTGCGATAAAACATGAACTGGAAAGCAAGAGAAGCAAGACAATATAACGACCATGAAACAAGGAAGTGAATCAAGACGAGGACTCCAAGTTACTTAAATAGAGTACCACATTGTAACCATGCTGCAGTTCATAGTTACAATCACATAACTTCACTCAAGTCACCTAAATCCTAGTATTAGAATCAAGGAACAGGGAGAAACAATAGGGAACCAAATGGTTTCAAGTCGAGATGCAAAGTGGTTTGCATATTGTTAAGGCAAAGGATAAAGAGAAAGATATGATTCAAGAATCATGATAACAATGTGGCAGGACATGTTCCTAATTACTGATTTTCCGATTCGTGTATTGGGTCCAATACCCAACTACAAAAGAATCAAACCCGATTAACCTAGGTCTTATGGCTCTGATACCAAACAAACCCTGTCACGCCCCACTTCCCAGAGTGCGCTAAGATAGGCACGTGACAGAGCCAACCATACTGCATGTGGATAGGAAATATCCCTCCACAGTCACATTACGGCTGTAGAGATATCAAGAACAGTAAAATAATAAACAACTATCTAATACATGTACATGAGCCAGAATAACGAGTCAAGAATAAAAATAATGCGGAAATAAAAAGATCCAATACAATAATAAACTGGAATGTACGTCCCATAATGCGGGCTCACATCAGGAATGAAAATACTGAAAGGAAACTAAACTAAACTAATAACAGGTCCTCACTGCTCGGCCTGTTGATCAAAATATTCCTGAACAGCCTGCGATAAAGATAAGGGATCTGGGCCATGCAAAACCCAGACGTCGGTGCGTCAAAGTATCAATAATTCTAAGTAAGCAGGATGTGATGAAATATGCAGGCATGAAGTATGAACAGTAACAAGTCATCAGTAGCAAGTAAACCGTAACATGAATATAGATCAGTGAACAGGATATAAACAGGTGAAGTGCAGTGAGTAGTCTAAACTGTGCTATAGGGTTATCTACTCTAAAGTTATTCGAAATCAATTAATATAATACTCATCGAAACCCATCGGTCTATGCCCCGTTCATTCCCCACGGGACCATGGTAAAATGATGTAATAGACTGTGAGTCTATGTCCCGTTCATTCCCCACGGGACCACGGTAAAATGATATAATAGCCCTTTGAGTTACGTTCAGCTACATTCTTGATTTCCCCATACCCCCAAGTTATGTGTGTAAGTCAGGTATTTATAAATCTAAGACTAATGCCAACACAAGATCAAGCAGGAATAGGTTTGTCTGTACAGACAACAGGATATGTCCATCGGGACAACATGTCAGGATTGTTGGCATTAGAAACAGGATCATGTAACATATCAAGTAGTGATATATCAAGTCATGTCAGGTAGTGTACATGTATCAAGTCATGTCAATTAGTGGTGTATCAGGTATCAAGTCAAGCAGTAGTATATCAGGTCATGACAGGTAGTGCACATGTGTCAAGCGAACGCTCATACTAAATCTGTAGCAAGTACGGATGCACGGTAAAGTATGGATGCACAAATATTTTGTCAGAGGTTACATCATGATTATGTAGGATGCACAATTATCAAGCATGGTGCACTAATACAATAGTAACAAGAAATAATATGGTCTCGGCGTGCAACTAGATATGTAATAAAACGTACGGATACAGACGGATACTATAAAACTGTAAATCGGTAAAACTTGCTGAATATTAAAACACAAGCACTATTATTTATTAAATAGATATTGATATAATAATATTAACATGGATAACATATTCAAACCAATTAATAACTATAAAAGTGGTATTGATTAACCATGCACAAGAAAGTTCCGTTCAGAAATTCAGCGTGTCACGCCCCGCTTCCCAGAGTGCGCTAAGATAGGCACGTGACAGAGCCGACCATGCTACCTGTGGATAGGAAATATCCCTCCACAGTCACATACGGCTGTAGAGATATCAAGAACAATAATAAACTATCTAACTCATGTCCATAAGCCAAAATAAACGAGTCAAGAATAAAATAATATGCGGAAGCAAAAGATCCAATAAAAAAACACCTGGAAAGTAAAACTAGATACCAACAGGATCCTCACTGCTCGGTCTAACAGCGGCAGTACTCCTGATCAGCCTGCGACAAAGGTAGAGGATCTGGGCCAGGCAAAACCCAGACGTCAGTGCGTCATAACATCAATAATAATATAATCAGGGGGTAACGAGTCATTCAGGCATGAGTATGAACGGTAAAACAGGTATGACAGTAACATAAATAAGGGCAGTGAAGGGTAAGGCATAGGTGATGTGCAGTGAGTAATCTAAACTGGTCTACTGGGTTAAATACTCTCAAGTCTTTTGAAATCAATTTGATGAATTATCGATGTAACTCAATAGTATCCCGTGCGTGCCCGGGGCCACGGTCTAAGACTCTCGGGCTGAATCTGAGACGTGCCGCAAGGCAGTAAAAGGTGGTATGTAACGACGAATGATGTCAGCAGCAGCATCCCAGGGCTGGCTTAGCCCGTAAGACTGATCAGTAAAGGTATCGAACTGTCGAGTTACAAGTCAGGTTTCATCATTGATTTCCCCATACCCCAAGTTATGTGTTCAAGTCAGGTATTGATAAATCTGGAGCTAATGCCAACACAGGATCAGGCAAGTACAGGTTTGTCTGGATAGACAACAGGAAATGTCCGTAGGGACAACAGGTCAAGATTGTTGGCATTAGTAACAAGATTAGGTAACAGGTCAAGCTGTGGTACATCAGGTCATGTCAGGTAGTGTACATGGGTCCAACCATGTCAAGAAGTGCACAGGTATCAAGTCGTATCAAGTAGTAGTGTATCAAGTCATGTCAGGGGGTGCACAAGTATCACGTGGGTGCTCATAATCAAACTATACTAAGCATGGGTACACAGAAACAAGTATGGGGTACCAATGTAACATTTAAAATGGAATAATGTGATGTGGTATGCAAATAAGTATAGATTCAAACATATGGATGCACAGTTATCGATTAGAGTTAAGATTATAGTTCCAATATTAATTAAGATGCACTTTATTAAACATGGAATGTTAATATCACGGTATTATGCACTAATATGATCTAAGGATGCACTTATATATATATTACGCGAGATGGATGCAAACGGGTGTCCGAAAGGTTATAAACTATAGCATGGTACTATGGGATGCACAAATAAGCACTATGATATATGAATATTGGTATGAATGCATTGTAATATAATCTACTATGTAACAAGATCAGTTTTCATGTTCTAGATCTAAAATGATATAAACGGATGCAAACGGAACATCGAAATATTATAAAACGAAACATGGGGAATTAGGTTTAAACTACAGGCATGGTATATATTTAAATAGGTATGAAAAATGAATTATATAGAATACAGCAAGATTAACTTGCCTGGACGGATCACAGAACGGAAAGCGTACCACGTCGGACGTCGATAAAAGTTGCTATGCACGCTCGCGTGTACGGAACAGGACCAGGCAATGCAAGAGAGTAACCATGCAGGTAGGGAACGTCCACCGGGTTTCTCGGGTCGTCGGCAGCGGCACGGCTCCGGCGATCATCGGGAAATACAGATCAAGAAAGAAAAGAGAAAAAAAAAGAAGAAGAAAGAAGAAGAAAGAAAGAAAGAAGAAGGGCTGGGGTTTCAAGGTGCTCTTGTATTGGGACAGAGGCGAGGACAGAGAGAGTGATGACGTCGATGGGTTTTCTGGCGATGGGGTTCGACTGCAAGGTAGTGGGCTGCGGGTTGGAGCTTGGTGTAGGGTGGTCTGGAGTTGGCTCGGGGTTCTGTAGGGGAGAGGAGAGGGGTGGTGGCGAGGTGAAGGCGAGGCCAAAGGTGGAGGTGAGGTCGTGATCGGCAGTGATGAGGTCGGAGATGGAGGGGTGAACAGTAGGGAGAAAGAAATTTTTTTGGTAGTGGTGGAGAGAGAAAGAGAGAAAGAAAAAGAGAAGAGAGAGAAAAGAGAAAGAGAGAAGAGAGAGAGAAGAGAGAGAGAGATGGGGAGTGGGGCCACGGCCAGGCTGGGGAGAGCTGGGTTTGTTAGGATTAGATTTTTAAATTTTTAAAAAGATTTGTAGATTAAAAATATTTTAGTTGGTTATATAATTTAAATCGTCGATTAATTAATTTAATTAATTTGAATTTTGGCGAGATACAAAAATATTCCAAAACACGCCCGGATCGGGTCTAAAAATTCAGATTTAAAATACGAAAAATATATGCGACTTCCAAATTTTAAAATGAATGCCCGTGTAACGAAAATGCATACCCCCAAGAACGGATGCACGTACGTGCGTGTAGCCATCCAAACACGTCCGTTTCACTGAACGGGACGAGAACAAGATGCGCGGATGCTACCACCGGGTTAGGGGTATTAAGCAGGCCATGTTATGCAATTTTAAAATATTTTCTGTGACTTAAAATGTTATGTGGTAAAAGATGCAATATCAGATAAAATGCAAGTATGCAGTAAACATGAAATGCACAGTTTACGTAACAAGTCATGGTAATTGATAACTATGAATCAAAACAGGTTCAAGCAGGCGGATCGGGTCGAATGTAATGTAAAATGTAAAATACCATGCGCACCCAAACACGATAAATCAATAAAATACCACAGATAAATAAATACGGAAACTGGAATTGGTATAAATGAACTAGGTTGTTACATTATACCCAACTACAAAAAGAATTTCGTCCTCGAAATTCCAAGAACAAGAAAGATAGACAATCAAGAAACTACAAGAATAGATGTGGAAACTTCTGCCGGATTTCATCTTCTCGATCCCAAGTCGATTCTCCATGCGAGCGATTTCCCCAAGAAACAAGTACAAGAGGGATAACCTTATTCTTAAGAACCTTTTCTCTTCGATCCACAATCGACATCGGTCGCTCCTAAAAAGTCAAATCTTCTCGTACAGTCAGCTCCGAATGATCCAGCACGTGTGTTTCATCTCGAATATATTTATGGAGTTGAGATCCGTGAAACACGTCATGAACATTCGCCAAAGATTGCGGTAACGCCAATTGATACGCCACTTCTCCAACACGCTCCAAAATCTCGAAAGGCCTAACGAATCGAGGACTAAGCTTGCCTCGACTTTCAAAACGAATCACCCCTCTAGTCGGTGATATCTTCAAGAATACCAAATCACCAACAGCGAACTCTAGAGGTCTTCTCGATATATCGGCCCAACTCTTCTGCCGATCTTGTGCTGCCTTCATATGATTCCGGATAGTGTTAACTTTCTCCACTGTCTGCACGATCAAATCCGGTCCCAACAATCTTCATTCTCCAACATCATCCCAACAAACGGGTGAGCGGCACTTGTGACCATACAACGCTTCAAATGAGCCATCTGAATAGTCGCCTGAAAACTGTTGTTGTACGAAACTCTACCAAGTGTAGATGATCCTCCCATGAACCCTTGAAGTCTAACATGCAAGCTCTCAACATGTCTTCAAGAGTTTGGATCGTTCTCTCCGACTGGCCATCTGTCTGAGGATGATAAGCTGTGCTAAACTTCAATCGAGTCCCCAAACTTTTCTGTAAGCTCCTCCGGAAGTGCGATAAGAAACGGGTGTCACGGTCAGACACGATGCTTACCGGTACTCCATGCAATCTTACAATCCCCTGCATGTACCGTTCTGCCAAACCTTCCGTTGATTGACCAACTCGAAATGGGATGAAATGAGCTGCCTTGGTCAATCGATCAACAATCACCCAAACTGCATTGTTGCCTTTTGGACTCCGCGGTAGAGCCGTCACGAAATCCATGGTTATATGTTCTCACTTCTATTGAGGAATCGGAAGTGGTTGCAATAAACCAGCAATCCTTTGATGTTCAGCCTTAACTTGCTGACATACCAAGCACTTTGCTACAAAGCGGGCAATCTCCCGTTTCATGCCTTCCCACCAGAAATGCTGTCGTAGATCTCGGTATATCTTCGTGCCTCCTGGATACACGGAATATGCGGAACTGTGTGCCTCCTTCATAACTTCTTCGCGAATATCTCCTTTTGGCACACACAAATGACTACCATACCGTAACGAACCATCCTCATGAATCAACAAATCCGTTCGAAGTCCAGCTTCAACTTGTTCCCGAAACTTTTGCAATCTAGGGTCTTGTAATTGCGCTGCTTTGATATTCTCGATCAACGACGACTGTACTTGCAGCTGCATCAACGGTCCCGAAGAATGCGGTAGTACAATCTCCAAATCGAATCTTCGAAAGTCTTTAATAAGTTTCTTCTGTGCAGTCAACATGTGAATTGCTGGCAACCGACTAAGCGCATCCAGCACAACATTAACTTTCCCCGGATGGTACTTAAGATCAAGATCGTAGTCAGCCATCAGCTCCAACCATCTACGCTGCCTCATATTAAGCTCCTTCTGTGTGAACACATACTTCAGGCTTTTGTGATCAGTGAAAACTTCGACCCTTTCGCCCAGTAAGTAGTGTCTCCAAATTTTCAAAGCGAAAATCACAGCTGCTAGCTCGAAGTCATGAGTTGGGTAATTTTTCTCATGGGTCTTCAACTGTCTTGATGCGTAAGCTACAACCTTCCCATGTTGCATCAAAACACATCCCAACCCTTTTCCAGATGCGTCGCTGTGAATCACTAATCCTCCGGAACTGTCTGGTACGGTTAAAATAGGAGCGGTTATCAATCTCTGCTACAACGCCTCAAAAGCTGACGCACACTTATCCGTCCAGTCAAATGGTACCTCCTTGCGCGTAAGCTTGGTTAAAGGCTCATCCAAACGAGCAAAATTCTCCACGAACCTTCCGTAATATTCGGCAAGTCCAAGAAAGCTTCTGATTTCCGCAACGTTCTTCGGAATCGGCCAATATCGAACTGCTGTAATCTTTTCGGGATCAACGGCGATTCCATCCCCGGACACGACATGCCCCAAAAACTTTAGTTCTTCATGCCAAAACTCACACTTGCTCATCTTTGCATACAATTTTTCTTGCCTCAACGTCTGCAGTGTGATCTTCAAGTGTTCTGCATGCTCTTCAATACTCCTCAAGTAAACCAGAATATAATCGATGAACACCACTATAAACTAGTCCAAGAACGGTGAAAAGATTCGATTCATCAAGTCCATAAATATCGCCGGTGCATTCGTTACTCCGAAGGGCATCACTAATACTCGTAATGTCCATACCGAGTTCGGAACACGGTCTTGCAAATATCTTCTGTTTTAACTCGGACCTGATGATATCCGAACCGCAAATCCAGCTTCGAGAATACCCTCGCGCCACTAAGCTGCTCGAACAATTCGCCAATGCGAGGGGTCGGGTAATAGTCACCCAGTTTAATTCTCGATAATCGATGCACATCCTCCTTGTGCCATCTTTCTTCTTTACTAGAAGAACTGGAACTCCCAAGGTGAATTACTGCTACGAATCCAACCCTTCTCGAGTAATTCGGTAACCTGCTTCTTGACTTCTTCCAACTCCACTGGTGCCATTGGATAGTACGCCTTTGAGATTGGCGCTGCACCAGGAACAAGATCGATCGCGAACTCCATATCTCGTTTTGCGGTAAACCCGAGATGTCCTCGAACACGTCCATGAACTCTCGAAATATAGCCGGCGCTTCCTCCTTATCAACTTCCATTGATGAAAGAACATTGTTTGTCGGCCTAGCCCTAAACTCGACTGGCCCGACAGAACTGCTACCTCCAGCAAAAACAAACTCCGGATGTCCGAGAATCTGGAAATTCGCTTTCTTTGCTCTACAATCAATGTGAGCGTGGAAAGTGCCGAGGAAATCCATTCCCAAGACAATAACAAACAAAGGGATGCATCAGAATTGAATAATTCTAATGCGGGAAAGACATGAACAAGTAGGATACCTGAAACGATTTCACCTGAAGCCAAACACTGAAGAAGATAAACACGGTAAACAGGATTTAAGCTTGCGATAAAACATGAACTGGAAAGCAAGAGAAACAAGGCAATAAAACGACCATGGAACAAGGAAGTGAATCAAGATCAGGACTCCAAGTTACTTAAATAGAGTACCGCATTGTAACCATACTGCAGTTCATAGTTACAATCACATAACTCTACTCAAGTCGCCCAAATCCTAGTATCAGAATCAAGGAACAGGGAGAAGCAATAGGGAACCAAAAAGGTTTCAAGCCGAGATGCAAAGTCGTCTGCATATCGTCAAGACAAGGATCAAGAGAAAGATATGATTCAAGAATCACGATAACAAGGTGGCAGGACATGTTCCTAATCACGGATTTTACGATTCGTGTATTGGGTCCAATACCCAACTACAAAAGAATCAAACCCGTTTAACCTAAATCCTATGTCTCTGATACCAAACAAACCCTGTCATGCCCTGCTTCCTAGAGTGCGCTAAGATAGGCACGTGACAGAGCCAACCATACTACCCGTGGATAGGAAATATCCCTCCACAGTCACATTACGGCTGTAGAGATATCGAGAACAATAATAAACTATCTAACTCATGTCCATAAGCCAAAATAAACGAGTCAAGAATAAAATAATATGCGGAAGCAAAAGATCCAATAAAAAAACACCTGGAAAGTAAAACTCGATACCAACAGGATCCTCACTGCTCGGTCTAACAGCGGCAGTACTCCTGATCAGCCTACGACAAAGGTAGAGGATCTGGGCCAGGCAAAACCCAGACGTCAGTGCGTCATAACATCAATAATAATATAATCAGGGGGTAACAAGTCATTCAGGCATGAGTATGAACGGTAAAACAGGTATGACAGTAACATAAATAAGGGCAGTGAAGGGTAAGGCATAGGTGATGTGCAGTGAGTAATTTAAACTGGTCTACTGGGTTAAATACTCTCAAGTCTTTTGAAATCAATTTGATGAATCATCGATGTAACTCAATAGTATCTCGTGCGTGCCCGGGACCACGGTCTAAGACTCTCGGGCTGAATCTGAGACGTGCCGCAAGGCAGTAAAAGGTGGTATGTAACGACGAATGATGTCAGCAGCATCATCCCGGGGCTGGCCTAGCCCGTAAGACTGATCAGTAAAGATATCGAACTGTCGAGTTACAGGTCAGGTTTCATCATTGATTTCCCCATACCCCAAGTTATGTGTTCAAGTCAGGTATTGATAAATCTGGAGCTAATGCCAACACAGGATCAGGCAAGTATAGGTTTGTCTGGATAGACAACAGGAAATGTCCGTAGGGACAACAGGTCAAGATTGTTGGCATTAGTAACAAGATCAGGTAACAGGTCAAGCTGTGGTACATCAGGTCATGTCAGGTAGTGTACATGGGTCCAACCATGTCAAGAAGTGCACAGGTATCAAGTCGTATCAAGTAGTAGTGTATCAAGTCATGTCAGGGGGTGCACAAGTATCACGTGGGTGCTCATAATCAAACTATACTAAGCATGGGTACACAGAAACAAGTATGGGGTACCAATATAACAATTAAAATGGAATAATGTGATGTGGTATGCAAATAAGTATAGATTCAAACATATGGATGCACAGTTATCGATTAGGGTTAAGATTATAGTTCCAATATTAATTAGGATGCACTTTATTAAACATGGAATGTTAATATCACGGTATTATGCACTAATATGATCTAAGGATGCACTTATATATATATTAGGCGAGATGGATGCAAACGGGTGTCCGAAAGGTTATAAACTATAGCATGGTACTATGGGATGTACAAATAAGCACTATGTGATATGAATATTGGTATGAATGCATTGTAATGTAATCTACTATGTAACAAGATCAGTTTTCATGTTCTAGATCTAGAATGATATAAACGGATGCAAACGGAATATCGAAACATTATAAAACGAAACATGGGGAATTAGGTTTAAACTACAGGCATGGTATATATTTAAATAGGTATAAAAAATGAATTATATAGCATGTAGCAAGATTAACTTGCCTGGACGGATCACAGAACGGAAAGCGTACAGCACGTCGGACGTCGGTAAAAGTCGCTATGCACGCTCGCGTGTACGGAACAGGACCAGGCAATGCAAGAGAGTAACCATGCAGGTAGGGAACGTCCACCGGGTTTCTTGGGTCGTCGGCAGCGGCACGGCTCTGGCGATCATCGGAAAATACGGATTAAGAAAGAGAAGAGAAAGAAAAAGAAGAAGAAAGAAGAAGAAAGAAAGAAGAAGGGCTGGGGTTTTAAGGTGCTCTTGTATCGGGACAGATGCGAGGACAGAGAGGGTGATGACGTCGATGGGTTTTCTGGCGATGGGGTTCGACAGCAAGGCAGTAGGCTGCGGGTTGGAGCTTGGTGTAGGGTGGTCTGGAGTTGGCTCGGGGTTTTGCAGGGGAGAGGAGAGGGGTGGCGGCGAGGTGAAGGCGGGGCCAAAGGTGGAGGTGAGGTCGTGATCGGCAATGACAAGGTCGGGGATGGAGGGGTGAATAGTAGGGAGAAAGAAAATTGTTTGGTAGTGGTGGAGAGAAAAAGAGAGAAAGAAAAAGAGAAGAGAGAGAAAAGAGAAAGAGAAGAGAGAGAGAGAGGGAGAGTAGGGCCACGGCCAGGCTGGGGAGAGCTGAGTTTGTTAGGATTAGATTTTTAAATTTTAAAAAAGATTTGTAGATTAAAAATATTTTAGTTGGTTATATAATTTAAATCATCGATTAATTAATTTAATTAATTTGAATTTTGGCGAGGTACAAAAATATTCCAAAATACGCCCGGGTCGGGTCTAAAAATTCAGATTTAAAATACGAAAAATATATGCCACTTCCAAATTTTAAAATGAATGTCCGGGTAACGAAAATGCATACCTCCAAGAACGGATGCACGTACGTGCGGGTAGCCATCCAAACACGTCCGTTTCACTGAACGGGACGAGAACAAGATGCGCGGATGCTACCACCGGGTTAGGGATATCAAGCAGGCCATGTTATGCAATTTTAAAATATTTTTTGTGACTTAAAATATTATATGGTGAAAGATGCAATGTCAGATAAAATGCAAGTATGCAGTAAACATGAAATGCACAGTCTACGTAACAAGTCATGGTAATTGATAACTATGAATCAAAACAGGTTCAAGCAAACGGGTCGGGTCGAATGCAATGTAAAATGTAAAATACCATTCGCACCCAAACACGTTAAATCAATAAAATACCATAGATAAATAAATACGGAAACTGGAATTGGTATAAATGAACTAGGTTGTTACACAGCGTCACCCTGATTTGTAAAATAGCTTAAAAATAACAATCGTTCTCCAAAAGAGACGTGTCTTATACCAAAACAAAGATAATTCAATAAGATTTTCATTTTTATAAGTATCTCAGGTTGTTCCTACAAAAAGTTATGAACATTCGAAATTGAAAGTTTGCTGCTGGAATTTCCCTGGACAGCAGTTTAGAGATATTTTCATTTGCATTTTACGTTATTTAAACAATTTATTTTTCAATTAAATATTTCATAGAGTTATAGTATTCTGAGTTAGCTTCGTAAAGAACTAAAGAACGTATACTAATGATTTTTCTATGATTTATAATGAATTTTATAAGGTAAGGTGTACAGTAAATTTCAGATTTGTCATATCCGCTTTTCAACGACGTTTCATGTGTAAACTATAATATTTTCAAATGTATAACATTATAAAATGCAGATTATAAACTAATTAAAAATAATAAGAAGAAATATTACGACGATATATATTTTAAATGATATGGATGCAAACGGGTATCACATAATCGTAAAATGATAAACTAACAAGTGCGGAACATATAACTAAGCAATATGAAATGTAACTATTCAATTTGATGCAGTATATGATAGTATAGTATGTAACAAGATAAGTTTTCATGACCTAGATCTGAAATGATATGAATGGATGCAAACGGAACATCGAAAAGTTATAAAACTAAACACGGGGTGCATGATTTTAAATACGGGTATTCCATTTGTTAAAATATATGCGTCTAAAGTAATGTAGCATGTAATTTAGATTGGTTTGCATACTCTAGATCTGAAATGCACTATACAAATGTAAACGGAACGTCGAAAGGCTGTAATATGAAACATGGGATGCTTGATTTAAAATACAGGTGTGGTATTTATTTAAATAGGTATACAATGAGTTATATAGCATGTAGCAAGATTAACTTGCCTAGACGGAACAGGAACGGATGTTTACGGAACGTCCTTCGTCGGCGAAATGTCGCAACGCGCGCACGGTACACGGAACGGTTCCAAACAACGCACGAGGGTGATCACGCAAGTCAGGTACGTTCACTGGATCACTCGGATCATCAGCGACGAGCACGGCACCGGCGGTGATCACCGGAATCAAGAAACAAGATCAAGAAAAAAAAAGAAGAAAGAAGAAGAAGAAGTAAGAAGAAGAGGCTGTGTATTAAATAAGGAAAGAAAAAATGAAATAAATAAAATATGTATAAATATATATATGCAGAGGAGAGAGGGGGGGTGTTTAGTTTGTTAGGAAATTAGTTTAGATTTAAATTTAAAAAATCTTTTATTAGTTAACTAAATTTTAATTTGTATCAATTTATAAAATTAATATTATATAAATAAAATTTAATATTCTGGTAAATACAAATATAGTCCAAAATATGCCCGGGTCGGGTCTAAAATTCAGTTTTAAAATATGAAAAATATACATGTCGACCAAAATAAAAAAATGAATGTCCGAATAACGAAAAAAACATACCCCCAAGAACGGATGCACGCACGTGCGCGTAGCCATCCAAACAATTCTGTTTCACTGAACGGGACGAGAAAAAGATGCGCGGATGCTACTATGAAGTTAAGGGTATCATGCAGGCCATGCAATGTATTTTAAAATATTTTATGTGATTTAAAATGTTATATTGTAAACATGCAAATGCCAGATAAAATGCCAGTATTCAAGATGTATAAATTAAAATGAAAGTGCACGAGTCCATGTAACAAGTCAGGATAAATCATAAACATGAATCAAGACTGGTTTCAAGCATGCGGGTCCGGTCGGATGCAAATAAAAATGTCAAATACACTATTTGCACCCAAAACACTATAAATCAGGAAAATACCATAAATAAAGAAATACATGAACTAGAACTGGTATAAATGAACTAGGGTATTACAGTAGCAATAAAAATTTTCTTCGGTTTCATCGAATTGCGCTCTACCATCTGTTTATGAAGGATGCTCGTGAGATATCTCTACTCGCATCGTTGTGTTTTCATGTCAGGTTGGCCGTCTGTCTAGCGATCGTCCGTCGAGTTGATTTCGATCACTTGCCGACGAGCATGCCAAGCGCTGTCGAGGAGGTATCCCCATGGGCCCCGAAGTCGAGGGGAGATCGTTTAGACTTGGATAGACTTGATGCCCCTCACTAGGGTCTCGGATCCTCTGCGGGTGATGGGCAGAGCGCTGTTCGCCGTATTTGTGCCGAGTGTGAGTGGGAGGCTGCCCTGCAGCCCCATGGGGGGTGCCATCTTTTGACTTCTGGCAATGCGAGTATCGATCACCAGCCGGGGATGACCGAGCAGGGTAGCTGCTCGGTTGCCTCTTGCGAGGGCTCTGATCCTTCAGGACGGGGATCGAGCGGGGTTACCGCCCGACGCCTCTTTGCGAGGACTTCGGTCGAAACCTGCCAAGGACCCTTGGCTGGGCAGGTTTTCTGCCCGGTGCCTCTTGGCGAGAGCTTTTGTCCTGACGGATAGCCGAGCGAGGGATCCTCAGGCTCGACTGCCTCTGGGAGGGCTTTCTGATCCCTGGCGTTGCGGTAGGGGAGCTACCCGCCAGGGACGACCGAGCAGTGTAGCTGCTCGGTTGCCTCTTGCGAGGGCTTTGATCCTTAGCGTTGGAGGGGCTGTAAGAAGCCCACAAAGGAAGACCGGGCAGTGATACTGCGCGGTTGCCTCTTGGCGAGGGCTTTGACCTCTGGCGTCGTGGGTACGCAACTACCAGCCTGGGATGAACGAGTGGGGTAGCCGCTCGGGCGCCTCTTGCGAAGGCTTTGATCCCTGGCGTCGCGGGTAGGGAGCTACCGGCCTGAGTTGACCGAGCAGGGCAGCTGCTCGGTTGCCTCTTGCGAGGGCTTTGATCTTTTAGGACGGGGACCGAGCAGGGTTACCGCCCAGTGCCTCTTGGCGAGGACTTTGATCTCTGTCGGTTGTGGTAGGAAGCTACCAGCCGGGGATAGCCGAGCAAGGACTCGACTGCCTCTGGGAGGACTTTGGACCTTGGCACGGGAGGGGCTGTAAGAAGCCTACCAAGGACCCTTGGCCGGGCAGGGTTACCGCCCGGTGCCTCTTGGCGAGGGCTTTTGTCCTGAATGATAGCCGAGGGAGGGATCCTCGGGCTCGACTGCCTCTGGGAGGGATTTCTGATTCCTGGCGTTGCGGTAGGGAAGCTACCCGCCAGGGATAGCCGAGCGACGGTTGGGCTCGACTGCGTCTGGGAGGAATTTCTAATCCCCGGCGTTGCGGTAGGGAAGCTACCCGCCAGGGGTGACCAAGCAGGGTAGCTGCTGGGTTGCCTCTTGGTGAGGGCTTTGAATCCTGGTGTTGCGAGCAGGGAGGCTACCGGCCAGGTATAGCCGAGCAGGGTAGCTGCTTTGGCTAATTCTTCGCGAGGTGTGGCCCGACCATCCAGCTGCAGGCATGGGGAATAGGAATGGTCGCGGCGACAGTGCGCGTAGCATGTGCATTGAATGCGGGGGGAGGCGAAGCGCTAGGGGCGCGTTGCTTCAATTCCACCAGAGAAGGCTTGATGACCGCCACGTGGCAGCGACTTTTCGTGTGAAAGCGGGCGTCTGTTGAGCTGCGCAGTGGGCTATAAAAGGCTGAAGCAGTACTGGTCCTTCCATCCTTCATAAACAGATCGTCGAAAATGCAAGACTTTCCGTTTACCATCCCCGACATCATCCACTTCGAAGACGTTTACCTTTACGACCAGAACTGTACCGAGGACACGGTGCAGCTGGTCTATGGGAGCATTGAGGACCATTTCGGCCGGCTGCTCCCCCGACGCTCCTCCCTGCTGCAGCTGCTGATGTACTCCATCTGGAGGGCGGCGTCGGGGCTTTACAACCCCTTGTCCGAGCAGCTCTATGACGAGGCCATGGGCAAGCTGCGGTCTCTGAGGCGCTTCGGCCTGATCTCCGTGAACCGGCTGGCCCGCTCAGAGGCGCTTGTCCGCGAGTGCTACGAGCTGAGGCTTGGGATCGACGCGCGCGGCGGCAACCGGGGGCAGAGGTTAGACCTCACGAGGCCCCGGCTAGCGGAGATCTTTACCGAGTACCACGAGCAGTGCTCGTTGCACCCCCTTTCCCCACTGTTGTAATTTCCTTTCCTTTTTGCGTGTATAGCTGAGGAGCCCATAATACCTTTTGAATAAACAAGGTCTTACTTTCTTTCTCGCAATCTTCCATTGATCTTTATTAAATTAACAGTAGATCCTAGGAAGAGTTTACATTGCCCTAAAAGAAAGGTACAGTCTAGTAGATGATTTTATTGGCTCGGCCCGAGCTTCCCGGGGGACTGTGGGCCTCCGTGCTTGGCACAGGGTACGGGGTTCCCTGAGTTCCGTGCTGGCCGTCCGCCGAAACGAGCATGATCTGACCGATGGTCATATCAGCGGGAGGGAAATGCTGCTCCTGCTCGCGGTCGGCCTGCCGTTTGTCCCTCAAGTATGAGGCGAGGTGTCCCGATCGGATGAGCTCTTCGATGTAGTCCCTGAGTTGCTTGCAATCCTCCGTGGTGTGGTCCAGTGTCCGATGGAAAGCACAGTAAGGGCCCCGGGTTCGCTTTGCAGCCTGACGCGGGATCGGAGGGAACTTGAAGTACCCCTCGTTCTGGGCCTCCTCTAGCAATACAGTGAGGGAGACGTTGAGGGGGGTATACTCCTGGAACTTTGGGTGGTAGGGCTGCTGACGCTCCGGCCTCTCCTCCCGAGCCCTCTTCTTCTGGTCGGATCGTTCTGCTCAGGGGAGTTTAGCGTTCACCTCAGACTCCAGCTGAACCTCGCGCTCGGTCCACGCCTTGACCTCGGCCATGGTTTTAGGTTGCGCCAACGCGAAGTAGCGTAACCACTCCTTGTGCCTCAAACCAGATCTAAGCGCCGTGATGACGGTCTCGTCCCGGTGCTCAGGCACCTCGAGAAGTGTTGGAGATAGTGCCCTCAAAGTCAATTATTGGATCGCAGGTAGGTGATTGCAATGATTGAGGCAGGACCTATACCGATATGACAGTCTTGCTCGAGATGATAGTATGCTATCTGGTTTGTATTTATCATCGTATATATGCTTTAGTTCACTATTGCATGATGATAGAGCCCATAGGATTCATGCTTGACTACCAGCAGTATGATGGCGATCATATACGTGGGAGATGGGGTCTATAAGCACATCCTTAAAAGTGTCCTTAGTCGTAGGAGTTTCGAGACAGGGCATCGATACTCCAGAGTAGACTAGTGTATACAGTTGAGACCCCGTCGAGGGGCGGTGGCCGGTCTCACAAGCCACTGGTGTCAGTTGGTTCACCTAAGATGTATACAGGTACTCATTAGGTTATGAGTACACCGGACAGGACTCGCCGGGAACATGCTAGTTGGTATTATACATATCGTCAGATAGCAGTTCCCTGGTGACATGTGTACAGGTTAGTTTGTCGACCTGAGATCGTCATTTGTCTCGTGTGAGTTCCTACTGTTCTTTGATTCCTACCCTACTACGCTCAAAGGAGTTGTGCAAACAGGTATTTTTTGGGTACAGTCCCGAGCCACATGGAGGCATTGAGCGGATCGTCGGGGATTCGTCTCTCCCGGTATTGGGGGTTGATGTCGCGCAGTGCACGGGTGGCCATCACTAGAAATCCTTGGCCAAGGTAGTGGAGAATTATTGATTTGGATCAGTAGTTTCTCAGGTGGTGATGGGCTTCATACCGACACGATTTATCGCGTTATTAGGGGTCTGACTTTATCCACCCCCCTAAACTCAATATGCGATACTCTTTAGACGAACGGACCGGACTGTATATACATTGTCACTGTCAGGCTCAGTAGGGTTTATAGATGAGTTCGCTCGTCAGCTTCCCTTCCAATCAATACATAGGCAAACGTTACGTACAGCTCGTACCTCTGACGTGCTAGAGGTTATACCCAGTGCCAGTGTGTTGATGAGTCATTAGAGTCCCCCACAAACACTTTTCCAAGTTCGGGCGAAATGTTGTAGAGGCCGTATGGTTTTGTGGTAAGGTTCGGAAAATGCACGTGCGTTTTCGCACGTGTCATTTTTCGGGCAGATAATACTGGTAGGCTTTGGTTTAAGCCAGATCCCAGTATTATACTGTGTAGATATAATATCTTTGTCTTAGATGCATTTGTATTCGGTCGTAATACAAATGCGGGTATGGTTATACTGATACGGGGTTATCCTGAAATTCGTTTCAGGATCACTTTTGGAAGTTGCCAGTTTCCAGTTTTCTATCAGCCGTATTTTGACATTCGGTTAAATGTGGATTTGTCTTTTCGTCTTGAGGGTGAGTCATCGTGTATGGAAGCTTCATGATTAGTGACTAGGTTAGTGACTCATTCTTTAGCATTAATGAGTTGATGACTAGGCTTCATGATTCATGCTTTTACATTTAATGTCTTTTGATGATTCATTCTTTCATTAATTGTGTTGATAACTATCATATTGTTATGGTCACCACTTGAAGCTCCTACACTCACCCTCTCCTTGCTATAAGTGGCCGGCCCCTTCTTCAAGGGTGATGATGGATTCATTTTTGAGAAAAAGATACAAGAAATTTAGTGTATGGAAATTTCATAGCCCAATTTCCATTTACCCGATTCCAATTGGCAACTTCATTAACCGTTCGTCCATAGCCTTGGACGTAACGAGACAAAGTGTTCTACTCATTCTTTACTTCATCTTGGTCGTCTCTTTTAGCAAACTTGACAACCGAGTTACCTCGGTTCAGAGGCGGGAGCCCGTTCAAAGATCCGTCGACGTGGTGCCACCTGGGCGAGAAGACTGGAGATTCAGGATATCGGAGCAGCCGCAAAAAAGCGTGGGATGATGGTTGAAGACCGAAGGACTCGGATCGTTCGGTATAACATTTCTACCCACTTTGTTGTTTGTTAGTTTAGCTTTAATGGCAGATCCGGGTTACGGTACGCGATAGCGCCAGTTTCTAAAAAGTTTTTGTTCTGCATTTGGTGTCTGTTAGACGGCCGGCGCGCTACCGTGGACTTACAAGAAGGGCGTTGTAGAAACGGGTAATGTAGGCCTTGAACGTTTCCTTGTCCCCACTCTTAACTGTGAAGAGGTAGTCGACCGTGCGCTTCTGTCGACGGTTCCCGACGAAATGGCCGAGGAACTGGGTAGCCAGCTCGTCGAAGGTCGAGATTAAGCGGGGCTCGGGCCCCCGGAACCAGTCCCGACCTGCACGGATGAGGGTAGCCGGGAAGGCCCTGCACTGGGCGGCGTCGGAGTGGTCCTGGAAGCTCATCCCCACGGTGAAAGCGTCCAAATGGTCCTTCGGGTCGGTTTTCCCGTCGAACAGAGAGACCTTTGGGGGCTTGTTGCGCGAGGAGATGTGGACGGCGAGCAATTCCTCGGTGAACAGCTTTGTGAGCGAATTGGAGGCGTACTTAGCCCCGTCGCTCGAGAGGTGGGCCTCCCGGCGCATGCCCTCGATCTTCTTCTCGAGGGCGTCGAGCCGACCGTGGTATCCCGAGGAATCGGCGCCTTGGGATCCCTGGCTTCCGCTGCGGGTGACCTGCGTATGGGAGCAGCCCCGGTTCCTCTCGATGAGGTGCCTTACATCCTTGGGCAAGGTGGCTCTCGAGCCGCCGACGTAAACCCTTTCAGTGCGGCCCCGTCGAGGAGGGTGGTGTCGACCATGCCTATGGACAGGCGAGGTGACTGACATCTCCTCAGGGGGATAAGGGTCGTGAGGAGGCTCGAGGCGAGGCGTTCTGGCGGCGGACCTTGGTGTGGAGCCGTGGGGCTCCCAGCGGGCCTCAGGGAGTACCGGCGCGAGAGATCTGTGGCCATGAGTCGTGGCCTGCTGGTGGTCAGCCGTCCCGACAGGGGCAGAGCCTTCTGGAGGCGGTGGAGCGGCGATCTGGGGCCCATGCCCGGCCGCTTGGACGCAGACGAGCGCCTCCATGAGGGACTGTAGTCGATCTATCCGGTTGGCGAGGGCGTTGATGATGGTCGCTGGAGGAGGCTCATCCACGCCTTCGGTGAGTGGAAGGTGGCGGCTGGTACCGGGATCTTCAGGATGGTTGCTCACCATGCGGGCGGAGATCGGAAGGCCAACTTTGTTTTTGTGGAGTTTGGTTTCCCACAGACGGTGCCAACTAATGAAGGTCCTTTTCGGGTCTCCGTCAGATGTTGTCTTCCGTTGATCTCCCGGTGGATTTTGGTGATGATCTTTTGTTGCGTGTGGATCTCAATGGGTTTTGGTGAGATTGGTGATTTAAGGGGTTTTAGCGCCGAATACCTGGAAAGAAGTCCCGGGGTGGTTTGGTACTACCGAGGACCCTCCGACGATCAAGTTAGTGCTAGATCCGGGCAAAGTAACGGCTCAGAGGAATAAAAAAATGGATTACTTGACCCCTCTGTAATGGGGGTTTATATAGCGGTGATGGTACGCAGCAACAGGCGCGAGAATCTCGCCAGCAGTTGCGCTCCCGACATCATGCTCGCGTAGAGAGCGGATCGCCCATTAATGGGAATCGCGGAGGCGTGGGATGTTGCTGGCGGAGAATCCGCGCATGGCGAGATTCGCGGAGCGGCGGTTATGCCTGTGAGCGGTGAATCTGGTCGGAGGTACCGAGGAAGACGACCTCGGCTAGGGAGCTCGGAGATGAGCAAGAGGGCCGAGGAGTCCTGGTCCTGTGGCAGCTCGGGACGAGCTGGGGAGGTCGAGGAGGCCAACTTGCCGAAGGCCCCGAGGAGGGCCAGCTTGTGCTTGTGGGTCGGGTACAGGGGTTGCCTGGTCGGCCCCTGTGGCCCTTCCTTCTGAGTCTTGGGACACGTCATCTGCCACGTGTCCAGATTTTGGAGACCGCCAATATTGAGCATCATCAGTAAGGGAGCCAATCAACAAATTAAGGTGTCATAATAATGTGGATATTGAGAAAATAGATTACTAAATATTTCTCATTTCTTTAATACTTTCATTTTCATTAAAAGGACACAAGCTACAAATTTGAAGTTGCTATAATAATAGAGACGAGAGATTATCACCTCTCCAACTTCCTATGTTTCTTTATTTCTCTGTGCTGTTCTTACTTGATGCATGCAGAAATTTTAGGAGCTGCATGGCCTTTATGATTGCATTTAGCCTTTTCTGTGTTGCATAACAAAAGAACCTCTAAAGTTCTAATCAAAATCGTTATCCGACTAGAAGATGACTTCTTCAACTATCAAATGTGTGGATGCAATTAAGACATACCGTGCAAGGTTAAGCCCCAAACAACCAGTATCTTGGCTGTGCAGAGAATATCACACACGACTTACAACATGACATATTTCCCGAATATACAAGCTATGCTAGAAGGAACTTAATAAAACACTGCCATGCCTGAGGCTATTCTGTTTCCTGCTGCTTCTACGATTCCTGTATCGCCGAATATATAGTCCTTCCTTTAGGAGAGAACGGAATGGATCCAAATAGACTATTGTCTGAAATTAACGGATTGGATGATACTGGGTGATTCCACGCTTAGAGGGTAGCTTCTGTTGTAAATATATCGACGGATATAATTCACAAATGAATCGGTCATCACAATAATACCGCAGCAGAAAAATGAATCGTGTGTTTTGCGATCGAGCGGAAAAGATTGCCGACGATGAACAAATAATACAAATACGAAAAGAGCACACCAAACACCAAGTACATAACATATACCCAGGTTCGGCCACAAACTGGATCTAATCCTACAACCGCAACGAGAACTTCCACTATAGAAAGTATTATACAAGATTTACACCGACTCCGATCAAGCCCCAAAATAAATCCCTCACAAGTCTCTCTCTTTCTCTCTGTTGGCAGTAAATGTAGACACCTCACCGAATGAGCGATTTGCAAATTTACCCTTTTAACCCTGCATCATTTTCTACATTACAACCCTGCATTCTCATCATGCCAAAACATTCGCATCATGTCATTCATCTCATTTTTACATAAAAATAAAGATTTTTTCGATATTGCCCATTTGAAAACCAAATATTTTCGAAAACCCCACCCACATATGTCTATTTGCCTATAACCCATTCGAAAATCTTACTCCAACTAAAAACCCGTTTTGGTTCGCTTTGCATTGGTCAACATTTTTTGACTGTCTAAACCTGTTGTTTGATGAGATAATTTGATGAGATAAAAAGACTGAAATACCCCAAATAAAAACATAAAAACTACTTCTTCTTTCTCACTGGCTTCCATCACCGGCGCCACCCCTGTCCCGACCTACGTGTTCTGCGGCCCCCACTTCGCCCCTCCACCTGCTGCCGCTGCCCCTCACCATCTTCATTACCCTCCATCCCCTCATCGCCCCTCACCCTCACCATCATCGCCGCCCCCGATCATCATAATCTCCCCTTGCCACATGAAATTGACGATGGGGATGAAATTGATGATGATGATCTCCAATCAACTCTCCCCCCTCTCAATCCTCTTCTTCCCTTCTTTCTCCTCGTCATCACCGGAGCCGCCCCTGCCCTGACCCCGGTGGCCCCCACCTCGCCCCTCCACCCGAAGCCGCTGCCCCTCACCATCACCCTCCGACCCCTTACCCTCACCATCACCGTCGCCCCCTCATTATCATCTTCCCCTGCGCACTACCACCAGCACATTCCACCATCACCATCACATTCCACCACCATCACAAACTAAGAATGACCATCAGCCATCACCATCACCATCACCAACACATTCCACCACCATCACATTCCACCCACTGCCACAAATTGAGAATGAGAAGAGGGAAAACTCGAAGGAGGTGTCGATGAGGAGCTCGAGAGGCGAGGATGAACGCAGCGATCTCGAAGGAGGGCTCGACCTCGATGATACCGATCTGAATGATCTCGAGCAGATGAGGGCCGCTGAGCTTGAGTTGAGGCCGGTGGATCTACAAGGGATGAGGCGGTGATGATGATGGAGGTTGGGCAGCGATGAGGAGCTCAAGCAAGTTGACGGAGGTCGTTGCTCATTGACGTAAGGCCGATGGATCCAGACGTAGTCGTCGTTGGGAGAGAGGACCTCCATCACTCGTTCGGCGAAGACTTTGTTGGCGCCGAGGTAAGCCCTGAAGAGGTCTCGATCAAATCGATGAGAGGTGAGGGATAAGGTAAGAAGGTAATGGAACAGAGGCTAGAGGTGGTGCTTGCAAAAACCATGGTAGAATCTGTGGTGAAGATCGGGGGGCAAAAATATAGAGATGCAGCGGAAGCGCTCATAGAGGACGTCGGCGACGTCGTCGTGCTCGGAGGGGTCCACCTTGGCATGAGGGTGCTGACGTGGAGGTTCTCAGAGGATTGGGGGAGGCCGGAGCGCAGCTGCAGGGCCAGGGCATCGCCATCCCACTCAAAGTGTCACCGCCTGCAACCGCCGCAGGGTCAAGCTCAGATTCCGTGAGATCGTCAGTTTTGAAGAAGAAAAGAGAGAGGAGAGAGGAGAGAGAGAGATGGGGGCATTTTGGTCTTTTTACCCTTCTGTCTAACCATGGTGAAGGGTTATCTTCATAAAAGCCTATGGGAGCAGCATATCTAGTTGATGGAGAATTTTCGGGTGGTTTACAGACAAATAGTCATATGTGGGTGGGGTTTTCGAAAATATTCGATTTTTAAGAGGGAAATATCAAAAAAACCCTAAAAATAATTGTTGGTGTACACAAAGGCAGTTTAAGTGCATGGTTCAAGGTTCGTCCAAATGGACGACATACCCTTCTCGAAAATGTCCGAAAATCCGTATCTCATAAATTCTTGTACGACTCATCGTGAGAAGTTTTGTAGAGTTTTTCTATGATTTATCATGAATTACCAAAGCAAAAACTTCAAATTAACATATCAAATGCATCGAGATTTGCATTAAACCCCTTGAACTTTCAAGAATTTCCCAAAAATCACTTCCAACCAATTGATTAGTAT
Source organism: Agapanthus africanus (assembly GCA_030015575.1). Lineage (NCBI taxonomy): Eukaryota > Viridiplantae > Streptophyta > Magnoliopsida > Asparagales > Amaryllidaceae > Agapanthus > Agapanthus africanus. The sequence continues at coordinate 24,292,927 of CM057338.1, read as the reverse complement.
TTTCATGATATGATCATCACATTTGACTATGTTATATCAATTGGGACCATTTCCGATTGGCAATTTCATCCGGAACCCGTTAATCTCCCTAATCACCCTTTAATCGTCATTAACGGTTCCGAATTTTTTTATCTCGTAATTTTTTGAACCAAATGATGTCAAAATTTTCAGATCATCTCAGTATGATTGTCACGCCCGCTTCCCAAAAGAACGGTAATGGGTATGTGACGAGGCCCGCGACGTGTTTATTTCGACAAGGTCATTTCCCGGAATAAATACGCTAAACATAGTATAAACAATGTAACAACATGACAAGAATTAACAAGAGAATTAAAATTCAACTTACATTCAACTTTTACAAATTTCAAAGTACAAATACGATGTCTGAAACAAAAGAATGTACAATAACAGGAAAGTACCTAAACAGCGGCAGACTGAATAAAAAGCTGAAGAAAACCACAGGTCAGTCTGTGCTGCAAGCTGGGAGTAGTCCTCCGGAATCAACTCAATTTCCTTGGTCTTTAGATCACCCGACGAACATTCCAAGGATAGAAGAAACAAAGAGAAATGTCGTCGGCGAACTAGCGCACGGTAAGTGTCCAAAAAGTATGACAGGTAAAATGTGATAAACGACAGGTATGCAAGAAAAACATGAATCTAGTGAAACAGTGAACGGGTAAAGGTGTCAGTTAGACATGAGTATTGTAACGACTCTGATTTTACTGTACGATTTTTTTAAGTTAATGTACAGAATGGAGTTTGCAAGCCTGACTATAATTTAAAAGTTATTTGTGTTTAAGAACAACAAGAAACAACTTGTAGCTCATTGGTAAAGCCTTTGCATTGCTGTGACGTAGCCTCTGTGTCGAATCCAATCAGCCACATATTATTTTTCTTTTAAACTTTTTGGAAGCCCAAAAGTTTACACGTGTACCGCACATAAGAAATGAAAAGACAGAAAAACAAACATGTGCAGAATTATATTAACAGCGAGTAGAACACTTAGCAATCATCCGACGGCTCCCCTCAAACATTTGGTAGGCGAGATCCCCTTATGGGCCGGTGGCGACGGGTGACCCGTGAGGAAAAGTCCCCGTGCTTTGCACACATGTCATTTCCCCTACCCCCATTACCCCTGCACTGTTTGTTTTCTCTGCAATTTAATAGAGAATCCAATTTTCCAATTAATCCAATTTTAAATGCATTTTAATTCATTCTTTCAAATCCAAAACCCTAATTCCACACTATAAATACAACCCCATTGTAGGATGTTTTTCGTCACCCTATTAAAATAGGAATACACGTCGCTTGTCAGGCGTATTACAGATTCCCCCTGCCTAGAGTAAGCTGGGGTTTATTGATTATGGGGAACCGAATCTCAGACAGCCGCGGACTAAGCTGTCATTAATCACCCCTCGCCTTTGGAGCGAAATAACCTCCGATTGACGGGTCAAACTGATCATGCGAACTCAATGTGCAGTGTGCGTGTGTTGTGTTTTGAGGGGTCTTGGGTATATCGGGGGCTTCGCAGAGTTTACGGGGATCCCGCTACCCGGATAGCGGGTTAGGGGTCAAGGGGGCTAGCAGCCCTCTTGTAGGGTGCGGGCATCGCCCCGTTAGAAATTTTTTCTAACGAGGGAAAGTGTTGTGGAGTGTGTATATATATAAAAAAAGGGAAATAGCGAGCCTCACATGCCCGACGGGCGGGCGCTAGCGAGAAAAAGGGGCTTAGCCCCCATACCGGGAGTTGTACTCCCAATTAACTTTTGGAGTTAAACTCTTAAAAGAAGGACAAAGGGGCTTAGCCCCTGCAGCGGGAGTTGTACTCCCAATTGACTTTTGGAGTTGAACTCCTAAAAAGAAAGATTTATTATTATTATTATTATTATTATTATTATTATATATATATATATATATATTGTGGAGTTAAACTTCTAAGAGATTTTTGGAGATGATGAAAGGGGGCCCCTTTCTTCTCCCTTGAGCCCTAAATCTTCTCTTGAGCCTTGGATCTTTCCCAAAGTAGGATTTTGGAGATGGGTCTCCTTCTTCCTCCTCTCTGTTGGCTGGATCTTGGAGGAAAGAGGGCGAGACTTAAAAATCTCCCTTTTTAGGGATTTGATGGAAAATCTGAGCTCCCCTTCAAGGGTTTTATGGTGAAAAACTGTTTCTTTTTGGAAAAAGAAGAGTTAAGCTCTTGATTTAATTCAAAAAGGGAAGAAATGTATAGAACCTTGAGAAAGGAGAAGGAGGCACAGAACCCCTAGCTTTTGAGGGGAATGAATTATTCTTCATTTCATCATCATGTTGCCTTATATAGGCTTACAAATTTACATTTAGCCTCTTGAGCTTTACAAAATGGTATTTTGCCCATCCCATACCTCATGTGCTCATTTCTTCCCCACATGAGCCAAAATTTGGTTTTATGACGGTTTTTCTTACATTCAATCATAAAAATTATATCAAAATTATTTATTACATAATTTTCATTTTGGCATGGGAGAGGCCGGCCGCGGGGCTCGACTTGGGCATGGGCCCACTTGACCTGGGCTTGGGCCCGCTTACTTGGGGTTGACTTTGATTTTGACTTAGTCAACCGGGGTGTAATTTTTGACCCCAACAAGGTGTCCCCCATCAATAAATGCACACCGCGTATATGAGTTGTGTGCATGAAATTGATGGATCTTGTTCCGCAGAAATTTGAGTTTGAGGTGGAGCGTCATTCCGGGGGCGGAGCATCTTTCCGGGAGCATGATTCCTGGAGCCGGAGTATTATTCCGATTTGCGGAGTATAATTCCAGGGTCGGACCGTCATTCCGAAGAGCGGAGCATAATTCCGGAGGTCGGAGCATCATTCCGATGTGCGGAGTATAATTCCATGGTCGGAGCATCATTCCGAAGAGCGGAGCATAAATCTAGGGGGAGATGTATTCTGAGACGAAGCATAGTTTGGACGCAGGGTTCCGAGGCGAAGTATAATTTCGAGACGGGACGGGTGTATCCTGAGACAAAGCTTAATTCCAGCGCAGGGCAAACATTATGAACGAAACATAGTCCCGATGCAGAGGTTGATTCCGAGTTGAAGCATAATTCCGACAGGGAAGGTAGATACTCCAGGGCGAAGGATAATTCCAACACGGGGTACATTCTGAGACGAAACATGATTCCGATGTAGAAGTTGTTGGTTGATTTGATTCCGAGGCGGAGCATAATTCCGACAGGGAGGTCAAATACTCCGAGGCGAAGCATGATTTCAACACGGGGTACATTCTGAGACGAAACATGATTCCGACGCAGAGATTGTTGGTTGACTTGATTTCGAGACGGAGCATAATTCCGACGGGGAGGTCGTTGGTTGACTTGATTCCGAGACGGAGCATAATTTCGACGGGCGACGGGGAGGTCGTTGGTTGACTTGATTCCGAGATGGAGCATAATTCCGACGGGGAGGTCGTTGGTTGACTTGATTCCGAAGCGGAGCATAATTCCGACGGGGAGGTCGTTGGTTGACTTGATTCCGAGGCGGAGCATAATTTCGATGGGGAGGTCGTTGGTTGAATTGATTCTGAAGCGGAGTATAATTCCGACGGGAAGGTCGTTGGTTGACTTGATTTGATTTGGGAGTTTCTGATCCGTCCAGCGGGGCTTTTGAGCCCGAGACCTGAAATTTGGGTTTTTGTTCAGCGTCAGCATCGCTATACTGGAATATGGTACCAGGAGCGAATTTTCATTTGCCGTGGAGAATATGGGATTTGTGTTGACATCAGCATCGCTACACTGGAATATGGTACCAGGAGCGATTCATCATTTGCCATGAGAGGATTTGAGAATTTTGGTTTTGGTTTGGCATCAGCATCGCTACACTGGAATATGGTACCAGGAGCGAATCATCATTTGCCATGAGAAGATTTCCCTCGTTCCTAGTTTAATGACTTAGGGGCCATCTGTTTTCAGTTTAACGACTTAGAGGTCATTTGTTCCCAATTTAAAGACTTAGGGGTCTATTGGATCGAAAGTTTGGAACTTTGGAGTTAAAGTAGGCATCAGCGCTGCTAATACTGGAGCACAGGTTCCAGGAGCAATTCATCATTTACCTTTGCCTGTTGGGGAGCGATGGCTTAGGAGACAGGTTTAAGTCCTTATTCCCTAAGGCTTTTCAATTTTATGAGCCGTAAGGGCCCTATAAAAGCATTTTCTCCCTATAAGTCGAAAGGATCTCGTAAGCGTATTTTTTCCTTAGGAGTCGTGGGGACCCCCAAGTGTGTTTTTCCTTTGTGAGCAGTAAGGATCCCACGAAGGTGTTTTCTTACGAGTCGAGAGGATCTCGTAAGTTTTGTTCTCCTCATGTATCGCGAGGACACATAAGTGGGTCTTCCTAAATGGAGCATAATTCCAATGGCGGAGACTGGCCGCGTGACTGGTAATTGCAGTGGGGCATAGGTGTGATGAGGATTATTTGTGCCCGTAGATTGTATACGGTAGTCCGTCTGGGGATCGGCCGTAGGGCTGGGAGAACTTTGGTTGGTGTCTGCATCGCTGCACTGGAATATGGTACCAGGAGCGACTCATCATTCGCCATTTGGGGATTTGGATTTTGGTTGGCGTCTGCATCGCTGCACTGGAATATGGCACCAGGAGCGACTCATCATTCGTCATTTGGGGATTTGGATTTTGGTTGGCTTCTTCATCGCTGCACTGGACTATGGTACCAGGAGCGACTCATCATTCGCCATTTGGGGATTTGGAATTTGGTTGGCGTCTACATCGCTGCACTGGAATATGGCATCATGAACGACTCATCATTGGCCATTTGTGTTCTTTTACCGCGATCGCTCTATCATTTCAGCTTTTCTTATCGCGAAGGTCGCGATTGCCCTATCATTTCGGCTATTTATTCGCGGTTGCCCCATCATTTTGGCTTTTTTTATTTACACATTTTTTACATCCTCTGTTTAACGACCTAGAGGTCGAATGTTCCCAGTTTAACGATGTGGTGGTCCTGTGTGTTTGCTTATCTCAGCTCCTCGAACTTTGATCTTGGTGGAGCTGTGTTGATAACCATAGCTTTGTGGCTTGTCGGTACATCCGAGAACTGTGAGGTTTTTCCAAGGTTGGATTGGTTCTCCACCCAATCTTTGAAAATATAGCAGTCTTCAATGGTATGACTCACCATTCTATGATATGGGCAATATATGGGATTACCGATCATGTTCATTTCATGTGGCCTCTTTGGAATAGGCAGTTGCAGATCGTTGTTCAAGACGTTCTCGAATATTTTGCGGACTTCATCCCTCCTGAAGGAGTATACTTTCTTCTTTCTCTCTATTAGAGTAGGTGCCTTTCCTGATGCTGGACCATGAGATCGATCAGTCTTTGGTTCGCCTGCTGTCCGCTTAGGCCATTTAGTGTACGTATCGGAGAGACTGGAAGCTGATCATGGCCGTTTTTCGCAAACGTGTTCCGCTTTTGGGCTGGAGGGAGTATCGGTTGGCTGCTTCTGGATATCAATCCCTGGCCCATGAACCAAAATTTGATTTTGCTGTAATTGCAATCGGGAGACTTAGGTCGTGAGATCTGCCACGATGTTTGCCAGCTTGTCGACTTTGGAATGGACCTTGGCCGTCTTCTCGTCCTTGTCCTGAAGATGCCTTTGAAGCCATTGGAATAACGCTTGTTCTATAGTTTTGGGCATGACAACGGGGTCATCCTTACCGCCTGAGCTTGATTCCGTAAGAACCACGGGTTCCTTTGGCTTAATGGCCTGAATGGGCTCTTCATCAGTTAGACCGAGCCGATAGTGGGTAGCAACAGCCGCGTCATTGTCATGGGTACGAGGCGTAGGAGGACTTGTTCTTCTGGGCTCTACCATGTATATCGTATGGGTTGTGTACCCGTCTATCGCTTCTTCGTTGGCAATGTTGCTCGTTTGGCTCTTAGCTTGTTGCCTTGGTCCACTCTTTTCAGAGAAAGGCGACCAAGGCAGATGTCTGAGAGAATCAGGTTGCCGAAGGGCTTCGGTCTCCGTTTGTATGAAATTAGCGGTCGCAACTTGACTGTTTGTTAACACACATTTAGAAAATTCTATCTCTTCTGTCCTATATTGTTTTTCGACCCAATCTTTGAAAATGAAGCAGTCCTCAATGGCATGACTTATCACTCTGTGATAGGGGCAATATTTGGGGTCGTCAGTCATATTCACTTCTTGCGGTCTCTTTGATTCTGGCAATTGTAGACCGTTTCTTAGGGCATCCTTGAATATTTTACGAACTTTTTCCCTTCTAAAGTAATAGACCTTATCCAGCTTCTCTTTCAGTGAAGATTCTCCTCCCTCTCCAAACACTGGCTTCCGAGACTGGTTGGCATTAGTCCCGCTCATCCTTCGCTTATTTCGGTTAGCCGAAGAGTTAAAAGATTCAGCATCGTCGAAATTTCCACCTTCGCGATTATCGTCATTTCGGTTTCTCCGGGACCTATTGTTATTTTGAGAATCAGAGGAGGACTCCTGCTTTGAGCGCTCCAAAATCTAAACTTTCCTGGTCAGCTCTTGGAATGTTTTAAGATCTGCGGTGCATAGAAACGGGGCCATCCAATTATTGAGATTTCCGACAAGGAGGCTGACAGATTGGTCCCGCTCTATCGGCGGTTCACATTTGATAGAGAGATTACGCCATCGGGTTATAAAATATGTGCTGCTTTCGTTGTTCTTTGGCTTGGTTCTTACGAGGTCGGCAATAGTGATTTTATCGCTGACACTCATGAACCTTTGTCGAAACAGAGATTCCATTTGGACGAAAATAGTAACGGAGCCATCCGGTATGCTAGCGTACCAGTCGAAAGCGACATCGGTTAAGCTATTAACGAACTGACGGAGGAGAAGCGCATCATTGCCCCCAGTATTCCCGTATGAGGCTTTAAAGTGGACGATGTGCTAATTCGAATTTCCCGTCCCCTCGAATCTTCCGAACTTGGGGATGACATAGCCGCCAGGAAACTCTACCAGATCATACCGAGCAGGATATGGTCTCCCACTACTGCTGATATCTTTTTGCGCTTCGGCTTTAGCTACCAATGTTTTGATTTTATTGGCGACCAAATCCATGATTTGATCTTGCATTAGCAGGTTGCTGTCATCGGTGGTCAAGACATTTCCCGAGATAGGATGCGTCTGTAACAACTCCAATTTTTGTGTACATAAAATTCATTTAAAGTTAATATATACTTGGGGTATTTACAATTCCTGTAAGCACTATAAGTATTTGACTTGCTTTTGAACAACAAGAAGGAGCTTGTAGCTCATTGGTAAGACCCTGCACTGCTGAACCAAAGCACCAGAGTTCAAATCCCATCAACCACATATTTTTTTAATTAAATTCTTTTAATCTTTTAGAAATCCAAGAGTCTACACGTGTACTAAGTTACAGAATAAACAAATGTGTCTACGAGGCTAGACCAAGCGTCAGGGACACGTGGCGAAGACATGAGCCCCGACTCGCCCGACTCGGGCCGGCGAAGCGTGTGACTCGGCCGCCGCCGCCGGTCTGACTCGGCCAAAACCCTAATTTTCTTTACCTCTTGTGACTCTTGAACTCCCCCCATAACCCCTGTATTATTTGTTTTTACCGCACAATTACAGAGCACAATAAAACTCACATTTAATCCATTTTAATACAAATTTTTAATACACCCTTTCACTACCCTAAAACCCTAATTTTTTCTATAAATACCACTCTCAAATCACCCCTCCTCACTCTCAAATCTCTGTCCAAACTCTCAAGAAAATTCCTAAGTCTTTTGTGTGCAAGTGGAGTTAGCAAAAGGGCGAAACTCCGACGAACTTCCGATGGCAATCCGAGGAGTTTCCGACGACGAAACGACGCACCGGCAACTCCCAGCTCTTCCTCTTTCTCTCCTCTAGCCAATCATCTAGTAATTCCCTACTTCTTCTTCTTTTCTCTATTCTAAAAACATTCAAAACTAAAACCTGACGGAAACGGAGTTAATCCTACTTACGATTCGATTTTTCCTTAAAAAGTTCTATTTTACTTAAACAAAATAATACCAAACTCTTATGTCATGACCATTAAACATTAACGAAGATAATAGAACACGTTTGGCATCAAAATAATAACCGTAGCAAGTTTTATTCGACTTTTACATTAAAATACCCTTATGTTTCATTTGGACATGCTTGAACTTTTTAAACCGTATTACCTTAGAAAACTCATGAGGTAATGACCTACCTCCTCACAACACACATATCTAATATAGAACGATGGAATTTAGGAACATAGATTCGGAAAATACGACTTTACATATAACTACCTTCAACTATTAAAACCTTTTTTTACAAGATGTGTATTTTAACAAATCTTTGCAATTGCGCCTTTACAACCCATTTCGAGGAACCCGTTCGGGATTGTACGGATTATCGCACATCCTTGGGCTTAGTAGAGTGAGATGCAGACCTCCGTAAGGAGCATACGATCTCGAAAGATTTTAATACATTTTCATTTAGAAAAATGTGATTTCTATTATAAACAAAACTTATATTTTTATAAATAAATATATATGTAATTAATATCAAAATATCTATTTTTAATATTTGTAATATTCCACATTTCCAAAATTAAAAAAAACATTCCATTTACAAGAAAATACCATACAGTTCCAATATTACAAATAAATAACATATATTATGAAATTAGGTTTTATTCACTAGGAATATCACATTGATAAAATATACATCCATGAAAACTCTAAAGGCGGTAATAAAATACCTGAGGTGTATTTTGAAAAGTATACAAAATTATTTTTACATAAAACCCCCTCAAGTTATACTAAATTACAATAAGGACCCTAGTAAACATAGGTTTAAGCAGGACCAGTCTTTTGAGCCTCAGGGAGCCAGAGATATGGGTGCTTGCCTATTTAAAGTAGACAACTCAACAAACGGTGTTATCAACACGGTAATTGTCTTTGAAAAAGACACAAATCCTGCCGTCCATGTGCAGCAGTTACCGATAGCACCAAAACATAATTCATGATTCAATTTCTTTTTTTTATTTGTCTGACTCAGATTGAGTCTCAATATAATCAATCTGACGTGAATATGATTCAAGTATCAAATTTCAATACAATATGGATCTATGAATCCGTCTATTCAATCTATTCAATCTATGTTGACCGAACTGAACCATGGATATACATCCATCTACATGATTCTCCAGTTATATCCATTTACTGATATCATGGTTTCGGCAAGTCATCCATCTATATACAATATACAATTCAAACAATACATTAATACAATCAAAACATCGCGGGGTTTATAAGGGGTAGACTGGTACGGAAGGTGTTAGAAGTGGCACGAGACTGTAACCATAATACACCTAACCTGAATTCAATTGCCGTTGTACCGTGGCTGAACGGTTCCTTATGCTCCGTATACTTTAGTCTCTGGAATAGTGAGACTCCTCTCGTATGCACTGGCCTCTTCTGTACCAAGCTACAAACAACAGCATTAACACTAAATATAACATTATAACAATATACTCTCTATTCTGTCTATTCTATTCTTGTCTATTTACGGGACTTACCGAGCGATTTATTCGCTGATGACATTCTCTTTCTTCTTCTTTAGAATGTCGTCAGGTGATTCGGACTCACTGGAGATCGAGCCCACCAGCGAGGATTTGGACCAGCTAGCTTTCGACCCAGAGTTTTAAATTCCTTGTGCACATTTACATTCTGCATTTTCCATTTCTGTTATACCGCTGTTTAGGCATTGCTTTCCATTCCATGTATTTACTTTTCAGATGTATTGTAAAAAGAATGTTAATAAATAAAATTGCTGTTCATTTATATCTTGTCTCTTGTGTACATTACATTTTATATTACTTAGATACGCTCAGCGTGTTTACTTCTGAGTAAATACGTAGCGGCCTCGTCGCGTCCTCTGCCCGTATACCGGGAAGCGGGGCATGACAGCGGCCGACTTTCATACGGCTCGCCCACCTTTGGATTTGAGGGAATAGGCGTCGTCTACCTCGGAACATCGTTTCCCGGTTCATGAGCAGAGCCTTGCGCTTGATTGGGCGGCTGAGAGGCAACTTGGGCTGTGAACTGTATGACGATGTTTGTCAAGTCGTCAATTTTTTAGTAGAGCTTGACTATCTCCTTGTCCTTGTTTCTGAGCTGCTTCTGAAGCTCTTGGAGAAGTTGCTGCTCTGCGGTCTTGGGACGGAAGATTGGATCCTCTTCGCTTTCCGAGCCCGACTCCTCATGAACCGAGGGATATCTCTACTTATCAGCCTCACTGGAAGGGTCTTCATTACCTTCCAGAGGAGGCTGGTCTTGGAAAGTGGCAGCCACATTCACACCAGATTGGATTTGAGATATGGTAGCCCCATCCTTGCTCTTGCCGCGTGTGCCCGCCATGTAGACAGTGTGGACAACATATCCAGCCATCTCTTTATCTTTGGCGGCTGATTTTTTGGACCATCGTCGTGGCCCTTCCTCTTCTGGAAAGGATAGGCGACTGAAGATGCTTGGCATGACTGGGTCCTTGGGTGACGCTGTCCAGATCCCAGCTTTCTTGACTCTTGCGGTCATGGCATTCTCCTGAACCAATTTCAGCGGTTCAAAAGAGTTAGCAAGCTTCATAGCCGATTCAGCTGTTATTGCGGGGTAACTCTGTTCTTGGAACCTCATGAAGTTCAGCCTAACAAGAGCCCTAATCCCTTTGTTGGCTCTGTATCTGAACCTTTTCTGTCTTAGCTTCTTGATTTTGAGGGCTTAATGGGCATCCGTCATCCAAGAAGCCATCGTGAGTCGATTGACGGGGAGTTTAGAGAAGATACCCAATTGAGCAGTTGTCAGGGACACCGCTGGAGCTTGCCCGAGATGCCTTATTGCTTTGTTGGTGTTGATGGCCTTACCCCCAGCTGGAGCAATGGAGAGTCGTTCGGAAACGGATTTGTGCTTGGGCTGAGGTGCCTTCGCGACCATGACATTTGGCCTTTTCCCTTTTGAGGACGGTTTATCCATCACCGGGGCTTGAAGAGCAGGGAGGGCGTTAGCTGGCACGATCAGAATAGAGCCAAATTGTAGCAGCGACTTTCCCACTGTCGCCCGAGACTGGCAGGGAGGACCGTCCTGGCATCCATCTTCATCGTGTAGGAGATGGGAGCTATGTTGAGAGCCGAGCTCGTCGTTGGAGATATTTTGTTGCCTTCGAGATTGCAATTGAAAGTTGTCAACCTGTAAATAAAAGCATGGTTTCAGTACAGGCGATCGACGTATATGTTGATTGAGTTCGCATGAACGTTTAACCCGAAATATGGGAGGAGAAAAATGTCCCACCGGGCGTGCCAGAATTTGTATGGTGTTTTTCGTTACCCATTGAGATGGGAATACGTGTCACTTGTCAGGCGCATTACAGATTCCCACTGCCTAGGGTAGGCTGGGTTTTATTGATTGTAGGATCCGAATCTTCGGCAGCCGCGGACTAAGCTACCGTTAATTACCCCTCGCATTTAGAGCAAAGGAACTTCCGATTGACGGGTCAAACTGGTCATGCGAACTCAATGTGCAGTGTGTGTGCTGTGTTTTGAGGGATCTTGGGTATATCGGGGGCCTCGCAGAGTTTACGGGGGTCCCGCTACCCGGATAGCGGGTTGGGGGTTAAGGGGGCTAACAGCCCCCTTACGGGGTGCGGGGCAGCGTCCCGTTAAAATTTTTTTCTAACGGGGAAAAGTGTTGTGGAGTGTGTATATATATATAAAAAATGGAAATAGCGTCCAAAGGACGCGTGGGCATCAACGCCTCACGTGCCCAGCACGCGGGCGCTGAGCGCTGGGCGCCGGCGCCTCACGTGCTTGGCACGCGGGTGCTGGCACCATACGAATTTGGCGCGTGGGCACTGGATGCCAGCAGGAAAAAAGGGCTTAGCCCCCATAGTGGGAGTTGTACTCCCAATTAACATTTGGAGTTAAACTTCTAAAAGAAGGACAAAGGGGCTTAGCCCCTGCAATGGGAGTTGTACTCCCAATTGACTTTTGGAGTTGAACTCCAAAAAAGAAAGATTTATTATTTTATATATATATATATATATATATTGTGGAGTTAAACTCCTAAGAGATTTTCGGAGATAATGAAAGAGGACCCCTTTTTTCTCCCTTGAGTCCTAGACCTTCTCTTGAGCCTTGGATCTTTCCCAAAATGGGATTTTGGAGATGGGTCTCCTTCTTCCTCCTCTCTGTTGGCTGGATCTTGGAGGAAAGAGGGTGAGACTTAAAAATCTTCTCTTTTGGGGATTTGATGGATGATCTGAGCTACCCTTCAAGGGTTTTATGATGAAAAACCGTTTCTTCTGAAAAAGAAGAGTTAAACTCTTAATTTAATTCAAAAAGAGAAGGAAGGTTTAGAAGCTTAAGGAAGGAGAAGGAGGCACAGAAACCCTAACTTTTGAGGGGAATGAATTATTCTTCATTTCATCATCATGTTGCATTATATAGGCTTACAAATTTACATATAGCCCCTTGGGCTTTACAAAATGGCATTTTGTCCATCCCATGTCTCATGTGCTCATTTCTTTTGCACATGAGCCAAAATTTAGCTTTATGCCGATTTTTCTTACATTCAATTATAAAAATTATATCAAAATTATTTATTACATAATTTTCATTTTGGTATGGGAGAGGCCGGCCGCGGGGCTTGACTTGGGCATGAGCCTACTTGACCTGGGCTTGGGCCCGCTTACTTGGGGTTGGCTTTGACTTTCACTCGGTCAACCGGGGTGTAATTTTTGACCCCAACACCCATACCCTAACTTCTCCTCATTCTGAAATAACAAGCCAAAATTATTAAATTTTTCTAAGTACAAGTGGAGTAGAAGTGGAGTTAGCCCAAGGTCAACTTCCGGTGAGGATTTACGCATGTTCCGGCGACCCCACGACGCCACGAAAGCTATCACCTTTTCTTCTACCTCTTCTCACTCTTTCTAGCTAGTAAGTCCCACCCCCTTCTTCTCTTTCTACATAAAAAGTCTCTTTTTATAAAACATGTCGGAGGTGGATTTAACACCGACATCTTTTTTTAAAACCTTATAAATTCCACTTTTCTTACATTTTCTTCATGTATATTCAAACACCATACTTTTTAATCATGAAAACTAATAATTAGGAATAATATTCACCTTAAAACGTCATGTTATATAATTTTAACCTAACTTTTCATTAAAATATCATGAACTTCATATATTCATCTATTAGTTCTTTATACCATGAACTTCATATATTCATCTTTTAGTTCTTTTGATAACTATTACCTCTAGAAAAATTCATGGGGTAATGACCTACCCCTCACATACACACTTATTGATATAGCACGATACTCTTGGAAACCTATTTTTATGGCGATTACAACTTTTCATTAAAATACCATGAACTACAATAACCCAGTTTTCTTTAGAATTGTATTTCAAACTCTTTGCGATTATACCTCTACAACCCATTTTGGGGAACCCGCTAGTGGATGGTGCGGATTATCGCACATCTTCGGGCTAGTAGAGCGAGATGCAGACCTCCTCACGGAGCATTCGGTCTTGAAAGATTTTAATATGATTTTTAAGAAAAACGACATTTTCTATTTAATAATAAAATTAATTTTTTTAATATTATATAAATATTATCAAACCACATATTTTCAAATTATAATAAAATTCCATGTTTTTCTAAAAATAAAAGAATGACAAATTTCAGTAAAATACCATCAAGTATCAATATAAGACAAGTATTACACTAAAATACCTTGAACTATTCAAGCTATGGAAATATTCACTAATATACCTCACTCTTTAAAATTCACATCCATGAAAACCCTAAATAACATAAATAATTACTCGAGATTTATTTTGAAAGTATATAAAATATTTTTCATAAAACCCCCTCGAGTTATATAAAATTACATTAAGGACTTTAGTAAATATAGGTTTAAGCGGGATCAATTCTCTTGAGCCTCAGGGAGCCGGAGAAAGTGAGTGCTTGCCTATTTAAGATAGAAAAACTTAATGGTGTTATCAATGGTAATTGTCTTGGAAAAAGACACAAATCCTGCCGCCCATGTGCAGCAGTTACCGATAATTTCCAAACCTAATTCAGGATCCAAATCAGTTCTAAGTGTTTGACTCAAGTCTGAGTCCAAATCAATCTGAGTCTAATCCAAATCAGAATCCAATTCAACATGAATTCAATATATCCAACATGAATACTTGAACCTGAATCTGAATACCAGAACAAGATCAACATGCAAATATGACTTGACCTGACCTGATCGAACCATGGCTACATCTTGACTTGGTTACATGTCTACTTGATACATCCTGAAACTGTTTACATGAACAACTTATATTCATGGTCTCGGCGAGTCTGATAACTACAATTTATACAATATACATTACGGGGTTTAACGGGGTAGACTGGTACGAAATGTATTAGAAGTGGAACGAGATGGTCACTAAAAGACGCCTATCTGAACATCCATACCGTTGTCCCGTGGGTTTTAATGGGGCCTTGTACTACCGATTACCATAGTCCACGGAGCAAGTTGGACTTTTCTCGTATATACTGATACATTCTGTACCAAGCTACAAACAACTACGTTAGCATAACAAACATATATTTGTACCAATTACCAGTTCTGTTCCCTTTATTTGAACTATTCCTATCTCTCTTTTGGGACTTACCAAGCGCTAGTTCGCTGACGATATTCCTCTTTTTTTCTTTCTTTGGAATGTTCGTCAGGAGGACCCGACTTTCAGGAGACTGAGCCCAGCCAGGAGGACGTGGATCAGTTCACAAAGGAGCCAGACTTTTAGTCTTTACTTGTACTTACCTTTTCTTTTCTATACCACTGTTTAGGCATTACTTTTATCATTATACATTTTCTTTTCAAATCTGTTGTAATGTAAAGAATGGATATTAATAAAAATTGTTGTTTATATTATATCTCTTGTCATTCTTGTGCATTTATTTATATTGCTTATCTATGCTTAACGTGTTTACTTCTGAGTAAATACGTCGCGGCCCTTCACGTCTACTTCTCTGTACACTGGGAAACGGGGCGTGACAGGTTTTATTGGTGGCCTATGCAGGTCGGTTCTGCATGGAATCTTAAGCAATATATCACAAGAATTATAAGAATCAACAACTATATATCCTTTACATTTTTAATCTCTTGAATCTATCATAACCTTTCCTTTCCTTTCAAGGTTATAGATTCACCGAACAACACGAGTACCAATGTCAACGGCAACACCCCACCACCACCTACCGTTAAGCTCCTATCAACGAACAAATGGTACTGCTTGAGGCGATAAAGAGCCTCTTAGAGGGTCAGCAGCAGTAGACTGCTATCCTCTTGCACCGCTTAGAGACCGAGGCACTCGAAATCAAACAATTCCGGGCATTGCACCCTAAGCACTTTTCTGGAAAAGAGAGCCCACTAGAGGCAGAGGGATAGGCTCGGTCTATAGAAGATGACCTGGCAGCAGCACAAGTGCCAGAGATTGCTTGGGTGAGAGTTGCGAAGCTGCAACTCACAAACAACGCCAGAGTATGGTGGAAGGCTGAAGAAAGCCGACTCGCTCAACCGATCGAATGGAGGACTTTTCGCTATATGTCCGACGCGAAATATTTCCCCGAGACTGCTCATTTCGATATGGAACAACAGTTCATCCAGTTACATCAAGGTTCAATATGGAATAAATGGATGAATACGATGCCGAGTTCACCATGCTTAGTGGGTAAGATATGTCTCAATATTCAATTTCTTGATATCACATACTACACTGCTAACACAAGACTGTAACAGGTTCACGGCACGCCTCATCCCGATTGCTGAGATCAGGGTACGAAGATTTCAGCAAGGGTTGGACCCAGAAATCCAAGCTGCATTAACTATAGGGGATTTCCCAACTCATGATCTTGCGCTGAAGGCTGCCCGACGATATGAGGCAGTAGTGAAGAAGAAGGGAAGACCTCAGACTGCCGGTGTGAAACGCCCTGCCATTCAGATGGCAGGAGGAGCCTCTTCCGGGCCTGCTTTCGTACCCAAAAGACCGGGAGTACCATTTAACCGGCCCAGTCCGGATTTTTGCTTCTGCTGCAAGAGGAATGGACACCTGGTAAAGGACTGAAAGTGTGCAAACGGCCTGTGCTTAGTCTGTGGCGCATCCACTCATGACATTGTAACATGTCCTCATAAACTCAATCCAAATCTATCCCCCATACCAGCTATCACCTTTCCGCAGCGGCCAGCTATTCAGGCCCCTATACCTCGCTTAGCCTTACCTGCTCCACCTTCTCGTGGACCTCCTGCACAGCCTCCTCGTCAGTTCCATCAGGCACAGAGGAACATGTCTCAAGGACAGAGAAATAGACAGAGGAATGTGCCTCCAGTAAGGAGGAATGTATCCCGGCGTCAGGCTTTCACGATGACTGTGGAAAAAGCTGAAGCCACCGGCCAAGTCATTACTGGTAACTCCCTATATTTCAAACCTTTTCAATCCTTATACATCAAAATATTCTTTTCCTATATTTAAACATATCCCACACAACTTAGGTACAATCTTAGTAGCCTCCCTATCTGCTTTAGCACTCTTCAATACTGGAGCATCACATTGGTTTATATCGCAACGGTTTGTCCGAACTCATGCGATTCCAGTTAAACCGCTCGTATCTAACTGGAATGTCAGTTCAGGGAACGGCGTTCTAAAGGCAACTATGGGATACGATCCGTGTCCAGTGGTCGTCTGCAGCAGAGAATTTTATGCGGACTTCAAGGTGCTGGACATACCGAATTTCGATGTAGTCTTGGGAATGGACTAGCTAGGAACTTTCTTCGCTACTATCGACTGTCGTCAAAGGAGGGTAGTGTTCGAAATACCAGATCATCCGGTCTTTTATTTCAAGAGTGGAGACAGTACCGTGGAACTTAGCACCTACAAGGCTAAACCAAAGAAGGCAGTGATTGCAACATTACAGGCGGAAGAAGACAAGCCAGAGGTAGTTCGAGAGTTCGAGGACGTATTCCTTGAAGATATAACTTGTTTGCCTCCCGATCGAGCTCTTAAATTCAGCATTGACTTAGTACTTGGTGCACAACCGGTGATCAAAGCTCCGTACCGGTTAAGTTCAGAAAGATTGAAGGAGATTCGTACTTAGTTGGACGAACTTCTGAAGAAAGGATGTATTCGTCTCAGTACTTCAAGTTGGGGATCACCAGTTTTGCTCGTGAAGAAGAAAGAAGGTTCATACAGAATGTGTATAGATTACCGAGCTCTGAACGAAGTGACGATAAAGAACAAGTATCCACTACCGTGCATCGACGATCTGTTCTATCAGCTAAGTGGGTCTTGTGTTTTCTCAAAGCTAGATCTTCGTTCGGGTTAGCATCAGGTAAAGGTCAAAGAGTCTGATATTCCGAAGACGACATTCAGGACTCGCTATGGTCATTTTGAGTTTCTCGTAATGCCATTTGGAGTGACCAATGCACCTGCGATATTTATGAATCTGATGAACTAAGTTTTTCGAGAGTACTTAGACAGGTTCGTTGTTATTTTTATCGACGACATCCTAGTATATTCAAAGAATCAGAAAGAGCATGTTGAGCATTTGCGGATTGTCCTGGAGACATTGCGACAGCAACAACTCTATGCCAAGTACAACAAGTGCAAATTTTAGCTAGATCATGTCACGCCCCGCTTCCCAGAGTGCGCTAAGATCTGCACGTAACAGAGCCAACCATGCTATCTGTGGTTAGGAAACATCCCTCCACAGTTACATTACGGCTTTCTATAAGATATCAAGAACAGTAAAATAAAATAAATCATCTAGTACATGTCCATATGCCAGAATAAACGAGTCAAGAAATATGAGTGTGCGGACGCAATAAATCCAATAAGCAATAACATCTAGAAAGTGCGTCCCAAATACGGGCTCACATCAGGAAATGAAAGTACGGAAATAAAACTAAACTAAACTAATAAGATCCTCACTGCTCGGCCTGACGGCGAAAATACTCCTGATCAGCCTGCGAAGAGATAGAGGATCTGGGCCATGCAAAACCCAGACGTCAGTGCGTCATAATATCAACAATAATAAATGAACAGGATACACGAGATATGCATGCATGAATATAAACGATGATATGAATATAGAAAGTAAACACGGAAATGAAACAGTGAGGTGTATGTACATGTGGCGTGCAACCTATTTCTGGACTCTAGGTTATCTTAATCTAAAGTCTTCGAAATCAATTAATGTAATCTTCATCGTAACCCATCAGTCTATGCCCCGTTCATTCCCCACGGGACCACGGTAACAATATATGCTAGACTATCAATCTATGCCCCGTTCATTCCCTACGGGACCACGGTAACAATGTAATAGCCCTTTGAGTTACGTTCGGTTACATTCTTGATTTCCCCTTACCCCAAGGTTATGTGTTCAAGTCGGGTATTGATAAACTGGAGCTAATTCCAACACAGGATCAAGCAGGTACAAGTTTGTCTAAATAGACAACATGATATGTCTATCGGGACAACATGTCAGGATTGTCGGCATTAGAAACAGGATCAGGTAACATGTCAAGTAGTGGTGTATCAGGGTCATGACAGGTAGTGCACAGGTATCAAACGTATGCTCGTAATAAAACTGTAGCAAGTACGGATGCACGATAAACACGGATGCACAAATATCTATCAGGGATTACATCTATAACTCTATGACTACGTATGATGCACATTATCAAGCATAGGATGCCAGTGTAACGGTGATATGAAATAATATGATCTGGCATGCAACTAGATGTATAATGAATGATACGGATACGATGGGTATCGTAAAACAGTAAAATGGTAATGTGGGATGCATAACTAAACAATATGTAATGTTATTATTCTCATGGATGTAAAATATAGTAGAATAGCATGTAGCAAGATAAACTTGCATCCGACTAGATATGTAAATAACAACATGGATACGTACGGCTATCCGAAAACAGTAAAACAGTAACATGGATGTACAATGCAGTGAACATGTGATATTTTTATTCATATGGATGCAAAATATAATAATATAGCATGTAGCAAGATAAACTTGCCTGATCGGATCTCACGACGGGGTGCGTACGCCGCGTCGGACGTCGGTAAATGTTGCGATGCACACATGCGCGTACACAACAGGACCAGGCTATGCAAGAACGTGACCACACTGGCTGAGGACGTCTACTGGATCGCCTAGATCGTCGGCGACGGCACGGCTCCGGCGGTGATCGGAAAACCAAGGATCAAGAAAGCCGAGAGAAGAAAAGGGGAAGAAGAAGAAGAAAACTGGGGTTCTCTTGGTATGGCTCTGGGTTTTTGTGTTTGGGCACAGAGGCGAGGCGAGGGGGTTGTTGACGACGAGTCGTGAGTTTTCCGTCGAGCTTCACGGCGATGGTAGTGGGTGTTTCTTGGTTCTCGTCGGGTTCTTGGGTTGATGCGGGGAAAGAGAGGAGGAGAAGAGAAGGAGAAGATGGAGGCGGTGACGAGGGTGAGGGAGACTGTCACGTCCCGCTTCCCAAAAGAAGGAGAAGGAAGACGTGGCAAGGTCCGCAACCTAACTGTATTGAAGATGGTCAATTCAATACAGTTACGTTAAGCGTATAAATAATTAATATGCAGGATGTGTACCAAAACAAAAATAATAAAAGCGAAAAGCATTTTATTTCTATTAACCAAACTTTATTACATCCCAAAGGAAAAAGTAAAATAAACTAAGTAGTTTATTTACATCAAAGGAGAAACAAAAGCCCTAAACATGTGGGCAACAACAATTAAAACTATCTAATATTCCATTGTCCTGTCTGTATAATCTTCATAAGTTGACTTCACACCTTGATCTTCGTTGTAATACTCATTCTTATCTGACGGACATTCCAAGGATAGAGAAAGAAAAGGAAGGTCCGTCAGCGAGTTATACTCGGGTAGGATTGCCTCATAAGATAGTAAGGGTATAGAAACAAACAGGTGTGTATAATGAATATGATGTACATGTGTATAAAGGTATGAGGTTATGTACAAATTGGATATGTGAATATGAGTAGGTTATATATGCTGCAAGTTATGTGTAGATGAAGGTAATAGTTTGTATTAGTTTGTTAAACAAGGGTCCGGATACTCGAGATTATTCCGTTGTGGCCACGGAACAACAACTGGGGAAGTGAAATGTACCGTTTCACTTTCCGGGATCATGATCGAGTAGTAGGGGAATCCGAGCTCCGAATTATCCTTGCCTAATCAAACTACCCATCCCCGTGGTTCGGTACAAAGGTTTGGACGGATTAGAGTTAGTGCGCATACTTCTAGGCATGGAATTTCCACATTGTATAGTCGTCCACATTTTGGACTGTTCACCCGGAATATCGGGATCTTCGTATTTGTATAGTCGTCCACACTTTGGACTGTTCACCCTGCTTGCAGGGATCTTCATATTTGTATAGTCGTCCACACTTTGGACTGTTCACCCTGCCTGCAGGGATCTTCATATTTATATTTTATGATTAAAAAACTACTTTCTTTTTGTCAGCCAACATTCCTACCTTGCCTCGAGAGCTGGTCACCCATATATTGGACTGTTCACCCTTCCTGCAGGGATCTTCATAAAGTATTCCATACCTAGGTCCGCGCATTCTAACCCTAACCGTATCAAGTTTTGTATATGTCATGTTGTCATAAACTGGAACTTTAGAAAGAGTATTTGATCTCATTTAATATGGCCTTCCACAACCACTCGTTTTATCTTCTAGAATTTGTAAAGTATTTCGTGTCCTTTAGAGAAAGCTTAGTTAAAATAATAAGGTTTAAATATCTTTTCTTACTTCTAAGAAAAACCATGATATTTGGGATATTTATTATTTTGGAAAAGAATAAGGTTTTACAGAAAATATCCTTTTGATAAAAGGTTGGGGTGTTTATTTGAAAATCTTTTGAAAAAGGTTTTTATTTGAAAATCTAGACTGCTCCTAATATTCCAAAAGGATAACTTATGAGGTCCTTAAATCGCCTCTTCACCGCCAGTTGTGGCTAGGTAAGTGCCAGGTAAGTGGGAAGGTACTCCACTACATAAGTAGTGGGCCTAATTAATAACCACTAGTCTTAGACACACTTGTCTAGACAGCACAAAGTCTGGTTTAGATAAACGATCGATGCCTACAACCTTTCCTTTATTCTAGATTGGTGTTATTTTAAAATTACCTCTTAATAAGATACTAAATATTCCCTTTTGAAAAAATATCGTTATTTAAATTTAATATTTTCTTTCTTAAAAAGTTGAGAGGTTTTTAAAAATATTTGTAAGTAAAATATACGTATGTTGTATCTAAAATATTTATTTCACATATCTTTATTTCTAATGGTTATTTAAACAAATATAATATTTTAATTAAACGAGGGTATCTTGTGAAAGTAACCTATTTCGAGATCATTTTATAGTATGGGTATGTCAGAGGTGAAATGACAATTCATGGGTTATATCAGATTCCAGGTATTATGGGTGTGCAATATACTTCTATGTACAGAGGAAAATTAAACACCGTTTTAAATGGGGGTGAACATTTTCATTATTGAGGGCACAAGAAATAGGTATGCATAAATATTATAACAACTTTTTAAATAGGGGTTGGAGATTATAAGTTGGAACTAGGTTATTGATAAAGAAGAATGTGACAGGAAAGAGGGGAGAGGCGGATCCTACCTTTGTTTAGAGTTTGGACGTAGACGGTGGAAGACGTAGGCTGGTACAAAACTCCGCAAAAGCTCCGCGTCCCGATTTTTCCTTGGCGATTGGATAGAGCCGTAGTGTCGGCGTCGTCGATACGAAGGCACCGGTATTTTTTTCCAGAATTTTTGGAGTTCGGTGGTGTGAGAAATTTAGGTTTGAAGTGCCTATTTATAGCGTTCAAGAAAATCCAAAAAATCTGTTAAAAATCCTCAAAATCTGCGCCCGAATGATTACGAATCATTCACGTAATCATTAGTCGCCGCCGCCCTTGATTTATGGCCGTTGGATCTGCATCCAACGGTCCGCAGCGCGCCGCTTCGTCGCCACGT
The DNA here is from genome assembly GCA_030015575.1 of Agapanthus africanus. Lineage (NCBI taxonomy): Eukaryota > Viridiplantae > Streptophyta > Magnoliopsida > Asparagales > Amaryllidaceae > Agapanthus > Agapanthus africanus. The sequence continues at coordinate 24,270,777 of CM057338.1, read as the reverse complement.
GGCGCGACACGATTGGCTCGTGGCCGCGGGTGCGGATCGCCACGTGGGCACCGCCGCAGAGATCTGGGCCGTTGGATCTTGGATCCAATGGTCCAGGTTAAAAAGGTTTTAAAAATTTTAAATAAAAATTAATAAAAATAAATAAATAACAGAATATTGATTTGGCTTTGAAAAATTTGTTAAAATAGTAAAAATTATGGAAAAATTATGGAAAAATTCCAGAAAATATATTTTATTATTATCTTTAATATAAAAATAGTTTTGGGCTAAAAACGATTAGTATATTTATTTCTAAATTGTTAACTAGTTATAATAATTATATAATATCTAGTTAATCTTTAAAATATTTTTAATTACGAATTAATTACTTTTATTGATAATAAAAATATGTAGATTATTTTAAGGTGTTATAAAATCTTTCTAAAACATTTTAAGCCTATAAAAATAATAAATAGATTTTAGAAATTTTCTTTAATCATATTTACTGCTTTAAAAATTATTAACACTACTTTAAAAATTAGTATTATATAAAAGAAACACGTAAATAATTATTTGATAGTAGAAATATAAATAAAATATATTTTATTAGGTATTAGAAAATATGGTCGTTAGAGAGACGTCTGCGACGTGAGCAACGACGACTAGGTGGAGGCGAGGTCATGGGCTAAGGCGTCGGGTTGGTTGTAGTGGGTTTCGTGGTCGACTCGGGGTCCTCGTCGGGAAGGAGGTGATGATGGTGGTGGTTGTGGTGATGGGAGGAGAGAGGCGAAGGCGAAGGCCGGTGGCGGCGACGGCGACGAGCATGAGCGAGGGGCGATGGTTCACGCGTGGGTTTTCTCATGGAGGCGGTGGGGGAAATAGAAGAAGAAGAGAAAGAACTGAAGAGGGGGAGAGAGAAAGGCTGAGTGTAATGCTAGATTAGGTTTAAAATAATATATAATATATTATATATATATATAATATATAATTGTAAAGGAGAGAGACAGAGAGAGAGAGAGAGAGAGGGTTAGGATATTAGACAAAATATATTTTAGTTACAGAATTTATATATATTCGTAAACCAAATATACTGAAGGTTTTTAAATACTTTATAATATATAAACTTAGATTTTATAGCTAATATAAAATTACTCAGAAAAATACCCGGGTTGTGTCTAAAATCTAGTTTTAAAATACGGATAATATACGTACCAACCAAAATCATAATATACTGTCCGGTTAAAGAAAATGCATACCCCAAGAATGGATGCACGTAGCGATCCAAACGAGTCTGTTTCACTAAACGGGACGAGAATACGAAGTATGGATGCCACCACAGGATTAGGGGTATCACGCAGGTCCATGCTAGATATTTTTAAAATATTTTATTTGACTTTACTTATTTTATTAAAAAAATGCAGATGCTCGATATAATACAAGTAAGCAGAATATAAAACATGAAAGTTCACGGATCCTCATAACTAGCCGGAATAAATCATAAATAGGAATCAAAACTGGTTTCAAGCATGTGGGTCGGGTCGGAGGCAAATATATACACCAATTATACTATTCGCATCCAAAACAACAATAAATCAAGAATATCCATCCAATATATAAATTAATCAAATTAAGTCATGGTATAACGAACTAGGGTGTTAAAGATCAAGTCGGATTTCTCGGACACATTATTTCGGGCGAAGAAATCTCTGTAGATCCAGCTAAAATGGCAGCTGTCAGCGAATGGCCGACACCAAAGATATAACACCCTAGTTCAGTTATACCATGTTGATTTAATTATTTTATTTATTCTGTGGCTATTTTCCTGTTTTATTAGTTTATGGGTGCGAATAGTGTAATTGGTATCTTTGCTTGGTATCCGATCCAACCCGCATGCTTGAAACCCGTCTGGGTTCCTGTTTACATGTTATCCCTGCTAGATCTGAGGTTCCGTGCACATATGTTCCGTTTAACTGCATTTTAACTGGCATCTGCATTTATTAATAATATAATTATAATCAAATAATATATTTTAAAAATATCCAGCATGGCCTGTATCATACCCCTAACCCTGTGGTGGTATTCGTACATCGCGTTCTCGTTCCGTTTAGTGAAATGGACTCGTTTGGATCGTTACGTGCACGCTACGTGTATCCGTTCTTGGGGGTATGCATTTTTAACTGGACATCATTTTATGGTTTTGGTTGATACGTATAGTATCCATAATTTAAAACTAGAATTTTAGACCCAAGCCGAACGTATTTTGGAGTAAATTTGAATTAGCCAAAAAACTCAAATTTAACTAATATTATATTCCTTCCATGCCTAAGAAAGTATATTTCATATCTTTATAAATAAATCCTAACCTAACGGATTCTTTCTCTCTCTTGCTATTTTCTTTAATTAATTATGTATATTCTTAATCTAAAACCCATACTACTCACACCCATCATCCATTCTGTCTCTCACTTTTATTATTACTCCTTTTAAATTTTAAAACCCATAACACCCCTACGTTATCCTCTCTCTCTTTATAATACTATATATATATTTTCACCCCAAAATAAATCCCACGTTCCCCAAAAACCCGCGTCCTCATCTTCCCCACTCCTCCCGCCTTCGCCCTCCTCCTTGCGAAGCCAAACCCACACCCTCGTGCGACCCTTGCCGCCTCTACACTCGTCGGCATCCCATCTCGCCGCCCACCTCTCTCATCTTTTCCCCGAGCTCCATCCCCGACGACGAGACCCACCACAACAAACCCCGAAGAACCCGACCTCGCCTCTGCCTTGCCGTCGACCTTCTTACCACATCGCTGTCATCATCATCTCCTCCGTCACCTCAACCTCACTTTTATCCCCTCTTGTTTTCCCGACGTGAACCCAGTGCACCCGCAACGAACCCATCTTTCCCTGCAACCCAAGAACCCATCGCCGGCCATCGTCGCCGCCGCCGCCTAACCCTCGTCCTCACACCATCGTCACCACGACCTCCTCCCCTCTCCTCCACGACACCGAGCCCTCATCCTCTTCATCCACCATCGTCGGAGCTCACCATCACCAAGCTGCAAGCTCCGAGCATCCCCAACACCGAGCCCCTGCACCCATCGCTGCAGCCGCCACCGGAGCTCGACGCCGCTGACGCCACCTCCATCGACTCGACGACTCATCCCCCGAGCCACCGTGAACCCGTCAACGACCCACTGCCCCGTGCCCACCTCCACGCCAGTGCCGAGCCACCCTAAGTCCCCGCCAGAACCGTGCTAGTCGTGCGCGTGCCGTGCCTTGCTCGTGCGTGTATCGCGCCGTGACGTCTCCATATTGGGATCGTGTCCGTGTCGTGCCGCCGTACCAGTCGTGCCACCTTTGCCAAAGGCAAGAGAAAAACCATTCTTATTTCATGCTATTTTAATATCTAGACTAGATAGTGATATTAGATTATTTTGTAGTGTAAATATGTGTTATCGACCGATTGCGAAACTATGCCCTAGTGTTTGAGGCGAACTATAACCTAAAACATATCTCGTTGTGGCGGAACCTGTGATAGTTAGGCCCCTTTATTGATTTTGAATACCGTATAGGAATTTGGGTGCAAAATACTGTATTTTAAATCATGTAGAGTCGCCCCCCTAAAAGGCGACACAAATTCTGTACCTTACCGCGCATGTTACCTTATTAAAATCGTTGTAAATTAAGTACTGCTTGGAACGTAACGTTCTATGGCTAATATCGAAGACGACTCGATAACATAAAACTATCTATAGTTTAATTCTCGACGTTTATAGATTTCTGTAGCGATAATTAACTGCGAATGCGACACTGGACTGCAGTCCGGGGCAGCATTTCGCTTGGATACCTGACTTTGAACACATGCACACCCCTGCTCTAAACTGAAAATGCGTGGAGCCCCATATGGTCAAGTAGATAATTTAGTTAGCTAACACATTAATCTAGTCCAGTGATGTTTCACCATCGGTTGATATTAAATTTGTATTTTAGAGTGTCGCTGTGTTCTTCAGTTTCTGCAGGGACCCTCCTTACACCGTTACACTAATCCAGACATAACTTCTAATACAGAAATGCTAATGATAATACGTTTGATGAGTTGAAAACTTAACAGATAGAACTATATTTCATTCAACTAGGGTAACACCTGAATCTGAACACAATCACTGATAAAACGCGTGTGAAGTTGGGCTTCCAGTTCTGAAACTGGAATTCCAGCAATCGGTCGCTACCTTGAAATGATGATAATTCCCTAACCTGAATTCCGATTGACATGAAATAAATTTTACCGTTTAGATAATCAAGTGTGATTCGTACGTCCCTTATATTATTTTGGTCGATTCTATGCGTATGATTTATCATAAATTTTCCAAGTTATATGGCATTGATCGTCATAGAATAGTGAATACCTGTTCAGTGCATTTCTGCATATTTTCATGCTTGATTTATACCTGCCGCATAGTGATCGTTCACATTGAGACTTAGTGACCGTTTTTCATTGTCAATATATATTAGTGTTAGGGATTGTGTTGTGGCAAATACGACAGTGATATTGATAAGTGGTAAAGTGATTGAAAGTGACAGCGATACATATTTGTTCACAACCTATCTGATACCTGAATGCATACTATAACCCGGGGAATGGGGAAATCAAGATGGAATTGAACTCGTATTTAGCGAGGTACAATGATTTAGAGGATGATCATTCGCTATTAGTGATATACGTGTATATACTTTAGGTCGTGGGCCTAGCGGCACGGCTGACAGGGTTATGTCCCGGGCACAGCGGACCGTAGTCTCGGACATGCACGAGACCCTTTTAAACACGAGTATCCTCTCCACCATTTAATTTCATTGACTTAGTGACCGATAAGTAGTGACATGCACATTGCCTAGTTTATTGACATGATACCTATATTGCACTATTTATATTCAGTTGATGTTTAGTATACTCATGCTTTGCATTTTGTTGCACTTCTCATATTTAATAATATTGCATAGCCATCATATATATTTATTGCTATATGTGTCACCCTGACGATCTGAGTGTGCATGCTCAAAGGACTAAGTTGATCCAGCCCAGGAGCAGGACCTGCCCTTCGAGATCGCGGAGATCTAGACTGCTTCATTAGCGCCATCTCTTTTGCTTTCAGCACTTTGTTTTGTTGGTTAGATATTTTATTCCGCAAATAAATGTATCTCGAACTCTTTTATTGCAATGTAATAAAGTTGTGAGCTATGACTTTCCTTTACTGTAGTACTGTTTACTAACTACCATGTAATGCTAGAAGCCGAAGTGTGACTACGGCGGGATTATCCCCTGACCGTAGGAGCATGGTTGACCTAGTCATTCCTCGTATTCCGTATTTTGTGAAGTGGGGCGTGACATGGTTTTGTTGGTATCAGAGCCATATGATTTAGGTTAATCGTGTTTGATTCTTTTGTAGTTGGGTATTGGACCCAATACACGAATCAGAAAACCGGTAATTAGGAACATGTCCTGCCACTTTACCATCTTGGCATTCTTGAATCTTATCTTTCTTTTGACGAGATGGATGACTTTGCATCTCAACCTGGAATCCTCCTGATTCCCTATTGTTTCTCCCTTCATATTCCTTCGATTCTGATACTAAGATTTAGACGACATGAACGGAGTTATGTGATTGTACCTATGAACTGCAGCATGGTTACAATGCGGTACTTTATTTAAGTAACTTGGAGTCCTAGTCTTGATTCATCTCCTTGTTTTATGGTCGTTGTATTACCTTGCTCTCTCAGTTGCATTGCTTACCAATTCATGTTTTATCATAAGCTTGAATCCTGTTTACCGTGCTAATCTTCTCCAGTGGCTGGGCTTCAGATGAAGTCATTTTGGGTACCCTATTTGTTCATGATTTTCCCGCATTAGCATTATTCGATCTGGTGCATCCCATTGTTTTATGTCGTCCAAGTTTATTGCCGCACACTCGATTTCATACACGGCCCTGTCTAGTTGTTGGGACTTACACACTGGGAATGGGAAGATTATATCTAGTAGTGAGTGCAAAGATTGTCCGGTTGTTATCTGCGGACGAGAGTAATTCGCGGATTTCTCGGCGATTGATACTGGCATCTATGATGTTGTCTTGGGAATGGATTTTCTCGGCACTTTCCACGCTCACATTGATTGTAGGGAAAAAAAAGTGATTCTCCAGATTCCCGGACATCCGGAGTTTGTATTTGCTGGAGGTAGCAGTTCTGTCGGGCCAGTCGAGTTTAGGGCGAGGCCGACAAGCGTCGTTGATGGAAGTTGATAAGAAGGAAGCGCCAGCAGTAATTCGAGAGTTTATGGACGTGTTCGAAGACATCTCGGGTTTACCGCCAAAATGAGATGTGGAGTTCACAATTGATCTTGTCCCTGGTGCAGCGCCAATCTCAAAGGCGTACTATTCGATGGCACCAGTGGAGTTGGAAGAAGTCAAGAAGCAGGTTATCGAATTGCTAGAGAAGGGTTGGATTCGCAGCAGCAATTCATCCTGGGAAGCTCCAATTCTTCTAGTCAAGAAGGAAGATGGCACAAGGAGGATGTGCATCGATTATCGAGAATTAAATCGGATGACTATTAAGAACAAGTCCCCGATCCCTCGCATCGGCGAATTAATCGAGCAACTCAGTGGCGCGAGGGTATTCTCGAAGCTGAATTTGCGATCCGGATATCATCAAGTTTGAGTTAAATCAGAAGATGTTTGCAAGATTGCATTCCGAACTCGTTATGGGCATTACGAGTATTTAGTGATGCTATTCGGAGTCACGAACGCACCGGCGATAATTATGGACTTGATAAACCGAATCTTTTCACCGTTCTTGGACCAGTTTATAGTGGTGTTTATCAATGATATTCTGGTCTATTCAAGGAGCTTAGAAGAGCACGCAGAATACTTGAAGGTCGCACTGCAAACGTTGAGGCAAGAAAGACTGTATACGAAAATGAGCAAGTGTGAGTTTTGGCTCGAAGAAGTAAAGTTTTTGGGGCACGTCGTATCCGGAGATGGAATTGCTGTTGATCCTGAGAAGATTGTAGCAGTTCAGAATTGGCCGATTCTGAAGAACATAGCGGAGATAAGAAGTTTCCTTGGACTTGCCGGATGTTACAGAAGGTTCTGGAGAATTTCGCTCGTTTGGCTGAGCCTTTGACGAAGCTTACATCCAGGAGGTACAAAGATGTACCGTGACCTACGACAGTATTTATGGTGGGAAGGCATGAAAAGGGATATTGCTGGTATTGTAGCAAAGTGCTTGGTGTGTCAGCAAGTCAAGACAGAACATCAAAGAGTAGCTGGTTTGTTGCAACCACTTCCGATTTCTCAGTGGAAGTGGGAACATATAACCATGGATTTCGTGACAGCTTTACCATGAAGTCCAAAGGGTAACAATGTAGTTTGGGTGATTGTTGATCGATTGATCAAGGCATCTCATTTCATACCGTTTTGAGTTGGTCAGTCGACGGAAGCATTAGCAGAGCGGTACATATATGAGATTGTGAGATTGCATGGGGTACCTGTGAGCATCTGTTCCAATCGTGATACCTGATTCTTATCGCACTTCTGGACGAGTTCATATGAAAGTTTAGGACTCGATTGAAGTTTAGCACCGCTTATCATCCTCAGACAGATGGACAGTCAGAAAGAACGATCCAAATTCTTGAAGATATCACCGACTGGAGGAGTGATTCGTTTTGGGAGTCGAGGCAAGCTTAGCCCACGATTCGTGGGGCCTTTCGATATTATTGAGCACGTTGGAGAAGTAGCTTATCAATTGGCTTTACCACCATCTTTGGCGAGTGTTCATGACCTGTTTCTTGTATCCAAACTCCGTAAGTATGTTCGAGATGAGACGCACGATCTATATCATTCAGAGCTGACTGTAAGGGAGGACTTGACATTTGAAGAACGACCGATGTCGATTGTTGATCGAAGAGAAAAGGTCCTCAAGAGCAAGATTATCCCCCTCGTACTTGTTTCATGGGGGAATCGCTCGCACGGAGAATCGACTTGGGAACGAGAAGACGATATTAGACAGAAGTTTCCACACCTCTTCTCGTAGATTAATGTTTGTTTATCTTTTCCTGTTTCGAGAATTTCGAGGACGAAATTTTTTGTAGTTGGGTATAATATAACACCCTAGTTCAGTTATACCATGTTGATTCAATTATTTTATTTATTCCGTGGCTATTTTCCTGCTTTATTAGTTTATGGGTGCGAATAGTGTAATTGGTATCTGTGCTTGGTATCCGATCCGACCCGCATGCTTGAAACCCGTCTGGGTTCCTGTTTACATGTTATCCCTGCTAGATCTGAGGTTTCATGCACATATGTTCCGTTTACTTGCATTTTATCCGGCATCTGCATTTTTTAATAATATAATTATAATCAAATAATATATTTTAAAAATATCTAGCATGGCTTGCATCATACCCCTGACCCTGTGGTGGTATCTGTATATCGCGTTCTCGTTCCGTTTAGTGAAATGGACTCGTTTGGATCGCTACGTGCACGCTACGTGTATCCGTTCTTGGGGGTATGAATTTTCTTTAACCGGACATCATTTTATGGTTTTGGTTGATACGTATAGTATCCGTATTTTAAAATTAGAATTTTAGACTAAGTTTGAATAAGCCAAAAAACTCAAATTTAACTAATATTATATTCCTTCCATGCCTAAGAGAGTATATTCCATGTCTTTATAGACAAATCCTAATCTAATGGGATTCTCTCTCTCTCTTGCTATTTCCTTTAATTAATTATTTATATTTTTAATCTAAAACCCATACTACTCACACCCATCACCCATTCTGTCTCTCACTTTTATTATTACTCCTTTTAAATTTTAAAACCCATAACACCCCGACGTTCTCCTATCTCTCTCTATAATATTATATATATATTTTCACCCCAAAATAAATCCCACGTTCCCCAAAAACCCGCGTCCTCATCTTCCCCATTTCTCCCGCCTTCGCCATCCTCCTCGCGAAGCCGAACCCACACCCTCGCGCGACCCTTTCCACCTCTACCCTCGTCGGCATCCCATCTCCCCGCCCACCTCTCTCATCTTTTCCCCGAGCTCCATCCCGACGACGAGACCCACCACAACAAACCCTGAAGAACCCAACCTTGCCTTTGCCTTGCCGTGACCTTCTCACCACGTCGCCGTCATCATCATCTCCTCTGTCACCTCAACCTCACCTCACCCTCCTCTCGTCTTCCCGACGTGAACCCACTGCACCCGCGACGAACCCATCTTTCCCTGCAACCCAAGAACCCATCGCTGGCCATCGTCGCCGCCGTCGTCTAACCCTCGTCCTCATACCATCGTCACCACGACCTCCTCTCCTCTCCTCCACGACACCGAGCCCTCATCCTCTTCATCCACCATCGTCGGAGCTCACCATCACCAAGCTGCAAGCTCCGAGCATCCCCAACATCGAGCCCCTGCACCCATCGCTGCAGCCGCTACCGGAGCTCGACGCCGCTGACGCCACCTCCATCGACTCGACGACTCTTCCCCCGAGACACCGTGAACCCGTCGACGACCCACTGCCCCGTGCCCTCCTCTACGCCAGTGCCGAGCCACCCTAAGTCCCCGCCAGAACCGTGTTAGTCGTGCGTGAGCCGTGCCTTGCTCGTGCGTGTATCGCGCCGTGACGTCTCCGTAATGGGATCGTGTCCGTGTAGTGTCGCCGTACCAGTCGTGCCACCTTCGCCAAAGGCAAGAGAAAACCCATCTCTTGTTATTTCATGCTGTTTTAATATCTAGACTAGATAGTAATATTAGATTATTTTGTAGTGTAAATATGTGTTATCGACCGATTACGAAACTATGCCCTAGTGTTCGAGGCAAACTATAACCTAAAACATATCTCGTTGTGGCGGAACATGTGATGGTTGGGCCCCTTTATTGATTTTGAATACCGTGTAGGAATTTAGGTGCAAAATACTGTGTTTTAAATCATGTAGAGTCGCCCCCTAAAAGACGACACAAAATCCGAACCTTACCGCGCATGTTATCTTATTAAAATCGTTGTAAATTAAGTACTACTTGGAACGTAACGTTCTATGGCTAATATCGAAGACGACTCGATAATCTAAAACCATCTATAGTTTAATTCTCGACGTTTATAGATTTCTGTAGCGATAATTGACTGCGAATGCGGCACTGGACTGCAGTCCCGGGTAGCATTTCGCTTGGATACCTGACTTTGAACACATGCAAACCCCTGCTCTAAACTGAAAATGCGCGGATCCCTATATGGTCGCGTAGATAATTTAGTTAGCTAACACATTAATCTAGTCCTGTGCTGTTTCACCATCGTTTGATATTGAATTTGTATTTTAGAATGTCGCTGTGTTCTGCAGTTTCTGCAGGGACCCTCCTTATACCGTTACACTAATCCAGACATAAATTCTAATAAAGAAATGCTAATGATAATCCGTCTAATGCATTGAAAACTTAACAGACAGAACTATATTTCATTCAACTGGGGCAACACTTGAATCTTAACACAATCACTAATAAAATGCGCGTGAAGTTGGGCTTCCAGTTCTGAAACTGGAATTCCAGCATTCGATCGCTACCTTGAAATGATGATAATTCCCTAACCTGATTTCCGATTGACATGAAATAAATTTTACCGTTTAGACAATCAAGTGTGATTCGTACGTCCTTTATATTATTTTGGTCGATTCTATGCGTATGATTTATCGTAAATTTAGCAAGTTATATCGCATTGATCGTCATAGAATAGTGAATACCTATTCAGTGCATTTCTGCATATTTTTGTGCTTGATTTATACCTGCTACATAGTGATCGTTCACATTGAGACATAGCGACCGTTTTGCATTGTCGATATATATTAGTGTTAGGGATTGTGTTGTGGTAAATACGACAGTGATATTGATAAGTGGTAAAGTGATTGAAAGTGACAGCGATACATATTTGTTCACAACCTATCTAATACCTGAATGCATACTATAACCTGGGGAATGCGGAAATCAAGGTGTAATTGAACTCGTATTTATCGAGGTACAGTGATTTAGAGAATGATCATTCGCTATTAGTGATATATGTATATATACTTTAGGTCGTGGGCCTAGCGGCATGGCTGACAGGGTTATGTCCCGGGCACAGCGGATCGTAGTCTCGGGCATGCACGAGACCCTTGTTAAACACGAGTATCCTCTCCACCATTTGATTTCATTGACTTAGTGACCGATAAGTAGTGACATGCACATTGCCTAGTTTATTGACATGATACCTATATTGCACTATTTATATTCAATTGATATTTAGTATACTCATGCTCTGCATTTTGTTGCACTTCTCATGTTTAATAATATTGCATATCCATCATATATATTTATTGCTATATGTGTCGCCCTGACGACCTGAGTGTGCATGCTCAGAGGACGAAGTGGATCCATCCAAGGAGCAGGACCCGTCCTTCGAGATCGCGGAGATCTAGACCGCTTCATCAGCGCCATCTCTTTTGCTATCATCACTTTGTTTTGTTGGTTAGATATTTTATTCTGCAAAATAAATGTATCTCAAACTCTTTTATTGCAATGTAATAAAGTTGTGAGCTATGAATTTCCTTTACTCTAGTACCGTTTACTGACTACCATGTAATACTAGAAGCCGAAGTGTGACTACGGCGGGATTATCCCCTAACCGTAGGAGCATGGCTGGCCTAGTCACCCCTCGTATTCCGTATTTTGGGAAGCGGGGTGTGACAAAAGACGGTGAAGGGTATTCGAAGTTTTTTGGGTTTAGCTGGAAACTACCGAAGATTCATCGAAGGTTTCTCAAAGATTGCAACTGTAATAACCGGTATCCTGCATAAAGAAATTTTTGTATATTTTTTTAGAAACTTTATTTCCTATATTTTTCCGTATTTGTAAATTGTGTTTCCCCAAATTTTCCTAAGTTTAAATATTTCTATATTATATTTATAAACCCTAACCTTTAAATTATTATTCTAATTTCTCTAAACCCTTAACACCTAATCTAAATCTTAAATCCCTTTTATTTCATTTTATTTTTTTCCTAACCCTAACACTCAGCTGAGCCCGGCCCCTATTTTTCCCCCTCTCTATTATCTCTTCCATGAGCCAGCCCAAGAATCCCCGACCCAAAACTCTCCCCGAACCCGACCCGAACCCTCGCACCCGCACCTAGGGGTGTAAACGAGCCGAACTCGAGCCAGCCAAGCTCGGCTCGAGTTCGGCTCGTGGTTCTTTTTGTCAGCCCAAGTCCGGCTCGTTTAGTTAATCGAGCTAGAGATGCTCAGCTCAAGTCCAGTTCGATTAAACATGCCCAGCTCGTGTTCGGTTCATTTGTGGCCCATTAACTAAACGAGCCGAGTTCACGAGCCGAGCTCAACTGAGCTCGTTTAGAGCTCGTTTATGAGCTCGGCTCGTTTTCAGCTCATTTACTCATATTAATAGTATCTTTCAAGAAAAAAACATAATTAACAATAATGCTTAAAACTCAGGGTTTTGAGATATGGAAAAATTAAAAAACATTAACATCTAGGGCATTAAATGGGTCTAAGTGCTGGGTTTTATATTTATATCAGTACACTTTATATACTGTCATTTAATTGAATTAAGTGTTCTGAGAGTTGTATAGAATCTGCTATATATTACATATTACTGTTTTTTTTTCAAACTGTGTAACCCAGCCGAACCCGAGTCAATACCGAACGAGCCTGGCTGAGCTCGAGTCCGGCTCGTTTAATAAATGAGCCAGGCTTTCTGGCTCATGTCCGGCTCATTAATAAATGAACCGAATTTGAACGAGCTGATACCAAGCCGAACCTTAATCAAACTCGAGCTGGCTCGTTCAATTACCACCCCTACCCACACCCGACCCAATACCCCCTCCTCCTCTTCTTCTTCTCTTCTTTTCTCTTTTCTTGCCTTCTCCACGACGTCATCCCCACGACCCGCTCCTCCTCATCCCACGTCCTCGTGCCCACCTCCGCGACGCCCGCGCCTCCCCCAACGCTCTCCCCGAGGCTTCGCCCTTGTCGTTCCTTTTTCCTCACCAACGGCTCCACGACCCGCTCCTGCAACGGCCTCGACGATGAATTCTACTCTCCGGCATCCCCCTCGCCTACCTCTCGCGAGATCCGCCCATCTGCCCCCTCCCTTTCTCCTCACAACCGACCCCTCTCTCTTCATCTCTTTCCCTCTCTCTGCTCCACTCTATCTCTCTCTGTCAAACTCCATTACTTCTATCTCTCTAGAATCAATGAAGAACCCAAATCCTAACCCCATTCCCTGCGATCTCAAATCCCTAATCTCGGCGGCCCAAACGAGGAGGACGAAGCTCGTCGCCTATGGCTTCGTCTCCTTCACCGCCTTCCTCGCATGCAACCCATCACCGCCACGAGTTCCTTCCTTGCCGGCGATCGCCCACCAACTGACACCACCTCATGCCGTCACTGCTTTCTCTCGACGACGAACCCCGACCTCGCTGCAACAACACGAACCCAACGCCAAGCCCCTGCTCTCGTCGCTGCACCATCTCCGGAGCTCCGATCCCGTCGGCCTCAACACTCGCCAACATCATCTTCCTCTCCCTCAGCACCACTTGTCACCATCTCCGATCGCAGACGCCTCACCCAGCAACCCACAGCCATCGCTTCCTCCAAGTCACCAGTTGCAACCTCCACCGCTGCACAAGGCCAAGCCAACCCCCAAGCTCACATACAAGCCCCACTGCACGCCTCCGCCGCTAGCATCGTCGAAGAACTTCAGCCACCGTCGGCCAACGCCCTCTGCTCCTCCTCAACTCTTGCACTATAATACCGAACCCATTCCCTCGCTCTCCCTTCGAAGCCGAGCCTAAAGCCCCGCCGGCATTCCATCGAACACCCGTGCCGTTGCTGCTGACTTTCCCTTGCAGCCGCTACCCCGTGCTGTCACCACCGCCATGTTCGTCACAGACCGGGACAGCTCTGTGGCCACCGTGCTCACCACGTGCCATCGCCGTACCCACCGCGTACCCTGACGTGTCGCGCCACGAGCCGATGCCAAACTTTTGCGTAGCCGTGTCGTGTCCATGCCACGTCGTGCCAGCGCTCTGCCACGACTCGTGCCCGTTCCGGGTCTAGCACCGTGTCGCCATCACACTACGTACGCATCGCCACCGTGCCCAGTACTGTGCCTGCCTCCGTGCCATGCGGACCCACTCACATATCGCGCCCCGTACCCACTCCCCATGCCACACCGTACCCGGTCCAGTGCACGCGCCATGCCGTTTCCGCACCACGCACCGAGTCAAGACGTGCCCAATGCCGTGCCGCGCTGTGCCACGCACCGAGCTAGGACCACGCCCACTGCCGTATCACGCCCGCGTCACCACCGCGTCCAGTACCGGATCACCGCGCATCGCGCTCGCGCCCGTGTCCAGTATCACGCCATCTCGTGTGTCGAGACAAACTCTGTAGCGGCGTCGCTTCTATATCAAGCGACCGAAGGCAAGTGAACTCCCCCTCACTTGCTTAACATGCTATAGTTATCTTAATTAATATCGTTTCACACGTAATTTGACATCCTAATTGGTTACGTAAATTCTGAAAATCACCGTACCCATCATGTCGTAAAATTAGTAGTTAATTAATATAAATCCAATCATGGTGTTCCAGGGCTCCTATCGAACCTAACTATATAACCTGTAACCTTATGTAATTAGTTATTGAATATTGCAATTTCATGACACCAAAAAATGAGGAGGAACACAACTCTGAACTGCAGTCCAGGGCAGCGTTAGTTTTGAATACCTTGCCTTGGGAACACCTGTACACCCCTTCCTTAAACTGAAAATGCACAGAGCCCCATATGGTCACGTAGATAATTTGGTCAGCTAACCCCTGAATCTGGTCCCATGTCTTTTCACCGTCATTTGATATTTAATTTGTATTTTAGAATACCATGGTGTTTTGCAGTTTCTGCAGTGATCCCTCTTACACCAGCACCTTGTACATAACCTAACTTCTAATACAAAAATCCTATTGATAATCCGTTTAGTGCGTTAAAAATATAACATAAAAATCTACAATTAGTTGAACTGTAGCGTCACCTAATTATGCTCCAAACTGGGAGTAAAACGTGTCACGAAAAGGACTTCCAGTTCAGGAATTGGATTTCCAGCAGTGAACACTTAAAATGAAATGATCATAACTAGATAACCTGAAACCTGATTGATGTGAAACCAATTTTGATGGATAGATAATTAAACATTATGCTTACCCCTTTTGTTATGTTTTGCTTAATTCGGTACGTATGATTTATAGTAAACTTGCAAGTGGTAGGACACTGGTTGCTGATGTTTTATTCATATCGTAATTACTGCATTCTCATCATATCAAGTAGATGTCATATACAGTGGTAACCTAGTGATCGTGTACATTACCCAGTGATAGATTTTAGTGGTTTGATTGTGGCAAGTACGTTAGTGTTAAAGTGTGAATGAATAAGTGAAAGTGACACGTACTTGTACACAATCAGCGGACCCAGTTAATTTATTGCATTGTTGACGCATATGGTGCATATGTAAGTGTAACTATAACTGGTATGGGAAGGTTATGGAAGCACTTATATTAGTGTCATAGGTAAGACGTCAAACACTGTCCATTTGTCTTGGGTACCAGTCGAGACATGCTTGATGGAGATCCTGTCTCCAGTTCTCGCGTAGACTTGTTATGGACCGACTAGTATTTGGGTTTATGGTCAGAGTTTGATGTAGACCACGGGGTATGGGGTAGTTTGAGTATGAGTTCAACAGAATCTCGAGAGTCCCATTGCCGGCATATATCGTGATTTTGGGAGTTGTATGGATGGAGTTATTGATTATTATCGTGCGTGTTTTGGGCCCGTGTTCCCTTTCCCCTGGGGCCCTACCCTTGGGTTGGGGATACTCCTGCGTGGTTGACTCTCACACTTAGACTGACGATAGATTTAGCGACTCGGACAGTGAGACTTAGAGACTGATAGGGTTAGTGACATTGACATGCATTGCTTACTGATTGATATACCTACTTTACTGTTTACCTGTACCGATTATTTTCATGGGCGTCATCATTATATATTTACTGTTTCATGCTCATCATCATTGCACGTGTTTATATTTGTATTCAGATATGTTGCTATTGTGTCGCTCTGACGACCTGAGTATGCATGCTCAGAGTGAGAAGTGGATTTAGCTTGGATCAGGACCTGGCGTATCTCGAGGATATTGCGGACATCTAGATCAACGACTCAGCGCTATCTTTCCTTGATCTCTATCTGGTTAGTTTTTGTATCTGTTTTGATTTAGTGATTGCATTTCTCATTACCCGTGCATTGATTACTGATTACCACGTAAAGCTAGAAGCCGAAGTGTGACTACGGCAGGATGTTTCCTCGACCGTAGGAGCATGGTTGGCCTTGTCAACCCCTCGTATTCCATATTTTGGGAAGCTGAGCGTGACATGATTTTGTTGGTATCAGAGCCAAGTTAAGAATGGGATTACGGTTTCCGAGTAGGGCTTGACAATCTAAGCCACCCTTTCGGTCTTGATTGTAAACTTGTTATCCTTGATCTTGATTCATATAGTGTGTTCTGCTACATATTTTGATCCATTCGCTAGAGTTTTGGGTGACTTAGTAGAGTTATGTGATTATAATTATGAACTGCAACATAGTTACAATACTATACTCTGCCTGAGTGACTTAGAGTTCTACATTTGATTTCCACTCGTGTGAATTTCATCTCGCCATATATTCTTGTTTCGTTGTTCATTCTATTTTATTCTGATTCTTATTCCTTGTACCTTATGTCGTCCTAAAATTTGTTGTTTTAAGACCATGAATTCCAACAACTCCCCGTTTATATCTTATATCATTCCCGAGTTTTCAAATCTATTTTACGTTTTTCATCCTTGTACCTTCCTATTGATCCTACACATGCTTACGTTTCTTATTGGACTCGTTGCATTCTCATGTCTTCGTTTCTTTAAAGTTATCATATCGCGTTGCATACCTTTATGTTCCTATCAGCGTCGCACAGTAGAAGCTAAAACCCGGCGTTCAACGACTCTCCTTCCGCCTCCACTCTCTGGAGTCAGGCCGCCGAGATTTTGGGTGTATTGCAAGGATTAGTGGAAGCCCATGAGCGAACAAATGATCTCATAGCTGAAGGACTAAGAAGGCGAATAGCTCAAGCCCCAAATCATAAAGGAATCCCTGTTACACAAAGAAGAGATGTGAAGATGAAGCGCTCATTTATTCCTCAGCAATGGAAGCAGCGGAGAACTCAACGTTGTGGATACTGCAAGAGACCAGGACATCTTCAGAGAGACTGTCGCAGCGCCAAAGGGCAGTGCTTAATTTGCGGATCCGACGAACATCTTGTCAATGGTTGCCCTAGAAGGAAGGAGCTTCAAGGTAGAGATTCGTCAACGCCCTCCAAGTCTGCTTGAGCGACTTGGTTGTTTCGTAGTTCGAGGATGATGTGGACCCAGCACCTGATTTAAACTTACCTTACGAGATCGCAGAGATTTAGATATCGACGCAGAGTTATCACCTTTCCTGCTTTCAATAAAGACATCGTCACTCCATTTTAGTAGTTGTTTCCTTCCATTTAAATCTTGTATCTATTGAAGTTCTTAGTTTGAATGCAATAAAGTTGTGGATTGTGACTAACTACTTTTGTTTGACTCACTACATTTATACCGTAGGCTTAATCGACATTATGGTTCATCACCGCACCCCGGACTCTCTTTTTGATTAGCTTGTATCTTGCCGCATACCCCTGTCTGAAATTGTCAATCCTATGCTCCTTGTTAACTTATGTCTCTCCCTGATTTTGAATCCGAATTCATCTTTCTATCCTTGTGTCATCCTGGGCAACCCAATTCCTCCTCACATTTTTCCATTCGGGTGCTTGCTCACGGCATCGATCTCCAATATATATATCACGATCCATTCTTCGGCTAGTCTTCTGTATAATATCAGTGTTATTTTTCTGTTGATATAATTATAACTAGTACGTTTACTATTTTAAATTTTTAGAGTTTTGCCTATTTATAATAAGTTAGATTTCCATTATGTGTTAGTAAGTATTTTTTTGTTTTACATACTTTCCCGAATTTCCTTACTATTTCTAAGCTTTAAAATCGTTTTGATTTACATTATATATTTTATTTTCTAGTGAATTTTCATACTAATGCTTTTGTTGTTTTCATTACCATCTCGCTTATTCTTCGTTTTATTTTTCGACTCTTTTACCTTATACGTATTCTAAAGTTATTTTGTACTTGTTTGAATTGTAGTTCCATCAGAGTAGTTTCAATTCTTAAGGCTTATCATCCAATCCTTCACTATTGTTTATTATCGTTATTCTATTTTTCTTGTACTGCAAATATAGTTTATCATTACAAATGGTTATGCCTTATGTTTACTTATGCCTATTTGTTTAGTTGCGCTATTTCTTATACATATATAGATCTTGAATTTTCGTCTAGTTTCTTTTGCATGAATCATTATATAATAATATTTGATTTTTGTTGCTTTCGTATTAAATTTTTAGCGCATCGTATTTTAAATTTCGAGAACGAAATTTTATACAAGTGGGGTATGATGTAATAACCGGTATCTTGCATAAAGAAATTTTTGTATATTTTTTTAGAAACTTTAGTTCCTATATTTTTCCGTATTTGTAAATTGTGTTTCCCCAAATTTTCCTAAGTTTAAATATTTCAATATTATATTTATAAACCCTAACCTTTAAATTATTTATTCTAATTTCTCTAAACTCTTAACACCTAATCTAAATCTTAAATCGCTTTTATTTCATTTTATTTTTTTACCTAACCCTAACACTCAGCTCAGCCCAGCCCCTATTTTTCCCCCTCTTTATTATCTCTTCCATGAGCCAGCCCAAGAATCCCCGGCCCAAAACTCTTCCCTCACGCTACTCCCCGAACCCGACCCGAACACCCGCACCCGCACCCGACCCGATACCCCCTCCTCCTCTTCTTCTTCTCTTCTCTTCTCTTTTCCCGCCTTCTCCGCGACGTCATCCCCACGACCCGCTCCTCCTCATCCCACGTCCTCGTGCCCACCTCCGCGACGTCCGTGCCTCCCCCAACGCTCTCCCCGAGGCTTCGCCCTCGTCGTTCCTCCTCCCTCGCCAACGGCTCCACGACCCGCTCCTGCAACGGCCTCGACGACGAATTCTACTCTCCGGCATCCCCGAGATCTCGCCCACCTCTCGCGAGATCCGCTCATCTGCCCTCCTCCCTCTCTCCTCACAAACGACCCCTCTTTCCTCACAACCGACCCCTCTCTCTTCATCTCTTTCCCTCTCTCTGCTCCACTCTATCTCTCTCTGTCAAACTCCATTACTTCTCTTTCTCTAGAATCAATGAAGAACCCAAATCCCAACCCCATTCCTTACGATCTCAAATCCCTAATCTCGGCGGCCCAAATGAGGAGGACGAAGCTCGTCGCCTATGGCTTCGTCCCCTTCACCGCCTTCCTCGCATGCAACCCATCACCGCCATAAGCTCCTTCCTTGCCGGCGATCGCCCACCAACTGACACCACCTCATGCCGCCACTGCTTTCTCTCGACGACGAACCTCGACCTCGCTGCAACAACACGAACCCAACGCCAAGTCCCTGCTCTCGTCGCTGCACCGTCTCCAGAGCTCTGATCCCGTCGGCCTCAACCCTCTCCAACATCATCTTCCTCTCCCTCAGCACCACTTGTCACCACCTCCGACCGCAGACGCCTCGCCCAGCAACCCGCAGCCATCGCTTCCTCAAAGTCACCAGTTGCAACCTCCACCACTGCACAAGGCCAAGCCAATCCCCAAGCTCACATACGAGCCCCACTGCACGCCTCCGCTGCTACCATCGTCGAAGAACTTCATCCACCGCTGGCCAACGCCCTCTGCTCCTCCTCAACTCCTGCACCATAATACCGAACCCATTCCTTCGCTCTCCCTTTGAAGCCGAACGCAAAGCCCCGCCGGCATTCTATCGAACACCCATGCCATTGCTGCTGACTTTCCTTTGCAGCCGCTACCCCGTGCTGTCGCCGCCGCCACGTTCGTCGCAGACCGGGATAGCTCCGTGGCCACCGTGCTCACCGAGTGCCATCGCCGTACCCACCACGTACCCTGACATGTCGCACCACGAGCCGAGGCCAAACTTTTGCGTAGCCGTGTCGTGTCCGTGCCACGCCGTGCCAGCACTGTGCCACGACTCGTGCCCGTTCCGGGTCTAGCACCATATCGCCATCACACTACGTACGCACCGCCACCGTGCCCAGTACTGTGCCTGCCTCCGTGCCACACGTACCCACTCACATATCGCGCCCCGTATCCACTCCTCGTGCCACACCGTACCCGATCCAGTGCGTGCGCCATGCCGTTTCCGCACCACACACCGCGTCAAGACCGTGCCCCGTGCCGTGTCGCGCCGTGCCACGCACCGAGCCAGGACCACGCCCACTGCCGTATCACGCCCGCGTCGCCATCGCGTCCAGTACCGGATCACCGCGCATCGCGCTCACGCCACGCGCCCGTGTCCAGCATCACGCCGTCTCGTGTGTTGAGACAAACTTTGCAGCGACATCGCTTCTATATCAAGTGACCGAAGGCAAGTGAACTCCTCCTCACTTGCTTAACATGCTATAGTTATCTTAATTAATATCGTTTCACACGTAATTTGGCATCCCAATTGGTTACGTAAATTCTGAAAATCACCGTACCCATCATGTCGTAAAATTAGTAGTTAATTAAATATAAATCCAATCATGGTGTTCCAGGGCTCGTATCAAACCTAGCTATATAACCTATAACCCTACGTAATTAGTTATTGAATATTGCAATTTCATGACACCAAAAAATGAGGAGGAACACAACTCTGAACTGCAGTCCAGGGCAGCGTTCGTTTTGAATACCTGGCCTTGGGAACACCTGTACACCCCTTTCTTAAACTGCAAATGCATGGAGCCCCATATGGTCACGTAGATAATTTGGTTAGCTAACCACTGAATCTGGTCCCGTGTCTTTTCACCGTCATTTGATATTTAATTTGTATTTTAGAATACCATGGTGTTCTGCAGTTTCTGCAGTGATCCCTCTTACACCAGCACCTTGTACATAACTTAACTTCTAATACAGAAATCCTATTGATAATACATTTAGTGCGTTGGAAAGATAACAGAAAAAATCTACAATTAGTTGACTGTAGCATCGCCTAATTATACTCCTAACTGGGAATAAAACGTGTCACGAAAAGGACTTTCAGTTCAGGAATTGGATTTCCAGCAGTGAACACTTAAAATGAAATGATCATAACTAGAAAACCTGAAATCTGATTGACGTGAAACCAATTTTGATGGATAGATAATTAAACATTATGCTTACCCCTTTTGTTATGTTTTGCTTAATTCGGTACGTATGATTTATAGTAAATTTGCAAGTGGTAGGACACCGGTTGCTGATGTTTTATTCATATAGTAATTACTGCATTCTCATCATATCAAGTAGATGTCATATACAGTGGTAACCTAGTGATCGTGTACATTACCCAGTGATAGATTTTAGTGGTTTGATTGTGGCAAGTATGTTAGTGTTAAAACGTGAATGAATAAGTGAAAGTGACACGTACTTGTACACAATCAGCGGACCCAGTTAATTTATTGCATTGTCAACGCTTATGGTGCATATGTAAGTGTAACTATAACTGGTATGGGACAGTTATGGAAGCACTTATATTAGTGTCATAGGTAAGACGTCAAACACTGTCCATTTGTCTTGGGTACCAGTCGAGACATGCTTGATGGAGATCCTGTCTCCAGTTCTCGCGTAAACTTGTTATGAACCGACTAGTATTTGGGTTTATGGTCCGAGTTTGATGTAGACCATGGGGTGTGGGGTAGTTTGAGTGTGAGTTCAACAGAATCTCGAGAGTCCCATTGCCGGCATATATCGTGATTTTGGGAGTTGTATGGATGGAGTTACTGATTATTATCGTGCGTTTTGGGCCCGTGTTCCCTTGCCCCTGAGGCCCTACTCTTGGGTTGGGGATACTCCTGCATGGTTGACTCTCACACTTGGACTGATGATAGGTTTAGCGACCTGGATAGTGAGACTTAGAGACTGATAGGGTTAGTGACATTGACATGCATTGCTTACTGATTGATATACCTACTTTACTGTTTACCTGTACCGATTATTTTCATGGGCGTCATCATTATATATTTACTGTTTCATGCTTATCATCATTGCACGTGTTTATATTTGTATTCATATATGTTGCTATTGTGTCGCTCTGACGACCTGAGTATGCATGCTCAGAGTGAGAAGTGGATTTAGCTTGGATCAGGACCTGACGTACCTCGAGGATATTGCGGACATCTAGATCAACGACTCAGCGCTATCTTTCTTTGATCTCTATCTGGTTAGTTTTTGTATCTGTTTTGATTTAGTGACTGCATTTCTCATTACTTGTGCATTGATTACTGATTACCACGTAAAGTTAGAAGCCGAAGTGTGACTACAACATGATGTTTCCTCGACCGTAGGAGCATGGCTGGCCTTGTCAACCCCTCGTATTCCGTATTTTGGGAAGTGAGGCGTGATAGCAACACCGCTGACCAAGCTCTCACGTAAAGATGAAGTATTCGTGTGGTCAGAAGCATGTGAACAAGCTTTTATAGAACTCAAGTCAAAATTGACATTAGCTCCTATTCTCGTAATACCGGATCAATATGGAGGTTTCGTTGTGCATTGCGATGCGTCTGGTAAGGGATTAGAATGTGTTCTACACCAGCATGAAAAGGTTGTAGCTTTTGCATCAAGACAGCTGAAGGTCCATGAGCGCAACTATCCAACACATGACTTGGAGTTGGCAGCCGTTTTCTTTGCACTTAAGATTTGGCGCTATTATCTTCTGGTAGAACGAGTGGATATATACACGGATCACAAGAGTCTGAGGTATGTATTTACTCAGAAGGAATTGAATATGCGGTAGAGAAGATGGGTAGAACTTATGGTGGACTTCGATATCAACCTACAATATCATCCAGGGAAGCATTTAGTCACTAGCCATTATCAATGAATCTCACTGCACAGTGGAAGCTATAGCAAGAATTGCACGGGATGGATATAGAAGTGGTTATGCCAGGTAACGCTTCGTATTTGATGAACTTACAAGCTCAGTTTATTATTGTCAATCAGATCAAAGCAACTCAAGCAAGTGATGCCAAGCTGCAAAAGATTCGAGAAAAAATAGAAAGTGGACTCCGAACAATTTCATCATCCACGAAGACGGATCTTTGAGATACGGAAGTAGATTGCGTGTACTATAAGGTCCTGTTCGGGAAGAGTTGATGAAAGAAGCTCGCAGCTCTCCTTACTCGGTACACCCTGGTGGTACAAAGATGTACAAAGATCTACGGCAACATTACTGGTGGCATGGAATGAAGCGTGAAGTAGCCAGAAGCATAGCCAAGTGCTTGATGTGTCAGCAAGTGAAGGCTGAACATCACAGAATTGCTGGTTTATTTCAACCGTTACTTATCCCAGAATAGAAATGGCAACACATTACTATGGACTTCGTGACTGCCTTTCCTCGCAGAACGAAGGGTAACGACACAGTATGGGTTATTGTGGATCGACTCACCAAGTCGGCTCATTTCATCCCATTTCGAGTTGGCCAATCTACCGAGACACTAGTAAAAAAGTATATGGAGGTAAGCATGAATCTAATGTAAGATTTAACCTCAAGATATATTATTTCTGATACCCATGAACTCATGCAGGAGATCATGAGATTACATGGAGTACCAGTTTGCATCGTCTCCGATCGTGATACCAGATTCCGATCGCAGTTTTGGCAGAGTCTGCAAGCTAGCCTGGGAACGAGTTTGAACTTCAGCACAGCTTACCATCCATAAACAGATGGACAGTCTGAACGAACAATTCAGATTCTAGAAGATATGCTAAGAGCTTGTATGTTAGACTTCGGAGGATCGTGGGAAGATCACCTACACCTTGTGGAGTTTTCATACAACAACAGCTATCAGGCGTGTATTGGAATGACACCATTTGCAGCTCTCTATAGAAGGAAGTGTCGATCACTACTAAGTTGGGACGACATTGGAGATCATGAACTCCTTGGACCAGAGATGATCGTAGCAACTGTGGACGTAGTTCGCACGATCAGGGAAAGAATGCGCATAGTCCAAGACAAACAGAAGCATTGGCTGATGCAAAGCGTCGACACCTGGAGTTCCAACTTAAAGATCATGTTTTCTTAAAGATCTCTCCAAACCGAGGAGTAATTCGCTTTGGCAAGAGGGGTAAACTCAGTCCGAGATATATAGGACCATTCGACATACTCGAACGAGTCGGAGAAGTGGCATACCGTTTGGCACTACCACCCTCATTGGAAGGAGTGCACAATGTGTTCCACATATTCTAACTTCGAAGATATGTAAGCAACCCCAGCCACATCCTTGATCACTCTGAGATCACTGTACAGACAGACTTAACTTGTGAGCAACAACCCGTTGAGATCCTGGACTGAAAGGTAAAGTCATTGAGGAACAAGGAAGTAAACTTGGTCCGAGTGATGTGGAGAAAAGATTCTCCAGGAGAATCAACTTAGGAGCGAGAAGATGATATGCGTGCAAGATACCTTTACTTATTTGTAAATTAGGCCTTATGTAATTGTAATTTTCGAGGACAAAATTTTTGTAAGGAGGGTAGAATGTAACGACTCTGATTTTATTGTACAAAATTTTTTAAGTTACTGTACAGAATTGAGTTTGCTAGCTTGACTACAATTTAAAAGTTATTTTTGTTGAAGAACAGAAATAAATAACTTGTAGCTCATTAGTAAAGCCTTGCACTGCTGCGACGTAACCCCTGTGTTCGAATCCCATCAGCTACATATTATTTTTCTGAAATTTTCTTTTAAAATTTTTGGAAGCCCAAAAGTTTACATGTGCACTGCACATAAAAAATGAAAAGACAGAAAAACAAACATATGCAAAATTATATTAACAGCGAGTGGAACACGTGGCAATTATCTGACGGCTCCCCTCAAACATTTGGCCGGCGAGATCCCCTTATGGGCCGGCGGCGATGGGTGACCTATGGGGAAAAGTCCCCGTGCTTTGCACACATGTTGTTTCCCCTACCCCCATTACCCCTGCATTGTTTGTTTTCTCTGCAATTTAATAGAAAATTCAATTTCCAAATTAATCCAATTTTAAATGCATTTTAATTCATTCTTTCAAATCCAAAACCCTAATTTCACACTATAAATTCAACCTCATACCCTATCCTCTCCTCATTCTGAAATCCCAAGCCAAAATTATCAAATTTTTCTAAGTACAAGTGGAGTTAGTCCAAGGTCAACTTCGGACGAGGATCTACGCAAGTTCCGGCGACCCCACGACGCCACGAAGGCTACCACCTTTTCTTCTATCTCTCCTCACTCTTTCTAGCTAGTAAGCTCCACCCCCTTCTTCTCTTTCTACATAAAAAGCCTCTTTTTATAAAACACGTCGGAAGTGGAGTTAACACCGATATCTTCTTTTAAAACCTTATAAATTCCACTTTTCTTGCATTTTCTTCATGTATATTACTACACCATACTTTTTAATCATGAAAACTAATAATTAGGAACAATTTTCACCTTAAAACGTCATGTTATATAATTTTAACCTAACTTTTCATTAAAATACCATGAACTTCATATATTCATCTTTTAGTTCTTTTGATAACTATTACCTCTAGAAAACTTCACGGGGTAATGACCCACCCCTCACATACACACATATTGACAAAGCATGATACTCTTGGAAACCTATTTTTGTGGCGATTACAACTTCTCATTAAAATACCATGAACTATAAAAACCCGGTTTTCTTTAGAATTGTATTTCAAACTTTTTGCGATTATGCCTCTACAACCCATTTTGGGGAACCCGATATTGTATGGTGATGATTATTGCATATCCTCGGGCTAGTAGAGCGAGATGCAGACCTCCTCACGGAGCATTCGGTCTTGAAAGATTTTATAACGATTTTTAAGAAAAACGATATTTTCTATTTAATAATAAAATTATTTTTTTAATATTATATAA
Organism: Agapanthus africanus; assembly: GCA_030015575.1. Lineage (NCBI taxonomy): Eukaryota > Viridiplantae > Streptophyta > Magnoliopsida > Asparagales > Amaryllidaceae > Agapanthus > Agapanthus africanus. Next base: position 24,244,605 of record CM057338.1, on the reverse strand, counting down.
ATATTATCCAACCACATATTTTCAAGTTATAATAAAATTCCATGTTTTTCTAAAAATAAAAGAATGACAAGTTTCACTAAAATACCATCAAGTATCAATACAAGACAAGTATTACACTAAAATACCTTGAACTATTCAAGCTATGGAAATATTCACTAATATACATCCATGAAAACCCTAAAGAACATAAATAATCACTCAAGGTTTATTTTGAAAGTATATAAAATATTTTTCATAAAACCCTCTCAAGTTATATAAAATTACATTAAGGACCTTAGTAAATATAGGTTTAAGCGGGATCAAGCCGGAGAAAGTGAGTGCTTGCCTATTTAAGGTAGAAAAAAATTAATAGTGTTATCAATGGTAATTGTCTTGGAAAAAGACACAAATCCTGCCGCCCATGTGTAAGTCCACGTACTTGCGGGGAGGCGGAAAACGGAATAAAAATCGAATTTTTATGAGCTTAGGCAACATGGACTAGACTATGAAGGATCTTTGCTAAACAAAAACAAGCTAAAGCTAACTAGAAACTAGCTAAGTGCTAGAAAGGTTATACCTTGGGCTTTATGTCCTTCTCTCCTTACTCCTTGAAGTAGTAGAAAGAGGTCACCTTTGTCGTCTTCTCGCGTCAAAGAAAGATCTACCCGAAAGCCTCAACCTTTGGCTTCAACTCCAAGCTAGAAGTAACTAGGGTGCTAGAAGTGCTAATCCTAGACCCCTAGATGAGAGTAAAGATTATCAAGAAGAGGTTTTTCTCAAGCTCAAGTGTTTCTCAACACATGAGAGGGGAGAGCTTGAGGGAGAGGAAGAACAAGAGAGAGAAAGAAAAAAATAGAATGAGAATAATATGAACCATTCTCACATATATGTGTGAATTATTGTAATTAGATAATTAGCTAGATAATTGTCATGGTTAATCAAGACATGACCATTATCATTTCATTTTTAATGCAAATTGCAAGGATCAAAGAGTATCTTCCAAATGAAATGATGATGGTCAAAGTGTCAACCTAGGTCAACAAGTCAAGGAGGTCAAATGGTCAACAACCATAACCATGCACAATTATTTAAACTAATATCAATTAACCATAATACACACATAAGCATTAGGGTTAATAAAATGACAATACTCATTAACCCTAATCAAGGTCCTCTCCCTCTGTCTCAAGCAACTGTGCATACGCACCCGTATTCGTGATCCGAGGAACATGAATACAATGAGATAAAACCAATCACAAATCTATACTAGGATCTGGTTTAAACCAAAGCCCGCTAGTATAAGCTGTCCGGACAGCAAACGTGCACAAGTGCGCGGATGTGAACGAACCCTGTCGCAAAACCATGCGACCTCTACTCATTTTGCCTAAAGGCGAATAGCTCTCTATGTGGGACTCTAAAGACTCGACACTACGCTGGCAGTGGGTTTAACTACAGACCGCAAGCGGCACTAGCTGTACGTAACGGTCCCCAGGTAGATGTCGATAAGAAGACTGACGAGGTAAACCCCATCTGAACTCCTACTGAGCCTGTATGTGACAGTCTCCGTACAGTCCGGTCTGTTCGTCTGATACATCGCATGGCGGGCCTAGGGGGCGGTGAACGTCAGTCTCCTAATAGCGGTACAAGTCGTGCCGGAGTGTAGCCCAGAACACCCTGAGATAACATTGGAAACCTACCAGTATATCTCGCTTGCCCTGGCCAGGGACTACTCGTGTAATGGCTCTCCTAGACACAGCGCGATGTCAACCCCCAATACCGGGAGAGACGAATCCTGTCTAACCGTCACTGCCTCCAAGTGCTTCGGGACTGCACCCAAAAACTACCTGTTTGCACGACTCCTTTGAGCCATGGTAGGGTAGTGATCAAAGTGCAGTGGGAACACACTCGAGGCGAAGTGACAGTGTCAAGTCAGCGGACTAAGCTGTACTCATGTCACCTGGGAACTGATAACTGACGATAGGTATAATACAAACCAATAGTTCCCGACGAGTCCTGTCCAGTGTACTCGTAACCTAATGAGCACCCGCATACTATCTCAAGTACGACGTACTGACGGCTGTGGGACAGACCGCCTTCCACACTGGGATGAGAAGCGCATACGCTAGTCTACTCCGGGGTATCGATGCCCTGTCTCGATAGTCCAACGACTAGGGACCTGTATAAGGATGTGCTTATAGATCACCCAGCTCCCACGAGTGTGAGCGCCATCACCACGCTGGTAATCAAGCAAAGATCCTAAGGGCTCTACTAATATGTATATCAGCGATATGCTAAAAGAAACACATGCGCATATTAAAGCAGAGACAAACCAAGTAGCATACTACCATTTCGAGCAAGATTGTATATACAACTGTGAATATCCTAAGCTTCCATCAAGTAATATACAAACTAGTATGATACAGTAATGGCCTCTAGGGCATATGCACTAACAATCTCCCACTTGCACTAAGGCCATGTACTGGCGTATCGAAGACCTATCATCTCGATCAGCCGCTCGAACTGAGTCTGGGGCAAGGCCTTGGTGAGTGGACCTGCTGTGTTATCCTCTGAAGCAACCCTCCGAACCTCGATCTCCTGGCGATCCACGATCTCCCTGATCAGGTGATACCGCCTTAAGATGTGTCTGGATTTCTGATGGGACCTGGGTTCCTTCGCTAAAGCTATAGCCCCGTTGTTGTCACAATACAGAGGTATTGGGTCAACAATGGACGGAACCACCTGAAGTTCTTTCAGGAACTTCCTCATCCAGACAGCTTCTTTTGCGGCATCAGATGCAGCGATGTATTCCGCTTCCATAGTCGAGTCAGCAACGGTTTCCTGTTTGGAGCTCTTCCAACACACCGCCCCTCCATTGATGGTGAAGACAAAACCCGACATGGACTTGGAATCATCCTTGTCACTCTGGAAGCTGGAGTCAGCAAAGGCCTCAATCTGGAGGTCTTTTCCGCCATACACCAAGAACATCTCCTTAGTCCTTCTCAGGTACTTGAGAATGTTCTTTACTGCTATCCAATGTTTCTCCCCAGGGTTTGACTGATACCTGCTTACCACACTCAGTGCATAAGCCACATCCGGTCTGGTACACAACATCGCATACATTATAGAGCCTACCGCAGAAGCGTAGGGTATAATAGACATGCGATCCCTCTCCAAATCAGTCTTGGGAGACATCTCTTTGGAGAGGGTGATCCCGTGACAAGCCGGTAGATTACCGCGCTTGGAATCTTCCATACTGAATCTCTTCAGTATGGTGTCGATGTACCTGGACTGCGAAAGTCCTAATATCCTCTTGGATCTGTCACGGTAGATCCGGATACCCAGAATGTATGAGGCATCACCCAGGTCTTTCATGGAGAACCTGTGTGACAAGAACCCCTTGACAGATTGTAGCATAGGAATGTCATTTCCTATTTAAGAGAATGTCATCCACGTATAAAACGAGGAATACTACAGTTTTCGCTACAAATCTACAATAGATGCATGGTTCATCTGGATTTTTGATAAAGCCAAATTCCTTGACCGTCTCATCAAAACAGATGTTCCAACTCCGCGATGCCTGCTTTAGTCCATAAATGGACTTAAGCAACTTGCACACCTTTCCGCTGCTCCCACTCTGAATGAAACCCTCTGGCTGGTCCATATAGACACACTCCTCTAAATGTCCATTTAGAAAAGCTGTCTTTACGTCCATCTGCCAAATCTCATAATCGTAGAAAGCAGCAATGGCAAGAAGGATCCGAATGGATTTCAGCATAGCTACTGGAGAAAAGGTTTCGTCATAGTCCAAACCAGGTCGCTGACGAAAACCCTTTGCTACCAGTCTAGCTTTATAGGTCTCAACCTGTCCATCTACACCAATCTTCCTTTTGAAGATCCACTTGCATCCTGAAAGGTTCCTAGGCACCCTAGTGGGTTCTCACAAGGCATCGAACATGCCAAATTAAAATTTTTGGTGCCGAGAAACCCTAGACTACGGATCTTAGACTAGATGTCTAGGCGAAATAGAAAGCTAGTTAACACTTAACTAAGAGGGTACGGAAATTACAACCTTTATAGATCCGGATATCCACCTCCACGGCTCCGCAACGTCATGTCCTCGCTGTCCATCATGAATCCTCGACTCGATCATCGGCTTCATCGGGAAAGCAAGCGGAATAGGTCGTCGGCTTTGTGTCAAAGACGATCTACGTCGAGGTTGCACAAACTCAAGCTCCGACTTCACAAACTTGTGAAACTTGTGAAGTAAACACCCAAAACAACTTGGCAAGAGGTAGAGGGTGAAGAAATAGGAGGTGGGTTCACTTTAGAATTGGATTTATCTCACTATATCTCAAGTTGCCATTGGAGTAGCAAGCTTGAAGAAGAAGAAGAAGATGAGCTCAAGAAAAGAATTATGATAAGTCTTATGATAAAAATAAATTTAAATCAAATACTTATCATAACTTGAACTAGGGTTAAGTGTAGAGAATTAACCATGGTCACTTTGATGGGTTAGGGTTAAGCATGAAGATAAGGATGGTTAGCAAAGTCAAAGCTTCATGAAGCTTCAATATAAAACAAACTTAGCCACCATTCTTATCATATATCATTTTAAATAAATAAATAAATAAATAAATAAATAAATGAAAATGCAAAACCCTAATTATCATATTAACCATGGATTAATTTTATACACTTAACTAAATGATCAAGTATCATCAAACATGATACAGAAATGTGCACGAAAGCATATCACATATACAATGTGCATCAAGTGAGAAAAATCCGTTTAAAGTGAACCAATACTAGTTAATGCAATGCAATATATCAAATATATAATTATGCATTAAATCATTAAATCAACATTTGATTCAATGATCCGGTTATGTCGCACATAACCGACTAGTATACAATGCATCGATTTATCGAATCAATGATTCGATAACTAGGTCATATCGAATATAACCAATCGAAACATATATCGCGAGAATGAAATGTGGTATCAGATACACGCATTATTCTCGGTCCCGCACATATCTCATATGCGCTCCTATTTCGTTTCGCTTGAGCCAGGAAACCTCTGTGTAGGACTCTAAAGACTCGTCAATACGCCGGTAGCAGATGATGATCATATCAAGCACCCACAAGCCGCAAGCGGTCTGCTAAACGTAACGGCCACCCGGGTATTGAGCGATCAGAAGATCGACGAGCTAGCCCGCTCACACTCCTGCGAATCCGACCAGTAACACTTACCATACAGTCAAGTCTCTTCGTCTGATACGTCGCATATCAAGTCTAGGGGTGGTAAACGTCAGACCCCAATAACCCGATAAGTCGTGCTGATGTGAGGCTCGTAACGGGTCGAGAAACTACTGGTAACACTTACCAGCAAATCTCTGATCAGCCCTGGCCAGGGACTTCCCTGTTACGGCCAATCGAGCACAGCGCAACATCAACCCCCAATACCGGGAGAGACGAAACCCCTCCTATCGCTCATTGCCTCCATGTGATTCGGGACTGTACCCAAAGACCACCGTTTTGCACGCCCTCATGGACGTGGTAAGGTGGAGATCAAAGCACAGTGGGAATCACACAAGACTCTATGACGATCTCGGGTCTACAGACTAATCTGTACAAGTGTCACCTGAGAACTGCCATCTGACGTGAGGTATAATACCATCTGGGAGTTCTCGGCGAGTCCGTCCAGTGTACTCAGTTTCCACTGAGCACCCGTATACCATCTCTGATGTCAAACACCAATGGATATGGGATCATCCATCGCCCATCACATGGGTCGAGAAGCGTATACGCTAGTCTACTCTGGTATATCGATGCCCCGTCTCGATACACCCACGACTAGGGACCTTGAAGGACGTACTTATGGACTACCATGTCCCCACTAGTATGATCTGCATCATAGTCCAGGTAGTCAAGTACAAATCCTAAGGGCTTTACCAACATGTAACTATAAGACAGTATAAAGAGACTAGTGTACATGTTAAGATAAATGGCAACCAGATAGCATACTATCATGTCGAGCAAGAAAGTCATCTCTATATATGTCCAAGCATCCAATATAATATACATAATCTGTACAATACTGGCCTCTAGGGCATACATACAACTAACAATCTCCCACTTGCACTAGGGCCAGCTGCTGTAGTATCTCATACCGAGCATCCCGAAGAGTCTCTCAAACTGTATCTGGGGAATGGCCTTCGTGAGTGGATCCGCCGTGTTGTTCTTCGTGTCAACTCTCCTGACCTCGATCTCCCGGCGATCAACTATCTCCCGGATCAGGTGATACCGCCTCAGAATATGCCTGGACCGCTGATGGGACCTGGGTTCCTTGGCCAAAGCCACCGCTCCATTGTTATCGCAATACAAAGGTATTGGATGCTCAATGGATGGAACCACTCCAAGTTCAGTAATGAACTTCTTGATCCAGACAGCTTCTTTAGCAGCATCGTTGGCAGCGATGTATTCAGCCTCCATCGTCGAGTCTGCCACGGTTTCCTGCTTGGAACTCTTCCAGCTAACCGCCCCTCCGTAAAGGGTAAAGACAAAGCCCGACTGCGACTTAGAGTCGTGCTTATCACTCTGGAAGCTCGAATCGGTAAAGGACTCCACTTGGAGTTCTCCGTTACCATACACCAAGAACATATCTCTAGTCCTTCGCAAGTACTTGAGAATGCTCTACACAGCTGTCCAGTGACTCTCTCCAGGATCAGCTTGATACCTGCTCACTACACTTAGTGAGTATGCTACATCGGGTCTGGTACATAGCATCGCATACATGATAGAGCCTACTGCCGAAGCATAAGGTATCCCTTGCATGCGAGCTCTCTCCAAATCAGTCTTGGGAGACATCTCTTTGGAGAGAGTGACTCCAGAGATCGTGGGCATGTTCCCACGCTTGGACTCTTCCATACTAAACCTCTTTAGTATGGTGTCAATGTACCTGGACTGGGACAATCCCAAAATCCGTTTGGATCTATCTCTATAGATCCTAATTCGCAATATGCAGGAGGCATCACCAAGATCTTTCATTGAGAATCTTTGTGATAAGAAGAGCTTGACCGATTGCAGCATAGGAATATCATTTCCTATCAAGAGTATGTCGTCCACGTACAATACGAGGAAGACAACCTTACTCTCTGCCACCTTCTTGTAGATACAAGGTTCATCTGGATTTTTGACGAAATCAAACTCTTTGATAACGACGTCAAAGCAGATGTTCCAACTCCGCGATGCTTGCTTTAATCCATAAATGGATTTAAGCAGCTTGCACACCTTCCCGCTGCTCCCACTGTCTACGAAGCCCTCCGGCTGAGTCATGTATACGCACTCTTCTAAATCACCATTTAGAAAGGCGGTCTTAACATCCATTTGCCAGATTTCGTAGTCATGAAAGGCAGCAATGGCAAGCATGATTCGGATGGATTTAAGCATAGCTACTGGAGAAAAGGTCTCGTCATAGTCCACACCTGGTCTTTGACGAAAACCCTTTGCTACAAGTCTAGCTTTGAAAGTCTCCACTTTCCCATCTACACCAAGTTTCTTCTTGAAGATCCACTTGCTCCCAATGGGTTTTACCCCTTCAGGAGCAACTTCCAAAGTCCATACTTTGTTGGTGTACATGGAATCCATCTCGGACCGCATAGCATCCAGCCATTTCACTGAGTCCCCACTCGTGATGGCCTGCTCGAAGCTAGTTGGGTCATCATCCTCCATGATGCAATCCTCACTACCACCATCAATGAGAAAACCATAGTATCTCTCAGGTGGACGAGAAACCCTACTAGATCGGCGGAGAGGCTGGGGTTCGTCGGGAGCTACTGAATCCTCTGGTTCCATTAAATCTTCAGTTTGAGTTTGTGTTGCTGGAATTTCTTCCAGTTCTACCTCATCGCCACTAATTTCTTTTGCAAGAAATTCCTTTTCCAAAAAGGTGGCATGGCGAGAAACAAACACTTTTTGTTCCTCTGTATGGTAGAAAAGATATCCATGTGAATGTTTGGGATATCCCACAAACTTGCATAGAACTGACCGTGCCTCGAGTTTGTCCGGATTTTGCCTTTTGACATAAGCCGGGCAACCCCATATCTTAACTCGTTTAAGACATGGTCTCTTCCCACTCCATATCTCATATGGTGTGGTAGGTAAAGATTTAGATGGAACTTGATTCAATAGGTATGCTGCTGTCTCCAGCGCATGACCCCAGAAGGAAATAGGTAACTCAGCTGTACTCATCATAGAGCGCACCATATCTAATAGGGTGCGGTTCCTCCGCTCCGATACACCATTGTGCTGTGGTGTATATGGAGGAGTTAGCTGAGAGAGAATCCCATTCTCTTTTAGGAAGTCCAGGAATTCATTGCTCAAGTATTCACCTCCTCGATCTGATCGAAGGATTTTAATACTTTTTCCGGTTTGGTTCTCGACTTCTTGTTTATATTCTCTAAATTTCTCAAAAGCTTCTGATTTGTGTTTCATCAGGAACACATATCCGAATCTAGAGAGATCGTCAGTGAATGTAATGAAGTACGAAGAACCATCCCTGGCATGTGTAGACATGGGACCACATACATCACTATGTATCAGTCCTAAGAGTTCGGTAACTCTTTCTCCGTGTCCCGTAAACGGAGTCTTGGTCATCTTGCCTTTGAGACATGACTGGCAAGTGTCATAAGATGAAAATTCAAACGGATTTAAATATCCATCTTTATGCAACTTAGCTAGTCGTGTCGCATTGATGTGACCCAGTCTACAATGCCACAAGAAGGATTCATTGAGTTCAGAACTCTTCCTCTTGTGTGTGTTTGTTATGCTCAGGACTGTTGATTGGTTTAGAACATAAATGCCATTGCATAACGTGCCTGATCCAACCAACTTTTGGTTATGGAAAATGTTCATAACATTGTCCTGTAATACAAAATTATATCCCTCTTTACTTAATAAAGAAACCGATATAATGTTGCATATCAGGTTCGGCATGTAATAGCATTCGTTCAGAACCAATGTATTACCTGTTGGTAATACAAGGTGATATTCCCCGACAGTCTTAGCTGCAACAATTGCACCATTTCCAACTCTAATGTCTTTATCACCTTCTCCAAGTTCTCTACCTTTCCTAAGCCCATATAACTGATTACATATATGGGATCCTGACCCGGTATCCAATACCCAGGACGTAGAGCAAATGGAGAAACAGTTCTCAGTAACGAACACACCCGAAGAAAATGCATCAACATGTACTTTCTTCATTCGGGTGGCATGGGAATCCTGGTATTCCCCTATATCCTGTTCAGTCCTATAACTCTTATAGGAAAGAACGGAACCAACGTTCCCCAGCACAGTATAACATGCGGGTTCGGTCAATACATCCATATTATTATCTTTATTAAGGCATGAAATGGTCGCTACCTGGAGAGAGAGAGAAGAAAACACTTTAGCGTAAGCTCGTGCAAGATCAGATTGGTTATTATCTTATCTAATCAGGATGGCTCCCACTGCTTTTTATCAAATCTTCCTCCAAACCCTAAAAGGAAAGACTAGCCGGGATTAATTACACACTACAGGTTCGCCAATCTTTCAGCCAGGCCAGTGTCGGTACTTTGAGGGAGGTCCCCCGTGCTTTCGCACGAACCTAATTAATGTAAACCTCGTTTTCCCAAAGGCGTAACCCCGTTGACACCTTTCTAGACACCTACTTGATCGGCTAATTGCAATGTGTAAAACTCTCCCAGGAGTAACTCTTACTCGCAGCGGGTATCGGGATCCAACTATCTCATAGAAGGTATGCAATCTCATTGCAAATTTCAACACTTGAAATTCCCGATAATATTTTGCCCCTAGTATCTCATGACCTTGACAAAGGCCAACAAATCACAGGATGCTAGTCAAGTTCAACCCGTCATTTCTTGATTGAATCAAACCCACCCGCACGACCCTTGACAAAGGCCAACAAGGTCGTACGACTACCCTGAAACAATCTGCATCATATGCATAAACAGATAAGCACTATTCAGCTACCGCACACTACGCCTTGACAAAGGCCAACAAACGCAGCACGAATACTAAACAGTCTTTATCTGAAATGACGGAGGGCTACGCAGGTTTTTCATAAAAACCATGAGCGTAATGAACTTGATATCGTTGTAGAATCAAATGATGTTTTGAAATGGAGTGATTTTGAGGCTTTTCTAGTTTTGCTAAAGGAGTCACTCCCGGTGAAGGGATCTCGGTCCTTTCCTCGTCGAATGAGGTGCAGGATATATCATATATATCGCTGTGCAAAGCAAAAACCCAAAAGCAGTCAAAAGCAAACCGAGTGTGTAGCATCTGCCAGTTATTGCTAAAGGAGTCACTCCCGGTGAAGGGATCTCGGTCCTTTCCTCATCGAATAAGGTGCGGGGTATATCATATATACCGCTGTGCAAAGCAAGAACTGTAGCTACCTGTTTTATTTTAAAATTCGATTCTACAACATCTTAGGTTTCTTATCTTTCATTAATCACATTAATGAAGTCCCATCATTTAAATACCTAAACATCACAGATAGATATGACGTACACTTATGCCATCCGCATTCGCCTCGATGTCCCCTCGTGCACCGTTAGGTTAGGTAACTAACGACAGAGCAGGGCAGGGCTAGCGCGGGTGTAAAACATAAGTAACGTCTATATAATATATCATATATACTATATACTATATCCATCACAGAATCACATCACAGATATCGCAGCAGAATAAACATATGAAATATTGGATATACTAGGACGTTCGTGTTTTCAATACGAGCCAGTATAAAACACGGATTCCACGGTCGTGATGAATAGCCAATCCCACACCCCTAGACCCCTACGAGAGCGGCAAGCAACCCTGCCAATTCTAGGGTTAGGAGACCCGGACTCGATTCCTCGAGTTGGTCTCCCACTGGACCCCAGAACCCGGTTACTTGTGCTCCCCTCCTTGGGTCTATCCTAATGCGGAAAAGTAAATAATATACAAAAGGCGACTACTCCCGCATCCTGGAAGTGCCCCGAATAAAAGAATATTACATACAAGTTTTTACATGAATGAAAAAGAAAAACACTCATCTCACATAAAACCCCCCCGGCTATTCAAATACGACGATCCAATATAACATATCCAGCAACACATAACATCACATGTCATCAACGTAAGTAAGTATGCATACCCCAATTGTCGTTGATGTATAGCAACGAAACCGACGATATGAACATACTACACTTACGGTCACAGAAAAGAAAGTGTAAAACTACAACAATTGGAATCCGCAACTTCTTTAGACATCACATGCCTAACAGTTATAAACCCCGCATTTTAGTCCCATCATCGAAAACTCTTTTCGATATCTTGTGAAACTAAACTGCTAGATCTATAACATTCATCCAGTTATCTCATAACTGTTTGTGAATTCCAATTATTGTATCCAATTCCGGATAAATAGAATATATTAAACTTTCCGATCGAACATTCGAACACCCAAGTTTTCCCGACACCGATCAACACATGAAATAGGCTCAAAGACATTCACTTCATACCTCAGTACCGACGGTCCAGCCGTAGAAGGGTCAAGCCAACGCCTCACATGTGGCACGCCGTACTGCCCCAAACCCGAAGGTTCAAAGGGCAGTTCAAGACGGTCACATAATCGAGTTAAGGTTTGTGTCTTCTAGAGGGACCATCGCGTTACTTGCACTACTCGGAACGTCTTTTAACCACAGAAAAATCCAACACTTGGAATTATTCCGGCAGGGGAAAACCTGGGTATTTGTATCCGGTCGAACTCTTTAACATATTCTACAGTTATCTGGAAAAACACTTAGACAAAGTTTGATATTCCGATCGAATCGTTGATTTCCAATACAACCCTAAAATACTCTTCTGTAGAGTCACAATAAAAATGTCCCAGAAAATATAGCATTATATTACAAGAGTTACTGTGCAGAAAATATTATGAAAGGGAACAGTACGGCCGCGGAAGCGCCGCACATGCCTAGCATGTGCCGCCCTTCCGCGGTGGAAAAGTTGAATTACCCCCTCGTATTTCACAGTAATTCTAATAACACCCTGCTTGATTTTCTACATATTTTAAATTGACAAAAATCCGAATTTTTAGAAAAAGTCCAGAGAGCATTTTTAGGTTTTGGATTTCGGTTCGATCGGGTTTCAAACGTCGTCGGGACTTCGCCTAAGGCTCTAGCTAGGCTCTGATACCAGTGAAAGGTTCCTAGGCACCCTAGTGGGTTCTCACAAGGCATCGAACATGCCAAATTAAAATTTTTGGTGCCGAGAAACCCTAGACTACGGATCTTAGACTAGATGTCTAGGCGAAATAGAAAGCTAGTTAACACTTAACTAAGAGGGTACGGAAATTACAACCTTTGTAGATCCGGATATCCACCTCCACGGCTCCGCAACGTCATGTCCTCGCTGTCCATCATGAATCCTCGACTCGATCATCGGCTTCATCGGGAAAGCAAGCGGAATAGGTCGTCGGCTTTGTGTCAAAGACGATCTACGTCGAGGTTGCACAAACTCAAGCTCCGACTTCACAAACTTGTGAAACTTGTGAAGTAAACACCCAAAACAACTTGGCAAGAGGTAGAGGGTGAAGAAATAGGAGGTGGGTTCACTTTAGAATTGGATTTATCTCACTATATCTCAAGTTGCCATTGGAGTAGCAAGCTTGAAGAAGAAGAAGAAGATGAGCTCAAGAAAAGAATTATGATAAGTCTTATGATAAAAATAAATTTAAATCAAATACTTATCATAACTTGAACTAGGGTTAAGTGTAGAGAATTAACCATGGTCACTTTGATGGGTTAGGGTTAAGCATGAAGATAAGGATGGTTAGCAAAGTCAAAGCTTCATGAAGCTTCAATATAAAACAAACTTAGCCACCATTCTTATCATATATCATTTTAAATAAATAAATAAATAAATAAATAAATAAATGAAAATGCAAAACCCTAATTATCATATTAACCATGGATTAATTTTATACACTTAACTAAATGATCAAGTATCATCAAACATGATACAGAAATGTGCACGAAAGCATATCACATATACAATGTGCATCAAGTGAGAAAAATCCGTTTAAAGTGAACCAATACTAGTTAATGCAATGCAATATATCAAATATATAATTATGCATTAAATCATTAAATCAACATTTGATTCAATGATCCGGTTATGTCGCACATAACCGACTAGTATACAATGCATCGATTTATCGAATCAATGATTCGATAACTAGGTCATATCGAATATAACCAATCGAAACATATATCGCGAGAATGAAATGCGGTATCAGATACACGCATTATTCTCGGTCCCGCACATATCTCATATGCGCTCCTATTTCGTTTCGCTTGAGCCAGGAAACCTCTGTGTAGGACTCTAAAGACTCGTCAATACGCCGGTAGCAGATGATGATCATATCAAGCACCCACAAGCCGCAAGCGGTCTGCTAAACGTAACGGCCACCCGGGTATTGAGCGATCAGAAGATCGACGAGCTAGCCCGCTCACACTCCTGCGAATCCGACCAGTAACACTTACCATACAGTCAAGTCTCTTCGTCTGATACGTCGCATATCAAGTCTAGGGGTGGTAAACGTCAGACCCCAATAACCCGATAAGTCGTGCTGATGTGAGGCTCGTAACGGGTCGAGAAACTACTGGTAACACTTACCAGCAAATCTCTGATCAGCCCTGGCCAGGGACTTCCCTGTTACGGCCAATCGAGCACAGCGCAACATCAACCCCCAATACCGGGAGAGACGAAACCCCTCCTATCGCTCATTGCCTCCATGTGATTCGGGACTGTACCCAAAGACCACCGTTTTGCACGCCCTCATGGACGTGGTAAGGTGGAGATCAAAGCACAGTGGGAATCACACAAGACTCTATGACGATCTCGGGTCTACAGACTAATCTGTACAAGTGTCACCTGAGAACTGCCATCTGACGTGAGGTATAATACCATCTGGGAGTTCTCGGCGAGTCCGTCCAGTGTACTCAGTTTCCACTGAGCACCCGTATACCATCTCTGATGTCAAACACCAATGGATATGGGATCATCCATCGCCCATCACATGGGTCGAGAAGCGTATACGCTAGTCTACTCTGGTATATCGATGCCCCGTCTCGATACACCCACGACTAGGGACCTTGAAGGACGTACTTATGGACTACCATGTCCCCACTAGTATGATCTGCATCATAGTCCAGGTAGTCAAGTACAAATCCTAAGGGCTTTACCAACATGTAACTATAAGACAGTATAAAGAGACTAGTGTACATGTTAAGATAAATGGCAACCAGATAGCATACTATCATGTCGAGCAAGAAAGTCATCTCTATATATGTCCAAGCATCCAATATAATATACATAATCTGTACAATACTGGCCTCTAGGGCATACATACAACTAACACATCCTACGGGTTTTACCCCATCTGGAGCAATGTCCAACGTCCATACTTTATTGGTGTACATGGACTCCATTTCGGTCCGCATTGCATCCAGCCATTTTACCGAGTCGACGCTCTGAATGGCTTGCTGGAAGCTAGTAGGCTCATCAAAATCTATGATGCAATCTTCTCTATCCCCGTCAATGAGAAAACCGTAGTATCTCTCGGGCGGATGAGACTGCCTACTACTCCTGCGGAGTGGCGTGGGAATGTCCTGATCTTTCGAACCTTCTGGTTCTACTAAGCTTTCAGTAATAGCTCGTGGTTCTGGAATTTCTTCCAGTTCTATTGCGCTCTGATTGACACGAAAAAGTGTGTATGTTTGTAGTTAACCGCAATCAGAACGGTGTCGCGTGTAGCTAGACCGAGGTGAGTACGGGTCGTCCTCTGGGAAACGTGGAACCTTTTAATTTTACTTTAGATGTGTTGACAAAGAGAAAGAAATAAGAATTTTGTGGAATGGTTTCTAGATCTACGTTAAACAAGAATGTAAAATATAGATCTAGATTATTTTAGAGACTTAGATAATATAACAAGAAGGCTTGTAGGGTTCGTTAGGATTTAGTAGTTATGGACGACTAATTAAAAGTTACCCTTTTTATCCATTAATAGATTTAGAACTAGAACGACGGTGATGCGTGTAGATTAGGGTTTCTGGAGGGAAAAGGAATCCCACTCTTAACCCTTATCTCGACACGGAACTCCGTTCATATCTAGCCTTTACCAAAACAATCATTAATCTAATCTTTAATCGTGGTCGGAACTAGCAAAGAATTGCCAGCGCGCCCGATTAGGATGTTAATGATTATTTTGATAAAGTTCCTAAACTTTATAGGACTTAAAAAGGGTTTAGATATTTTCATCGTTCATTAGCCTACCCTAATCCTACGAACCCTAACAAGCGGAGAATTACTCGCGCATGTTGGGAGAAGAAGATGAAAAGAAAGAGAGGGAAAACATAATGTAAAATGCAAAAGAATAAAATAAAACAACTACCTTTATTAATCAACTTGAACAATCTACACTTTATTCCTTAGAAAATGATTACAAAACTAGTTGCTTCTCGATCTCTTCTAAGGAGGTAGATGAACCGTTGATGATCAGCCTGGATGCGTGAGCGTCGGGAGCTTCGTGATCTCTTTGGCTTGATGTCTTCTAACTTTAGCCCTTGGTCCTTTATATAGCCCTCAAAGAAGAAAAACTAGTTACCATATATGGTGACTTCCTAATATGGTAACTTTCCATGCCTGGATTCTGAGTCCCTGTCAGTATTGATTTTATGATTTTGGCAGATTTTTGATCCTGACATCTTGAACATCTTCATCTCTTGACCTGAGCTAAATCTTTCACAATATCTCTATGAATAATGTTAGTTTATTTATTAAATTAGAGAGAGTGTCTTAATCACTATATATGGTAATAAATCTTTAAGAAACTTGATTAAGAATATTTAATATGCTATGCACTTTATATGGTAATAAATCTTTAACAAACATGATTAAGAATATTTGATATGCTATGCATCTTTTAATTAATAAAATATTATGCATATATTTTGAAATATTATTCTAACCATTTATATGATATTATATCTTTTAAGAATTGTGATCAGAATATTTGATATGATATGCATATTTTCAATTACCAAAATATTATATAAATATAAAATGCCTATATTTTCCTTCATAATATTAATTATAATATATAAACATATGGAAAATAGTATTTTGCAGATAAATCCAAATATGTTTAATATTTATAATAAACACATTTTATTATTTAAGAAATGTAAGGAAAATACTTATACCAAAGTGCAATATTTTCAACTGAACAAATACCCCCAAACTTAATTTTGATCGTCCCGAGCAAACTAATTATTCAAGAGAAAGAGAAAAAGAAAAAGCGAAACCTAATTAGCACACTTTCGTAGGCAAACACGATTGCACTGAGCACGTGCAACAAGCCGTTAAACCTCTAGGTGTCCCTAGTAGGAGGAGTGTTGTCTCCTGAGGGTTTTCAGCGGATTACACCCACAAAATCCAATAACAAAAGAAAGATGGTGAAATTTACATATAAAGACAAGAACCATAAAAGAAAGGCCTTGAAAAGAAGAGTTTCCAACTATACTAGCTTTTCAGTTGTCATGAGCCCTATCTTAATAGTCATGAAAAAATGTTAGAAATCACATTATCTCTCAATAAAACATCGTCTTTATTCTTCATTTCTACCTTTTATCCAAACATCGATCATATAACCCTACGTGTGTGAAATGGACATCCCTACGCTCGGAGAATTCAATTCAAGCTATCATACTCTTGTCCATCTACCTCGGTACTTTTTAACTTGATGAATATTTAGATATGCTCACACATTTTCATGCGACCGTTAATACTTCTTGAGGTACTAACAGACCGATTACTTATGTGCACACATTTTCATGCGACCGTTAATACTTCTTGAGGTACTAACAGACCGATTACTTATGTGCTTGCTGATTAGGTGATAATATTTTCCTCGTCTTGCACCACCTAAGGCTTAGCAGTGACTCCCAGACCAGTTGGCCTTAGGGCACTAGGTGAAGAGGCACCCTCGCTATATTTTTTTATTGCCGCCTTGGCGATAACAAAACCAGTGTTCATTTTTTTCTTTCTTTTCACCATTTTCATATTTTCTTCATTTTTTTTTCATTTCCTTCATACTTTGGCTTTTAGACAAGAGCATTTCAAGGTATCCTCTACTATCCCGAGTTTCAAGACGTGTGTAAGTGCAAATAGTAGGGTATCAACATTCAAATGTTTGGCTTCCAGAATAGAAACTAATTTTCAGACTTATTTTTATCCTCAGATTAGTGACTTCCTTCATCTTACTAACCCTTGGGACAACAACTCATAACTACTTATTACCAGTTCGTTTAAGAAAACTTCTAATTTTCTTGGTTTTCTTAAACTATTCCTATCTTTTGGATGTAATTTTTCACTTTCTACTCTTTTATTATAAAAAAAAAAAATTTCTATACTTTTTAAAAGTTGTGCTTATGCAAAATATGATGCAAATTGATGTGTAAATAAGCACAAACCTCCCCCAAATCTGTTTACAGCAGTGTCCTCACTGATGTCATTCGTTAAGCTAAAAAACCTGTAGACTTGGGAGGAAATTATTAATGGGGGCAAGAATATATGAAAGTGAAAATCCTCCCCCAAACTTATTTTAGGCTCACAATTTTGTAAAAATCATTTTCTTTCAAGAGCCAAAATATACCACACCCCCCCAAACTTGAGTTAAACACTTTTAATCTTTTAAAATCATATGAGGGGGTCAAGGTTATTGGTCAATGCCAAGCTTAGCAAAGACCGAAGGTCAACACCAACCATTCAAAAATTTTATCAATGAAGCACCAAGGTTGGTGAAAGAACATGTCACCTATTGACGTGAAGAAGTGGGGAGGTGACAAGAGGTGTATTGGAAAAAGATTGCGTCTCAATTTGGAGAGACGACACAGTGATAGTAATGATGGACTACTCGCATTATCATGATTGTCCAAAAGAGGGGGTGGAGGTCCAATTTCTTCATCTTGGAATTGATTCATCTCAACACCCGTGTCTTGTAAAAATACGAGTTCATCAGCGAAAATTTCCTCAAAGGTTTCATCGATACCCCGAAAAATAATGTCATCAGAAAAAATGGGGTGATCGTCAGACTCAATATAAGGTTCCTTATTAGATGTTGACCCGGACAACTCGGTGGAAGAGTAAATGGTTGGGTCAAACAACAACATATGAAAAGAGTCTGTATCATGAGGTTGATCAAATTCGCTGCTGTCGACATCCATTAATTCGACAGAACACACATGAGCATAGGGTTCGGAGGGTTCACTTCCCAACTTGTAAATGTTAAGCTCAATTGACTTCTTTCCAAAAGATAGGGTCATAGAGCCGTTTCTACAATTAATTACTGCGTTGGAAGTGGCCAAAAAGGGTCGACCGAGTATCACCGGGATTTGATTGCGTGGGTTTACCACAGGTTGTGTATCAATAACGATAAAGTCCACAGGAAATATGAATTCCCCGACTTTGATTAACACATCCTCTAGCTCACCCCTAGGTTGGGTGATAGATCGATCGGCCATCTGAAGAGTGCAATGCGCAGGTTTTAACTCTCCGATTCCTAATTGCTCATAAATCGAATACGGAAGCAAGTTAACACTAGCACCTAGATCGAGTAGAGCACGATTGATATTTTTACTCCCAATAGAAATTGAAATTGTAGGACTTCCGGGGTCCTTTCGTTTCTTGGGAAGTTGTTGTGTAAAAGCTGTGCTCACATTACTCGTAAGGAAAACTTTTTTAGGTACTTGAACTTTTCTCTTCCTAGTGCACAAGTCCTTTAGGATTTTTGCATATGACGGAACTTGTTAAATAGCATCTAGGAGAGGAATGTTTATGTTAACTTGCTTAAAAATTTCCACAATCTTCTCCATTTGTGGACTTGGTCTGTTGCTCCTTAACCTGTTTGGATAAGGTGCTTGATCAATAAGTTTTGGGTCCAACGTTTGTGGAGAAGACTGTGGGGATGGATTCGATCCCAAAACTGGAGTGGGAATCGACTTAGATAGATTTGGCGAAATGGGCGAAGGGTTCGAGCCGTGGGGAAAACGGAGAATAGGCTCGGATGAAGGTGGGAGACTAGACGAATTAGGGGAAGAAGAAGAAGAAGGGGTATCAAATGTGTCACTATCATCAATTTGCTCACCCACTTGGTTGTTCAGCATTCTCCCCGATCTCAACGTAGTGACGGCATTCACATTATGACTTTGTGAATGGCTAGGATTCGGTAGGGGTTGAGATGGGAGTTTCCCTTTCTCTCTTGCACCCATTGCGGCGTTTAACTGTGCGATTTGGTTTTCTATTGATTTAATACTCTCACCATGGGAGGAGGAGTTTTTCGTTAGGGTATCAATAGAAGACCTTATCTCCGCCGAATTTTGCATGGATTGTTTCATGAACATATCCAAAGTTTGTGCAAGTGAGTTGTCAGTACCGGCCACTTGTGGTGTAGAAATGTTGGCCGGATTTTGAAAATTTTGTGACAGAAAGGGGGGCTGATTCTGTGGTTGTGGTTGCTGTGGAGGAGGTCTTTGATAATTACTTTGTTGGTTTTGATTCCAAGCAAAGTTAGGATGATTCCTCCATCCTTTATTATATGTGGAAGAAGAAGGATCATTTCTAGGTCGCTGCTGAAAAGCAGCATTAGCTTGAAACGATGCATTCATAGGACATTCTTCCGTTAAGTGTGAAGGATCCAAACAGCAACCACAGACAGTCTTAGGAAGCGTGACCTGATTTAGGGAGAATGTTGAGAACTTGTTTTCAATAGCATCGAGTTTCTTCTGTATCGCTGCCATTTCGGCTTTCACTGCGATAGAAACATCGAGCTGGTGAATACCTCCCTTAGTTGAAGGTGGTCTTACGCTTTCCCACTGCAAAGTGCTTTCTGCGAGATCTTCCAGATATTTCCATGCTTCACCGTCATCTTTAGACATGAAATTGCATTGACACATTGTTTCAAGCATCTGCTTCGTCGCTGGATTAATGCCCTCATATATAATCCGACATAAATCCCATCTTTGTATTCCGTGATGGGGGCATTGGACAAGCAGATCTTTGAAACGTTCAAAGCACTTCCAAAATGGTTCATTGGGAAGCTGGGTGAACTGGTTAATCTCGCTCCTAATATGTGCAGTCTTATGATTTGGGTAAAACTTCTTCAGAAATGCTACAACAAATTCATCCCAATTAGTGATAGAGTGTGCGGCAGTATTGTAAAGCCATTTTTCTGCCAAGTCGCACAGTGTGAATGGGAGAAGACGTAAGCGCATAGCATCTAAAGTTAATTGTGAAGTACCCATCATTGCGCATACGTTTTTGAATTTGGTGATGAAAACGTACGCGTCTTCCGACTCAAGCCCGTGAAATTTAGGCAGCAGATTGATGTAGTGGGGTTTAATTTCGAAATTATCCCCGTTAGGTGGTGGAAGAGATAGACAAGTAGGAAGGGGACCACGAATAGGATAGCATCTCTCTTGGAGAGAGATGCGCGGTGGATTCTGCTCACCTGCGGGTGGTGGCAGCGTGGTGTTATAATTAGATGGAGTGCCGTCCATCACGGTTGATGTGGTGTGTGATGGGGGAAAAGAAGATGAAGAAGTACCGACTTCGGCGTCGATAGCAGGAACGCGGAAAAGACGGGCACTAGGATCCCGTGTCCAGCCGAGCATGCACTAAGCGGGTTTAGTGCAAGTGGCAGCGTGTGTAAGATTTAAAATTGGTTTGTTTTGAAAAAGTGGGACTCAACACAAATCACCCTATGATGCACAAGCAACCCTAGAACTAAGGTCGCCTAGGTCTGCTAGACAGCTCCTAACTAAGGCTAGAAATATGACCTCAAACCGCCTCTTCACGGACAAGTACGGCCAGGTAAGTGGGAAGGAACCACCACTACAGTGGGCCTAATTAATAACCACTAGCCTAGACACCGTAATGTCAGTTAGGATAAACGGCCGATGCCTATACTAGTCTTTTTCCTATTGAGCTCGACAGTCCTTAGAGTCTGGTCTAGATATTTTTTAAATTAATGAAGGGTTGATCTATATGCTCGGTTTGTGATTTGTGGGGCTTAGGAAGGGTGATGAAATCCCCACCTAATCTTGATTTGGTCTTTGCCCCTTAATGTCCGTATTAAATATGCAAAACAAAACCAATCACAAAACTTTTGCAAAAAGATTTTTGAGCGGCGCAATTTTGCAAAGAATCCTGCAGAAAATAGATTTTATTGGATTTGAGGGGAGA
Source organism: Agapanthus africanus (assembly GCA_030015575.1). NCBI lineage: Eukaryota > Viridiplantae > Streptophyta > Magnoliopsida > Asparagales > Amaryllidaceae > Agapanthus > Agapanthus africanus. The sequence continues at coordinate 24,223,272 of CM057338.1, read as the reverse complement.
GAGAAGGAGTTAAGAAATATACCAGAGAAGTTCGGAACCCTAAATCTCCTGCTTCCTCAAGTCCGCGACTCCAGATTCCCTCGCAAAATTCACGCACAAATCGTTAAATATGCAATTTGCAGTTTTGTTTTAATAATGATATGACTCGTCTAAGAATTCAACACAAATAGTAAAAATAAAAAAATTACGCATGTATCCCCGGCAACGGCGCCATTTGATTGACACGAAAAAGTGTGTATGTTTGTAGTTAACCGCAATCAGAACGGTGTCGCGTGTAGCTAGACCGAGGTGAGTACAGGTCGTCCTCTGGGAAACGTGGAACCTTTTAATTTTACTTTAGATGTGTTGACAAAGAGAAAGAAATAAGAATTTTGTGGAATGGTTTCTAGATCTACGTTAAACAAGAATGTAAAATATAGATCTAGATTATTTTAGAGACTTAGATAATATAACAAGAAGGCTTGTAGGGTTCGTTAGGATTTAGTAGTTATGGACGACTAATTAAAAGTTACCCTTTTTATCCATTAATAGATTTAGAACTAGAACGACGGTGATGCGTGTAGATTAGGGTTTCTGGAGGGAAAAGAAATCCCACTCTTAACCCTTATCTCGACACGGAACTCTGTTCATATCTAGCCTTTACCAAAACAATCATTAATCTAATCTTTAATCGCGGTCGGAACTAGCAAAGAATTGCCAGCGCGCCCGATTAGGATGTTAATGATTATTTTGATAAAGTTCCTAAACTTTATAGGACTTAAAAAGGGTTTAGATATTTTCATCGTTCATTAGCCTACCCTAATCCTACGAACCCTAACAAGCGGAGAATTACTCGCGCATGTTGGGAGAAGAAGATGAAAAGAAAGAGAGGGAAAACATAATGTAAAATGCAAAAGAATAAAATAAAACAACTACCTTTATTAATCAACTTGAACAATCTACACTTTATTCCTTAGAAAATGATTACAAAACTAGTTACTTCTCGATCTCTTCTAAGGAGGTAGATGAACCGTTGATGATCAGCCTGGATGCGTGAGCGTCGGGAGCTTCGTGATCTCTTTGGCTTGATGTCTTCTAACTTTAGCCCTTGGTCCTTTATATAGCCCTCAAAGAAGAAAAACTAGTTACCATATATGGTGACTTCCTAATATGGTAACTTTCCATGCCTGGATTCTGAGTCCCTGTCAGTATTGATTTTATGATTTTGGCAGATTTTTGATCCTGACATCTTGAACATCTTCATCTCTTGACCTGAGCTAAATCTTTCACAATATCTCTATGAATAATGTTAGTTTATTTATTAAATTAGAGAGAGTGTCTTAATCACTATATATGGTAATAAATCTTTAAGAAACTTGATTAAGAATATTTAATATGCTATGCACTTTATATGGTAATAAATCTTTAACAAACATGATTAAGAATATTTGATATGCTATGCATCTTTTAATTAATAAAATATTATGCATATATTTTGAAATATTATTCTAACCATTTATATGATATTATATCTTTTAAGAATTGTGATCAGAATATTTGATATGATATGCATATTTTCAATTACCAAAATATTATATAAATATAAAATGCCTATATTTTCCTTCATAATATTAATTATAATATATAAACATATGGAAAATAGTATTTTGCAGATAAATCCAAATATGTTTAATATTTATAATAAACACCTTTTATTATTTAAGAAATGTAAGGAAAATACTTATACCAAAGTGCAATATTTTCAACTGAACACGCTCCCACTTAATTCTTTTTCTATGAACTGGTGTTCTAGAAAGTGGGCATGGCGAGAAACAAACACCTTTTGTTCCTCTTCGCAATAGAAGAAATATCCCTTGGAGTTCTTTGGATATCCCACAACTTGCACTGTACTGAGCATGCCTCGAGCTTGTCCGCATGCTGCTTTTTTACAAAAGCTGGACATCCCCATGTCTTAATGTGATTAAGATAGGGTCTCTACCCATACCACATCTGATATGGTGTAGTAGGCACAGTCTTAGTTGGAACTCGGTTCAAAAGGTATGCAGCTGATTCTAGCGCATATCCCCAAAACGATCGCGGTAACTCAGCGTTACTCATCATGGACCGTACCATATCCAATAGGGTTCGGTTCCGTCTCTCCGATACACCGTTATGTTGCGGAGTGTATGGAGGAGTAAGCTGAGAGAGAATTCCATTCTCTTTTAAGTAACCCAGGAACTCGACACTCAAGTATTCACCACCTCGATCAGATCTCAGTGCCTTGATACTTTTGCCTGTTTGTTTTTCTACTTCATTCTTATATTCCTGGAATTTTTCAAAAGCCTCGGATTTATGTTTCATTAAGAAGACATAACCGTACCTTGAAAAGTCATCCGTAAAAGTAATGAAGTAAGAATAACCGCTTCGTGCATGTGTAGACATTGGACCGCACACGTCGCTGTGTACGAGTCCCAAGAGCTCTCTCGCTCTTACTCCGTGTCCAGTGAACGGAGTCTTTGTCATCTTTCCCTTGAGACAGGATTGACAAGTTGCATACGATTGATATTCGAACGAATCCAAATATCCTTCTGCATGTAACTTAGTCAACCTTCTCTCATTGATGTGACCCAGTCTATAATGCCATAAGAAATTTTTATTGATTTCTGGAGACTTTCTTTTGTGTGTATTCTGGACATTGAAAATCTGTGGTTGGTTTAACACGTATATACCGTTGTTCAATGTACCTGACCCAATCAAAACTTGATTAAGATGAATGTTCACTACATTACTTACAAATGCAAATTCATAACCTTCTTTAGATAATAAAGATACAGAAATGATATTACAGGTTGCATTTGGTACATAATAACAACTACGCAAAACCAAAAAGTGTCCATCCGACAATCCCAGGTGATAGTCCCCCACGGCCTCAGCATCCATGCTAGCACCGTTAGCAACTCTGAGGGTCATGTCATCTGCCTTCAAAACTCTACGCTTTCTCAACGCCTGCAAAGAATTACAGATATGAGATCCTGATCCGGTATCCAATACCCAGGATGTAGAGTTTATTGATAGACAGTTTTCAATAACATACACACCTGAAGCTGAAGCCGCAACTCGCTTCAAATCCTGTGTTCTGGCCTTCCAAGCCTTGCAATCCTGTTTCCAGTGACCAATTTTGTGACAGTAGAAGTATTCTTCCTTCCCTACCAGCTTTCCCGCTACCTTTGTTGCTTTTCCTTTTCCCTTCGTATCCACTTTACTGACACCGCCTCTTGGTTTGGCGGGGGCTTTCTTCTTCTTACCCTTGGCTTTCGCCCTGGATCTAGAAGAGGAAGATCCTCCTACAAACAAAGTGGATGTCTCCCTACTTTTCTGTAGGGTGCCCTCTGCACTCCTCAGCATGTTGAGGAGCTCTGAAAGTTCAACTTCTTTTTCCTATAAGTTGAAGTTCAGGATGAACTGGGCGTAAGTGGAATGAAGGGACTGGAGAATCAAGTCTGTATAGAGCTCATTCTCCAACGTGGTCCCAAGTTCTGCGAGCTCCTCTATGTAGCCAATCATCTTAAGCACGTGTTCCGCTACCGATGATCCGACGGCCAACCTTGCCGAAAACAACTTCTTCGACACTTCGTATCTGGTGATACGAGACTGCTCTCCATACAGTTCTTTTGTATGAAGAAATATAGACTCTAGGTCCATATTCTCGTGCCTCCTCTGATGTTCGTTGTCCATCGAGGTAAGTACGAGGCATTTGGCCTTCGCGCAATCTATTTCCCATGTCTTACGGATTTCCCTATCCGCGACACTGGTTTTGGGACCTGGGACATGGGGAGCTTTGGTGGTAAGGAGATACCCCAGCTTGTCGTAAGTGATTGCCATCTTGACATTCCTGAGCCAATCTTTGTAGTTTGGCCCTGTCAATATATTTTTATCTAGTAATAACTTAAGTCCGGTCATGTTGAATGGTCGCTGCAATTAGGAGAGAGAAAATAAACACTTTAGCATGATGCTCTTGCAAGTTTAGAGTGGTTTTTAGTTTGTCTAAACAGGATGGCTCCCACTGTCTCTCGAATCCCTTCTCAAACCGTAAAGAAATGATTAGTCAGGATCAATCTCACCGTACAATACTTGCTTAACCGTTCAGCCAGGCCAGTGTCGGTACTTCGAGGGAGGTTTTCCAATGCTTTCGCGAAGTTCCTTAATTAAGTAACCACTTTTCCCTGTGGGCGTAGCCCCGCTAACACCTTTCTAGACACCTACTAGGTTTATAGCATTGATCGTTAAGTGAGAGTTTTCCCGAGGAGTAGCATATACTCACAGTAGGATCGGGATCCAAATATCATTGCGTGATAAAACCGAAGGAATCCTACCAGAATTATCACACTCCAAATGGTATGCAGCGCTAGCAAGTTTCAGTACTTATGAAACTCCCGATGTGGATTTCTGCTCCATGCTCTTATGACCTTGACTTTGGCCAAAATATCATAAGTCACATGTCAAGTTCTACCCGTCATTCTCCTGGTTAATTTGGATCCACCCGTACCTACCCTTGACTTTGGCCAAAATGGCAGCATGACTGTCCCAAACTAACGCATCTATCTATGCTGCACATGAATACCCAATAGCTACCAATCACTATGCCTTGACTTTGGCCAAAATACATAGCTTGAATACTTTTTGACCATTCATGTGGAATGACGGAGGGCTACGAATGGTTTTGGCGAAACCGTGAACGTAGTGAACTTGATATAATCGATGGAACGAGATAGCTTTTAAAAGGAGTGGTTCAAGCTCCGCGTTTAAAAGTTTAGTTTTGAAAAGAACCGAGTGGTTTTCAAAGTGTTCCAATCGACTTTTACTTGGTTTATTTTCTTGTATTAGTTCTTTTAATGTGTCCCATCATTTAATCCTACCATTGCAGAAAACAACCAAAATATGACGTACGCTTATGCCATTCGCATTCGCCACGGGGCCCCGTCATCACCCGTTAGGTTACTTAACTAACGACAGAGCGGGGGCTGGGCTAGCGCGGCTGTAAAACATAAGCAACGCCTAAATAGTTATCATATATAAATATATAGCAATGATAGACATTACAGATCACAGATGAATACATTGGATATACTAGGAATCCGCAATCCGTTCGAGCCTGCAACGAAAAGCGGATTACACGGTCGCGGTGAATAGCCAATACCCCACCCAAGACCCCTACGGGTGCGGCAAACTACCCGCCAAGTACCCGAAGCGAAGCAACCTCCCTCACCATCGTGAGTAGGCCACTCGGCACTTCGAGATACCCGGTAGTTTGTGCACCCCCTCCATGGGTCTATCCTAGGAGCAAAAACAGTAAAAAGAATTATACAATGACGGCTACAACCCCGACCCGGTTGTGCGGCCAAACAAACAATAATATTACATCAATTTACATGTTATAATGAATGAAAGGAAAAGCAACACTCATCTCACATCCATCCCGGCTATTCACCCGCGACAGTCCAACGCATTCATATACACAAACCATCATCAAACACAGATCACAGATATGTATAACCCCGACTAATCGACATATAGCGATTAGCCGACGTTCAATACATATAAACATCACAGATATAACCTTTTAGTCAAAGTGTATTGAAGTTCGAAAAAAATACGGATTTATAGGCCCCCAAAAACAAATTTCTAGTCTGGAAAATCTGGGCACATATAAACCATCTTAAAAATCCTAAAACCAAGCCAGAAATACACTGCACCAAACTCGACCCAGAGAAGAGCCAAGATGGCCGCGGTTGCGCGGCAATAGCTTGCTATTGCCGCGGAACTGCGGCTCTTTGGTCGAATCTTTGGATCGTTTTTGGTGGCTTTCTTCACAAAACCCTGAGATGATTTTTGGAGTATGACAAATTTTATTTCGAACAGAAAAAATTTCAACAGAAACTTAGGGTTTTTAAAACTCGGTTTTTCGATTTTTCCGATTCGAACTTCGATACACTCTACTACCTAGCTAGTTTATGTTTAGTTAGGCTCTGATACCACTGTAAGTCCACGTTGCCCACCCCGGTACTTGCGGGGAGGCGGAAAACGGAATAAAAATCGAATTTTTATGAGCTTAGGCAACATGGACTAGACTATGAAGGATCTTTGCTAAACAAAAACAAGCTAAAGCTAACTAGAAACTAGCTAAGTGCTAGAAAGGTTATACCTTGGGCTTTATGTCCTTCTCTCCTTGCTCCTTGGAGTAGTAGAAAGAGGTCACCTTTGTCGTCTTCTCGCGTCAAAGAAAGATCCACCCGAAAGCCTCAACCTTTGGCTTCAACTCCAAGCTAGAAGTAACTAGGGTGCTAGAAGTAACTAGGGTGCTAGAAGTGCTAATCCTAGACCCCTAGATGAGAGTAAAGATTATCAAGAAGAGATTTTTCTCAAGCTCAAGTGTTTCTCAACACATGAGAGGGGAGAGCTTGAGGGAGAGGAAGAACAAGAGAGAGAAAGAAAAAAATAGAATGAGAATAATATGAACCATTCTCACATATATGTGTGAATTATTGTAATTAGATAATTAGCTAGATAATTGTCATGGTTAATCAAGACATGACCATTATCATTTCATTTTTAATGCAAATTGCAAGGATCAAAGAGCATCTTCCAAATGAAATGATGATGGTCAAAGTGTCAACCTAGGTCAACAAGTCAAGGAGGTCAAATGGTCAACAACCATAACCATGCACAATTATTTAAACTAATATCAATTAACCATAATACACACATAAGCATTAGGGTTAATAAAATGACAATAGTCATTAACCCTAATCAAGGTCCTCTCCCTCTGTCTCAAGCAACTGTGCATACGCACCCGTATTCGTGATCCGAGGAACATGAATACAATGAGATAAAACCAATCCCAAATCTATACTAGGATCTGGCTTAAACCAAAACCCGCTAGTATAAGCTGTCCGGACAGCAAACGTGCACAAGTGCGCGGATGTGAACGAACCCTGTCGCAAAACCATGCGACCTCTACTCATTTTGCCTAAAGGCGAATAGCTCTCTGTGTGGGACTCTAAAGACTCGACACTACGCTGGCAGTGGGTTTAACCACAGACCGCAAGCGGCACTAGCTGTACGTAACGGTCCCCAGGTAGATGTCGATAAGAAGACTGACGAGGTGAACCCCATCTGAACTCCTACTGAGCCTGTATGTGACAGTCTCCGTACAGTCCGGTCTGTTCGTCTGATACATCGCATGGCGGGCCTAGGGGGCGGTGAACGTCAGTCCCCTAATAGCGGTACAAGTCGTGTCGGAGTGTAGCCCAGAACACCCTGAGATAACACTGGAAACCTACCAGTATATCTCGCTTGCCCTGGCCAGGGACTACTCGTGTAATGGCTCTCCTGGACACAGCGCGATGTCAACCCCCAATACCGGGAGAGACGAATCCTGTCTAACCGTCACTGCCTCCAAGTGCTTCGGGACTGCACCCAAAAACTACCTGTTTGCACGACTCCTTTGAGCCGTGGTAGGGTAGTAATCAAAGTGCAGTGGGAACACACTCGAGGCGAAGTGACAGTGTCAAGTCAGCGGACTAAGCTGTACTCATGTCACCTGGGAACTGATAACTGACGATAGGTATAATACCAACCAACAGTTCCCGACGAGTCCTGTCCAGTGTACTCGTAACCTAACGAGCACCCGCATACTATCTCAAGTACGACGTACTGACGGCTGTGGGACAGACCGCCTCCCACACTGGGATAAGAAGCGCATACGCTAGTCTACTCCGGGGTATCGATGCCCTGTCTCGATAGTCCAACGACTAGGGACCTGTATAAGGATGTGCTTATAGATCACCCAGCTCCCACGAGTGTGAGCGTCATCACCACGCTGGTAATCAAGCAAAGATCCTAAAGGCTCTACTAATATGTATATCAGCGATATGCTAAAAGAAACACATGCACATATTAAAGCAGAGACAAACCAAGTAGCATACTACCATTTCGAGCAAGATTGTATATACAACTGTGAATATCCCAAGCTTCCATCAAGTAATATACAAACTAGTATGATACAGTAATGGCCTCTAGGGCATATGCATTAACACCATGTGCAGCGGTTACCGATAACTCCCAAACCTAATTCAGGATCCAAATCAGTTCTAAGTGTCTGACTCAAGTCTGAGTCCAAATCAATCTGAGTCTAATCCAAATCAGAATCCAATTCAACATGAATTCAATATATCCAACATGAATACTTGAACCTAAATCTGAATACCAGAACAAGATCAACATGCAAATATGACTTGACCTGATCTGACCGAACCATGGCTACATTTTGACTTGGTTACATGCCTACTTGATACATCCTGAAACTGTTTACAAGAACAACTTATATCCATGGACTCGGGAAGTCTGATAACTACAATTTATACAATATACATTACGGGGTTTAACGGGGTAGACTGGTACAGAATGTATTAGAAGTGGAACGAGATGGTCACTAAAAGACACCTATTACCTGAACATCCGTGCCGTTGTCCAGTGAGTTTTGACGGGGCCTTGTACTACCGATTACCATAGTCCACGGAGCAAGTTGGATTTTTCTCGTAGACATTGATACATTCTGTACCAAGCTACAAACAACTATGTTAGCAGAACAAACATATACTTGTACCAATTACCAGTTATGTTCCCTTTATTTGAACTATTCCCATCTCTCTTTTGGGACTTACCGAGCACTAGTTCACTGACGACATTTCTCTTTCTTTCTTTCTTTGGAATGTTCGTCAGGAGAACCCGACTCTCAGGAGACCGAGCCTAGCCAGGAGGACTTGGATCGGTTCACAGAGGAGCCAGACTTTTAGTCTTTACTTGTACTTACCTTTTCTTTTGTATGCCACTGTTTAGGCATTGCTTTTATCATTGTACATTTTCTTTTCAAATCAGTTGTAATGTAAAGAATGGATATTAATAAAATTTGTTGTTTATATTACATCTCTTGTCATTCTTGTGCATTTATTTATATTGCTTATTTACGCTTAACGTGTTTATTTATGAGTAAATACGTCGCGGCCCGTCATGTCTACTTCTCCGTACACTGAGAAGCAGTGCGTGACAAGTATATTAATATATTTTAAGCATGTATATGAACTTGATTAATCTATTCTAACGTGGTTGTTTGTAGTTTGCTAAAGAAGGTATGCATGTATATGGGAGTGGTCAGTCAAACCCACAACATGAGAAGTACAAGACTTCATCAAACCCACGGGACAATGGTGTTCCCCTCCGAACGGCGGCCGACGACGTTAGGGCGTCTTGCCTGGGATTCGGGGCAGATGCTAATTGGTGCTATCCGTCCACCTCTCCGAAGATGCCAAGTTGATTTATGGCACCGTGGATCGGAGGTTTAGACGGATGCGTCCGATATAGCAGACTTCGTCAGATTCCCCCTCGCTAGAGGGGTTTTTGATTGTGGGGACGCTCTTCCCTGCAGGCGTAAGCCCCTGCAGTTAATTACGCTACCGCATCGCGGTAGCCACTTTCTTCTTCTCCAGAATTTCACTTCGTGTCGTGTGTGTTTGTTTTGTTTGTGGTTGCCCGTGGATTGTATACGGAGACTGAGTAATGCCGTCGCCCGTAGGACGTGGATTAGTCCAAATCCGTATTTACTTAGATTTGGGTTTGATGTTTTAGTTTAAGGATACGTTAGCCTCGTTGAGGCTAAGATCAACTTAAACGTGATTTATTTAATATATGGCCATCGGGACTCGTCACCTCTCTGACGTCGTTGAAGGATTACAACGATAAATGTTAGAGGAGTTCAGAGATGTACCCTCGAACCGAAATTGATTTAGGGTTTTATAGTCCATTTGAATGTTTAAGGATACGTTAGCCATATTTGAGGCTAAGATCAACTTAATCGTTTGTTAAGGATACGTTAGTCCAATTTGAGACTAAGATCAACTTAACGGGACCGTTTAGATCCGACAAAAGAGCATTTGGGATTTATTATGCCAGTTTAGGAACATGGTGGTCCAATACCAGTTTAAGGACATAGTGGTCCACCATTAGTTTAAGGACGTTTCGGTCCGATATTAGTTTAAGGACGTTTCGATCCGATATTAGTTTAAGGACATCTCGGTCCACAAGTTTAAGGACCCCGCAGTCCATATTGACATATGTGGTCGTCGGGACCCGTCACCTCTCTGACGTCGTTGAAGGATTACAACGATAAGTGTCAGAGGAGCTCGGAGATGTACCCTCGAACCGGATATAAATTAATTTAAAAGAGCAGTCGTGCTCAGTCAATTTAATTTAAGGACTTACTGCCAAAATTGGGCTAAGTCCAATTGAAAATGTTCAATATTTTATTTGCTTTTGCATTGCATTTCTTTTTTTTATTTTTATTTAGGCTTTGCCCAGAAAGGATGCAGATCATCAATTTGTTTTGGGCTCTGTTCTTTTAAGAATGATGCAAGGCATCAATTTTATTTGGGCTCTGCCCTTGTATAAAGGATGTAAAGCATCAATTTATTTGGGCTCTGCCCATTTATTGCCTTGCAATTTATTTTGGCCTGTTAGGTCATTTTGACTTGGGCCTGGCCCTTTTAACAGAGAAAATGCACTGCATTTACAGGCGCTTTGCGCCAATCAAAAAGCGAAAGCGCTTATGACGATGACACGTGTCAAGCAGCGCAGTGCGCTGCGCTAGTGCGCTGCGCTTGCGCTGCTGACACGTGGTGCGCTCTGGTGAGTTGCGCCAATTTCAGAGAGTAAAACTCTATTTCAAAAGTGCGTAGCGCAACTGGTTTAGATGCTGACACGTGGCGCTCTCTGGTGGCTTGCGTCAACCCAAGAGCGCAACAGTGCAGATTTATAAGTGCAAAGCACTATTAATTTGAGAATCTTTTAGATTCAAGAACCAATGGTTCATAAAAGAAGTGCAAAGCACTGTTTGATTTCTTGATCTAATTTAGATCAAAGAAAAAACAAGTTTTTCTTTTTATTTCAAGAACCAAAGGTTCATAAAAGTGCAAAGCACTATTTGATTTCTAGATTAAGGAAAAATAAGTTTTTTTTTGTTCCAAGAACCAGAGGTTCATAAAAGTGCAAAGCACTATTTTTATTTCATTGTTTTCTTGTTTTTAAAGAACCAGTGGTTCATAAGAAGTGCAAAACACTGTTTATTATGTGAAGATTATTAATCTTGTTTTTAGATCAATGATCTATTAGAAGAAATTTCTTCTCTCTTATGAAGGTTTTTACCTTTTTCTTGAAATTTTTCTCAGAGTTCTCTCTGTTTGAAGCTCTTGATTTTTTTTTCAAGAAATGTTGATGCGTTTGAATTGAGATCTAGGGTCCTTTTTATTTGCCCATAAATCAGTTAAAGTTTGTTAAAGAGATCATTCTCTGAGTGATTTAGGGAATTTTCCCCACCGTTGGATCTTTGATCCGAAGGCCTCTGTTTTACAGAAGAAAATTTTCTTGTTTTAACAAGAACAGAAAAGATTTCTCAGAATTTTAATTCTGCTTGGCGCAAATGCTCCAGAGCGTGACACGTGTCGCGCTGCGCTGACACGTGTCGCGCAGCTTTTTTTTTTTTTGGCGCTGCGCACAGCTGCGCTGCGCTGACACGTGTCGCGCAGCGCATAGTTGCGCTGCGCGACACGTGCAGCGCTTGCGCAAGGTGTTTTTTTTTTGGCGCTGCGCTGACACGTGTCGCGCAGCACACAGCTGCGCTGCGCGACACGGCGTAGCAAAGCAGCGCTTGCGCAAGTGTATTTTTTTTTTGCGCGCTGCGCACAGTTGCGCTGCGCTGACACGTGTCGCGCAGCGCAAAGTTGTGTTGCGCGACACGTGTCGCGCAGCAAAGCAGCGCTTGCGCAAGTTTTTTTTTTTGCGCTGCGCACAGTTGTGCTGCGCGGACACGTGTCGCGCAGCGCACAGTTGCGCTGCGTGGACACGTGTCGCGCAGCGCACAGTTGCGCTGCGCCGACACGTGTCGTAATTTTTTTTTTGCTCTAATGGAGTACGCTAATTTGGGCGCTGCGCTCTCTGCACTAACGTGTCTGATTTTGACATGTGGCGCTCTGCGTGCAGCGCAGGGGATCTGAAGCATTACTTCATTTATTTTAACTTTAATTTTCTCTTTAATTTTTCAAGACAGAGTTTTGCTCTGATTGGAGAAAAACAGAATCATTGCTTCTTTTCCCACCTTGGAATTTGAACAGAGTTTTGTTCTGATTGAGATAAACAAATGGCACAGGATATTCATGTTAGGTGTCTTTTAGTGGACTCTCGTGCCACGTCATAATTTCTTTACCAAACTACCCCTTATCCTCCGCGTATTTTAAGTTATAAATTTAGTTACAAGTCTTGCCCGAAATCCATGAATACAAAGAGAGTACAAGTTGAGTTCGAGTATTCAAGTTCAAGTGTTCAAACCAAATCGTATTCATGGTTCGGGTCAAGTCAAGTCCAAGTTCAGATTCAAGTCAAGTTTGTGTTCAAGTCGAATCTAGATTGTAATAGATTTAATCACGTGGTTTCAAGCTTAGGGTTCAAGATATAAAACTGGTATGAAAATAAATGTGATTCGGGTTACAAGTCAAGATCAAAACCAATTTATATTTTGAGGTGGTACGAATTGATTTGTTCAAATAGCTAAGCAAGTAAATCATTTATTGTCTCCTGCTCCCCGAGACTCAAGAGAGAATTGGTTACTTAAAATCCATCTGCTACCTATATACCGGCTAGCTACTAGTTTTATAATTCTAGGTATTTATATGAAAATATATCATTTATCAATTTTAAAGTATTTAAGTAAATTAGTCCATTAACAAGATCGAGGGGGTTTCATGTAAATACTTTATTTAAAAAAATAAAGCTCGATGGTGTTTTTGGTTAAAAAATATGTTAATTAAAATATCAAGAGTTTTAATAAAAATATTTTAGATTTAATGGTATTTTAGTGGTAAAACCTAGCTTTTAAAAGTTTATGGTATTTTCATGAAAAATCTATCTTTTGGAAAACTTGAGGTATTTTAATAAATACTTAATCTTTTAATTTAGAATATTTTATTGAAATTAGATTTACAAAATGCTTTCTTTTATGTTACATGTACATGATTTTTAATTTAGTATTGTTTTATTTCGTTTCAAATCATATTTTTCTTTTTCTTCGAGAACGCGATCTGTAAAGAGCTCCGATCTCACCCACTAGATCTAAAATGTGCGATAATTTGCATCATCTTCACAGGCTCTCCTAAAGAAGGTTGTTGGGACGTAATGGCCAAGAGAAAAGAATACCTATTAAAAAATGTATTTTGAATTTGAGGGTATTTTAATGAATTTCAACTCTTCAGGAAAATAAAATAACCATATGATCGTGCTATGATTCAAAGGTGTGCGTGTGTGGGGTAGGTCTTTACCCCATGCGTTATCACTAAAACTATATTTAATAATATCCACAAATTTCATGTTAAAGTATGAGAAACATTAGAAGCTACATGAACGAATATATGTAAAAATTTTGCATGAAAATGATTCTAACCAAGGTGTAGGTTATGAGTTAAAGCAATATTTGATAGGTGACGATTAGAAATATGAGATGTGTTAATTAACAAGTTGAATTCACAAGTTTTCATGAAATTGGTTTATGTTGACATGGTGATTATATATATTTAGATAATATTATTTGAGTGTGGAAAGAATCTGGCGTTATGACAAGAATTTGATTCAAACGAAGAAAAGGAGGATGGAGACTTACTTGTTAGTGAAGGAATGAGGAGGAAGTAAGCTCGGTTTGAAGAACCGAGACCGCAAAATGACAGAGGAAGCGAACTTGCTTGACGGCGTACTCTTGACTAGTCGTGAAGCAAAGGAGAGGAACAACTTAGAAGATCTTCAAAGTTTTCTTGAGGGAATTTCAATACACTTTAGTGGGGAGAACTAGGGGATAGACTAAGGTATTTATAGGGAAAAGAAATGGGGTAGGGTGTATTAAAAATTGGAGTAAAAGACATTTTAATGGAGAGTTTAAGGGTCTGGGGTGTTTCTGAATTGAATTAGGAGTTTCGGGGTAGGAAAATGAAGAAGTGGGAGTGCAAGAGACTGAACAACACGGGCGGGGCCCGTTTGAACTTAGTCAGGCCGACAAAAATAGGTTTGGGGCGCCTAGGGCGGTCAGAGGTTGAGTTTAGGGGTCAGGTTTCGGGTTAAAGCTCAGGTTAGGTTTAATTGGCGTATAAACACATATCTTTTCTGCTAAAACATTTCATAACCCCGTGTAATACTCATGAAAATTCTTGGGCTCCCAAAACATCAAAAGAAAAAATAATAAAATAATTATGGCAGCATGAATTCAAAATTGTGGGCTATGGGACAGCAAGGTAGAGACTTAACCAATGGGCTACAAGTTGTTTCTTGCTCTAAATTAACAAGAACAACTTATAACCTGATATCAGAACTACACCCATTTATTAATATTGGATTAATACAAGTGTACAGAGATTTCAGGGTCGTTACATTCTACCCTCCTTAGAAAAATTTCGTCCTCGAAATTTTTACAAGAAACTAATCTTCAAATAAATGAGGGTATTGTGTACGCATATCATACTCAAGTTCCCAAGTAGATTCTCCCGGTGAATCCCTTCTCCACATTACTCTTACTAACTTGACCACCTTGTTCTGCAATATCTTCTCTTTCCGATCTAGTATCCCGACTGGCTGCTGCTCATAAGTCAGATCGGTCTGCACTGTGAGCTCTGAGTGATCAAGTATGTGACTAGGGTCGCTCACATAACGGTGTTGCTGAGATATGTGGAATACGTTGTGCACTCCTTCAAATGATGGTGGCAGTGCCAAACGATACACCAATTCTCCTACCCATTCGAAGATATCGAAAGGCCCGATATTTCTAGGGCTAAGCTTTCCCCGTCTTCTGAAACGAATCACTCATTTGTTTGGAGAGATCATAAGGAATACATGATTTTCAGGTTGGAACTCTAAGTGTCGATGCTTTGCATCTGTCTAATGCTTCTGTCGGTTCTGGGCTATGCGCATCTTTTCCTGATCATGCGGACTATGTCAATTGTGGCAACAATCATTTCTGGTCCAAGGAGTTCTCTATCTCCTATATCATCCCAACTCATAGGAGAACGACACTTTCGACCGTAAAGTGTTGCAAGCGGTGAAAGTGTTTCCTAGCACCACCACTGGGTTTTAACCGGCATCAAGCATGTAATTTTAAAAAAATTCTTGGTGCTAAGCTACACTAATCTAGAATCTAACTAGAGTATTAGGGTTTAATGCATGATATCACAAAAACTATACTAAGTGAAAGAGTTTACAACCTTTGTAGACCAAGTCCTTCACTTCTAAAGCTCCAGGTAGTAGTCCCTACGACTTCTCGTAGCTCTACTTGAAGAAGGAACAAGCTTGCTTCACGATCTTCGTGTCGAAGATGATCCACCTTGAAACTTCTCTAATTCAAGCTACCTCTTCACTAATCTACTATTAGTGAATGAAACAACCTATACTTAATGGCTAATTGAGTGTAGGTTGATGAAGTAGGGTGTTGCTCACTTGGATTACTTTAAAGCCCTACGATTCACAACACATGTGAGGGTTAGGGCTTTGAGGAGGAAGGAGGAGATAATGGTGAGAGCAAAGGAAATGAGCTCAAGAAAAATCTCAAGTGAAGAATGGCTCTCATCTTTCATCACTTATTGAAGCATGAAGAATTTTTCAATAAATTTATTCAACCATACTTCAATAGTGTTGCCAAACTATTAAACAATTGATTAAAACCATGCTTCACCCATACCCAAAACATCTCTCATTTTCCACCTCAATTATCTATTTCTAAAATAGATAATTCCAATATATATATATATACATATCACACACACACACACACACAAAACACACACACACACATATATTAAGAGAATAAAAACTTAAGTGAGCATTAATATTAGTTAACATATAATTATATCAAATATAAATATATATCAAATTATTAAATCAACACTTGATTTAATAATCCGTTTATATCATATATAACCGACTAATATCATTTATCTGTATCTCAAATTATCAAATCAACACTTGATTCAATAATCCGGTTATATCACATATAACCAAACCGATATCAGTTATCGTCAGATTAAAATACGGTATCACATACTCGTATTTAATCAGGCTCCCGCACATATCAGCATATGTGCCCTACTTCGTTTCGCTCGAACTAGAAAACCTCTGTGTGGGACTCCAAAGACTCATCAATACGCCAACAGTAAGTAATGATCACATCAGTTACCCACAAGCCGTTAGCGGTACTAGCTGGACGTAACGGCTACCCAGGTATTGAGCGATTAGAAGATCAACAAGCAAGCTTGTCCAAACTCCCATGAAGCCTATAAGTAACACTTACCGTACAGCCCGGTCTCTTCGTCTGATATGTCGTATATCGCGTCTAGGGGTGGAATCGTCAGAGCCCAGTAACATGATAAGTCATGCTGATGTATGGCTCATAACGGTTCGAGAAACTACTTATAACACTTACCAGTAAATCTCATCAGCCCTGACCAGGGACTTACTGTTATAACCAATCGAACATAGCGCAACATCAACTCCCTATACCGGGAGAGACGAAACCCCTCCTATCGCTCACTGCCTCTATGTGACTCAGGACTGTACCCAAAACCCACCTGTTTGCACGACTCCTTTGAGCTGTGGTAGGGAGGAAATCAAAGCACAGTGGGAACCACACAAGACACTATGACGATCTCAGGTCTACAAACTAATCTGTACCAGTATCACCAGAGAACTGCTATCTGACGATAGGTATAGTACCATCTAGGAGTTCTCGGCGAGTCCTGTTCGGTGTACCCATTCTCTAATGAGCACCGGTGTACAATCTTTCATGTCAAACATCAATGGTTATGGGATCAACCATCGTCCCTTACAGGGTCAAGAAACGTACACACTAGTCTACTCTGGAATATCGATGCCCTGTTTCGATACTCTCTCGACTAGGAACAGTTAAAGGATGTGGTTGTGGACTACCCATGCCCCAATAGTATGATCCACATCATAGTCCTGGTAGTCAAGAAAACATCCTAAGGGCTTTATCAAGACAGTATAATAAAACAAGTATACATGTTAAGATAAAGAGCAATCAGATAGCATACTATCATGTCGAGCAAGAAAGTCCTCTATATATATGTCCAAGCATCCACTATATCATACAATAATAGCCTCTGCATACATATTCCTAACAATCTCCCACTTGCACTAAGACCAGTTGTTGTAGTATCTCATACCCAACATCCCAAAAAGTCTCTCAAAGCACGTCTGGGGGAAGGATCTTCGTGAATGGATCCGCTGTGTTATCCTTCGTGTCAACTCTCCTAAGCTCGATCTCCCGTCGATCTACTATCTTCCGGATCAGGTGATACCGCCTAAGAATATGTCTTGACCTCTGATGGGACCAGGGTTCCTTGGCCAATCCATTGTTATCACAATACAAAGATATTGGATGCTCAATGGATAGAACCACACCATGTTCAGCAATGAACTTCTTCATCCAGACAGCCTCTTTGGCCGTATCGTTGGCAGCGATATATTTAGCCTCCATCGTCGAGTCTGCTACGGTATCTTGCTTGAAACTCTTCCAATATACCGCCCCTCCATTGAGGGCGAAGACAAAACCCAAGACTGACTTACTGTCGTCCTTATCTCTCTGGAAGCTCGAATCGGTAAAGGACTCCACTTAGAGTTTACCGTTACCATACACCAAGAACATTTCTCTACTCCCTCTCAAGTACTTAAGAAGGTTCTTCACAGCTGTCCAGTGCTTTTCCCCAGGATCTGATTGATACCTACTCACTACACCTAGTGCGTAAGCTACATCCGGTCTGGTACATAACATCGCATACATGATAGACCCGATTGCCGAAGCATAGGGTATCACTATCATATGAGCCCTCTCCAAATCAGTCTTGGAAGACATCTCTTTGGAGAGAGTGATTCCTGAACAAGCGGGTAAATTCTTACGCTTAGAATCTTCCATACTAAACATCTTTAGTATGGTGTCTATGTACCTGCATTGGGACAATCCCAACATCCGCTTAGATCTATCTCTATAGATTTTTATCTCCAGGATGTAGGAGGCATTACCTAGATCTTCCATGGAGAAATTTTGCGATAAGAAGAGCTTGACCGAGTGTATCATAGAAACATCATTTCCTATCAAGAGTATATCATCCACGTACAATACGAGAAAGACAACCTTACTCTCTACAATCTTTTTGTATATACAAGGTTTATCTACGTTTTTGATGAAGTCAAACTCTTTGACCGTCATATCAAAACAGATGTTCCAGCTCCGCGATACCTGCTTTAATCCATAGATTGATTTAAGCAGCTTGCTCACCTTTCTGCTGCTCCCACTGTCTACGAAGCCCTCTGGCTGTGTCATGTACACGCTCTCTTCTAAATCACCATTTAGAAAAGTGGTCTTGACGTCCATCTGCCAGATTTCGTAGTCATGGTATGCAGCAATGGTAAGTAGGATCCTGATGGACTTAAGCATAGCGACTGGAGAAAAGGTTTCATCATAATCGACACCTGGTCGTTGACGAAAACCTTTTGCTACTAGTCTAGCTTTAAAGGTCTCAACCTTTCCATCTACACCAATTTTCTTCTTAAAAATCCGCTTGCTCCCGATGGGTTTTACCCCTTCAGGAGCAACTTCCAAGGTCCATACTTTATTGATGTACATGGGTTCCATCTTAGATCGCATAGCATCCAACTATTTCACAGAGTCTCCACTTGTGATGGCCTGCTCAAAACTAGTGGGTCATCATCTTCCATGATGCAATCCTCGCTCCCACCGTCTATGAGAAAATCGTAGTATCTCTCAGGTGGATGAGAAACCCTACTAGATCTGCAGAGTGGCTGAGGTTTGTCGGGGACTATTGAGTCCTCCGGTTCCACCAAATTATCAGTTATAGTTTGTATAGCTGGAACTTTTCTACCTCATTACCACTAATTTCTTTCACAAGAAATTCCTTTTCTAAAAAGATGATATGTTGAGAAACAAACACATTCTGTTCCTCAGTATGGTAGAAGATATATCCATATGAATCCTTTGGATATCCCACAAACTTGCACAAAACAGACCTTGTCTCGAGCTTGTCCGGATTTTTCCTTTTAACATAGGCCGGACAACTCCATATCTTAACTCGTTTAAGAGATGGTCTCTTCCCATTCCATATCTCATATGGAGTGGTAGGCACGGATTTGGTCGGAACCCTATTCAATAGGTATGCAGCTGTCTCAAGTGCATAACCCCAAAGGATATAGGTAACTCAGCAACACTCATCATAGAGCGCACCATATCTAATAGGGTGCGATTTATCCACTCCGACTTTCCATTGTGCTGTGGTGTATACGGAGGAGTAAGATGAGAGAGAATCCCATTCTCTTTTAAGTAGTCTTGGAATTCCGTGCTCAAGTATTCTCCTCCTCGATCAGATCGTAGGACTTTAATAGTTTTACCCGTCTAGTTCTCAACTTTGTACTTATATTCCTTGAATTTCTCAAAAGCTTCAGATTTTTGTTTCAACAGAACACATGTCCGAATCTTGAGAGATCATCGGTGAATGTAATAAAGTACGAGGAACCATTCCTGACATGTGTAGATATAGGACCGCATACATCACTATGTATCAGTCCCAAGAGTTCAGTAACTCTTTCTCCGTGTCCTGTAAACGGAGTTTTTGTCATCTTTCCTTTGAGACATGACTCGCAAGTTTCATAAGATGTAAATTCGAACGGATTCAAATATCCATTTTTATACAACTTAGCTAGTCTGGTCGCATTGATATGAGCTAGTCTACAATGCCACAAGAAGACTTCGTTCATTTCTGAACTTTTGCTCTTGTGTGTTGATCAGTCGAAAATATTGCATTCTCAACATGTCAATTTCCCTACTCTTAACAATCATTTAAGGGTGTTTATTGTAAATATAACACGGATTACGAATTCATCTGTAAAATACCAAATAATACGTGTTATAGTTATAATTGACATTCTAGAGGGAAATTGAGTATTTATTACTACACGCATGATTTTGTATATCTCAACACTGTTTATCAAGATTGTGTGCAGAAAATCCTTCAGGTCAAAGAGCCGGAATCACAAAAGTGTAGATAAAATGCAGCAAGTCAAAGACTTAAGATCTGGCAACAAACAAGAAAGAATAATGAGATTCCAGACATCAGAAGATTCCCTAAAAGCCAAAACCAAGCAATTCAGAGAAAATAAGCCATCAAGGCCACTAAATGGCCGCAGATGCGCGGCCTGGTTGACTCGGCAGCAGTTCAAAATTCTTCAGAATATTCCATTTAACTGCCAGGCTTCTAGAAGTCCCTCAAAGACCATGTGGCTTCCTCCCGAAGGCTCTGTATAACAAACCCACTCTAGAATATTCCTTGTAACAACCTTCCTCTAGAATATTCCCTCTAACAACCTCATTCTAGAAGGCTCTCTCTAACAACCTAGTTTTAGAGGGAAGATTCATTTGAATATTATAAAAAGGGGATCTAGATCTAGTGGTGGAGGTTGTTCGTTAATTAGGGTTGAACATTGAACCAAATTTGCACAAGTTGAATGACACAACTTGATACCAAAACCCTAGCCCAAATCCAAATCAAAAGCCAAATTAAGATCATTTTGAAAAGCAAATCAAGCAAGCAACCATCGATCCTTTATTCGCGAAGCCAATCTTCATCAAGAGCGCGAGATCCACGACGATCCAAGTCTCACGGAGATCAAGCGGAGCGAACTTCGACGGATCTAGTTACCTCTTCAAAAGGAGCGATCGAGAGCAACATCTTGTAAGCTCGAATTGAGGGAATGCGTAATTAGTCATCGATTTAATAAAGGTGATAATTGTACTTCTTGCTTTCTTTACACTCTTGCGTTATGAAGCTTCTTAATCTTTGATTCATTTATTTTCATGATGCTTGAGTAAATTCTCCGCTTGTGGAGGATTTGAGAGAATTGATAGATCTAATGATGATCAAATCTTAATACTAGTCTTAATTCTTATGAGATTTGTGATCCTTAGCAAAAAGAATCGTTGATGACCTAATTTGGAGCAAAATGACTTCTTGATTATTTCATTGCAAATTAGGGATCGAACGATTGATGATTTTCTTTGCTAGTGGCTAGATCCGAATGATCGTGATTGAAAAGATAAGGGATAGTGAAGGAGAAACCCTAATTTCTCCAATTGATCCCTAATCTTCATCATAATCATCAATCTAGCTACAAATTATCAATAGATAAGATTATGAATTATTAGATTCATCATTAACTATTAACTCAATCGAATCCTACAAGCTATTCTTCATTATCTTGATAAATCAAAGTGATTGGGACATTTCTTGATTCTTGATTCTAGATCTATATTCTTTATGTTTTCTTAAAATCAAATCTCACAAATCTTGAATCAATTTTCTTGCATTTTCTTTTATATTTTCATTTCGACTCATCTAAAACAAGATCGATAAAAACACACATCTCAGTGGACGATCCGTATTCATTGACGGAACTACACCGACACCGTTAATTGATTGCGGTATAATTTTTTTTGATTGTGATTAAAACTTTTCCAAATACACACAAAGATGATCAATCATGTGTGTTCTGTATGTTTAGAACTGTCGTTTGATTTAGAACGTATATACCGTTACACAACGTACCAACCCAATCAATACTTGATTTAAGAAAATGTTCATAACATTTTTCTCTAATACAAAGTTATATCCTTCTTTATCTAATAAAGAAATTGATATTATATTGCACATCATTTTTGGTATGTAATAACAGTCGTTCAAAATCAGTGTATTACCATTTGGTAATATTAGGTGATATTCGCTAACTTCTTTGGCTGCAACAATTGCTCCATTCCCTACTTTGAGAGTTATATCACCCTTTCCCAGTTCTCTACCTTTTCTTAACCCATGTAACAAATTACAAACGTGGGATCCTGATAAGGTATCCAATACCCAGGATGTAGAGCGAACTGAGAAATGGTACTTGGTTACGAACACACCCGAAGAAGATGCATCAGCATGCTCTTTCTTCATTCGGGTTGCGTGGGAATCATGATATTCCCCTATTCCTTACTCAGACTTATGACAATTATAAGAAAAAGCTGAACCAATGTTCCTCAGCTCAGTATAATAAGCGGGTTCGGTCAATACATCCATATTATTATCTTGATTAAGGCGTTTCATGGTCGCTACCAGGAGAGAGAGAAAGGAAAACACTTTAGAATGCGCTCTTTGCAAGATTAGATTGGTTATTATCTTATCTAATCAGGATGGCTCCCACTGTTTTTATCAAATCTTCCTTCAAACCCTAAAAGGGAAGATTAGCAGAGATTAATTACGCCGTACAAGTTCGCCAATCGGTCAGCCAGGCAGGTATTGGTACTCCGAGAGAGTCTTCCCATACTTTCGTATGGAACTAATTAAATAACCCCGTTTCCGCAGGGGCATAACACCGTTAACACCTTTCTTAGACACCTACTGGATCGGCTAATTGTAAAGTGAAAAACTCTCCCAGGAGTAACACTTACTCGCAATGGGTATCGGGATCCAACTATCTTATAGAAGGTATGCAATCTCATTGCAAATTTCAACACTTGAAATACCCAATATCTGTTTTTACCCCTAGCGACTTATGACCTTGGCTATGGTCAACAAATCATAAGCACTAGCCAAGTTCGACCCGTCATTTCGTGATTGAATTAAACCCATCCGTACGATCCTTGGCTATGGTCAACAAAGCCGTACGACTACCCTAATCCAATTGCATCACATGCTGCAGATAAGCACTAATCAGCTACCGTACACTACGCCTTGGCTATGGTCAACAAACGCAGCACGAATACTAAATAGCACTTATCTGAAATGACGGAGGGCTATGACTGGTTTTGAAGAAAAACTTTAGCGTAATGAACTTGATATCATTGTAGAATCTAGTATTTGAAAAGGAGTGGTTTTTGTAGCATTTTCTAGTTTTGCTAAAGAGGTCACTCCCGGTGAAGGGATCTCGGCTCTTTCCTCATCGAATGAGATGCTGGATATTCATCAAGGAATACCACTATGCAAAGCAAGAACTAGAGAAGCTATCAAAACAAACCGAGTGGGTTATAGCATTTTCTAGTTTTGGTAAAGAGGTCACTCCCGATGAAGGGATCTCGGCTCTTTCCTCATCGAATGAGGTGTTGAATATTCATTAAGGAATACCACTATGCAAAGAAAAAACTAGTGCTACCTTTTTGAAAATTTTGATTCTACAACATCTTTAGATTTCTTTTCTTTCCGTTAACCTTATTAATGAAGTCCCATCATTTATGTTTCCTAAACACCACAGAAAAAACGAAAATAGAATGTACGCTTATGCCATCTACATTCACCACGGGTCCCCGTCATGCACCGTTAGGTTACTTAACTAACGGTAGAGCGGGGACTGGACTAGTGCGGGTACAAAACATAAGCAACGTTTATTATATATATCATATATATAGTATTCGTCTCACGCGGTTATATGATCACATCATAGAACTCATGCAGCAGAAATCAACATATGAAATATTGGATATTCTAGGAGGCCCGTGTTTTAAATTAAGCCAATAATGAAAAACACGGATTCCACGGTCGTGATGAATAGCCAAACCCACATCCCTAGACCCCTACGAGAACGGCAAGCAACCCTGCCAATTCTAGAGTTAGGAGACCCGGTCTCGACTCCTCGAGATGGCATCCCACTGGACTCTATAACCCGGTTACTTGTGCTCCCCGCCTTGGGTCTATCCTAATGCGGAAAAATAAATAATATACATCAATGGTGACATCATCCTCAACCCGGAAGTGTCCCAATAAAAGAATATTACATACAATTTTACATGAATGAAAATACAAAAACTCCCATCTCACGTAAAATCCCCCGGCTATTCAATCACGACGATCCAATATAACATATCACAACAACACATAATATCACATGTCATCAACGTAAGTAAATATGCGTATCCCGAATTCCATTGAAATATAGCAACGAGATTGGGGATACCCCACATATTACACTTACGGTCGCAGAAAATAAATGAAAAACTACAATAATTAGAATCCGCATTTTTCTTAGACATCATAAACCCGGAATATCTCATATTCCGGATTTCATTCCTAACCCTATAAACCTTGTATTTTAGTCTCGAATCGAAAACACTTTTCAATAACTTAGTCGGGTAATTCAACAAGATTCCCGACTACCTGATCGAATGCTCGTCGGAAATTTTAGTAGATGGCCGCACCCCCGATACCGACGACGAAGTGCACTTAGGTGGAACACCGTGGTCGCAAGCACCCGAGTGGATGCTTTTGGCAACGGGGTACTCCTATAGTCACTTGGTTTGGGCTATGGGGCAAGGCTATCTAGTAGTGTTACCCGGCGAGTGTTCGTGTACTATACGAGATTGCGACAGAGTTTTAATCCGAATCAAAACTCCGTGGCAATCGCTCAGTTGAGACTAAAACACTAGATTTACCAATTGCAAACCAGTTTCACAAAACTAATTAAATGTGGATTCTAAATATTGTATCACATATCAAACTTAAACCTGAAACGATATTAAAACTGTGACTATGAAACACTCTGAATTTCCCCAAGAGAAAGATAACATCACATGCAACCTGGGCAAAATCAAACATATCTTAAAACCCTAAATCCAAGAGTTATGAACACCATACAAAACCCAAACCCCAATACTTTTGAAAAACCGACCAGGTCGGGTATTACTGCATTCTCGCCGGCCAAAATGTAAAATTTGGGGCTCGTTTTTCTATGGTGTTCTAGTTACATCACATGTAGCATTATCCACTTGTTTAAAAAAAATTAGAGGACATTTTAAAATTTATAGAAACATGGATTTTGGATTACAGTTTTCGGAGTCGTTTCGGTTTCGCAATTTCTATACAACGTCTAATGCTCTAGCCTGGCTCTGATACCATGAAAGTGTTTCCTGGCATCACCACTGGATTTTAACCGGCACCAAGCATGCAATTTTAAAATATTCTTGGTGCTAAGCTACACTAACCTAGAATCTAACTCGAGTATTAGGGTTTAATGCATGATATCATAAAAACTATACTAAGTGAAAGAGTTTACAACCTTTGTAGACCAAGTCCTTCACTTCTAAAGCTCCGGGTAGTAGTCCTTATGAATCCTCGTAGCTCCGCTTGAAGAAGGAACAAGCTTGCTTCGCGATCTTCGTGTCGAAGATGATCCACCTTGAAGCTTCTCTAATTCAAGCTACCTCTTCACTAATCTACTATTAGTGAATGAAACAACTTATACTTAATGGCTAATTGAGTGTAGATTGAGAAGTAGGATGTTTAGCTCACTTGGATTACTCTAAAGCCCTAGAGTTTACAACACATGTGAGGGTTAGGGCTTTGAGGAGGAAGGAGGAGATAATGGTGAGAGCAAAGGAAATGAGCTCAAGAAAAATCTCAAGTGAAGAATGGATCTCATCTTTCATCACTTATTGAAGCATGAAGAATTTTTCAATAAATTTATTCAACCATACTTCAATAGTGTTGCCAAACCATTAAACAATTGATTAAAACCATGCTTCACCCATGCCCAAAATATCTCTCATTTTCCACCTCAATTATCTATTTCTAAAATAGATAATTCCAAGACACACACACACACACACACACACACACATATCACACACACACACACACACACACACATAAATATATTAAGAGAATAAAAACTTAAGTGAGCATTAATATTAGTTAACATATAATTATATCAAATATAAATATATATCAAATTATTAAATCAACACTTAATTTAATAATCCGGTTATATCATATATAACCGACAAATATCATTTATCCGTATATCATATTATCAAATCAACACTTGATTCAATAATCCGGTTATATCACATATAACCAAACCGATATCAGTTATCGCCAGATTAGAATACGGTATCATATACTCGTATTTAATCAGGCTCCCGCACATATCAGCATATGTGCCCTACTTCGTTCCGCTTGAACTAGGAAAGCTCTGTGTGGGACTCTAAAGACTCATCAATACGTCAGCAGTAGGTAATGATCACATCAGTTACCCACAAGCCGTCAGCGGTACTAGCTGGACGTAACGGCTACCCAGGTATTGAGCGATTAGAAAATCAACAAGCAAGCTTGTTCAAACTCCCATGAAGCCTATAAGTAACACTTACCGCACAGTCCGGTCTCTTTATTTGATATGTCGCATATCGAGTCTAGGGGTAGAATAGTCAGACTCCAGTAACTTGATAAGTCATGCCGATGTATGGCTCATAACGGTTCGAGAAACTACTGATAACACTTACCAGTAAATCTCATCAGCCCTGGCCAGGGACTTACTGTTGTAACCAATCAAGTATAGCGCAACATCAACTCCCTATACCGGGAGAGACGAAACTCCTCCTATCTCTCACTGCCTCCATGTGACTCGGGACTGTACCCAAAATCCACCTGTTTGCACGACTCCTTTGAGACTTGGCAGGGAGGAAATCAAAGCACAGTGGGAACCACACAAGACACTATGACAATCTCGGGTCTACAGACTAACCTGTACCAGTGTCACCAGAGAACTGCTATCTGACAATAGGTATAGTACCATCTAGGAGTTCTCAGCGAGTCCTGTTCTGTCATGCCCCACTTCCCAAAAGAAGGTGAAGGGTAACGTGGCACGGTCCGCAACCTAACTGTATTGAAGGTAGTCTATTCAATACAGTTACGTTAAGCGTAAGAATATCTATAATATGCAGGGTGTGTACTAAAATAAAACAATAAAAGTGAAATGCATTTATTTCCATTAACCAAACTTTATTACATCCGAAGGGAAAGAGTAAAATAAACTAAATAGTTTAATTATATCAAAAAGAAGCAAAGCCGTAAACAGGTGGGCAACAAAGAAAACTAGTTAATCCTCCGACATCAAATCTGCATAATCTTCGTTAGTTGGCTCCACACCTTGGTCCTCATCTTAAAACTCATTCTCATCTAACAGACATTCCAAAGAGAGAGAAAAGGAAAGTCCGTCAGCGAGTTATACTCGGGTAGGATTGTCTCATAAGGAAGTAAGAGTATAGAAATGAACAGGTGTATATAAAAGTATGATGTATGCATGCCGACATGAAGTAAATGGGTGTAAAGGTATGAAAGGTATAAAATTAAGACATGTTGACAGAGGTATACATGAACATGAGTATGGTGTATGAGGTGTATGTTGTATGAAGGTATGCAGTATGAAGTATAAGTGAAGGTAAAAGTTCGCATTTGTTTGTTAAACAAGGGTTCGGATACTCGCGATTATTCCCTTATGGCCACAGAACAACAACTAGGGAAGTAAAATGTACGGTTTCACTTTCCGGGATCATGATCGAGTAGTAGGGGAACCCGAGTTCCGCATCTCCTTGCCTAATCAAACTACCCATCCCCGTTATTCGATGTAAAGGTTTAGAGTTAGTGCGTATAAATCTAGGCATGTAATTTCCACATCATATGTCATCCATATATTGGATCATTCGCCCTCAAGTAGGGTTAGTATTCGCCCGAATATCGGATTAGTAGTTTTCCACACATTGGATCATTCACCCCCAAAGTAGGGTTAGTATTCGCCCGAATATCGCGTTAGTAGTTATCCACATATTGGACTGTTCACCCTGCCTGCAGGGATCCTCATATAAGTATTCCATACCTAGGTCCGCGTATTCTAACCCTAACCATATCATGTGTCATGTATGTCATAAACTTGTAATCAAACAGTTGATCTTATTTAATATGGCTTTCTACAACCACTCATTTTATCTTGTTATCTTTTTAAGTTTGTTAGGTACTTCATATCATTTTATAGAATGCTTAATTAATAAAGGTTGATAACGTTTAATGATATTTATTGTTTATAAGAAAACCCTGATATTTGGAATATTTATCATTTTGAAACCCATAGTATTTTACCGAGAAAATATCCTTTTAATAAAAGGTTAGGGTATTTATTTTAAAATTTTCTTTTAATAAAGCTTTCGATAATCTTTTGAAAAATATCGTTATAAGGGATATGGTTTTTGTTGAAAATAGCCTTTTAGTAAAAGGCAAGGTATTTAAATGAAATTATATCTTTTTAGGATGGATTGAGGTATTTTATTGTAATTAATAATTTTATAAAATCATAGTGTTTTAAGTTTGAGGTAACATTTTAGAAAATACGTTCATGTTGGAAACCGCTGCACATGGGCGGCAGGATTTGTGTCCTTTTTAAGGATGATTGTCTAATAACCACGGGGCGATTCATGTAAAGCATTGCCCTATTAAGCTACCTTATTAAATCTTAGTTAATAGGCTGAGGAAATTATACTAAGAATATTCCTTTCTAAGTGCAAGTGGTTAAGTTGAAAAACTATAGCATAATTATTTAGGTTAGCATTATCCCCTCTTAAGAAGGGTAAGGTATTTTAACAAAACTGAGATAAATTAGTGGATAAGAGTGCAAGTAAAAAATATATCATTTCAGTGTGTCTAAGTATTGTTCCAATCATTTCACATCCTATGAGTATTTTAAATATATACAACATGTTAATAAAATGAGGGTATTTTGTGGAAGTAACCTATTTCGAGATCTTATTGGTAACATGGGTAAGGGGGTGTACAAAAAGGGTGGATTGATGCCCCATGAGTTATAACTTTAAGAATATCATATTCCATGTAGGATGAGGGTGAAATATTCACGCATAGAGAGGTAATTAATTGAACCATTTTAAGCATGGTGTCAAATTCTTATCATTAAGGGGTACCAAAATAGGAATGTAGAAATATGTTAACATCATTTTAATATAAGATTGGTGATTAGAAGTTGAAACTAAGATTATTAAGAGAAGGAAGGTGACAGATGAGTGGAGAGAGGTGGATCCTATCTTTTGTTTGAATTGGATGCCGATGAGTCGAAAATGTAGGCTCATACTAAATCCTCAATAGCTCCGTAATCAGATTTTTTTCTCGATACTTGGGTGGAACCACAGCGTTGGTGTCATCGATACGAAGGCGTGTGTATTTTTTTCAGAATTTTCGGTGTTCTGAGGTGTGAGAAATCAGCGTTTGAAGGTCTCTATTTATAGGGTCTTTTCCCCCAACAATAAAATCCAAAATTTGTCAAAATCACCCCCAAAATCCGTGCCCAATGATCTGCTGATTATTAGCCACCGCCGCCGCTTCATCTCAGTCGTTGGATTAAGATCCAACGGCCTGAATTGTGTCGCCTGCGCGCTCACGTGGCCGCGAGAGGAGACTGCGCGTTTTCGCGTGGTCCCCACCACGTGGGTGCCGACGATGGTTCTGGGTCGTTGGATCTTGTATCCAACGGTCCAGGATCAAGGAGATTTAATATTTAGTTTTTAAATTTAAAATCTAATTGTTTATTTAAGAAAATCAAATTTGGGCTTAAAAATTGTTAAAAATATCGTAAAATACGGGAAAATATGAGAAATTTCCAGAAAATATATTTTATTGTTACCTTCAGTTTAAAAATGATTTTGGGCTAAAATTATATAATATTTCCATATATATAGTTTTTGTTAATTAGCATAATTATTTAAAAATCTCTCTTATCCTTAAAAATATTTTAATTACGAAATAATTATTTTAATTGATAATAAACATATGCAGATTATTTTAATGCATTATAAATTTTTTGTTAAAATATTTTAAGCCTAGAAAATATAAATAGATTTTAGAAAATTCCTTTAATTATTTTTCGACGCTTTGAAAATCACTAACATTACTTTAAAAAATATATTTTTCTATCAATGAAACATGTAAATAACTACTTGATACTAGAAAATTAAATAAAAGATATTTTATTAGGTATTAAAAGGCATGGTCGTTACAATCTACCCTCCTTAAATTAATTTTGTCCTCGAAATTTCAGAAGGTAGGTCAAAAGAAAAGGAAATTACATAGGGAAAAATTCAAATAGGTAATGATATCGTTCTCTCATCCCGTCTTCCCTTTCCCATGTGGACTCGCCTAGAGAGTCCTTCTTCCACATGACCTTAACCAATTTGATCATCTTGTCCCTCAAGGTCTTCTCCTTCCGGTCGAGGATCTCAACCGGCTGCTGTTCATAGGTTAGATTAGTCTCTACGGTGATTTCGGAATGATCCAAAACGTGACCGGGGTCACCGACATATCTCCTCAACTGCGAGATATGGAAAACATTGTGTACGCCTTCCAGAGAAGGGGGCAAGGCTAGGCGATACGCAACTTCTCCAATTCGTTCGAGGATATCGAAGGGACCTATGAACCGCGGGCTGAGTTTTCCGCGTTTCTCAAAACGTATCACTCCACGGTTAGGAGTAATCTTCAGAAACACGTGTTCTCTTGGTTGGAACTCTAGCGGCCTTCTCTTCGTATCAACCCAATACTTTTGCCGATCTTGTGCTATGCGTAATTGTTCCCTGATTGTTCTTATCACCTCCACTGTCTAGACAATCATCTCGGGGCCCAAAAGTTCTCGATCCCCAATATCATCCCAACTTAACGGTGATCTACACTTTCGTCCATACAAAGCGGCGAAGGACGCCATGTCGATACTAGACTGGTAGCTATTGTTGTAATCAAACTCTACCAAGTGTAGGTGATTTTCCCAAGATCCTTTAAAATCCAATATACAGGTCCGGAGCATGTCTTCGAGAATTTGAATAACCCTTTCTGATTGGCCATCGGTCTGAGGATGGTAGGCGGTACTGAAACTCAGATTCGTGCCCAGACTCTCTTGTAGGCTTTACCAAAACTGAGATCTGAAACGCGTATCTCGGTCGGACACAATGCAAATTGGCACTCCATGCAATCTGACAATCTCCTCCATATACCTTTTTGCAAGGCTTTCAGTTAATTGACCGACTCGAAAAGGAATGAAATGTGCCGACTTGGTGAGTCGGTCCACTATCACCCATACTTCATCGTTCCCCTTAGAGCTGCGAGGGAGTGCGGGTACAAAATTCATTGTAATGTTTTTCCACTTCCATTCGGGTATCGGTAAGGGCTGTAATAGACTTGTCGTC
Source organism: Agapanthus africanus (assembly GCA_030015575.1). Taxonomy (NCBI): domain Eukaryota; kingdom Viridiplantae; phylum Streptophyta; class Magnoliopsida; order Asparagales; family Amaryllidaceae; genus Agapanthus; species Agapanthus africanus. The sequence continues at coordinate 24,192,095 of CM057338.1, read as the reverse complement.
CTGTGGTGTTCGTTCTTTACTTGTTGGCAAACAAGGCATTTGAACACACTCTTGGCTATCTCCTACTTCATCCCATGCCATTAATAGTTTTGTCTGAGGTCTTTATACATCTCTGTTCCTCCCGGATGAACAGAGTATGGAGAACTATGTACTTCTTTTAATAATTCTTCTCTCATTTCACCCTTAGGCACATAGATTCTGCTCCCATATCTCAAAGAACCATCTTCGTGGATGATGAAGTCCGCCCGCAGATTCGTTTCCACTTGTTCTTTGATCCTTCGCAACCTACGGTCTTCCATTTGAGCGGTCTTGATCCGTTTGACCAACGTAGAGTGAATTTGCAGATTCATGAAGGATGTAAGAATTCCAAGCATAATCATCTCGGTCTCTAGTTTATTGAGATCTTGACGATTCCTCCAATGAGTGGTCAGACTCAAAATCATTGGTTGGCGACTCAATGCGTCCGGGACTACATTCACCTTTCCCGGGTGATACTGCAAATTTACGTCGAAATCTGCAATTAATTCTAACCATCTCCTCTGCCTCATGTTGAGCTCCTTCTGGGTGAAGATATACTTCAAATTCTTATGATCGGTGTAAATATCTATCCTCTCACCCAATAAATAGTGCCTCCAAATCTTGAGTGCGAAGACAACTGCGGGCAGCTCTAAATCGTGTGTTGGGTAGTCTCGTTCATGCACTTTTAATTGTCTTGACACATAAGCCACTATCCTACCATGTTGGTGCAAAACGCATCCCAAGCCTTTTCCCGAGGTATCGCAATGTATGTCGAACCCTCCAGTCCTGTCGAGAATTGTAAGAATGGGTGCAGAGATTAAACGAGTCTTCAATTCTACGAATGCTTCCTCGCAACCCTCGGACCATACATACGGCACATCCTTCCGGGTCAAGGTAGTCAGTGGTTCTGAAATATTTGAGAAGTTCTTAATGAAACGACGGTAATATTCGGCAAGTCCTAAGAAGCTCCTGATCTCGGTAACAGTTCTTGGTATCGACCATGTCTAAACTGCGCAATCTTGGCCGGATCCACTGAAATCCCTTCACCTGACACCACATGTCCCAGGAACGCTACCCGTTCTAACCAAAACTCGCATTTGCTGAGCTTTGCATAAATTTGGTGTTGTCGCAAGGTTTCGAGCACCGCACGTAAGTGTTCCGTGTGTTCTTCCTGATTCTTTGAATACACAAGAATATCGTTGATGAAGATAACGACAAACTTGTCTAAGTGTTCGTAAAACACTTGATTCATCAAATTCATAAAGACCGCGGGAGCATTAGTTACTCCAAAAGGCATCACTAAGAATTCATAGTGTCCATACCTAGTCTTGAAAGCTGTCTTGGGTATATCAGACGCTTTCACCTTGAGTTGATGATAGCATGTTCGCAAATCCAACTTGGAGAACACTCAAGATCCCTCCAGCTGATCGAACAGATCGTCTATCCGCGGTAAGGGATGTTTATTCTTGATTGTTACTTTATTTAACTCCCGGTAGTCGATGCACATCCGCTTAGTCCCATCCTTCTTAGGTACCAAAAGAACCGGGGCACCCCAAAGTGATGAGCTTGGTCTAATAAATCCCTTATTGAGGTGGTCCTCAACTTACGTCCGAAGCTCCTTCAATTCTGCTGGCCCCATTCGGTACGGTGTCTTCAACATAGGTTGAGTCCACGGCATCAAGTCTATGGTGAACTCGATTGCCCGATCTGGTGGTAAACCCGACACATCTGCAAATACGTCTTCAAAATCTCGTACAACCATTGGCATACTCTCCTCCCCTTGTATGGTGTACAACATCTCTTCCTTTCTCGGTACAGCTCGGCAAGTTGCTGGGTCCAAGGACTTACTTCCACTCTCGAATATGAACATTGGGTGGTCAGGGATTTCAAACACCACCCTCCTTTGACGACGGTCGATGGTAGCATAAAAAGTACTCAACCAGTCCATACCAAAGACCACGTCGAAATTTGGCATATCTATCACCATAAAGTTGGCATAGAAACCTCGTCCGCAGATTACCACGGGCACAGATCGTATCCCATAGTGGACTTGATCACACCGTTTTCCGTGTTGACATTCCACTCAGTGATGAAAGGTGTTACTGGAATGGAGCCGGTGGTCACAAACTTTTGTGCCATGAAGGAGTGCGACGCACCAGAGTCAAAAAGTGTGAGTGCAAGTATAGAGGCTACTAGTAGGGTACCTATGTTATATGCGGAAAAAATAGTGATGAGCCTAACAAGATATGCATGCACGAAGAGGGTAAAATTGGAAGTATGACAGTCAAAAGCAGCGACACCTGTAATAACTTCCCCGTTGCTTCAGCCTCTTCTGCGGTCATAGTAAAGGCCTGACGTTTCGGACCGTTGCGCTGAACTTGCTGGAATACTCGCTTCTGAGGGGGTAGGGGTGGTCCTCTAGCTGGCGGCCCATGCCTGATTGGCTTATTAGCGAGAGGTGGCCGGGCTTCCTGTTGAGGCGCTCCAAGATTGGCTGGTTTTTTGTCAGGGAGTATTGGTCGTCTTCTCTGTGGACAATCCCCTATGGCATGATCCGGAGACCCACAGACTATGCAGAGTTTGTTCAAAATGCGACAGTTTCTCATGTAGTGTCCAGCTCTACCGCAATGGTTGCATGTAACTGCTGGCTTTCTGAAGGTAGTTGGTCATGCGGGTCTGTTGGGTTGTTTCCTCCCGTTGAATCTGGAAGACGATCCCCCAAGAATTTGATTGGCTGGTCGCTTAATGCCAGACAATCGGTCATCCTTCCTTATGCATCTTGAAGGTTTTCAAAGTTTCACGCCGCCTCTAAGATTTTATCATAAGTTGATAAGGTAGCAGAAAACATGGAGGACTGCGTCTTCAGATCCAACCCCTATCGGAATCTTTTAGCATATAGTTCCGGGGTGGCTGCCAGGTGATGTGAGAACCGACTTAATCTCACGAAGTCCGAAGCGTACTCGTCCACCGGCTTATCCCACATGCTCCCTTATCGGAACTGTATAAACCCTCTTTCCATCTTTAAGTGTTCTACGACTGGGAATTATTAAGTATCGAAATGTTATTTGAATGTTTCCCAGTCGATGGGCTCTTTCAGTCTACTTTCCTCGGCCTCCCACCATATTTGGGCATTTTCCGTGAGTTGTAGTTTGGCAATGTTCACCTACACGTCCTTTGGAATTTGGGCGGCACCGAGATCGTCGACTGTTTTCTTGAGCCATTCCTCAGCTTCTAAAGGAGTTTCCTTCCCCGAAAAAGTCTTAGGATGGAGTGATATGAACTGCTTCACTCCCGTCGAACCTTGAGGAACTGGGGCCAGTGCCTTTTTTAAAATCCCCGCTTGTTGCTGTCTACTTTCGCGCGGCTCTTGATGAAGGGCAGCTGTCTGCTGCTGTTGTTGCTGCTGCTCCAGTAGTCCTTGCATCATTTGTAGCATAGCTGCTTGTTGAGCAGCGGCTTCATTGACTCCATTTCCTCTTCGGTTGCGGTTATGGTGTCGTCCGGCCATGGTAAACTGAATCAGAAAAGGTTAGGTTACAACCAGGCGGCGAAGGACATAGGATAGTAACTTGCAGCGGAAGTAACAATTTATGCAAGAGGAGAACTAGTAAGGAATAATAAAAAACGAGAGACACAAGAGTGAAATTGTGGAAATCAAGATTTTATTAATAAATGCTAACGGGGATTCACGGATATTAAATATGGTCCTACTTCTATTCATAGCTTATTTGGCTCACTAAGGAATTAAGGACTAAACAAGTACTAATCCTAAGCATTCTGGTCACCGTCCATCAATTATATGGTGGGGACTGCGCGTTATTGGCTCGGCGTTTATTGACCTTTCTCGCAAAACTGTAAAAGAAAGGAGAGCCCGGTACATCCCGACGATAGAGTTGCGGAGGGGTTCGGCGAACACACCGATAAGCATGTCCCCGAATATAGAGTGTTTCCCTAATAAACCACATGTGCAGCCCGTATTCTCTTGGTTCTTCCTCTTCCACAGGAATCTCCTCTTCAGCGGGGGCCGCCTCCTCGGGCTCTTCCTCCTCCTCGGATTCCTCTTCCTCAACGGGGTCTTCCTCTTCCTCAACGGGATCTTCCTCTTCAGCAGGGTCGTCCTCCTCAGGCTCTTCCTCCTCCTCGGATTCCTCTTCTCCAATGGGATCTTCCTCCCCTACTGGGGGTTCTCCTTCTCCATCTTCCAAACCGTTATTGAAGATATTTGTTTGGGGACCTATTACTTCTTCGTTCGAATATCCAAGCATAGCTTCAAAGGTGATGTCCGACATGTTGTCCTCATCCGGAAGATTTGCCATGACCTGAGAAGAATAGTTATGGTCAGGATACAGAATGTCAAGGAAAAGACAAGAGATATGGAAAAATTATGAAATTGATACAAGTGGATGAGATTCATAAATATAATAAGTCAGTTAATAGTTTCGTTTTAGTACACCAGAGGACCTGCATGGGCCACCACTAAAACCTGTCATGCCCCACTTCCCGAAAGAAGGTGAAGAATGACGTGGCACGGTCCGCAACCTAACTGTATTGAAGGTGGTCTATTCAATACAGTTACGTTAAGCGTAAGAATATCTATAGTATGCAGGGTGTGTACTAAAATAAAATAATAAAAGCGAAATGCATTTATTTCCATTAACCAAACTTTATTACATCCGAAGGGAAAGAGTAAAATAAACTAAATAGTTTAATTATATCAAAAAGAAGCAAAGTCCTAAACAGGTGGGCAACAAAGAAAACTAGTTAATTCTCCGACGTCAAGTTTGCATAATCTTCGTTAGTTGGCTCCACACCTTGATCCTCATCATAAAACTCATTCTCATCCAATGGACATTCCAAAGAGAGAGAAAAGGAAAGTCCATCAGTGAGTTATACTCGGGTAGGATTGCCTCATAAGGAAGTTAGAGTATAGAAACGAACATGTGTATATAAAAATATGATGTATGCATGCAGACATGAAGTAAATGGGTCTAAAGGTATGAAAGGTATAAAATTAAGACATGTTGACAGAGGTATACGTGAACATGAGTATGGTGTATGAGATGTATGTTGTATGAAGGTATGTGGTGTGAAGTGTAAGTGAAGGTAAAAGTTCGCATTAGTTTGTTAAACAACGGTTCGGATACTCGCGATTATTCCATTGTGGCCACGAAACAACAACTTGGGAAATGAAATATACCGTTTCACTTCCGGGATCATGATCGAGTAGTAGGGAAATCCGAGTTCCGCATTTCCTTACCTAATCAAACTACCCATCCCCGTTATTCGATGTAAAGGTTCAGAGTTAGTGTGTATACATCTAGGCATGGAATTTCCACATCGTATGTCATCCACATACTGGATCATTCGACTTCAAGTAGGGTTAGTATTCGCCCGAATATCGGGTTAGTAGTTGTCCACACATTAGACCATTCACCCCCAAAGTAGGATTAGTATTCACCCGAATATCGGGCTAGTAGTTATCCACACATTGGACTGTTTACCCTGCCTGCAGGGATTCTCATATAAGTATTCCATACCTAGGTCCGCGCATTCTAATCCAAACTGTATCATGTGTCATGCATGTCATAAACTTGTAATCAAACAGTTGATCTTATTTAATATGGCCTTCCACAACCATTAATTTTATCTTGTAATCTTTTTAAGTTTGTTAGATGCTTCATATCATTTTATAGAATGCTTAAATGATAACGTTTAATGATATTTATTGTTTATAAGAAAACCCTGATATTTGGAATATTTATCATTTTGAAACCCATAGTATTTTACCGAGAAAATATCCTTTTAATAAAAGATTAGGGTATTTATTTGAAAATTTTCTTTTAATAAAGCTCTAGATAATCTTTTGAAAAATATCGTTATAAGGGATATGGTCTTTGTTGAAAATAGCCTCTTAGTAAAGGGCAAGGTATTTAAATGAAATTATGTCTTTTTAGGATGGATTGAGGTATTTTATTGTAATTAATAATTTTATAAAATCATAGTGTTTTAAGTTTGAGGTGACATTTTAGAAAATACGTTCGTGTTGGCAACCGCTGCACATGAGCGACAGGATTTGTGTTCTTTTCACGGACGATTGTCTAATAACCACAGGGCGATTCATATAAAACATTGCCCTATTAAGCTACCTTATTAAACCTTAGTTAATAGGCTAAGGAAATTATACTAAGAATATTCCTTTCTAAGTGCAAGGGGTTAAGTTGAAAAACTATAGCATAATTATTTAGGTTAGCATTATCCACTCTTAAGAAGGGTAGGGAATTTTAACAAAACTGAGGTAAATTAGTGGATAAGAGTGCAAGTAAAAATATATCATTTCAGTGTGTCTAAGTATCGTTCCAATCATTTCACATCCTATGAGTATTTTAAATATATACAACATGTTAATAAAATGAGGGTATTTTGTGGAAATACCCTATTTCAAGATCTTATTGGTAACATGGGTAAGGGGGTGTACAAAAAGGGTGGATTGATGCCCCATGAGTTATAACTTTAAGCATATCATATTCCATGTAGGATGAGGGTGTAATATTCACGCATAGAGAGGTAATTAATTGAACCATTTTAAGCATGGGATCAAATTCTTATCATTAAGGGGTACCAAAATAGACATGCAGAAATATTTTAATATCATTTTAATATAAGGTTGGTGATTAGAAGTTGAAACTAAGATCATTAAGAGAAGGAAGGTGACAGATGAGTGGAGAGAGGCGGATCCTACCTTTTGTTTGAGTTGGATGCCGATGGGTCGAAAATGTAGGCTCGTACTAAATTCTCAATAGCTCCGTGATCGAAATTTTCCTCGATGCTTGGGTGGAACCACAGCGTCGGCGTCGTCGATACGAGGCGTGGGTATTTTTTCCAGAAATTTGGAGTTCTGATGTGTGAGAAATCAGCGTTTGAAGGTGTCTATTTATAAGGTATTTTCCCCCAACAATAAAATCCAAAATCTGTCAAAATCGCCCCAAAAATCCGCGCCCAATGATCTGCTGATGATTAGCCGCCGCCGCCGCCTCATCTCAGCCGTTGGATCAAGATCCAACGGCCTGAATCGCGCCGCCTGCACGCTCACGTGGCCGCGAGAGGAGACCGCGCGTTTTCGCGTGGTCCCCACCACGTGAGTGCCGCCGGTGGTTCTGGACCGTTGGATCTTGTATCCAACAATCCAAGATCAAAGGGATTTAATATTTAGTTTTTAAATTTAAAATCTAACTGTTTATTTAAGAAAATCAAATTTGGGCTTAAAAATTTTTTAAAATATCGTAAAATATGGGGAAAATAGGAGAAATTTCCAGAAAATATATTTTATTGTTACCTTCTGTTTAAAAATGATTTTGGGCTAAAATTAAATAATATTTCTATATATATAGTTTTTGTTAATTAGCATAATTATTTAAAAATCTATATTATCCTTAGAAATATTTTAATTACGAAATAATTATTTTAATTGATAATAAATATATGCAGATTATTTTAATGCATTATAAAATTTTTATTAAAACATTTTAGACCTAGAAAATATAAATAGATTTTAGAAAATACCTTTAATTGTTTTTCAACGCTTTGAAAATCACTAACATCACTTTAAAAAAAATTCTATCAATGAAACACGTAAATAACTACTTGATACTAGAAAATTAAATAAAAGATATTTTTATTAGGTATTAAAAAGCACGGTTGTTACATGTTCGGTGTACCCATTCTCTAATGAGCACATGTGTACAATTTTTGATGTCAAACACCAATGGTTATGGGATCAACTATCGCCCCTACAGAGTCAAGAAACGTACACACTAGTCTACTCTGGAATTTCGATATCCTATCTCGATACTCTCTCGATTAGGAACAATTAAAGAATGTGCTTGTGGACTACCCAGGCCCCACTAGTATGATCCGCTTCATAGTCCGGGTAATCAAGAAAACATTCTAAGGGTTTTATCAATATGTATCAGAGAGACAGTATAATAATACAAGTGTACATGTTAAAATAAAGAGCAACCAGAGAGCATACTATCATGTCGAGCAAGAAAGTCCTCTATATATATGTCCAAGCATCTACTATATCATACAATAATAGCCTCTAGGGCATACATATTCCTAACAAACGGGGTCATCACAATGCTTGCCTGGTAACTATTGTTGTATGCAAACTCCATGAGGTGTAGGTGATCTTCCTATGATCCTTCGAAGTCAAGCATACAGGCTCTTAACATATCTTCCAGTATCTAAATAGTCCGCTTATACTGTCCATCTGTCTGAGGATGGTAAGCAGTGCTAAAATTCAGACTCATGCCCAGACTGGCTTGAAGACTCTGCCAAAACTGGGATCGAAATCTGGTATCTCAGTCGGAGACGATGCAAACCGGTACTCTATAAAGTCTCACGATCTCCTGCATGATTCATAAGTATCAAGACAAGTTTGGATGCATATCTGAAGGCTAAAATCTTACTTTAGATTTGTCTTATCTCCATATATTTTCTTGCCAAAATTTTTGTTGACTGGCTAACTCTGAATGGAATAAAGTGGGCCCACTTGGTGAGTCGATCCACAATAATCCAAACGGCGTCATTACCCTTCGTACTACGAGGAAGAGCAGTTATGAAGTCCATGGTAATGTGCTTCCATTTCCACTCTGAAATAGGTAACGGTTGAAGTAGACCGGCAGTTCTGTGATACCCGTCCTTCATTTGCTGACAGACTAAGCACTTAGCTACACTCCGAGCAACTTCCCTCTTCATACTGTGCCACCAGTAGTGTTGTCGTAGATCCTTGTACATCTTCGTGCCGCCGGGGTGTACAGAATAAAGAGAGCTGTGAGATTTCTTCATCAGTTCTTCTCGAATAGTGCCGACAGGCACGCATAATCGGATCTCATACCGCAAGGATCCATACTCGTGAATGATGAAGTTGGGTCGAAGTCCATTCTCTACTTTTTCTGCGATCTTCTGGAACATGGCATCTCCTACTTGAGCTGCTTTAATTTGATCTATAAGCATGGACTGGATCTGCAAATTCTTTAATGATGATATAATCCCTGGTACTACCACTTCAATCTCGAGTCTATGAAGCTCCTGCTGTAACTTCCACCGCGTGGTGAGATTCATTGCTAACGGCCGGCGGCTCAAAGCATCGGGAATCACGTTTACCTTCCCTGGATAGTACTGAAAGTTGATGTCGAAGCCTGCCATGAGTTCTAGCCATCTTTTTGGCCACATGTTAAACTCCTTCTGAGTAAAAACATACTTCAGACTTTTGTAGTCGGTGTAGACATCGATTCATTCTCCCAACAAATAATGCCGCTAGATCTTGAAAGTGAAGATAATGGCTGCCGATTCTAGGTCATGGATGAGATAATTGCGCTCGTGCGTCTTTAGCTGCCTTGACGCGAAAGCTACAACTTTGCCACGCTGATGTAACGCGCATCCTAATCCTTTTCCCGAGGCATCACTATAACGATTCTGAAATTCCTGTACAAAAATTTCTTGTTTATTGTACAGAAAATGGTATTACAGCCTGTGTAAGAGTTATATATTATTTTTGTTCAATAAAAGCAAGAAACAGCTTGTAGCTCACTGGTAAAACCTTTACACTATTGTGACATAGCCTGTATATTCGAATCCCATCAGACCTAATTATTTTTTAGATTTTTCTTTTTAATTTTTTGGAAGCCCAAGAGTTGCACGTGCAATTCATGGAGAAACGAAAAGTTTCAGAAAAATCAAACATGCGCAAAAAGGAGTAAACAGTGATTAAACCACGTGGCACGAATCTCGAGGCAATTGCCCTTGATCTGACCACCCATTTCCTTCAAATGGCCGGCGCCGACGGTCAAGTTGAGCCCAAATGACTCCGTGCTTTGCACACACACCTCTTCGACTCCTCTTAACTCCTCTGCACTGTTTAATTTTCCTACAATCAAACTGAGACTCTTCAATTCACCATTTAATACCTTTTTAATGTATTTTAATCCATATTTTTAATTCCCAAACCCTAATTCTTCACTATAAATATCACCACATGCCATAGCTCTTCCCCATTCTGAAATTTTACAAAAAATTCTCTCAAAACTCTCTAAGTGCCAAGTGGAGTTAAGCACCCTAAGTGGAGTAGCGAGCCAAAACCCGACGACCGGAGCATCTCCGACGAAACCACGACCCCCGAGGGCTTCTTCGATCTCTTCTTAACCACCTAAAACAGTAATTCCCCCTTCATCTCTATTCTTTTCCATCTCAAAACAATTTGTAAAATAAATCAACAAAAGAGGAGTTATCTCCGATATAGTTTTCTTTTTAATATTTTTTAATGCATGTGATGAGCAAATTAAATTAACTAACATGCTACACTAATCTTAACCCTTTTTCCATCATTTAGTTTTTAATTTAACTAAATTTTCATATGAAACTAACATATAACGAACTTTTTCAGTAAAATACCATGAACTTTAGTATCGCTCTCTTATTGATAATTAGTAAAAATACATTTAGGAAAACTTCACGGGGTAACGAGCCACCCCACACGCACACTATGATTTCATAGCATGGTATCCTAAACATATGGCTAATTTAAAAGAATAGGTTTATATTAAAATACCACACCTTTTCAAAACAGGTTTCTTTTAATCGGTATTTTGTAATTCTTGGCAATTACGCCTCTACAACTCTTGTTAGGGGACCCGCTAATGGATGGTGCGGATTATCGCACATCCATGGGACAGTAGAGCGAGATGCAGAACTACTCACAGGGTATTCGATCTCGAAAGGAAATAAAAATACCGTTTTTAAGAAATACGACTTTTCTAAACAAAACTAAACTTTGAAAAAATTATATAAAACCATGAATTCGTATTTTCAATAAAAACATATTATGAAACTATTTTTTAAAATGAAGATTTAAAATTTTAATAAAGCACCACCAAGTATCCAAAAGAAGTAGTTTTCATTAAAATACCATAAACTTTTCAAAAAAAGCTAGGTCTGTCACTAAAATACAATAACAATTAAAATATATGTTCATGAAAACCCTAAATATTACAAATCACCCTCGATATTTATTTTTAAACTATATTAAAGTATTTTTCATAAAACCCCCTCGAGATATACAAACAATATTTAAGGACTCTAAATTAATATAGGTTTAAGTGGGATCAATTCTCTTGAGCCCCAGAGAGCCGGAGAAAGTGAGTGCTTGCCTATTCAGGTTAGTCAACTTAATCGAGTTATCAATGACAATTGTCTCGGAAAAAGAAACAAATCCTGCCGTCCATGTGCAGCAATTATCCGATATCTCCCGAACCTAAGATCTTCAAAAGTTAAGTCAATTCACAAGAAATATCTAAAGCTCAAATCTAAACTCGAATTCAAACCCCAAACTTGAAACTTAAACTCGAATCTAAACTCGAATATGAACTCGAATCCAATCTACTCGAACAAACTTGACTCGAACCAAGATTGCAATTGACATGACTCGCACTTTACTCGATTCACTCGACCTCATTATTTCACCTTTTGCAATCTATGGTTTTGACCAAGTCAGGTTATAATCAACCAATCAAATCAGGTAAGGCTATCGTACAATTATAATATATAATATACTCGGGATGCTTGGGATAGTTTCTTGTGTGAATCCAACGGAGCTTCAGGAGTCCCGTATTAACCTTTTTTTTATTTTACTCGAATATCAGTCGGGTTGACTCATCCACAGCTTAGAGCTCCGATGCTAACACATGAAATGGGCCCGTATTTCCTTGCTCCTGGGGTCCCACTCTTGAGCTCGTGAATACTTCTACGGCTGCGTTGACATTCACACTTGGAACTTAACGTTAACATAGTGACCATTTAGTGACCTATAGTATATATATACCCATGATCATATTCCTTTACTCATCATATATATATTCTACACTTGTTATTTTTTACTCTTACCTTATCCTTGGGACTTACCGAACGCTAGTTCGCTGACGGGCATTCCACCCACTTTTCTTCTTTTGGAATGTTCGTCGGATACGGTCGAGACGGAGGAAGTGGAGGCCACAGAGGAGGACTACAACAGGATTGCTCCATAGGATTAGCCTAGCTTCACTTGTATTCAGCTTATGTATGCCACTTGTTTAGGCATTTTCTTTATTGTATTTACTTTCCAGATGAAATTCATGTACTTGTAAATATTGGAAGTTGAATGTAAATAAAGATATTTGTTGAAAAATTTTACAATCTCCATTTATTCTTGCATTGTGTATTATTGTTTCAATACGCTTAGTATATTTATTTAGGGAATGACCTTTTTTGGATAAATATGCCGTGGGCTTACCACGTTACCGTTTCCGTCTACTTGGAAGCGGGGTGTGACAGGTTTTTGTTGGTGGTCCATGCAGATCAGTTCTGCATGAAGTCGTAAACAATATACCATAAGAATTAATGAATTCAACAAACAATTACATTCCTAGCATTTCAAATTCTTGAATCTATCATAACCTATCTTTTATATCAAGGTGATGGACCCTCCGAATAATGCCAGCACAAACGTCAACGACAACACTCCACCGCCTACACCACCACCACCACCTACCGTTGCACCTCCTATCAATGAGAAAACGGTACTGTTTGAGACTATCAAGAGTCTATTAAAGCATCAGCAGCAGCAGACTGCTATCCTTATGAACCGCCCTGAGGCAGAAGCACCCGGAGTCAAACAGATTCGGTCCTTACACCCAAAGAACTTCTTGGGTAAAGAGAGTCCGCTTGAAGCTGAAGAATGGGATCAAGCGATCGAAGATGATCTGGCAACAGCTCAAGTGCCAGATATTATCTGGGTGAGAGTTGTTGAGTTGCAACTGACCAATAATGTCAGGGTATGGTAGAAGGCTGAGGAGAGCCGTCTCGTACAACCGATAGAATGGAAAACATTCCGAGACCTCTTGACGCTAAGTACTTTTCAGAGACTGCCCGCTTTGATATGGAGCAACAATTCATCCATTTACAATAAGGCTCGATGTGGGTCAAGTCTGTGGATGAATATAATGCTGAGTTTACCATGCTCGGCAGGTAAGATATAGTCTCAAATTCAATTTTCTGATCTCAATTGCTACACTGCTAACACAAGGTCATAACAGGTTCGCTGCACACTTTATTCCCACTGCTGAGATCGGGCACGACGATTTCAGCAAGGGTTGGACCCTGAAATCCAAGCTGTATTCGCTATAGGAGATTTCCCAACCCATGAACTTGTTTTAAAGGCTGCCCGACGCTATGAGGCAGTTGTGAAGAAGAAGGGCAGGCTGCAGACTGTTGGTGTGAAACACCCTGTGCACCAGATCACATGAGAGGCCTCTTCCAGGCCAGCTTTTAACGGACCATCTTGGAGGCTAGTAGGTTCGTTCGCTAACAACCGGCCAAACTTTTGCACCTACTGTAAAAGAACAGGGCATCTTGTGAAGAACTGTCGTAAGGCGAACAACTTATGCCGGATCTGTAGGTCTTCTACTCATGACATTAGAGCATGCCCTAGAACCGAGGACCCAACAACCCTCCAGCTAGACTGGCGATCCAAGCTCCTCCTACCCGGTTAACTCTACCAGCTCCAGCTCCCCGCACCCAGACCACTCAACCCTAATGTCGAGTGTTTAACCAAGCACAGAGGAAAGTACCGTGATGCCAAGCATTCACCATGTCGGTCGAAAATGCTAAAGCTACGGGTCAGGCTATCACTGGTAAATCTCTTCCCTATTCTCATTCAAGTCCTTTCAATTCATAGCCATCTTATATTTGTTATACCTATACATATCCCACGAGACTTAAGTACAATCTTAGTACCCTCCTTACCTGCACTCACGCTCTTCGACACTGGGACATCACATTGCTTTATGTTGCAACGGCTCGTCCGAACTCATGCGATCCCAGTTAAACCGCTCGTATCCAGCTGGAATGTCAGTTCAGGGAACAACGTTCTAAAAGCGACTTTGGGATACGATCTGTGTCTAGTGGTCATCTGCAGTCGAGAATTTTATGCGGATTTCAAGATGCTGGACATACCGAATTTCGACATAGTCTAGGGTATGGACTGGCTGGGAACTTTCTTCGCTACTATAGACTGTCGCCAAAGGAGGGTAGTGTTAGAAATACCAGATCATCCAGTGTTCTATTTCAAGAGTGGAGAGCGAACCTTGGAGCCTAGCACCTACCGAGTGAAACCAAAGAAGGCAGAGGTTGCAGTATTGCAAGCGGAAGAATCGAAGCCAGAAGTAGTTCGAGAGTTCGAGGATGTATTTCTGGAAGATGTATCATGTTTGCCTCCCGATCGAGCTCTTGAATTCAGCATCGATTTACAACCCGGCGCACAACCAGTGATAAAATCCCCGTACCGATTTAGTTCGGAGGGATTGAAGGAGATCTGCATTCAGTTGGACAAACTTATGAAGAAAGGTTGGATTCATCCCAGTGCTTCAAGATGGGGATCTACGGTACTACTTGTGATGAAGAAGGAAGGTTCCTATAGAACGTGTGTGGATTATCGAGCTTTGAACGAAATGAAAATTAAGAACAAGTATCCACCGCCGCGCCTCGATGACCTTTTCGATCAATTAAGTGGATCTTGTGTCTTTTCAAAACTAGATCTTCGTTCAGGATATCATCAGGTGAAGGTCAAAGAGTCCTACATTCCGAAAACGGCATTTAGGACTCGTTACGGTCATTATGAATATCTCATAATGCCATTTAGAGTGACCAATGCACCTTCCATCTTTATGAACCTGATGAACCAAGTTTTCTGAGAGTACTTAGACAGCTTTGTTGTTATATTCATCGACGACATCCTGGTGTATTCAAAGAATCAAAAAGAGCACTCTGAGCACTTATGGATTGTCCTGGAGACATTACGACAACATCAGCTCTACGCCAAGTACAGCAAGTGTGAATTTTGTCTAGATCAAGTCGTATTTATCAGACATATTGTTTCAGGCAAAGGAATCTCTGTAGATCCAGCTAAGGTGTCAGCTATCAGTGAGTGGCTGACACCAAAGACAGTGAAAGATATAAGATGTTTCTTGGGCTTAGCAAGATACTACCGACGATTCATCGAAGGATTCTCAAAAATCGTAGCACCCCTGACCAAGCTCACACGTAAATACGAAGTATTTGTATGGTCAAAAGCATGTGAAAAGGTTTTTGTAGAACTCAAGTTGAGGTTAACCTCTGCACCAATTCTTGTAAAACCAGATCAATCTGGCGGATTCGTTGTGCATTGTGATGCGTCCGGTAAAGGATTAGGATGTGTTCTACACCAGCATGGAAAAATTGTGGCTTTTGCATCAAGGCAATTAAAAGTTCATGAGCGCAACTATCCAACACATGATCTGGAATTGGCAGCCGTCATCTTCGTACTCAAGATCTGGCGCTACTATCTTTTGGGAGAACGAGTGGATATATACACTGACCACAAGAGTCTTAAGTATGTATTTACTCAGAAGGAACTCAACATGTGGCAGAGAAGATGGCTAGAACTCATGGCGGACTTCGACATCAACCTACAGTATCATCCTGAGAAGGTGAACGTAGTTCCTGATGTACTTAGTCGCCAGCCATTAGCAATGAACCTCACCGCTCAGTGGAGACTACAGCAAGAATTACATGGATTGGAGATCGAAGTAGTTTTACTAGGTAACGCTTCATCTTTGATGAACATACAAGTCCAATCCACTCTTGTAAATCAGATCAAGGCAGCTCAAGCAAATGATGCCAAGCTATAAAAGATCCGAGAACAAGTAGAAAGTGGATTACGAATTGATTTCATCATCCACGAAGATGGATCCTTGCGATATGGAAGCCGTTTATATGTACGAGTCGGCTCTGTTCGAGAAGAGTTGATGAAAGAAACTCACAGCTCTCCGTATTCGGTACACCTCGGTGGTACAAAGATGTACAAGGATCTACAGCAACACCACTGGTGGTATGGAATGAAGCGAGAAGTAGTAAGGAGCGTAGCCAAGTGTTTGGCGTGTCAGCAAGTGAAGGCTGAATATCACAGAACTGCTGGTCTACAGAATGGAAATGGCAGCATATTACAATGGACTTTGTGACCGCTCTCCCTCGTAGCACGAAGGGTAACGACGCAATTTGGGTTATTATGGATCGACTCACCAAGTCGGCTCACTTTATTCCATTTCGAATTGGACAGTCAACCGAGACGTTGGTAAGGAAGTACATGGTGGAGACGTGAGATTACATGAAGTACGTGTTTGCATCATCTCCGATCGTGATACAAGATTCCGATCACAGTTCTGGCAGAGTTTGCAAGCTAGCTTGGGAACGGGTCTGAATTTCAGCATGGCGTATCATCCACAAACAGATAGACAGTCCGAGCGAACAATTTAGATCCTGGAAGATATGCTGAGAGCCTGTATGTTAGACTTCGGAGGTTCATATGAAGATTGCCTACACCTGATGGAGTTTTCATACAACAACAGCTATCAGGCAAGCATTGGGATGGCACCATTTGCAGCACTCTACGGACAGAAATGTCGTTCCCTACTGAATTGGGACGACGTTGGAGATCGTGAACTCCTTGGACCAGAGATGATCGTGGCAACTGTAGACGTGGTTCGCATGATTAGGGAAAGGATGCGCATAGCCCAAGATCGACAGAACCATTGGGCAGATGCAAAGCGTCTCCACTTGGAGTTCTAACCTGGAGACCATGTATTCCTAAAGATCTCTCCAAACAGAGGAGTGATACGTTTTGGCAAAAAGGGTAAGCTAAGTCCAAGATATATAGGACCGTTCGACATACTTGAACGAGTTGGAGAAGTGGCGTATCGCTTGGCACTACCACCCTCATTAGAAGGAGTATACAATGTGTTCCATATATCCCAACTACGATGATATATGAGTGACCCCAGCCTCATACTTGATCACTCAGAGCTCAAAGTGCAAACCGACCTAATCTACGAGCAACAACCAGTTGAGATCCTAGTCCGAAAGGTGAAGACATTGCGGAACAAGGAGGTAAATTTGGTCCGAGTGATGTGGAGAAAAGATTCACCATGAGAATCAACATGGGAAAGAAAAGGAGATATGCGTACACAATACCCTTACCTTTTTGAAAATTAGTCTCTATGTAATTGTAAATTTCGATGACAAATTTTTTATAAGGAGGGTAGAATGTAACGACTCTGAAATCCCTGTACAAAAATTTCTTGTTTAATGTACAGAAAAGGGTATTACAACCTGTGTAAGAGTTATAGGTTATTTTTGTTCAATAAAAGTAAGAAAAAACTTGTAGCTCATTAGTAAAACCTCTGCACTGCTGTGATATAGCCTGTGTGTTCGAATCCCATCAGACCCAATTATTTTTTAGATTTTTCTTTTTAATTTTTTGGAAGCCCAAGAGTTGCACGTGCAATTCACGGAGAAACGAAAAGTTTCAGAAAAATCAAACATGCGCAAAAAAGGAGTAAACAGTGATTAAACAACGCGGCACGAATCTCGAGGTAATTACCCTTGATCTGACTGCCCATTTCCTTCAAATGGTCGGCGCCGATGGTCTGGTTGAGCCCAAATGACTCCGTGCTTTGCACACACACCTCTTCGACTCCCCTTAACTCCTTTGCACTGTTTGATTTTCCTGCAATCAAACAGAGACTCTTCAATTCACCATTTAACACATTTTAATGCATTTTAATCCACATTTTTAATTCCTAAACCCTAATTCTTCACTATAAATACCACTCCATGCCATAGCTCTCCCCCATTCTGAAATTTTACCAAAAAATCTCTCAAAACTCTCTAAGTGCCAAGTGGAGTTAAGCACCCAAGTGGAGTAGCGAGCCAAAACCAGACGACCGGAGCATCTCCGACGAAACCACGACCCCTGAGGGCTTCTTCGATCTCTTCTTAACCACCTAAAATAGTAAGTCCCCCTTCATCTCCATTCTTTTCCATCTCAAAACAATTTGTAAAACAAACCGACAAAAGAGGAGTTATCTCCGATATAATTTTCTTTTTAATATTTTGTAATACATGTGATGAGCAAATTAAATCAATTAACATGCTACACTAATCTTAACCCTTTTTCCATCATTTAATTTTTAATTTAACAAAATTTTCATATGAAACTAACATATAACAAACGTTTTCAGTAAAATACCATGAATTTTAGTATCACCCTCTTATCGATAATTAGTAAAAATATCTTTAGAAAAATTTCACGGGTAACGACCTATCCCACATGCACACTATGATTTCATAGCACGGTATCCTAAACATATGGCTCATTTAAAAGAATAGGTTTATATTAAAATACCACACCTTTTCAAAACGGTTTTCTTTTAATCGGTATTTTGTAATCCTTGGCAATTGCGCTTCTATAACCCTCATTAGGAGACCCGCTAATGAATGGTGCGGATTATCACACATCCTTGGGATAGTAGAGCGAGATGCAGAACTCCTCACGGGGTATTCGGTCTCGAAAGAAAATAAAAATACGGTTTTTAAGAAATACAACTTTCTAAACAAAACTAAATTTTGAAAAATTATAATATGAACTTGTATTTTCAATAAAAACATATTATGAAACTGTTTTTTAAAATAAAGATTTAAAATTTTAATAAATCATCACCAAGTATCCAAAAGAAGTAGTTTTCATTAAAATACCATAAACTTTTCAAAAAAAGCCAGGTCTATCACTAAAATACCATAACAATTAAAATATATGTTCATGAAAACCCTAAATATTAAAAATCACCCTCGAGATTTATTTTTAATCTATATTAAAGTATTTTTCATAAAAACCCAACGAGATATACAAACAATATTTAAGGACTCTAGATTAATATATGTTTAAGCGGGGTCAATTCTCTTGAGCCCTGGGGAGCCAGAGAAAGTGAGTGCTAGTCTATTCAGGTTAGACAATTTAATGGAGTTATCAATGACAATTGTCTCGGAAAAAGATACAAATCCTATCATCCATATGCAGCAGTTGTTCGATATCTCCCGAACCTAAGATCTTCAAAAGTTAAGTCAATTCACAAGAAATATCTAAAACTCAAATCTAAACTCGAATTCAAACCCCAAACTTGAATCTAAACTTGAAACTTGAACTCGAACCCAATCTACTCGAACAAACTTGACTCGAACCAAAATTGCAATTGACATGACTCGCACTTTACTCGACTCACTCAACCTCATTATTTCACCTTTTGCAATCTATGGTTTTGACCAAGTCAGGTTATAATCAACCAATCAAATCAGGAAAGGCTATCGTACAGTTATAATATATAATATACTCGGGGTGCTTAGGATAGTTTCTTGTGTGAATCCAACGGAGCTTCAGGAGTCCCGTATTAACCTTTTTTATTTTTCTCAAATATCAGTCGGGTTGACTCATCCACAGCTTAGAGTCCCGATGCTAACACATGAAATGAGCCTGTGTTTCCTTGCTCCTGGGGCCCCACTCTTGAGCTCGTGAATACTTCTACGGCTGCGTTGACATTCACACTTGGAATTTAACGTTAACATAGTGACCATCTAGAGACCTATAGAATATACTTACCCATGAACATATACACTTACTCGTCATATATATTCTACAATTGTCATTTTTCTTTACTCTTACTTATCCTTAGGAGTTACCGAGCGCTAGTTCGCTGACGGGCATTCCATCCACTTTTCTTCTTTTGGAATGTTCGTCGGATACGGTCGAGACGGAGGAAGTAGAGGCCACAGAGGAGGACTACAACAGGATTGCTCCACAGGATTAGCCTAGCTTCACTTGTATTCAGCTTATGTATGCCACTTGTTTAGGCATTTTCTTTATTGTATTTACTTTCCAGTTGAAACTCGTGTACTTGTAAATATTGGAAGTTGAATGTAAATAAAGATTTTTGTTGAAAATTTTTACAGTCTCCATTTATTCTTGCATTGTGTATTATTGTTTCAATACGCTTAGTATATTTATTTAGGGAACGAATTTCTCTAGATAAATATGTCGCGAGCTTACCACATCCTGTTTCCGTCTACTTGGAAGCGGGACGCGACAATCACAATGAACTTCAAAACCACCGGATCTATCCGGTATAGTGAGGACAGGTGCAGAGGTTAATCTAGACTTCAACTCCACAAAAGCTTTTTCACATGCTTCCGACCACACAAATGCTTGATCTTTACAAGTGAGCTTGGTCAACGGTTCTGCAATCTTCGAGAATCCTTTGATAAAACGTCGGTAATACCCAGCTAAGCTCAAGAAACTTCTAATCTCCTTGACGGAATTTAGGGTCGGCCATTCGCTGACAGCTGACACCTTAGCAGGGTCTACCGAAATACCTTCGCCTGATACGATGTGCCCAAGAAAACCAACATTGTCTAGCCAAAACTCATACTTGTTGTGCTTGGCATAGAGCTGATGCTGTCGCAAAGTCTCTAAAATCGTGCGTAAGTGATCGGCGTGTTCTTCCCGAGTCTTAGAATAGACCAAGATGTCATCGATGAAGATGACAATGAACTTGTCTAAATACTCGCGGAAAACTAGGTTCATCAGGTTCATGAAGATAGCTGGGGCAATGGTCACACCGAATGGCATTACGAGGTATTCATAATGACCATACCAAGTTCTGAACGTCGTCTTCGGAATATCGGACTCCATTACCTTCACTTGGTGATAGCCTAAACGAAGATTTAATTTAGAGACGACATGAGATCGACTCAGTTGATCGAAAAGGTCATCGATGCGAGATAGCGGATACTTGTTCTTGATAGTGACCTCATTCAGCACCAGATAATCAATGCACATTCTGTAAGTATCTTCCTTCTTCTTTAGTAGCAACACCGGGGATCCCCAAGATGATGTACTGGGTCTGATCCAACCTTTTGTAGAAGCTCGTCCAACTGGATACGGATTTCTTTTAACCCATCCGTACTTAATCAATACAGAGCTTTAGATATTGGTTGCACACCAGGTTGTAAATCAATACTAAATTCAAGAGTTCGATCAGGAAGCAAACCTGATATATCTTCAGGGAAAACATCCTCAAACTCTCGAACTACTTCGGGCATGTTTCCTTCAGTCTGTAGGGAGGAAATTGTTGATGTCTTCGACTTGGCTTTGTAGCTGCTTGGTTCCAAGGTTCTGTCTCCACTTTTGAAATAGAAGACTGAGTGATCTGGTATCTCAAAAACTACCCTCTTTTGAAGCCAGTCAATAGTAGCATAGAATACTCCCAACCAATCCATTCCCAACATAATGTCGAAATTGGGTATGTTCAGCACTTTGAAATTCGCGTAGAATTCTCGGCCGCAAACTACAACTGGGCACTGATCATACCCCATGGTTACCTTCAAAACGTCGTTCCCTGAACCGATGTTCTAACTTGAAACGAGAGGCTTTACTGGGATCGCATGAGTTCTCACGAACCGCTGTGACATAAAACAGTGTGAAGCCCCAGTATTGAAGAGTGCAAATATGGATAGGATGGCTACTAGTATAGTACCTAAGTTGCGTGGGATATGTTTATGTTTATGTATATGAAAAGACAAAGATATGCTAGAATTTGAAAAGGCTGAAATGTTGGAAAGAATTTTTTTTTCGGTGATAACTTGTCCTATGGCTTCCGCCTCTTCGACCGACAATGTAAAAGCCTGATGTCTCGGCACATTCCTCCTTACTTGTGGCTCGTTCCTCTGCACTTGTGTCATGTTTCTTTATGCCTGATAGTATACTTGTCTCTGAGGTTGCGCTGGCGGTCCACATTGAGGTGGTGCAGGGAGATCTAGACAGGGTGCAGGTGCTTGAATAGTTGGTCTTGGTGGTGCTTGTATGGCGTTTCTAGGTGTAGGTGCTATGCCACCTACATATTGTAGGCATGCTCCCATAGAGTGATTGGATACTCCACAAATCAAACAGTGACCGTTAGCTTTTCTGCAATCTTTTACCTGGTGTCCGGTCTTCTTACAGTAATGGCTGAAGTTTGTATTAATGTTGTGAAACAATCCTCTTGGCCTGTTGGGTGGTGCTGTGAAAGCTGGCCTTGAAGAGGCTCCTCCAGTAATCTAACTGACTGGGAATTTCACACCAGCCGACTGTGGCCTTCCCTTCTTCTTAACAACAGCCTCATAACGACGGACTGCCTTCAAAGTCGCTTCATGAGTCGGGTAATCTCCTGTTGCTAAAGCAGTCTGGATCTCAGGGTCTAAGCCCTGCTGGAACCGTCCGGCTCGGAATTCGGATGTAGGGATCAGGTGTGTAACGAACCTGAAATGACATTGGTGTCAGAACGTTTATAGAATTTGTGGTACAGCATAACTTTGAGATGAAAGCTTTACTTGCCGAGCACTGTGAATTCGGCATCATATTCATCCACTGATTTGACCCACATAGATCCTTATTGCGGGTGGATGAACTATTGTTCCATCTCGAATCGAGCTGTTTTCGGGAAGTATTTGGTATCGAAGAGGTCACGGAAAGTTTTCCACTCAATAGGCTGCTTAAGACGGCTCTCTTCAGCCTTCCATCAAACTCTGGCATTGTCTGTCACCTGGAGTTTTGCAACACGAATCCAAGCCACATCTGGAACTTGAGCTGCAGCCAGACCATCCTCGATTCTCTGAGCACATTCCTCAGCTTCAAGCGGGGTCTCTTTTCCAGAGAAATTTTTCGGGTGCAACACCCGGAACTGCTTCACACATGGTGCCTCTACATCGGGATGGGCTAGAAGGAGAGCAGTCTGCTGCTGTTGGCCCTCTAGTAGACTCTTGATTGGTTCCAAAAATACCGTCTGTTCATTTGGGAGAGTGGAGACAGGCGGCGTAGGCGGCGCTGCAATGGTAAGTGGTGGTGTATTGTCGTTGATGTTGGTGTTGGTGTTATTGGGAGAATCCATCATCTTGATAGAAAAGAAAGATTGGGATATATTCAAGAAATTGAAATGCAAGGAATGTAAAAGTTGTAATTTTATAATTCTTATGATACATTGCTTATGACGTTCATGCAGAACTGACCTATATGGGCCACCAATAAAACCTGTCATACCCCGGTTCCTAAAAGAATTGTAACGGGTACGTGACGAGGCCCGCGACGTATTTATTTCGAGAAGGTCATTTCCTGGATTAAATACGCTAAGTGTGATATAAGTAATGTAACAACATGACAAGAGTTAACAAGAGAATTAAAATTCAACTTTATTTACAATCAACTTTCATAATTTCAAAATACAAATACGATGTCTCAAACAAAAGAAAGTACAATAACAAGAAAGTGCCTAAACAGTGGCATATTGAATAAAAAGTTGAAGAAAACTAGATGTTGGTCTATGCTGCAAGCTGAGAGCAGTCCTCCGAACTCAGCTCGATCTCCTTGATCTCTAGATCATCTGATGAACATTCCGAGAATAGAAGAAACAGAAAGGAATGTCGTTAGCGAATTAACGCTCGGTAAGTCTCCAAAAAGTATGACAGGTAAAGTGTGATAAACGACATGTATGCAAGAAAAACATGAATCTTGGTTGTTTATAGTTCGCTAAAGAAGGTATGCTCGTATACGAGAGTGGTCCATCAAATCCATGAACCCACAGCACGAGAAGTACAAGGCCCTGTCAAACCCACAGGACAACGACATAGGATATTCATGTTAGGTGTGTTTTAGTGGACTCTCATACCGCATCATAACTTCTTTACCAAACTACCCCTTATCCCCCGCATATTTTAAGTTATAGATTAAGTTACAAGTCTTGCTCGAAATCCATGAATACAAAGAGAGTACAAGTCAAGTTCAAGTCGACTTCGAGTATTCAAGTTCAAATGTTCAAGTCAAGTCCAAGTTCAGATTCAAGTCAAGTTTGAGTTCAAGCCGAATCTAGATTGTTATAGATTTAATTAAGTGGTTTCAAACATGAGGTTCAAGACATAGGATTAGTATGAAAGTAAATTTGATTCAGGTTACAAGTCAAGTATCAAAACCAATTTATATTTTGAGGTGGTACGAATTGATTTGTTCAAATAGCTAGGCAAGTGAATCACTTATTGTCTCCGGCTCCCCGAGACTCAAGAGAGAATAGGTCACTTAAAACCCATCCGTTACCTATATACCGGCTAGCTACTAGTTTTATAGTTTTAGATATTTATATGAAAATATATCATTTATCAATTTTAAAGTATTTAAGTAAATTAGTCCACTTACAAGATCGAGGGGATTTCATGTAAATACATTATTTAATAAAATAAACCTTGAGGGTGTTTTTGGTAAAAAAATATGTTAATTAAAATGTCGAGGGTTTTAATAAATTTTTTTTAGATTTAATGGTATTTTAGTGGTAAAACCTAGCTTTTAAAAGTTTATGGTATTTTAATGAAAAATCTGTCTTTTGGAAAAATTGAGGTATTTTAATAAAAACTTAATCTTTTAATTTAGAATATTTTATTGAAATTAGATTTACAAAATGCTTTCTTTTAAGTTACATGTACATGATTTTTAATTTAGTATTGTTTTATTTCGTTTCTTCCTTCGAGAATGCGCTCCGTAAAGAGCTTTGATCTCACCCACTAGACCCAAGATGTGCGATAATCGTACCATCTTCACAGGGCTCCCCTAAAGAGGATTGTAGGGGCGTAATTGCCAAGGGAAAAGAATACCGATTAAAAAATGTATTTTGAACCTGATGGTATTTTAATGAATTTCGATTCTTTAAGAAAATAAAAATAACCATATGATCGTGCTATGATTCAAAGGTGTGCGTGTGTGGGGTAGGTCTTTACCCTGTGCACTATCACTAAAATTATATGTAATAATATCCACAAATTTCATGTTAAAGTATGAAAAACATTAAAAGTTACATGAAACGAATGTGTAAAACCTTTGCATGAAAATGATTCTAACCAAGGTGTAGGTTATGAGTTGAAGCAATATTTGATAGGTGGCGATTAGAAATATGAGGTGTGTTAATTAACAGGTTGAATTCACAAGTTTTCATGAAAGTAGTTTATGTTGACATGGTGATCATATATATTTAAAGAATATTATTTGAGTGTGGAAAGAATACGGCGTTATGACAATAATTTGATTCAAAGGAAGAAGAGAAGGATGGAGAGTTACTTGTTAGTGAAGGAATGAGGAGGAAGTAGGCTCGGTTTGAAGAACCGAGACCGCAAAATAACGGAGGAAGCGAACTTGCTCGACAACGTACTCTTAACTAGTTGTGAAGCAAAGGAGAGGAACAACATGTAAGATCTTCAAAGTTTTCTTGAGGGAATTTCAGTACACTTTAGAGGGGAGTACTAGGGGATAGACTAAGGTATTTATAGGGAAAAGAAATAGGGTAGAGCGTATTAAAAATTGGGGTAAAAGACATTATAATGAAGAGTTTAAGGGTCTGGGTGTTTCTGAATTGAATTAGGAGAGTGGGAAAATGAAGAGGTGGGAGTGCAAGGGACTGACCAACACGCGCGGGGCCTGTTGAACTTGGTCAAGCCGACCAAAAATAGGTTTGGGCCGCTCGGGGCGGCCACGGGATGGGTTTAGGGATCAGGTCTTGGGTTAAAGCTCGGGTTGGGTTTAATTGGAATATAAATACATATCTTTTCTGTTAAAACGTTTTGTAACCCCGTGTAATGCTCGTGCAAACTCTTGGGCTCCCAAAACGTCAAAAGAAAAAAATAATAAAATAACTGCGGTGGCAAGGATTCGAACTTGTGGGCAATGGGATAACACGGTAGAGACTTAACCAATAGGCTATAAAATGTTTCTTGCTCTAAATTAATAAGAATAACTTATAACTTGATATCAGAACTACACTCATTTATTAATATTGGATTAATACAAGTGTACAGGGAATTCAGGGTCGTTACAATGTTTATAAGGACATGCCATAAAAATTTCAACTAAAATCAACAACAT
Organism: Agapanthus africanus; assembly: GCA_030015575.1. Taxonomy (NCBI): domain Eukaryota; kingdom Viridiplantae; phylum Streptophyta; class Magnoliopsida; order Asparagales; family Amaryllidaceae; genus Agapanthus; species Agapanthus africanus. Next base: position 24,166,189 of record CM057338.1, on the reverse strand, counting down.
TTAACCGATGAGCCAAAGCCTTTTAATATTTTATCATTAAAATAATACGGTGGGCCCACAAGGTGAAATTGCCAATTTTTCTTAATGGATCCTCATAACTTACTTAGATGACCCTCCACACCAAATTCCAAGTCATTTGGACATCGTTTGCTATTTGGTTTGAATATGAGTGATTATGGGTTAATTAGACTAATCGTTGTCATTAAACACTGAATTAGTGATAATTAATCCTCAATTGACTTGAAATGCTATGGCATATGATTCTCCCCTTAATGAACCATTAACTTAACTTGCATCTCATGAATACCACAACATGCATCTTTTTCACCTAAAAGCATGTCAAATTTCACTATTTTTGCTTTATTAGGAAATTGCATGTTGACCAAGCATTTGATGAAGAAATAAACTTAGATAATGATAGAGATCAGTTCATCTCTAAAAAATCTCAACTATTCCACCCTCTACAATCAATCACAATCCTCCATTTCATATCCTAACCATCCTTCTTCTATAAATCAGCATTCTCATGCTCATGAGAATGGCCTCTCTTAACCCTTCTCTTTTTCTTAACGCTCTCAATCTTTCTCTTGAGCTCTTCACAACTCAAGCTTCCATCACTTCTCAACAAAAATAACTCTTATTAACTTAGAAACCCCGCAAAAAAAAACAAGAAAATCAAGAAAACCTCAAAAAAAAAAAACATGAGCTGGAGAAAGAAAAAACCGAATTTTCCCATTTAGGATAAGGATTTAGGAGTGAAGAACCTATTTCTCTAGTCCTAAATTGCCTAGCTTGAATTTCAACCCTTCAAACAACAACTTTGAAAAAAAAATGGGGATCCAAGATCCCTCTTTCTGTTTTCTTCATTTTTCATGTACTTTTAGCCCATGTTTCTTGTTGATGCAAGTGGAATGGCTCTTTTCTTTGCGTTTTCTTTTCGATCTTCTTGTTTTTCCCTTGAGAACGAGATCTATTAGATAAATTGAGGAGGATCTAAGACTCTCTCCATAAATCGAAATCTCCCAAAAATCCAAAAAAAATTCAAAAAGAAATTTTAAAAATGGCTTAGTTCTTTAATCGACTTCTTGTCTTGACCCTTTTATCGTGAACTTTGGCCAAAAGAGCAAATAGGATAGGACTACATCTTTTCTGATCAAAACACGAGCAAAAAACAGAGGAGAACTCGAGAAAAATCGCGTATCGGCGAAAAAACCGATGCGCAGTTTTTCTGCGCAGTCTGTACGTTCATCATTATATCTCTCTTTCTAGTTACCCAAATCAAGTGAAATTTGTTTCATTGGAAATTAGACTCAACAAGATTTCCAACGGTGTAAATTTCACCAGATTTGGACATCGGAGCTGGATGAAATCGTTGTTTGAAGTTGCCTCTGTTGCGCAGTTACTGTCTTTGCCTAGGTACCCAAATGCCTTTTGATAAGGCGCCAAGATACCCTGAGGTACTCAGGCACCTTTTAATAAGACGCCCACATACCCATATAGCCCCAATCTCTATTTGTAAGGTTTCTTTTGCATCGGTTTCGCTTTTCATTGATCTTTCCCACTGATAACTAGCCTCTAATACCTCCATACACGCATACTTGCATCGTGTTGGTGTATTTGGACGCAAAACTTTGAGAAACTCTTTCAAAACAAAGCTTTTCAAAGTCGAATCATACTCAATTAAGATATCTCTTTGGGTAGCCAACTCTGGTCGGGTTTCTATCGAGATATTGTAGTTCCTTATCTTGTATTCTTTGGTTTTCCATCTTATTTTGCCGTTACTCTCTCTTCTCCCCCTCTTTCTTGTGTCTTTGACACAAGTAGCGACTCCGGTCAGCTAACCTGGACTTCGCCTCATTTGTGTCTTCTCTTCTCCTTTGTAGGTTGGTTGCTACAAATTGGCACATTTATCATTCACAAGCACTTATGTGTGGATGCAATTAAGACATACATTACAAGGTTAAGCCACAAACAATTAGTATCATTGTTGTGAAGAGAATATCATTGTAATGACCCTAAAATTCGTGTACCATTGTATTGTTCCTCATTAATAAAATATCGTTTTCCTTTCAAGTACTAAGTTATATTTATTTTTTGATAACTAAGTACAAGAACAATCTTGTAGCTCATTGGTTAAGTCTTTACACCGATGTCCTATAGTCTACATGTTTGAAACCCAACAACCATTTTTCTTTTCTTTTGATTTCTTTTAACGTTTTCAAGCCCTGGAAGTTCACGGGCGATACACATGAGGCCCAGAAACCATATAGGAAAAACAATATATGTTTTTGGAACAGAAGGGATGACACCACCCGGGCGACTAAACGACCGCCCCAGGTGGCTGTGAGGGGCCCATCCGTGCTTAGCTTTTGAGCACGAGTCCTATAGAACCGGGCGTTTGGTTTTTATATTCCAAAACGCTCGAATCAATTTTGAAACGGGAGTTGATTAATTCTTCAAATTCAAAAAAAAATTAATGTCGCTTTTACCCCATTCTCTCTTTAATTGTTTCTTCCTCCTCCAATTCCACAAAAAATTCTGCAACCATCTCTACCAAAACTCTGCTGCACCTATAAGCGATTCAAAGATCCCTAATACCTCAAGACGCCGGAAGTCTCTCGGTCGAGACTTTTCTCCCAAATCGGCGATACGGTTGTTATACCGTATCGCGTCACGTGTAAGTCCTAATTCCCTATCTCTTATTGAATCTCATCTCTTGTTGTGTAGCCACCCCTTACTTGTACCCTATGTCGGTTTTCCCCATTAAAATGAACTTTTAAAATAAAATGTTTGAGTGGAATTCATAGGTCAATTGTAAAAGTTGTCTTCGTATTTTGTTTTGAGAGACAAGGAAAATTAGTAATTATAGTGTCTTTGTTGGATAATTGTAAAATGATAGTTTAGTACTAGTTATGAAAACACATGAATCAAATACCAAATGAATTTGCACCCCATTTTGTAGAATGTTTCATTCATAAAATTTCTTTTAACACAATAGTTTTAGTATATAATTTGTTGTTCTTCTTTATGTATGTAATATGATCTGATCCACATAGTTGCACCGTATATATATTTTCACATGGACGCTCGCTGTATAAAGGAGAATCACACAAAACTCGACGTTTTACCTTTTCTTTAAGAACTACATTCAAAAGTATATTTTAAATGAAACTCCTATATTTTTCAAAATCCTTTAATGTTTCAACGATTTCGGAAGGAATCAAATAATTTTAATAACCGAAGAATTTAAGAGAATTAGGTCTAACAACTACATAAAATTTTATATGCACTTTAAAAAAAAATTCAGAAATCGAAACGGGGCTTAGTTTAGGTTTTACATGACTTTTTGCCACTGTTTTAAAATCAGAAAAAACTGTTTTTATCGGCCTCCTTCGGAGACTCATAACTCCTTTTTCCGAGATCCGATTTGAGCAAACTCAAGTGTTTTGGATAACTAGATCGAAAGATCTAGATTTTTAGTTTTAATGATTTCCTGAAAACCAACGGAATTTATAGTATTCTGTCCTTTTAATTTATGTAACGAATCTGGACAGATTCTGTCCGAATGGCACACTGTTTTTAAATATGACATAACTCGAGCTTTCGACATTGGTTTTCGACAAACCTTAGATGTATAAATGCCTAATTGACAGAGCTATAACTTTTCTATATATTTGGCGACTCAGAAACGTATAGAACGATGTGATATATGCTCTGCAATACTCATCATAGCTGATGTTCAGAAATTATAAATTCTGTTTTAAACACTGATGTTAACCTGACCATAACTAGAGCTTCAGAAATCCAAATCGTGCGGAACCTAGTTGTTTGGATAAGCAGACCGAAAGGCCTATAAGTTTCTAATAATTTTCGAGACCTGAAAACCGACGGAAAATAACGCAAACTATGTTTTAAAAACATGTGTCGAGGCTGAACAGATTCTGATATGTTCTGTATAGCTATACGAAAACGCGCATATCTCTCAAATCAGTAGTCGTAATTAGGCAAGACCTGAACCCGCGTTTGCATAATACTTAGAACTATGTTTCTTGTTTTTAATTGACTTGAATAATTAGTAGTTCACAGCACTTCTTTACAGTACCTTTATTTTTGTCATTGCTTAAATATTGCACTCGCCTCTTTTCATGCCATGTGACTCCTCATTTTGTTGTACATATATGACTCATACGGATAACCAACTGCATATTTGACACAACTGGACTCGAGCCATGAATACGTAAAGATACTATCTTTGACCTGAACCTGACATGAACTCTACTTGAACTTGCAACACTCTAACGTATTCATGGATTCTTGTAAGGCCTGTGTCTTTCTTTATAACTTTACTGTATCCCGCCATCCTGTATAAAATCCCATGAAGCGGTTGGACGCCATATCTTAACTTGCGTTAGAATAGGAAACCTACACTTTAATGACACTACCATTTTTATTTATTCCTGACATGTTCTCTCCATACTTGTATATGAATTTCCTGACCTCTATTGTCATTGTTTACATGTACCATCATATGATTGATCACCATGCCTTGTTATTTGTTTATGATCTGTTTTTTCCGTAATTGTATGTTAAATTCCTGACTTGTACCGTCATGTCTATGCTAATGTAGAATTGCCCTGCTTATAAAGTTTGCCCTGCTTACTTGACATATTATGCTTGTTCAACTCAGTATGCTATTTTTTTTATATATATGCTCATATGCTTGTCATTATATCACTTTATTTATAATCACATCTTTATTGGGGACTTACAGAGCGCAAGTTCGTTGACGAACATTTCTTTGTTTTCTTTCTTTTTTGGGAATGTTCGTCAGGTGGCTTAGTGATAGTGGAGATCGAGTCGACAGAGGATGATTACTTTTAGCTGTCATCTTAGGTAGATTACTAGTCATCCACCAGTCATTGTTTATTTCAATATACTTATTGTTCAGGTTTTGTTTAGTTTTACTTTCGTTGTATTTGAATTCCAGACTTGTTGTCTTTGTTTTGAACTTTGTGACTTGGAAATGCAATAAGTAGTTTGATTTATGTTCTAATTTAAATTCTTGTTATATTATACACATTGCTTACTATACCCTTAACGTATTTATTTCGGGAAGGACCACTTTTCGGTCTAAATACGCCATGGACCTCGTCACGTCCATACTGCCGTCTTTAGGGAAGCTGGGCGTAACAATCATACACGACTTACAACATGACATGTTTTCTGAATATACAGGCTCTGCTAGAACGAACTTAATAAAACACTGGCATGCCTGAGACTATTTTGTTTTCTGCTGCTTCTACGATTCCTGTATCACTGAATATATAGTCTTTCCTTCAGGAGAGAACGGAACGGATCCAAACGGACTATTGTCTGAAATTAACGGATTGGGTGATACTGTGTGATTCCATGCTTAGGGGGTAGCTTCTGTTGTAAATATATCAATGGATATAATTCACAAAGGAATCATTCATCACAATAATATCGTAGCGGAAAAATGAATCCTGTGTTTTACGACCGAGCGGAAAAGATTACCGACAATAAACAAATAATACAAATACGAAAAGAGCACACCAAGCACCAAGTACACAAGATATATTCAGGTTTGGCCATAAATTGGACCTAATCCTGCAACCGCGACGAGAACTTCCACTATAGAAAGGATTATATAAGATTTACACCGACTCCGATCAAGCCCCAAAATAAATCCCTCACAAATCTCTCTTTCTCTCTGCTGGCAGCAAGTAAAGTTCTATTCTTATTTGCTTTGGTGGAATTTTCTTGGCCTCATCAAACTCAAGGATTATGCACATATATAGAGAGAAATGGACAGCCCAAAAAAAACCTTTTCCTTTCACCCTAGCCCCCTCCATCAACTATTGGTAGCAACAACATTTATGCCCTCCACGTGGTCAAAAAAAGAAGCATTCATGCCTACCATGTGGTCAAAAAAAGAAGCATTCATGCCTACCATGTGATTCATGGAGTTAAGTGGGTCCTACACATGCATGCAACAACACCCATGTGCCCGGGCCCCTACGTCACTGTCTATGTGTGCATTGACTGCGTGCATGCGGCGCCTTGCCGCCCACGTGCGCTGACCATACGCATGTCCGCGCATGCGTCAGCCTCTTGGACCGGGTTGGGCTCTTTAAAATTTGTCTGGGTTTGGGTGTTTTGGGCTTGGATTTTAAACCAAAAATCAATAATCTCCATCTTGATTTAAAATCCATCATAAAATCTCGTCACTTTCTCAAATCTTGAAACTCTGTTCTTGTCGTTCTGACCTTCAACAGTTGATTAGGTAAATCAAGTCCAAGCATTACTTGAATTGATATCTGGATCCACCTCTGCATCGTCGGACTCTCCATAAGTACCCACCTCTGTAATAGCATGAACCTTTTTCTTGTCTTTTAGAAAGAACACCATTACCTTCTGTGGATCACTAAAACATCTGACAATCTTTTCAAATAGATAGCTTCCCTGACCGTCTCCAAGACGATTGTCAAAATTGCCTCCATTGTTGATTATGCGATGACAAACTCAAGCAACGATCTCTGGCACTGCATCCGTATGTAATGTACCCGTCCTCAACCACCATTTGTCCCTATCACCAGTAGTCAATGATGATAACATCGCCGATTGAAGTGCGCCTCTAGTCAGTAGACACGGGTTTGGTCTTCTCCTTTCTGTATTGAACTAAAACCTGCTCGATACGTTGCTGCAACCGACGCGACTTTCTATCCCTGACACTGAGCATGTCAAGAATCAAACTTGCAGGCCTCCTGTTGAACTTTCGACCATTTTGGCTTGGAGACTCGTCTCTAGCCGTTTCTGTGCGCCTAACTCTCGTAGACTTCTGCACCATGGACTCTGATGGATTCTCCACCTGAATTGGAGTACCGACCACCACACCTTAGAAAAATATAGACATGGAACCATCGAACTCCACCGCACTTGATGGAAAAACTGTTCTCTTTTCACCACATGACTGAATTTGTTTTCTTCGACACATCGCAGACTCGACGTATGCATATTGGCTAATTACTCTACACTAGTTACCAGGACACCACGACATGTACCCTCTGGCTCCGACTTTAAAGCCGGACAAGAATGCCTCTTGTATCACGACTCCTCGGTGTACCCAATCATGAAGCCCTCGGTAATCTCAAGCTTCTCCAGTCTATACTTCAAGAATTTTACTTATTTATTGCCATCAATAGTGACCGATCGATGGGGTATTCGGCAATAGATAGGGCTCCAGCCCGAAACTCCCTTTGGAGATCTGGCCGTAAAGATCTATTCACCCCAATTGTCTGAAAATCTATTCTGCAACGCTACTCGACTGAGAATTCAAAATGGTGTTTTGATGCAATGATCCTCTCTGGCTTGAAAAAAACCCGTGGACCCCTGCGAAACGAACCTTCTGCTAATATCGGACATAAAAACCTTTACGCACCTTTTCCACTTGGCCTTCCACAATATACAAGCACGACTTTTTCGAGAAGCCATGAAGGAAGCATGATAGCTGGCTCCATCATGAGAAAGAACCGGTGCAAGACCTACATATATGGTCCACACTTTGTTCGCTGCCATGACAATAATAACACTTTTGGAGATCTTGAAATCTCCATCGATCACGCACTTGCAACCGACCCAACCCAAAGCACCCAAACAGATCAAAGCCCCTCCTCAGATCTGTCCGTGACTAACATCATTCATCACCGCCCTCATTTAATTCCGACTGCTTGTATTTCTCCTTGAATTCCGGACAATTTCGCTTCCAATGGCCTTTCTCCTTGCAGTGGTTACATTTGTCATTAACTCGGCTTCTCGACTTTCCATTGGAACCACCATCCGATTTCTTCAGAGACTGGCCTTGAACGGACAATGCATCCCCATGACACTCCCTGTCACGCGTCACTTTCTTCCTCAACACCTCAATGTACAAACCCGTCTTGACATCCTCTAATGAGAGTTTGTCTCGGCTGTACACCATCGATTTCACGAACATGCCATAACTAGCGGTCAAAGAACAGAGTAAGATCATAGCTTGATCTTCGTCCTTTATTTTTACCTCCACATCACGTAAATCCATCACGATCTGTTTGAGCTTGTCTGGGTGGTCTTTGACCGATGTCCCCTCCTTCATCTTCAAGATGTATAGTTGTTATTTCAAATAGAGACAGTTTGTGAGAGATTTCTTCATGTACAGAGCTTCTAACTTGCTTCATAACCCCGCCGTCGTAGTCCCTTGCTTAACTTCATAAAGAAATTCATCAGTTAACTGAAACTGGATCGAACTGAAAGCCTTGTCCTCCATCGTTTGCAACTCTGTTGCTGTGGCCGTCGCTGGAATTTTGTCTTTCGCAAAAACAATCTTATGCACACTATGTTGCTTCAATAGGGCTGTCGTTATCAGCCTCCATAGGCTAAAATTGCCGTGTTCATCAAACTTTTCGATCTTGAAATTTGTAGACGCCATCTTTCTACTCACCCAAAATACTAGCCTACAGCTTTGATACCACTTGTTGTAAATATATCGGCGGATATAATTCACAAAGGAATTACTCACCACAATAATATCTCAACGGAAAAGTGAATCGTATGTTTTGCGGTTGTTCACACCAGAATATTGTATTTAATACCGTCCATTCTTCTGCTCGTTTGTTTATAGATAGGTGTTTTTTTATCCGTGTTTGCTATATAATTACAGGTTACAAGTTCCTAATCCAAAATAACGCGAATCACGTAAAATCTCCACAGTTATGCCAAAATCCAGAACATCTGCCATAAACAGATAAAATCTGTGTTCCGGTCATCCACACCCGTCAAGTGCCGTTTACCACATCAAGAGACAAGACAAATAACAGTGGTCATTCATGTCTCGGACAAGCACAGAGCACGAGAGGGGCAGCACAAAGATCAAGAGGTGCGCGTAGCTCGAGGGAGATCAAGGTCAAAAAGATTAAAAGAGTAGCCATTTTGGACTGTTGAAAATCTAAAAATATTTAGGAACCATTTTGCAATTTGGAACCTGTCAAACAGAAAACAAAAGCAACACGAGAGGGCACAAGAAAAACGACACACTAACTCCTCCAAACGATCGCGGAAGCGCGGCTAATAAAGGGTTTGGACGGCGGTTCCGCGGTCGCCACGTGGCGTTTCGCGACTATTTTTCAGGGACAGTTTTGTAAGTCTATAAGGGTTCAGAATATGGCCCTAGGGTTTCAGTCCTCTGCCTATAAATACTCTAGTTTTGAGCCAAACTAAGGAATGCTTTTCTTTACTTAGATTTAGTGTAGTTTAATTTGTAGTTTCTTCTTCTTCTTCATCTATTCTCCATTGAAATTATAGTGAGAGCTTTTTGAGTAGAAAATTAATGAAGATGAGGGTGTTTTTTTAACTTGTATCTTTATTTTCTTGTATTGTAATTTTAAATTCCTAGTGTAACTTTATTATTTGTTGTTAAGTAGATGTTGGTTTTCTTTTCTTGTTTTGTTTTCCTTCTCTTCTAAATCGTATTTTCAAGCCATGATACTCAATAGAGTTCTTTGCTTAGGTGAAGGCCCAAGTAATTAGCTTGCTACCATTTGTAAAAACCGTAATTTTCCATTCTTTCTTTTCTTCCTTCTTGTTTTATTTTTCTTTTAAATGTATAAATAAATTCCGCACTTGTTAGGGCTAAGCAAGATTAGCATGAGGGACGAAAAACTCTCTTGTGCTTCTTTTCGCCAAATATCTTAAAATGAACTTATACCAAACAAACACAACCTCCTCTCTTAGATGCGCTATAAGTGACATATAGCCGCGGCCTAAATGGAGAAGTTTTTTGGGCGCACTACAACGTGACATGTAGTTGTGACCTGATCGGATACATGGTTGCATATGTTTGGCTTAGGGTTGAAAATAAAAGTATGTAGCGGACGGATAAAGGGCAATAGGAATGGATTTAGCATTGGAAAGTTTGCTTAAACTCGCAAATCCCATTCCTATATTCTCCTAATCCCCGCCACTTCCGATTATCCCAATAGCATTTCAAGAATGGTAAAATACAAGCACAAGACTAATTCTAACTCTACTAACCAACGCTAACCCTAACAAGTTTACTTGAACATAAAATATGAACACTTAGAATAGAATTGAACAAACATATACATTCGTTAATTGACTCGTCTAAAACAAGAACCGAAAACACACCATCTCCCAGTGGACGACCCGTACTCAACCGGCTAGCTGCAAGACGACACCGTCTTAATTGCGGTAACTAGAACGCATATCATAACATATACAGCGGTCGTTCCGCTGCTCAATCAGCGGTCAAGCAAAAAAGATTGCCGATGATGAACAAATAATACGAATACGAAAAAAGCACATCAAGCACAAAGTACACAAGATAACCCAGGTTCGGCCTCCCAACTAGACCTAATCCTGCAACCGCGACGAGAACTTCCACAATAGAAAGGATTATACAAGATTTACACCCACTCCGATCAAGCCCCAAAATAAATCCCTCACAAATCCCTGTGTGTGTGTGTGTGTGTGTGTGTGTTTGTTTTTTTTTTCAGCAAGCAAAGTGCTATTCTTGCTGGAATTGGTGGAATTTCTTGGCCTTATCAAATTCAAGGAGGATGCACATATACATAGAGAATGGACAACCCAAAAAAACCTTATCCTAGCCCCTCCATCAACTAATGGTAGCAACAACATTCATGCCCTCTCCCTCCGTGGTCAAAAGAAAAAGCATGCATGCCCCTCATGGGGTCAAAAAAAGAGGCGTCCATGCCCCTTGCCCCATGTGATTCGTGGGGATAAGTGGGCCCCATGCTTGTGTGCAACTACATCTATGTGCCCGACCCCCACGGCACCGCCCACGCGTGCATTGACTGCGTGCTTGCGGCGCCTTGCTGTCTACATGCACTAACCATACGCACGTCAGCGTATACATCGACCTCCTGGACCGGGTTGAGCTCTTTAAAATTTGTCTGGGTTTGGATGTTTTGGGCTTGGATTTTAAACCAAAAATCAACAGCTTCTTCAGAATGAAAAGAACTAGAGATGAGGGAAGTATTCCCACAAGCTGCAAGCATATCAGAAATATTAAAAGAAACAATAAAGAGCAATCTTGTGAACAGGGTAAGCTTCAATTCGATTTCTATAATGCAAGCTATGTCCTACAAGCATTAACCTTCCCAAAACATCCAAATCACAACCTCCCAAACGCGAAAGACATGAAGGTTTTAATGATAGCAATATGAACTGTATAAAATAGCCATCCAATTAAACGTACATAATTCAATGACCCATCGATATACCATCTAGGAAAAGAAGGAATAATTAACAGGTTATCGAAACTCTCTAGAGATGACGAGCTACCCTTTTGGTTGATACTTCCTGCCCTAACAGTGAGAGAAAATTGTTGTGCTGTTGTTTGTATCAAAGCATTGATTTGGTAACAGCGAGAACACACATGCGCGTGTGTGCAGACAAACATGCATGCATACATACATACATTTGATGGAAGCTAGACTGCTTCATTGGGATGGGACTTATACCCGGAGGTAGGTTCTTGCAACCACAGCCATCGATCTCGGCCTCATTTTTGTCAAAAGAAAATACCCGGATTCACTCTTCGACAAACAAGTCTGAAAAGTCCACAGGAAAAAATATGAAGTCGGTCAGTAAGTTCAGCCGCTCAGGCTTAAACAGACAATAATAACAATAATTGTTTTACAAGTTTTGAGACTTATCATTCGTATACCTCTACATGAACCTCTAGTGACTAACCTCTAGAGATTGGTTACATAGCTAAACGGTTCCTTGCTATAAAACAAATTTCCCGACCCATTCAGCTCGTACACGTTCACCTGAGAAATCTGCTGGATTATTGGCCAGTGCTGACCGCCCTTCAGGCATCCCTTCAGCATGCAGATATTGCATTTCAAATCAATTCGGAGGAAATCATCATGATTTTGCCTGCATTTCCGAACCAACCACTCAGGGAGAGACTCTATCGAGCCATCTTCAAGTTCCATATGCTGCAGCGCGTCAAGATTCTCCACAAATTTCAGCGCTGGGCAGTTCCGAACCACAAGTTTCCGAAGTGAAGGCAGATCTGCAACCTTTTCTAAACTTTGGTTGTCGAATAGCTCCATCCAATCAGTTAAGCAAGGGAAATTGCCGACTTCTTTCATGTCGTGGGCCCCCTGGATTCGCACTCTCTGTATCGGGCACTTGTTTAGGCCACCGGGAACAGCTCTCAGCTTCATGCATTTTTCAAAGGCCAGGGCATGCAACTGAGGCAGCAGCAAACGGCTATCGCTATCATTGTTTTGCTCTTTGCCGAACGACCATTCTTCCCAATTAGGCATATCGACAAACTTGAGCAGTTGAAGCTTGGGAAACGCGGCTCTTCGTGTCGGGTCGCTGCTTAAGAGTTCCGGGCCAATGGTTACAATCGCTGACGAGCCTCTTATTACAAGAATCTTCAACTGGGGCAACTGACCCAGCGGGGGAAGCTGAGGGCATAATGAACAATCCAAAAGAGCCAGCTTTGTGAGGTTAGGGAGATGACTTGCTAGCGATGATGAGAGCATCCAGCTTGGATACTTGCGGCCAAAGAAGCTGTCGAGTTGTAAATCGTCAAGGTTAGGTAGAGGGAAAGGTTCCTTTATGAGTTCCTCCATAATGTCGACTTCTTCATCGGTGATTGGTGCCGCACCATCTCTGCGGCTAAAGTACAACCGCAAAATCTTAAGATGAGGCTTACCTGTAAGTGGCAGAGCTGAAGAAAGTTTTCTACCGAGGTTATTGATGCGCAGCAGTCTTAGCTGAGAAAGAGGCTCAAGCTCTTGCAAGTTACAGGCTTCTTCTTGGTCATCCCCTACAACAAATCCCTCGAGGTTGTTTAGTTGTTTTAATTTCTCCAGTCCTTTCGGAATATAGCTCAATGGTGTATCTCTAAGACCGAGACGCCTTAGATTCAACAATCGTGTAATGCCTTTGGGAAGAACGTGCAAGGACTTGCATCCTGCCAGGTTCAAGATCTGTAGATTTGTAAGAAAAGCCAGGGAATCCGGTAGCTTTGATATCACAGTACGGTCAAGGTCGAGGAGCCTCAGGTGCTTTAAATTACCCAAGGAAACTGGGACATTGTCGATCCCTGGTCCATTAAGAACCAACACTCGAAGATATGGAAGTTTTTCTAATAGCCTGGTATCAAACGTTGGAGGGCTTTTTATAAGCAACAAAGTCCGCAGGCATTTCTGTTCCATTGTTCTTTCAGGGATCACCACAACATGACCTGTGCCTTCCATAGACAAATGGCGAAGCTTTATTGTTGTGGTAGTATCAAGTTTTCGTGCATCTCCGTAAAAGCTTTCATCTCGTGATAAAAACTGGGCAAGAGAGCGCAAGAGATCGTGCATTTTGCACTGACCTCCTTCATAATTTCTTGGATTCGATAAAAGAAGGTTCCTTTTGATTAATTCTTCATAGTATTCATTTGCTACATCTTCCAAGAGTAAATCTCCCTTGGTTTCAACAAACCCTTGAGCCACCCATCCAAGAATGAGAGACTGGCGTGAAAAGGTATAGTCTTCAGGGAACAGAGAACAATAAAGAAAACATTGCTTGAGATGTGACGGCAAATCTTCGTAACTCAAGTAAAGTGCTCCCCTAAGTTCGTCAGGAAGCATATTCACAGACCACATGTTGCTTCTAAGAACCATTTCCCATTCTCTCCTGCATCTCTCTTTTGTAGCTAATACACCAGAAATGATCTTGATTGCGAGAGGCAGGCCATGACATTTCTCAACGATTTGAATCCCAACGTCTCTCAAGCTCTCGATCTCTTCCTCATCGTTGCCACTAACAAATACAAACTTGCAAAGCAATTCCCAACAAAATTCGACGGGTAATAGTTTAACCCAGTGCGTGTGTACTGCTCCTATCTTCTTAGCAACCATTTCATCTCTCGTGGTTATTAAGACTCGGCTGCCAACAGCTCCAGCTTGTAGAGGGTTTCTTAATAGATCTACCCACACATCTGCTTGCCAAATATCATCCAAAACCAAAAAGAAAGACTTCCCAAATATCGCAGTTTTCAGAAAGGGCAAGAGCTCCGACTTACTATTGGCATCCCCGCATTTCCCCCCAGCTTTCCTAATCATCTCCTTTAGCAAGTCGATCTCTGAAAATGTTTGGGAAACACAAGCCCATATCTTAATCTGAAAGTGAGCTTGTATCCGTGACTCGTTAAAAATATTTTGAGCAAGCGTTGTCTTCCCGATCCCGCCCATGCCAACAATCGCAAATATGCAGCATTTCTGTCTACCTTCAGTAATTAAAGACTGCACCAAACTCACGGTATCATTTTGGATGTCTCTGCCCACAATGTCGGACTCAACAAGTATAGGTGAAGTCTGACGAGGATCCACTCTCGGGTTGTGGGCGTCTGATTTAGTGTGCTCTAGGTTGAAATCTAACCTGTCTTGCGAGATTTCCTTCAGCCTCTCATTGAGGCTTTTAATTCTATAACCGATCTCATGGCGTGCGGGAATCGTAGTGAAGCATGAAAACAAAGGGAAACGGCAGTTGACCGATGAAGTTGATACATCATCCAATAGAAGCTTAGCGCCCTCGATTCTGCAAAGGTCGAGGATGTCGTCAGCATCGTACATAACATCTTTGAGCTCCCTCACCCATGCATTGATGGCCGAGTCTTGAATCTTCTTCGTCTCTGCATCCCGCAGCACGTTATTGATCATCTCCATTCTTCTTTGTAGCTTCTTAAGCTCTTCTTTCACGCCTAGCACCATCACCACCTTCTCCTCGATAAATGTCGCGAGCTTGTTGGTACATGTGCCGACAAAAGCATCCAAGACCATGGCCATTTTCTGTCAAAACTCTCAAAGAGATGTTAGTATGTTATTGATTAGATGCCATGAGCATACTGCTATAAAAATACTAATCTTGCTTTGTATAAACCACACTTAACCAAGCATCGTTGTAGTTTATTTTAGTTACGTATGTGTCCCCATTTCAGCTTGATTCCGGTAACCCTTACCCCGCACAAATAAAGAGGCAAAATCCAAATTTCTCACCTCAAAACTGACAACCAATGGTGTATGCCCCCACCCCACCCCCACCCCCACCCCACCCAACACACACACACAAAAGAAACCAAAAAACCCAATCTTGTAAAACAAACAGGCCCTATAATAAGGCAAGTCCAGTGTTGGCCGATCGAGCTCAAGCCTCCAAAAAACAATATCAGCAGCTAATGGACGATTAAGAAACAAACTATACAATTGCCAGAAAAAGGAACAAATAACATTCTAAATCCCTTGCTTCACAGACAGTCAGATTGGCATTTTGACAAACACCTTGCCGACACTCTTCACTTTTTCTTTTTTTCTTTCTCATAATTTGAATAATAAATGACCCATATCCTTCTAATCACTTGTTAAGCTACATTTTCACATTTATCAGATCTTGGGCAATCTTATAAATGGGATTTACCATTCACATCGAACTTAAAATTGATAAGGAAAAAAGAAAAAGAAAAATGAGAACTCAGCTCAGATTTCAGATAGTGACCAGTTTAAATTTCAATTATTCAACATAGAAAGAAGCATGAAACAACAATAACCAATGAATATAATGAAGAAATATAAGTTAGGAGCTTACCGCTGGGAGACTTGGCTTGTTGTTCTTGATTTTAACTGCAGTTTCCTGCGTTGAGATATTGAGCTCTACAGTCAAACAGGACTCTTGTTTATTGGGGATACAAAAAGCTTCTTTAAGCTATTAGAAAGAATGACCCCTTTTATTTTTGTCATGACCAATTGCAATAAATCGTCCGGAAGTATTGTCTAGTCTAGTTATATTAGGAATCACCGTCAAATACTTCAGCATTAACCAAATAATCAGAGCCCAAATCCTCTTGTTTGTGATGGAATTACCTTCTGTAAATGCTCTTGTTTGCCATGGAATTACCTTCTACAAATGCTTCTGTAAGTCGATGTCGCACACTCTGCAGGGCTTGTGGAGAAGCGGAATTTACAGAATACAATTTTAAAGCGGGCAACATCGACAAAAACCCCAAGAACAACCATAAGCCTCAACTAGCAAAAACTACACAGGTTCTAATCTACTATGAAGAGATTTATACCTATGTGCTCAAGTCCTTCGAGTCTTCTTAATTCCCTTCTTAAGCTTCTCGTTTGTCGGGATCGAGCTTGGTCGTCAGCCTTCTCAGGTCGAAGACGATCCACCCGAGAGTGTTTGATTCAAGCTCCAATCTCAAAAGTGGGGTAACTAAGATACCTAGTTTGCTAATCTAAATAGTTTAGTGGATGTAGAGAATGTTTATTAGATTGGTTTATCTCATAAACCATAGATTTCTCAACTCATGAGAGGGTTAGGATTTGAGAAAGAAAAAGAGCTCAAAAGAGGAAAGAGAATGCTAAGATGAAAGTGAGTGAAGAATGGCCAAGTCTAAAACTATCAAGCATTTCATTTTACAATATAAATATTAGTCATGCTTGAATAGTTAGCATAAATGAATGAATAAAGCAAGTAGTCATGTTTCAAACCATGCTCAAAAACATCTCATCCATCTATCTCATTATCTATTTACAATAAATAGATTAACTCAAAATGAGGTGTCCACTTCTAGAATCATTCAAGTATAATTACAAGAATACCCCCACCGTATATACATACACGTATTCATACTACAAAAAATAAGAATATCAAGGGAAAAAAATAATCCAAAAATATAATACTAGATCGTTATTAAATCAATACATAATTCAGTAATGCGGTTTAATCCTAAGCCCGCTAGTATTATCCCTCCGAACAAAAATCCGTGTAGCTAGTACACGTATATGATCGGAACCCTGCACGTATAACCATACGATCTCTATATCGTTTCTCCTGAACCAGGGAAACCTTCTGTGTGGGACTCTAAAAAGTTGACAGTACACTGGCAATGGGTTTAACCACAAGCACGTCAGTGGCACTTGTTGTACGTAACAGCTATCCAACTACCTGTCGAAAAGAAGGCCGATGAGCAAACTCTGCTGAGTGTCCGTGACAATCTCGATACAGTCTGGTCTGTTCGTTTGAGAGTATCGCATGACGGGTCTAGGAGGTGGAAAACGTCAGACCCCTAAAAACCTGACAAGTCATGCCGATGTGGCTCAAGACCATCTAAGAATCTACTGATCTAACTATCAGTAATTCTCAATCCGTCCTGGCCAGAGACTTATGGTGTTGGCCAACCGAACACAGTGCGACATCGACTCCTATATACCGGAAGAGATGAATCCCCAACAATCTCTCACTGCCTCCATGTGGCTTGGGACTGTACCTAACTAAAACTTGTTTGCACGACTCAGTAGAGCCATGATAGGATAGTAATCAAACCACAGTGGGAATTCACACGAGATAAATGATGATCTCAGGTCGACAGACTATCTGTACTCATGTCACCAGATAACTGCTATCTGACGATAGGTATAATACCATCTAGCCAGTTTTCGGCGAGTCCGTCCAGTGTACTCACCCCTAGTGAGCACATGTATACAATCTTAGGTGAAACACACCAATGGCTGCGGGACCAACCATCGTCCCTCGTCAGGGTCTAGAAATGTATACACTAGTCTACTCTGGAGTATTGATGTACAGTCTCGATATTCCCACGACTAGGGACATTTAAAGATGTGCTTATCGACTATCCAGCTCCCACAAGTATGATTGCCATTACAACATTGTTAGTCAAGTAAGGATCCTATGGGCTTTATCAACATGTATAAGCGATATGAAATAACAAGCAAAACATATACACATATTAAGATAAAGGCAAACCAAATTGCATACTATCATATCGAGTAAGATTGTCCTGTACATACATATCCCTAATATCATATACAATAAAGGCCTCTAGGGCATACATATTCAACGATCTCCCACTTGCACTAAGGCCTGTTGTTGACGTATCGAGTACCCAACGTCTGCACTAGGATTAGTTGCTGATGTACCGCATACCCAACATCTCGAATAGTCTCTCGAACTGGACTATAGGGATGGCCTTGGTGAATGGATTTGCCGTGTTGTCCTTTGTATCTACCTTCCGCACCTTGATCTCTTTGATCAGGTGATACCGTCTCAAGATATGTCTGGATTTCTGATGGGACTGTGATTTCTTTGCCAAAGCCATGGTTCTATTGTTATCGCAATACAAAGATATTGGATCAGCAATGGATAGAACCACCTGAAGTTCAGAAATGAACTTCCTCATCTAGACTGTCTCTTTGCAGCATCATTAGCAGTGATGTACCCAGCCTCCATCGTCGAGTCTGCTACGGTGTCCTGTTTGGAGCTCTTCCAACAGAACGCCCCTCCGTTGAGGGTAAACACATAACCCGAGACGGATTTAGAGTCATCCTTGTCATTTTAGAAGCCAGAGTTGGTAAAATTCTCGATCTGGAGGTTCTCATTACCGTACACTAAGAACATCTTCTTAGTCCTTCTCAGGTACTTAAGAATATTCTTTACTGCTATCCAATACTTCTCACCTGGGTTGGACTGATACCTGCTTACGACGCTAAGTACGTAAGCTGCATCTGGTTTGGTACACAATATCGTATACATTATAGACCCTACCACGGAAGTATAGGGTACAATGCTCATGCGAGCCCTCTCCTCATTAGTCTTGGGAGACATCTCTTTGGAGAGGTTGATTCCGTGACAAGCGGGTAAATTGTCGTGCTTGGAATCTTCCATACAAAACCTCTTTAGTACGGTGTCTATATACCTTGACTGTAAAAGCCCCAACATTCTTTTAGGTTTGTCACGATAGATCTTAATCCCCAGAATGTATGAGGCATCACCCAGGTCTTTCACAAAGAACTTCTGTGATAAGAAGAGCTTGGCCGATTGTAGCATATGAATATCATTTTCTATCAAGAGAATGTCATTTACGTATAAAACGAGGAATACCATAGTTCTCCTTATAATTTTCTTATAAATATAAGGTTCATCTATATTTTTGATTAAGTCAAATTCCTTGGCCGTCTTATCAAAACAGATGTTCCAACTCCGCGATACTTGCTTTAATCCATAAATGGATTTAAGCAATATGCACACATTTCCGTTGCTCCCACTGTCTATGAAACCCTCTGGTTGATTCACGTAAATACACTCTTCTAAACTTCCATTTAGAAAAGCAGTTTTAACATCCATCTGCCAGATATCATAGTCACGAAAGGCAGCAATGGCAAGTAGGATCCGAATAGATTTAAGTATAGCCACCAGTGAAAAGGTTTCGTCATAGTCCAATCCCGTTTTTTGACGAAAACCTTTAGCAACAAGTCTAACTTTGTAGGTTTCTACCTGTCCATCTACACCAATTTTCTTTTTGAAGATCCATTTGTATCCAACGAATTTTCCCCCAGGAGGAGCAACATCCAAAGTCTATATTTTATTGGTGTATATGGATTTCATCTCGGATCGCATACCATCCGGCCACTTTACCGAGTCTCTATCCGTGATGGCTTGCTGAAAACTAGTAGGCTCATCATCATCGATAATGCAATCATCTCGATCCCCATCTACGAGAAAACTGTAGTATCTCTCGGGCGGATGAGACTGCTTACTAGATTCGCGGAGTGTTGTAGGTACGTCTGGTTCCATTGAAACTTCAGGTTTTACTAAATTTTCAGTAATAGCTTGTGGTTCTGGAATTTCTTCTAGTTCTATTGCGCTCCCACTAATTTCTTTTTTAAGATATTGAGTTTCCATAAAGTGGGCATGATGAGAAACAAAAACATTTTGTTCCTCGGCGTAATAGAAAAATACCCCATAGAATACCTGGGGCATCTCACAAACTTACACAATACTAAGCGTGCTTCGAGTTTGTCCGGATGAATCTTTTTGATAAAAGCAGGACACCCCCATATCTTAAGATATTTAAGACATGATTTCTTCCTACTCCACATTTCATATGGAGTGGTAAGCACAGACTTAGTTGGAACTTTATTCAATAGGCATGCAGTAGATTCTAGTGCATAACCCCAGAAGGTTGTCGGAAACTCAGTATTACTCATCATGGAACGCACTATATCTAGTAAGATTCGATTCCGTCTTTCTGATATACCGTTGTGTTCTGATGTGTATGGAGGAGTAAACTGAGAGAGAATTCCATTTACTTTTAGATATTCCAGGAACTTAGCACTTAAGTATTCTCCATCCCGATCAGATCAGAGCATCTTGATACTTTTGCTGGTTTGCTTTTCCACTTCATTTTTTATACTTCTGGAATTTCTCAAAGGCCTCGGATTTATATTTCATCAAGAATACATATCCATATCTTGAGAAATCATCGATAAAAGTGATGAAGTAGGAATACCCACTTCTTGCATGTGTAGATATTGGCCCACACACGTCGCTACGTATACGTTCCAGGAGCTCAGTGGCTCTTTCTCCGTATCCAGTAAACGGAGTTTTGGTCATCTTTCCTTCGATACATGATTGACAAGTTGCATATGATTGATATTCAAACGGATCTAAATATCCATTTTTATGTAACTTAGTCAATGTGTTTCATTGATATGACCAACTCTATAATACCATAAGAAATCTTGATTTAATTCTGGAGTTTTTCTCTTAAGTGTGTTTGGACGTTGAAAACTTGATGTTGATTGAGTACGCATATTCCATTATTTAGTGTACCTGACCCAATCATTTCATGATTCAGGTGAATATTTATGACATTGCTTTTAAGCGCAAAATTATATCCATCATTAGATAACAAAAATACATATATAATATTACACATTATACTGGATACATAAAAGCAGTTATACAACAACAAAATATGTCCACTCACTAATCCAAGGTGATATTCTCCCACTGCAACAGCATCCACACTTGATCTGTTGCCAACTTTAAGGGTCATATCACATTTCTTTAAAACTCTACGGCTTCTCAGCGCCTGCAAAGAATTACATATGTGAGATCCAGATCCGGCATCCAATACCCAGGAAGTAGAGTTAATAGAGAAACGGTTTTCAATCACGAACATATCTGAAACCGAAACCACAACTTGTTTTGTGTCCGAATTCTTGGCTTTTAAAGCCCGGCAATCCTTTTTTCAATGTCCTTTCTTGTGACAGTAGAAACATTCTTCTTTTGTGGCCGACTCCCCAATCTTATCCTTTCCCTGTACCTTCTGCACACCTCCTCTCGATTTGGTGAGGGCGTTCTTCTTCTTCTCCTTGGCCTTAACCTTGAATTTATAGGAAGAAAATTCTCCAATAAACAGAGCGGGTGTTCCCTTGGATTTCTTCAAAGTGCCCTCTGCCACCCTCAACATGTTGAAGAGCTCAGGAAGTGTAACTTCCGTTTTTTGCATATTGAAATTCAATACGAATTGGGCATAGCTGGAGCGAAGGGACTACAGAATCAAGTCGGTATACTACTCATTCTCCAACGTAGTTCTCAGGTCCGCGAGCTTTTCGATGAGAGTAATCATCTTACTTGAAACAATTTTTTCGAGATCTCATATCTTGTGATACGAGATTGCTCTCCATATAAATCTTTGGTATGGAGGAAGATGGAAGAAAGATCCATCTTCTCGTGCCGTCTCTGATGTTCATTATCCATGGAGGCCAGCACGAGGTACTTGGCTTTCGCGCAATCAAGATCCCAAATCCTACGGACCTCAATGTCCGCGACTGAGGATTCTGGACCTGGAACAGGGGGTTTTAGCCATGAGGACATATGCAACCTTATCATAAGTAAGGGTCATATGGACGTTTCTCAGCCAGTCTTTATAATTTGGCCCAGCCAGTTCATTTTTATCTAGTATAAACTTAAGTCCCGTCATGATCGCTGCAATTAGGAGAAAGAGAAAAGAAACACTCAGCATATGCTCTTGCAAGTTTAAATTGGTTATTAGTTTATCTAAATAGGATGTCTCCCACTGTTTTCTCGAATTCTCTTTCAAACCCTAAAAGAAGAATAAGTCGGGATTAATTGCACCCTACAAGTTCGCTTATATTTCGGCCAGGCTAGTGTTGGTACTTCGGAGGAAGATTCCCCGTGCTTTCGCATGGACCTACTTAAATAACCTCGTTTTTTCATAAGCATAGCCCTGTTAACACCTTTCTAGACACATGCTTGATTAGCTAATTGCAAAGTGAAAAATTCTTCCGAAGAGTAGCTGATACTCACAGTAAGATCGGGACCCAACTATCATTGTGTGATAATTTTGAAGGAAACCTACCAAAACTACCACACTTCAGAAGGTATGCAACACTAGCAAGTTTCATGTATGTTTGAAACTCCTGATGTGGTTTTTGCCCCAAGTGCTTATAATCTTGACGAAGGTCAAAACATCATAAGTCGCAAGTCAAGTCCAACCCGTCATTATTCATATTAATCTAGACCCATTCGTACAATCCCTTGATAAAGGTCAAAACAGCTGTATGCATGTCCTAAATTAATGCATCTATCTATGCTACAAATAAGCACCCGCTAGCTACCAAACACTATGCCTTGGCGAAGGTCAAACACATAACATGAATACTAGTTGATACCTATCTGAAATGACGGAGGGCTACGGCTGGTTTTGACAAAAACCGTGAACGTAATGAACTTGATATAGTCGAAATAACCGGATAGCTTTTGAAAAGGAGTGGTTTATGCTTCGCTTTTAAAAGTTTTTTTTGAAGAAAACCGAGTGATTTTGCAATTGTTCCAACGGCGTCAAATATTAGGTTAATTACTTTACATTAAGCGAAATTAATGCGGTCCCATCAATTAATCTTATCACACCAGAAAAAGAACGAAAATAAAATGCATGTATATGCGCCATCCGCATTCGCCACGGGGTTCTGTCATTCACTGTTAGGTTACTTAACTAATGGCAGAGCGGGGGCTGGACTAGAGCAGATGCAAAACATATACAATATTTATTATATATATATATATATATATATATATATATATATATATATATTCATTCATTCATTCATTCGTCACCAGTATGATAAGCATCACAGAGAATGGAAAAATGGATCAATAAGGAATATATGCATTTTATTAAGCCACCTATAAAATATAATTCTTCACGGTCGTGTGAATAGCTGAGTGTGAATAATCCTAGACCCCTACGAGTGCGACAAGTTACCCGCCAATCCTAGAATTGGGTGACCCGGATCTCGACTTCTCGAGATAACCACCTACTGAATCCTAGAACCCGACAGCTTAGGCATTTCCCTGTGGGTCAATCCTACATACGTAAATGAAAAATAATATACAGTCGGTGACAACATCCTCAACCCGGATATGCCCCATTAAAAGAATATAAATCAATTATTACATGAATTACAAAAAATTCACTAATATCTAAATTCACACCTGGCTATTCACACAACGATCTATCAAACCGTTCACAACACAGAATATTACAAGATATGTGAAACCCTTTTAATCAACGTGTAGCGATTGGAAGACGTTTAAGAATGCATATACGCATCACAAAAGCAAGTAAAGAAAACCACGACGTTAGAATTCTGCGCACAATTAGCGAACAATACTGTTGGGGTCAAAAATTACACCCCGGTTGTCTAAGTCAAAGTCAAGGTCAACCCCAGGTAAACGAGCCCAATCCTAGGTCAAGTGGGCCCATGCCCAAGTCGAGCCCCGTGGTCAGCCTCCCCAATGCCAATATGAAAATTATGTAATAAATAATTTTGATATAATTTTTATAAATAAATGTAAGAAAAATGGGCTTTAAAGCCAAATTTTTGTAAAGCCCGTGGCTCATATGCCAAAGAAATGAGCACATGAGGCAAGGGATGGACAAAATGCCATTTTGTAAAGCTCAAGAGGCTATCTGTAAATTTGTAAGCCTATATAAGGCAACATGATGAAGAAATGAAAAAAAAAAGAATAATCCATTCCCCTCAAAATCTAGGGTTTCTGTGTCTCCTTCCTCAAGGTTCTAAACCTTCTTCCCTTTTTTTTTGAATTAAATCAAGAATTTAACTCTTCTTTTTCCAAAAAGAAATAGTTTTTCACCAAAAAATCCTTGAAGGGGAACTCAGATCTCCCATCAAATCCCCAAAAGGGGTGGTTTTTAAGCCTCACCTCCTCTTTTCCTCCAAGATCAATCTAATAGAGAGGAGGAAGCAGGAGAACCATCTCCAAAAATCCCATTTTGGAAAAGATCCAAGGTTCAAGAGAAAACCTAGAGCCCAAGGAAGAAGAAAGGGGTCCCCTTTCATCATCTTCGAAAATCTCTTAGGCGTTTAACTCCACAAAAAAATATATAAAATAATAAATCTTTCTTTTTAGGAGTTCAACTCCAAAAGTCAATCGAAAGTACAACTCCCGCTGCAGGGGCTAAGCCCCTTTGTCCTTCTTTTTAGGAGTTTAACTCTAAAAGTCAATTGGGAGTACAACTCCCAGTACATGGGCTAAGCCCCTTTTTCCGCGTGAGGCGCTGAGACGTGCCGGGCGAGACGTGTCGGGCGCGTGAGGCGCTAGCGCCCACGCGTCCTTTGGATGCTATTCACCCTTATATATATATATATATATATATATATATATACACACACACTCCATAACACTTTTCCGTTAGAAAAAATTTCTAACGGGACGCTGCCCCTCATCCCGTAAGGGGGCTGCTAGCCCCCTTAACTCCCAGCACGCTAGATAGCGGGACCTCGTACACTCTGTAAGGCCCCCGATATATCCAAGACCCCTCAAAACACAACACAAGCACACTGCACATTGAGTTCGCATGACCAGTTTGATCCGTCAATCGGAGGTTCTTTCGCTCCAAAGACGATGGGTAATTAACAGCAGTTTAGTCCGCGGTTGCCGGAGATTCGGATCCCCAATATCAATAAACCCCAGCCTACCCTAAGCAGAGGGAATCTGTAATGCGCCTGATAAACGACGCGTATTCCCACTTCAATAGGGTGACGAAAAACTACCTGCAAATACCAATTTTCAACATTTGAAAAAATCAATTCACTAAAGTCCCCAAAACATTCGTTTTAAGCCAATCCGGGAGTCGAAATGAACTCGAGACCCATCCGAATATTCACGAAGACGATAGGTACAAATTAACTGTCGCATTGGCCATTGTGGGGAGGCAAACCCGAGAGCACCATTGTAGGGTGCTCTCAAGTCTCCACCCCCTGAGGCCACCTTGTGGTGGTCTTGGGGTGTGGGCCTGACCTTCGGTTCCCGCTGGATTTCCCCGCGGTTCCCGCTGGGTTTTCCCCGGATGCCCATGCTTCACTCCGCGGCTTTTCGGTTCAAACCGTGGGCCCGCGAGGCGTGCAAACAAGTTAAAACTTCAATTTTAGGGACTGTTTTTGTCGGCAGTTCGTGCGCAACAAAAATGGCGGATTTTTTAACGTCGCTACGAGCTATCTAAGACTTATGGATAGGCTCTGATACCATGTAAATCAATGTCACACACTCCGCAGAGTTTGTAGAGAGGTGGAATTTACAAAAAAACAATTTTAAAGCGAACAACATCGACAAAACCCCCCAAGAACAACTGTAAGCCCTAACGAGCAAAAACTATACAGGTTCTAATCTACTATGAAGGGATTTATACCTATGTGCTCAAGTCTTTCGGGTCTTCTTAATCCCATTCTTAAGCTCCTCGTTCATCGGGATCGAGCTTGGTCGTCGATCTCCTTACGTCGAAGACGATCCATCCGAAAGTCTTTGATTCAAGCTCCAATCTCAAAAGTGAGGTAACTAAAGTATCTAGTTTGTTAATCTAAGTAGTTTAGTGGATATAAGGAATGTCTATTGGATTAGTTTATCTCATAAACCCTAGGTTTTTCAACTCCTGAGAGGTTTAGGTTTTGAGGAAGAAGAAAAGCTCAAAGAAGGAAAGAGAATGCTAAGATGAAAATGAGTTGAAGAATGGTCAAGTCTCAAATTATTCAAGTAGCTCTTGTTTGCCATGGAATTACGCTTACCTTTGACAATTAGATAATTTCAAAGACCTTTGACAATTAGATAATTTCAAAGTGTTCGATTGGAAGGGAGGAGGTCTCAAAAGTTATATCATGGCGATAATTTCAATGTGGATCTTATGTGACATGACAATTTGTAATGATTTTTTCCTAAGATTTTGGGCTGAAAAAAGGCATGAATGAACCATAAGGAAAAAGAAGAAGAAAATTAGTTCTTCCACCCCCAATCATCATATATATATATATTATATATCAACTCTCGAAGTATGTCCGAAATTTTTCATCTCTTTCTTTCGTTTGAATGTATTACATCCAGTACACCAAATATACTAGCTGATAACTACAATACAAGATAAATGAGTATTTTGCCTCTTCATTGGTCAAAATATACTGGCTGATAACCACATTACAACGAGTACCAGACCTCTTTATTATAAAAACAATGTAAATTTACGCAATCGAATTAACCCTGATAATCTAACCTTGAGCAAGTTAAATTTGTGGCAAGTAACGTAAGGCCTACCAGATATCAGGCTGGGCACCAAGATGGCAGGCCTATATGCAAAGAAAGCAGGAAAAGTAATCGGCAAGGCAAGCACACGAGAAACCTAAAGACTTGGCATTGTAATAAAAACTTAACTAGAAGATGAGTTCTTCAACAATCAAATGCGTGGGTGGTAATTAAGATATACATTGCAAGGTTAAGCCACAAACAACCAGTATCGTCGCTGTGAGAGAATATCATACACGACTTACAACATGACATGTTATCCGAATCTACAGGCTCTGCTAGAACAAACTTAAAAAACACTCTGGCATGCCTGAGACCATTTTGTTTTCTGGTGCTTCCATGATTCCTGTATCAGCGAATATATAGTCCTTCCTTTTTGGAGAGAACGGAACCATACAGACTATTGTCTGAAATTAACGGATTGGGTGATACTGTGTGATTCCACGCTTAGGGGGTAATTTCCTCAGAATGAAAAGAACTAGAGATGAGGGAAGTATTTCCACCAGCTGCACACATAACAGAAATATCAATTGATTGGCCATTAATAAAAAAATTGCAGGCTGGCGTTTTGCTTGGTTTGTTAGAAGTAATCCAAACATGTTTCCATATTATTAAGAGAGTGAAGAAGTAATTAATATTATGAATGATTCTCATGGTGGTATTAATGATTCAATTGAAGTTTCAGATGATATTGTAAATAAGGAGTGGGCTATACCATGTAGTATAAGAAATTGAGGATTGGATGGTTCAGAACATCAAGATTCACGGCTTTATCAAATGCATTGAAGAACATCTATGTGACAAAACGACGACGTTAGTGCCGAATATATCAAGGAACAAGGGAAAACATCCAAATGGTGTATATATTAATTACAGACAAACTTCAAAAATCATATGCTTACCATCACACATCTCACCAAAAAACAGGAGAAGCATATGGTAGTCACATAACCAACCTATACAAGAAGCAAAATACGAAATACCCATTGATATATAAACAACAATCTGTTAAAATATGAGAGAATATAAATGCATACAATCACCAAAATGCAGAGGAAGTACCTCCTGTAACTTTTTGCGCCTCCCTTTGGATTCAACAGGGAAGCGTTGCAACATCAGAAATAACCTACAAATACACAAGACATTAAAAATTATATAGTAATATTTCAAATGAGATATGTGCAAAACAATTGCAGTCTAATGTCTAGAAAGAGTAATTGAATTGTCTAGAGCAGCGAGACAATGCTGGTATTAAGGTAAAACGGACAAGGGATTTGTTGACACAGATGCATGGTATAAAACCTAGCAAGGACACAGTGAGAAACTATCATGTCAAAGAAGGCAGAGGAGTTCAGGGTTCAGATTTTGTAATGGGCTGGCATTCACAAGAGGTTAGGGAAGGCTTCAGTAATTGGAGACAAGGAGAGCTCAAATAAAAGATGGGGAAAGAGCCCAACATGGATAGAGATCATGGGCCCAAAAAAATGTCAAAAACATAAATTGACACCAACTATAAACTGGAAAATCGCAACGAATCTGCCATATGACTTCTCAGTCATTTGAAAATTTGACAGTATGGATACGGTCCTATGTCAGGTATTACGATATAAATCCTTGAAAATGATGTAATTAATTCGTCCACAAAATTTTCCCATTGGGGATAGGACATGTGCCTTCATAATACTATTGTCTATAGTGGATTGTTCAAAAGTCATATAGAATATTCTTATGGAGCATAATGCTTCAGTAATGTCTAGAAACAATCAATATCTCTAGTTGCATCCCTCATCAGTTAATCATCTTGTATATAGTATTGCAATGTATACTTTGCACATGCTACGAAGCCAATATACAAAAGTTATCATGGATGAGACTTAGAGAAAGATGTGAAAACCTAAACATTTAATTTTGAGGAAACAGACAACAAAAGGAGAAGACGTAAGAACTAATAAAAAAAATGTTTAGCTACTCAAACATCAAAGCACATGGAATTAATTTTTGTAGCAAGCAAAGAGTTTTGCAAGATAGCCTAAAGGCCGTAGCATAAAAAGAACAAAGATAAGAAACTCCAGGCTTGTAATTTGTTAGAGCAAGTACATTCATTATCACAAGTTTCATCTCCATGACTCCATGAGGACAAGTATTGCTCCGAAAGGAATGGATTCAATAAAGCTTTGAATGTGACAATCCACTAGAAGTTAGAGACATGATTATCAATTGCTTACCTCCCTCCATAGAGAAGAAACCCAAGGGCAGCAAATAAAGAGACACCTGCCAAAATGCAACCAAGGTATGTGAACTCTCAACTACAGAACCATATTCCATCAAGAATGTCGACAAATTACCAGTGCAATATAAACTAACCTGCAAAGAATATCTTTGATAGGACGGCCATAGCTTGAATGGGCTTCCACCATAAAAGCAGCCATAGAGCTAGCTGTAAGAAAGGAGGGAAAACGAGAGAGTTTTTAGTTTGTTACACAGATGGATCCAATCAAAAGGTAGGATCACCGTGAACAAAATCTAAGGGAGACAGAATGTGGATGAGGTAATGGCAGTAAATGGAATATTCTCATCAGCAGCTAAAAGTTAAAACAATAAAGAGCAATTTTCAGTATACAGTGTAAGCTTCAATTCAATTTCCATATGCAAACTATTTCCTACAAGCATCAACCCTCTCAAGGCAAGAAGGTTTTGATGATACGTGTAACACCGTAGTTCAGTTATATCATGTTCGATTTGTTTATTCTATTTATCTTGTGGGTTTTTCTTGACTTTATTTGTTTTTGGGTGCGGATAGTATTTTGTTTCCTTTGCTTGGTATCCGACCCGACCCACATGCTTGAAACTCGTCTTGATTCTTGTCCACGTTTTATCTCTGCTGGTTTTGAGGATCCGTGCACTCTCATGTTGTATATCCTGTATATCTGCATTATATCGTGCATCTGCATTTTTTTATAATACATATATAATTAAATAATATATTTTAAAAATATCTAGCATGGCCTGCATCATACCCCTAACCCTGTGGTGGCATCCGTACATCTTGTTCTCGTTCCGTTTAGTGAAACGGACCCGTTTGGATCGCTACGTGTACGCTACGTGCATCAGTTCTTAGGGTATGCATTTTCGTTACCCGGATATCCTATTTTGGTTTTGGTTGACATGTATGTTATCCGTATTTTCAAACAGTAATTTTAGATCCGACCCGGATGTCTTTTGGACTATTTTTGTATTTAGCCTAAAACTCAAGTTTTATTAATATTATATTCTAATATCCTTAAACTGTTAAAATTTATTCAATCATATTTTAAACAAACTAATATTATATTATACTGTTATCCATTTAAAATTTTACCAAACTAAATAATTTTACCAAACCAAATATATTTTTAAATCTTTTAAATCCTAAACTAAACAACTCACCCACTCTGTCTCTCTCTCTCTATATATTATTATTTTTTTACAAAACCCTATTTCCTTAACCCCACGTTCCCTCTCTCTCTTCTCCTTCTTCCTTCGTGTCGCCGCCTCTCGCGAACCCATGCCCTAACCCACGCCTCGCGCTCGCCCGACGCTTCCGATCACCTCGTCGGCCTCGTCACCATCCCTTCGAACTCCCCTCCTCTCCTCAACCACCTCCTCAGCTTCCTCTCTCCTTCTCCCTAAGATCCCGAGCCCCAAACCCAACGAACCCGCAACAACCCATCACCTCCGTCCCTGACTTTGTCACCACCGATCGCTCCCGCACCCTCGTCGACCCCGCCTCCACCTTCTCCATCTTCTCTCCTTCCTCCTATCTCTTCTTAACCCCGAGCTCCTTTTTCCCGTGCAAACCAAACCCGAACCCAAACTCAAGAACCCATTGCCGCCTGCATCCTTGCCGGAGCTCGCCTCCCCGTCGGCCCCTCGTCCTCACCACCACGTTCTCTCCTTCTTTCTAACACCAGAGCCTTCACCCGAGCACCAAAACCCCGCAGCAACCCATCACCGCACGACCTGACCTCTCCTCTGTCCTCTTGTCGCCGACCTTCGCCCAGCCTCGCCCTGCACCTCACCGTCACCCATCTCATCGCCGTCGCCCCACACCCTTGTCTCCACCTTCTCTTCCTCCTCCACTTCCTTTCTCCTCCTCTGCAGACCGCGACTGCAACCCTACCCAGGATCCTCGTTGCACCCTCCCCGCCGAAGCTTCGATCCCGTCGGATTCACCCCCTCTCCACGACCTCTCTTCCCTCTCTTTCCTTCGACCCCTGCACACCCCGATTAGAACCTGACCCTGCAGAACCCGCACCCACTGCCGTCGCCAGAAAACTTACTGTCTTGCCGTGAAACCTCGCCGGAAAACCCATCGTCGATATCACCATCCTCGACCACGACGACGTCACCACTGCCGCAGCAAGCCCAGATCGCCGGAGCCGAGCCCAAGTCCATCGAGGTTTCTAACCGTGTTCCCTGACATCAAGTTTGGAGTTTGCATTTCCATTGTCGCGTTTTCCCGTCTCCGAGGCAAGTTTCTCTTACTGCATGATATGTCGCTATATTTTTATCCATATAAATAAAATATTACATGTTTATTTCATTGTGCATGTTTGGTTATATACAATCATATGTTAAGTGCAGTACATTGTTGGCTTATGGCAAAATCAATCTAGAAGGAGCGTATAACTCTGATCCCAAGTTGAATCCTAGCTGAGTTCGTGCCTCGCATCTTCGTACATCGTTCTCCCATGATCCTTATCCTCCAGGCAAGTACTCTTGCTCTTTTCATTTTGTCGATGCAACATTGGCGATTATCTAAATTAGTTCTTAACCTATGCAAGTTTGGATATTAGAGGAAAGAGCTTTCTTTCACAGTTTTATCATCTGTCCTTATCGGAACACTTGCTGATATATTGCAGACTGTAAACTTGCAACTACAAATTTCATTATAAATTAGGTGCAGTTTAATTGTACAAAATATTACTAAATATTCCCCCTAAAGTATGAGTGAGTATAGGCACAAAGTTATGAACTTTTTCTAAGGCTAATGGTCATATAAAATTTTCCCCATCGAGCTATACCTGAAAACCATTTCTTTTGCTAATTACCAACTGCTGCTTGCTTCTTCTTTATGTAATGCTATAACATGATTACTATGCACAAGAATCCTTTTACATGCTTTATACACATTCGAAACTCATGTTGATTTACATGTAACACCTTGATTTGACATGCCTATTCATGATCCTTGTTATTTATATTAAAATGAAATCATTAATTGGAATACTGAACTACATGCCATCACACCACTAATTATCAGTTTTATTTCCATACAATTACCATACCACAAGTTCCTGTCTTTTCAGCATTCTTAATTAGTGATTTAGTCTTTACCATAGTAGCTATAAATACGCGGGTGTTGGGATAGTTTGAGTGTGCGTTCGCACAACAGGATCTCAGGAGTCCCATGCCGGCAGCTCGTACCGGGCTATATCGGTCTCTTGTTCATTCCCCAGTTGGGCCCGTGTTTCCTAGCCCCTGGGGCACCACTCTTGGGTTAGGAATACTCCTGCAGAGGTTGACGCACGCACTCAAGCTTACGATAGGATAGTTTACCTTTTAGTGACCAGTTAGGTTATGACTTGACCTCTTACATACATGTTTCATAGTGTTAATGCATCTATTTATTTATATATCTGTTTTCTTGCGCACCCGGGCTTCACTACTTTCATATATTCATGTTATTATACTACACATACACTTTATACGTTGAGTATATGCTGGGATGTTCCGACATCCCTGAGATTTGCCATATCAGATTTAGAAACAGATTTTCAAGATGAGCAGGATCGCAACGGCTACCAGGACATTACCGAAGATCAGTAACCTGTAGGTTTATTTCCTTTCTGTTAGTATTTAGCATGTGCGCCCTTGTGGGACATTAAGACTTTTGTATCTCTTTTGGATCTTGTTTTTATTTCGAATCTAATGTATCAGATCTTTATTTGCATCAATTATCTAGTGGACCTATTTTTAGTATTCTTTGTGGTTTCGTTGCAGCATGATTATCAGTATTATCCCTTTTGATTTTTGATTTTATTTTGACAGGTTAATCTAGACAGCCTTATATGACTATGGAAGGATTTTTCCTTACCGTAGGTAGCACGGCTGACCTTCGTTGCTCTCCGTATTCCGTATTTTGGGAAGCGGGACGTGACAATACGGTATCAATTTTATAAATTAGTTGACCAATTAAATGAGCATGATTCAATGACCCATGTGACCTCTCTCATTCCCTCCCTCCGTGTGTGTGTTGGGGGGATACACTGTTTCCAAAGCCCACTCCAGACCAAGGTTCGAGAACTCGGTTTCGGTCTCTCATAATTTTATTAGTTTCGCTAGGTTTCGGCTAGTTTCGCTAATCTCGGTTCGGGTTTCGGTTTCGACAATAATACAACATATATAAGTATAGATATATTAAATACTTAAATTTATATTTTTATATTACAAGACAATAATCCTAGTATTTAAAAATCCAACCATAATGCAAAATATAGTGAAAAGTGTATTTAGATAAGTATAAATATAGAATTTGGGTTCACTTTTTTGCGGTTTTCTAACAACGAGGGCCTACAATGATCACAAAAAATGGTATAAAAAAACAAGTTTTTAAAGGTTTTGACAAACGATATTATATGATTGGTTTCGTATCGGTCTCGGTTGGTTTCGTATCGGTCTCCACCGAAACCGATACAAAACCACCACATATCGATGATTTCGGCCGAAACCTCGAACCTTGCTCCAGACTCCTCACTTGGTAAGACGCCGCCTGTTTATTTGGTCCCGACTATTGACCCATTGAAAGCATGTTCCAACCAGATCCACTTACATTTCTGATCTTGTGATTCTCGGGTATGTGGTCGTGTGAAACCCACCGTTACCGGTCCTAAGTCCGGATGAGAAAGGGTAAGGGTTATGGTAGGCTTGTGACAGCCAACGTAAAACTTTGTCACATTCTAGGACATGAACCATAATAAGAATATCGTTGGGGCGTCCCCTACTCAGCGACGCGCTATATCGGATCCCAGATGTAGTGTTAAGTATGTAGGGGCTTCTAGGTCGTCGTTCAGAAACGGCGCGCTACACCGGACCCCGGGAGTAGTGACAAATAAGCAAGGGTTTCATAGGATCCGTTTAGCTTCCTAGAACATAGGTTCCCTTACGGGTAGACTAATAGAATTACTGGATGTGATGATTAGGAGGAGAGTTGGTATTATGTGTTTGCAAGAAACTAAGTGGATAGGTGAAAAGAGTAGAGTCATAGAGCCTTGGGGTTATAAGCTTTGGTATACGGGTAGAGATAGAAATCGTAATGGGGTATGCATAATCATAGATAGACGGTTGCTTGAGAATGTAGTTGAAATTAGGAGAAAAGGTGATAGAATTTTACTGGTTAAGCTTATTCTAGATGGAGAGATCCTTATTATTAGTGCTTATGCACCACAGATAGGTCTTGATGATGCTAGTAAGCGTCTATTCTGGGAGGATTTAGACGAGATGGTGTAAAGTATACCTAGTGAAGAGAAGTTATTTATTGGTGGTGATCTCAATAGACATGTAGGTACTAGTCGTAGTGGGTTTGATACTATCCATGGAGGTTTTGGTTTTGGTCAAAGGAATGAAGTAGGTGGCTCAATTCTAGATTTTGCCTTATCTTATGACTTGATCTTAGCAAACACCTGGTTTAGGAAAAGAGAGTCCCACCTTATCACTTTTAGAAGCAGATCAAATGCTAGTCAAATAGACTTTTTTCTGACGAGATGAATAGATAGAGGTTATTGTATCGACTGTAAGCTAGTGTCAGGTTAGAGTGTAACCACTCAACATAGACTTTTAGTTCTAAATTTTCGATTTAGAAGATGACCTAGAAAAATTAGACGTAAGGTAGAGCCTAGAATTAAATGGTGGCGATTGAAAGAAGGTAACCAAAAGGTTTTTATAGATCGTGTAGTCCAAGAAGCGGATTAGCAGTCAGAAGATGATTCAGACAGAACATGGAACAAAATGGTTAGTTGTATTAAGAGGGTAGCTAGAAATCTACTTGGTGAGTCGAGAGGTGGTACTCCACCATCTAAGAACACACCATGGTGGAATGAAGAAGTAAAGACTGCTATTAAAATTAAAAGGGATTCTTATACAGATTTGAAGAAAAGTAGAGATGTGGAGAGATTTGAGAAGTATAAAATGGCTAAAAAAGAAGTTAAGAAAGCTGTTCGGGAAGCTAAATCAAAGGTCTACAAGGAGGTGTACGAGAAATTAGACACTAAAGAGGCTGAAAATGATATATACCGAATTGCTCGGATGCGGAAAAGGAAGACCAAAGACTTGTGTGCGGTGAAGTGTGCCAAAAATGAAAATCAGAAGGTTTTAGTTCGAGATGAGGATATCAAGGAAAGGTGGAGAGATTATTTTGACAAATTGTTCAATGAGAGCTTTACTAAGAATTTAGATGGACCTGTCATTCAATCTGAAGATATAAACCATGATTTCATGCGTAAAATAAGACTACCCGAGACTAAAGAAGCTTTGAACAGAATGAGTTTAAGAAAAGCGGTTGGTCCTGACGGGATTCCTATCGAGGTTTGCAGATGCTTAGGCGAAATAGGCGTTAAATGGCTGACAAATCTGTTTAATAAGATTTGGCAGACAAAAAAGATGTCAAATGAATGGAGGAAAAATATCCTTGGACCTATCTACAAGAACAAGGGTGACATTCAAACTTGCTCAAACTACCGTGGAATAAAACTTATGTGTCACACCATGAAACTTTGGGAGAGAATGATTGAACACAGGCTAAGGAAGGATATTAGGGTAACAGAGAATCAGTTTAGGTTCATGCCTGGACGATCGACGACAGAGGCTATTCATTTGCTTCGTCAACTTGTCGAGCGTTTTCGAGAGAGGAGAAAAGATTTGCATATGATATTTATTGATTTAGAGAAAGCTACAAGGTACCTAGAGAGGTATTATGAGGGACAATGATGAAGAAGGGGGTGCCCGTCAAGTATATTGACATAATCAAGGATATGTATGATGTAGTGGCAAATGTCAGAACTTGCGGCGGCCTAACGAATGATTTTCCGATTACAATTGGTTTACATCAAGGATCTGCATTAAGTCCATTCCTGTTTACCATCGTGATGGATGAGCTTATTAGAACTATCCAAGATGAGCTACCTTAGTGTATGCTATTCGCTGATGATATTGTTCTAGTAAATGAGACGAAAGCAGGGGTTTATGCCAAATTGGAATTATGGAGGCAAACATTAGAATCTCGGAGGTTCAGATTGAGCAGCTCCAAGACAGCATATATGCATTGCAAATTTAGTAAACAGAGAAGTCAAAACCATATTGGTATAACCTTGGAAAGGCAAGAGATATCACCGGACAATCAGTTTAGATATCTAGGTTCCGTCATCCAAAAGGATTGGAAGATCGATAGTGATATTAATCAAAGGATCCAAACTGGTTGGTTGAAATGGAGGAGTGCAACAGGGATTTTGTGTGATCGTAACTTTCCGGTAAAATTGATTGGGAAGTTTTATCAGAGCGCTATTCGGCCTGCCTTATTATATGGTACAAAATACTGGGCTCCTAAGAAGCATCATACACAGAAGATGCACGTAGCGGAGATGCGAATGCTTCGTTGGATGTGCGGTAATACTAGAAAAGATAAGGTGCGAAATGAGAATATTCGTGCAAAAGTTGGTGTAGCACCTGTGGAGGAGAAGATGCGGAAAAACCACCTAAGATGGTTTGGTCATGTGCGACGCAGACCTATGAAATCACCAATTCGATGAATAGATACTCTCGATATGGGTAATGGCAAAAGGGTAAAAAGGAGACCGAAGAAAACATGGATGGAGGTGATACAAAACGATATGGTTGCCAAAGGCCTCAATGAAATTATATTGTTCGATAGGAGTGAGTGGAGGCGGAGGATTCATGTGCTGGACTCGGCGTAATTCTCATGTTGGTTCATGTAGCCTACCCCATATGCTTGGGATAAAAGGCTCAGTTGTTGTTGTGGTCATGTGAATTCTTAAATTGAGTTCACGAAAGCTCAATGCTAATTAATTTGAGATTCTTATCTTTCAAAATACCGAATACATGTCGAGTATTAATAGATCTAGGCACCCTCTTCCGTTCATCAACATCGGTTAATCTCTAAAATTGAAATTAACTCAATTGTGAACAAAGTAGAACAATTTAATATGATTCATAATCAATATACCATGGTTGCACCAATTTTTTGCTCGTGTCATACTTTAATTGTCGCAGTATGCATGTTATACAGGTTTTCCGGATTATAGGGTATATATTGAGACTTCCTATAATACTTAAATTGGTCGCATCATCACAAGTTTTTGTTTTCACTATGCACCTATTTGTTCTTTAATTCAATGTCCGGCACATCCTCTGCACAAACCTTTGGAGCCATATTAATGAGATTGAATTGCAAAGGAGCTTTGAAGCTCAATGAAGTCAAAGCTCATTCACCTGTCATTTAACCAGCTTAACCCTTCCTCATAACCCGTTTCTTTAATCACTTGAAACAGGGAAATTTAGGACCTGAAAGATCCAAGTTTCCATGTCCACTGCTTTTAAAATGTAGTTCACATTAAGCATTCCAAAATTTACTTTGCAATCCCACATTAAAACTACTGTTCGCAGAGTTTCTCCATCATCATTATAAGAAAAACATGTAGCAAAACACTCTGGTCTACAAAGTAGCTATTAAGGAGAATATGGCATTGTCAACAATTTGAAAGGACTACCAGGCTTTCAGCATCATATTATTTTGCCGGTTCATCAACAACTAGACCTGAACTTGTGGGGTAATTCGTTATTTTTAATTTAGATTGCCAAAGTTCAAGCCAGCGCATCATTTATAAGAGCTTTCAAAAAAATTACTTACATATCTAGCTTGACGTTGATGGAGAAAAGTGAAGTGGTAGCCAAGACAGGTAATATAGACTATCATACACACATCTTTTCTATTGCATCGTGTTTGTCATTAGAAATACATCTATCATACCCCATAAAAAAGGCATAACATTATGTCACCCCACAATTTTATGCACATAAAAAATGGTTTCAACTTCCACTCTTAAAAACAGGACACAAATAGCAAAAAGACTCGGCAGAATTGCTTTCAGGGCAAATTTTACCTGTATAGCATACACCGTGGCATTTATGATATAGAAGCTTGGCCTCAGCCCATCAGTAGATACTGCACGTGCCTGT
Source organism: Agapanthus africanus (assembly GCA_030015575.1). NCBI lineage: Eukaryota > Viridiplantae > Streptophyta > Magnoliopsida > Asparagales > Amaryllidaceae > Agapanthus > Agapanthus africanus. Next base: position 24,128,371 of record CM057338.1, on the reverse strand, counting down.
CAGATATTTCAATTCAGGAAAGAGAAAATACGTAATCATTAATCTGTCTGCAAGTAAAAGCAACATATCATTTACCAAGAAATTCACCTGATAATATATTTCTGCCCAAAACAATACCAATAGGGCATAGGTTGTAAAGAACAGAAGGCTTGGTGTATCAAGAAGAACATGTTGAAAGATCTGAACGAAAAAGAAAGGTGAAAAAACTTTAAGATAACATGGAACTCAAGAAGGGCGCTTCATATTAAGAAAGAAACACTATGCAATCAAACCTCAGGCTTAATCTGCTGCACATCCCGACGAAATACAAAGATGATCGAGCGAACTGCAAATATCCCACAAAAAATAATAATAACAAGCAGTATCTAATATAGCAAGGGAAAGAATGCGGCATAAAGATGGGATACAAACCGGCATTCACCACAAAATTCAAGAAATGAAAGACTTTCTGTGTCGTCCAACCATACTCAGGAACCCTACATTCGATTCTAACCAGTTGGATCTGCACATATATGTGTTTGGTTAAATCCAGTAAATCGATTCAAATATGAACAATATTTTCAAGTCTAGAATTGTTAATATGAACAATATTTTCAAGTCTAGAATTGTTAGACCTAGCCTGGACATGCCAAGGCAATAAGACACATGTAATACCAAATGATAAGGAAATGGCATATATTGCAATTCTTCAACAGACACAGACACCGACAAGGCGACAAACAAAAAAGAGTAGTAAGATTAAGACACCCTTTACTCGGACATTACAAGACGTGGATTCAAGATCATGCAAGTTGGTTGACAATCGCTCTTATATTAACAAACTAAAATGATTAAATAAAAGTCAAGTTTTCAACTATCATACGTTGTAAGCAAGCAATAATTGTCACGGCTATATGGAATCCATAAATTAGGATTCTCAAATTTGTACTAAATAATGATCCTTGCATGTACACAACAAGTCATGAAGCAACCGCATGTGAAACAAACATACTTCACACCCCCACCTGCTTGCTTCATTTGTAGATTCCAACAACCTTCTTTTACACATTGTAGGTTAGCGAATTCTAGGCCTAGTTTGGCAACAAGATTTCCAAGACCCCGATTTCTTTCAAGTCAAAATGAAACTACAGTTTGCATGTATGCAAACCACGGTCTCAAAAAAATGGGGTTTTGCAAAGTTTTGGATAGTTTGGCAACAAACTCTTCGTTTAAAAGGACTGAGCATCAAATCCCATACCTCCTAAATGAAGACTTTTCTTCTCCTCCATGACTTTGACCATCTTTAGATATTAAAATCAACAGTTTTAGCTTATGGTATATTTTCAATCCTAAATTCCACAAAAATTCTTTGTATCATCTTGTGCTAGGGTTAACAGACAAAAGAAAAAAAACATAAATTTCTTCCAAATTCGGAACCCTAACATATACAAAAATCAATAAGGAACAACGAAAAGCTTTACAAGAGCAACGGCGGAAACGATTCCGAACAAAGCAGCGAGCGCGTGAAAGATCCGATCCTGCCAAACCTCCGAATTGTTCACCTCCTGCCACCAGTCCGCCGCCTCCCTCACCGCGCCCACCGCCACCGCCGACACATCCATCGGATCCTCACCGCAATCTATCGAATTTTTCTGAAACCTCCGGCGATTCGAAACCCTAATGTCGCAAATTTGAATCGAAATTTGAGGATTTTATGAGAGAGGGGGAATGGAATCGTTATGGAAACTGATTAGGGCTCGAGAGCAAGGATAGGATCGACAACGCCCCTCGGACATGAATTCGTATACGAGGAAGAGTGGACAGGCAATAGCCGGTGGATTTGTGAGGTTTGACCGACACGTGTAGGGTTCAGGCAGGGACAGCTCATTGCCGCCGTGTCCATCTCAATTCCGGCATCCAACCCTCATCATTGTTTTATTTTCATTTTATTATTATTTTTTTGTTTTTTATAGTAATTGTTGAAAATGGCCGGCATCCAACCCTCATCATTGTTTTATTTCCATTTTAAATTTTGTTTTTTTATACTGGGGACAAAAAATTCAGAACAAATCCATAGGCCCATGAAGCCCATTTGTTGATTATAAGGTGGAAAAAAAGAGTAGAGAAATTGAGAGAGGTGAACCGTCAAAAACAAGGAATTCGATAATTTAATTAATATCATGAATTTTACCCCAAAAAATAAATAATATAATGAATCCCATTTGTTAATTAGGGCTGATATAGCACTTTATCTTTTTTAGGCCCAATCCTCTGTTTTGACTAGGAAGGAGAATTAGGACTTAAATTTTAATTAATTTCCGTATTTTCTTCGCTTTATTCTAAAATTCGTGTATCTCACATGCATACCTGAAGTATTTGCCGCATATAAGCGATTTCATTCTTCGTAATAAGTATAATAGCCCATAATCTCACGCAGACAGAATTTGAACCGCAAACCTCAAATGGCTTTACCGCCAACCTACAATAGCACACGCCGAGATCAATTATTTGCCGTATCTTCTTCTTTTAGACAATTCTATAATCTTTCTCTTTGATACATACTTATCTTAAATTCCCCTCCCCCCCCCCACCCCCCCACCCCCGAATGATTATTAATAAATATTATTTTGAAAATTTGAATTAGCGTTAAGCCAAGAGAGAGTTCTCAGCCCAATACATAATACCTGATATGCTCATGATCTACTGACTCCGAAATGGCCCTCCTTTGTGCCTGGACAAGCACTAGTGACACAAAACCTGGTCTTTGCTCCAATCAACACCCGATAACGTACACGCCCATTTTTCTTTTCATTTTTTATTTATTTCATTTCATTTATGATGAGGGTTTTTTGGTATTTTTTTTTTACATCAAGGTTATTTCATGTTCAGGGATAAGAGCGTGCTGAAACTACAGTTTTGAATCCGACAGCTTTGCTCGTAAGTTCATCATCATTCTATCCTTTCCTTTATCAACATCGAGTGCGGTCGATACCGATCAAATTTCATTTTCTCGAGAAGGTTCCACAGTAAACAAAATATATACATTACAGATTCAACATACAATCTTACTCTTTTATGACTTAAGAAATCAATGGTCGAAAAGTTCATCGTCGTGAAAAGACATACCTCAAATTTTCTCTCAGCATTCTAAGGCTTCAATAACTATCATGCATGCATATAGCCTATAGGTGATATATATCATTCTCAAAAACGCAAAAGAGGAGAAATCATAAGCAATCTCTCAAATCTGCATGGTTCCAGTTCATAATTCTCTCATGTGGGTTCATATATATAACAATTATTATGGACTCATATATATATATATATATATATATATATATATATATAGAGAGAGAGAGAGAGAGAGAGAGGGAGAGACTTAGACCTAACTGATTGGGGCATGTGCAAGTGGGTCACATTGTGTTTTTTTGAGAGGAAAGAAGAAACTTTCCCTTGTGTCTGTTTACTCTATCTCAATTATAGTTAGCCTTTTGTGGGTGATTGAAATAGATATATGAGTTGAATGATGTCAAGTGGAACACTCAAGGTTCATGGTTTTTGTGTATGGGCTCCATTTTTGATGTACATGTGATTGTGCTAGTGTTTATTTGGTAGAATGATAGAGAGTGAAGGATGGCCTGTTTTTAGTTGTTACTCGTCATTTTTGACATATTTGGTAGAATGATAGAGAGTGAAGGATGGCCTGTTTTTAGTTGTTACTTGTCATTTTTGACACCCTGTCGGTGCTCATTTAGATGAACTGCCACAGATTGGGTTTGGATCGGGTCGTTTCGGATTGGGTTTGGTTTGTTCTGATAGAAGACGTCGACGAGAGTTGATTTGGTTGTTTTGATGGACTCCGATGGTTGGTCGGTCCATTCGAATAGAATCATGCTGTGCAGCTTTCGAACCATTCGAAAATGCATTAGAGTATCAAAATCCATGGAGAAAAGGATGAATAAATTAGTTTTGATGGGAAATCAATGGAGGGATCAAAGAAACATGCAGGCCTACGGTTTTTCTTTTGTGACAGGAGATGTGATGCAGGAGGGAATTCCGTACTAATTAGATTTTAATTTACATCTCTATATATAATGCAAATATCCTCAGATCCACGCTTCTTCTTTTTTCTTGAAAAAAAAAGAAAAATTCTTATCTCTTAAGCCCTCCACAACATCTCTCTTCTTTCTCTCTCTTTTCCCAAATTACAATTAATTGTTTATATCAAGAAATTCATATATATATATATATATATATATAATGCAAATATACTTGGTTAGAAGTCCACCCTTCTCTTTTTTTCTGAAGAAATAGGAAAATGAGAAAAATCCTTACCTTTCAAGCCCTCCACATCATCTCTCTCACCTCTCAAGCCCTCCAACTCATCCCTCCCCTTTTTTTAAAAAATAAATAAATAAGACTTTAGAACCTTCCATATTTCTCTTTTTTCCCTTCTCAAAATTTTTTAAACACGTGCAACGCACATGCATAAATTCTAGTATATATAATGCAAATACTCTTGGTTAGAGATCCACCCTTCTTTTTTCTAGAAAAAAGAGAAAAAGGAGAAAAATCCTCATCTTTCAAGCCCTCCATATCATCTCTCTTTCTTTCTCTCTCTTCTCCCAAAAAATAATTAATTGTTTATCTAGGATCCTCCATATCATCTCTCTCATATATATATATACATATATATATCGTCTCTCTCGTTTCTTCCAAAAAATAATTAATTGTTTAATTAACACGTGCAACGTACGTGCACAAATTCTAGTTATATTTTACTAGTATTTAGCACATGCAATGCACGTTTTTATATTTTAACATGGAAAAAGGTTTGAGATTTAAAAAAAAAAGAATTTGTTAAAATAATATAGAAATTAAAGGGTTTTCCTAGGATTTTTATTTTTTAAAGATTTAATAAGATTGCTATCTTAAATAATTTTTAAAAATGGTTATTATCTTAACTAAAAATATTTAAGATATTTCTCAAACAAAAATTTGAAGTGGTTTAAACTAAAAAACTAACAGATCTCTTTTTTCTATATCTTATTAATTTAATTATCTGCATTGCACGTGCCGTAATAAGTTGACAAGTCATCGCTGCTTAGCTGGCAGTAAATTAGAGGGTTTTTTTTGCACGTACTCCTCCGTAGACCCCTTCTTTGACATTAATATAGTAGAGATATTTTTCCTTTTCTTTTCTGGAGAAGGTTATTTAGTTTTACAATTTTAAATTAGAATTTATTTACTTTAAGGAAAATAATTGTTTGGTTTGGAAAGATTTTAGGTAATTGGTAATTGGTAGGTTTTAGATTTAATTCAATTTAGTCTTATTAGATTTATGATTGCTTTATGCCGATACAAAAGGCCGCAAGGCCCGCAACTTTTTTATTTAAATAGGTTGGGTGGCGATATTGTCAAAACTTTATTTGATAATTTCATATCAAAACATGTGTATGGACAAAATTAATCCTAACTATATAAGTCTTTAATTTTTGCTTTTTTATGATGTCCTTCTCTTGATCTTGTTCGCGATCCTGATCCCGTTCATGGTGTCAATATAACACTGACCCGTGTCGATTGTAGGATGGTCGTTGTCAGCGAGATCACGAAGATCTGCAGCCTTGCACGAGTCCTCCATCATATTGCCGAGATTCTCCTGCAACGAGATGATAGCGTTAAGGTCCTCATTGGGGAGTTGGTATTTGACGGCGCCAATCTCGCCTACGAACACGCTGCAGTTCTTGGCTAGTAGATCCGCTGGGATCGAGAAACGCCGGAGTGAGAGATCGGATCGGAGTAGAGGACAGAGGTTGTTGGAGAGCTTGAGAAAGCGGAGATGGAAGAGGAAAGTGTAACGACTCTAAAATCTCTGTACAAAAATTAACTTATTTAATTTATATAAAGGGTATTTCAGTCCGATTAAGAGTTATGAATTAATATCGTTCAATAAAAGCAAGAAACAACTTATAGTTTACTGGTAAAGGCTTTACACTGCTGACATATGGCCTGTATGTTCGATCCCAATTATTTTTAATATTTTCTAACTTTTCAGAAGTCCAAGAGTTTCACGTGCAATACACGAAGAATCGAAAAGTTTCAGAAAAATCAAACGGGATAAATGAGGAGTTAACAAAGAATACAACACGTTGCACGAATCTCGAGACAGATGGAGCAAATCCGACTGCCCGTTTCCTTGATCTGGCCGCTATCGGAGGTCCACCTATCCCCAAACCCTTCCATTCTTTGCTTGTGCACCTTTTCAACTCCCCTATACTCCTCTGTGATGTTTGATTTTTCTGAATTAAACCAGAGACCTTTCATTTCCCTCATTAATCCTATTATAATTCTTTTTAATTCCAATTCTTTTACTCACACCCCCTCATTTCTACACTATAAATACACCTCATCCCCTATGTCACGCCCCGCTTCCCAAAATACGGGGTACGAGGGATGACTAGACCAGCCATGCTCCTACGATCAGAGAATAATCCCGCCGTAGTCACACTTCGGCTTCTAGCATTACATGGTAGTTAATAAACAGTGCTTGAGTAAAGAAGAAATCATAGTTCACGACTTTATTACATTGTAATTTAAAAGAATTCGAGGTACATTTATTTCACAAAATAAACAACTAATCAATAACAAGTGCTGAAATCAAAGAAAGCAACGCTGGTGGTGCAGTCTAGATCTCCGCAATCTAGAAAGGTAAGTCCTGCTCCTGGGCTAGATCCACTTCGTCCTCTGAGCATGCACACTCAGGTCGTCAGGACGACACACATAGCAATAAATATGTATAACATGTGTGCAGTAGTATTAAACAGGGGGAGTACAATGGATTGCAGTACATGTATATAATCACATCAACAGAAAATGAATGGTGCACTATGAGTAAGATGTCGGTGAACTAAGCAATGTATATGTCACTACTTAACGGTCATGAAGTCCATAAAATCAATTGGTGGAAAGGAATACTCGTGTTTAACAAGGGTCTCGTACATGCCTGAGACTACGGTCCACTGTGCCCGGGACATAACCCTGTCAACCGTGCCGCTAGGCCTACGACCTAAAGTATGTATATGTATATAAGTATCACTGATAGCGAATGATCATCCTCTAATCACTGTACCTCGCTAAATACGAGTTAAAATCCACCTTGATTTCCCCATTTCCCCAGGTTATGGTCTGTATTCACGAATTAGATAAGTTGTGGATAATACGTTTCACTGTCGTTTTCAAATACTTTTTCCACTTATCAATGTCACTGTCGTATTTGCCACAACTCAATCACTAATCATTAATATACCGACAATGCAAATGGTTCACTATGCGGAAGGTATAACTCAAGCATGAGAAAATATGTATAAATGCACTGAATAGGTATTCGTTACACTACAACATCTAATGCCTTATAACTTGAAAAATTCACGGTAAATCATACGCTTAGAATTGGCCAAAACAATATAAAGGGATTATGAAGCACACTGTATTATCTAACCAACAAAATTTATTTCAGGTCAATCGGAGTTCAGGTTAGAGAATTATCATCGTTTGAAGGCAGTGATCGACTTCTGAGATTCCAGTTCCAGAACTGGAAGCCCAACTTCGCGCGCGGTTTATCAGTAATTGTGTGCAGATTCAGCTTTTGTCCTAGTTGAATAAAATTTAGTTCTGCCAGTTAAGTTCCCAACGCACCAGACGGATTATCAATCGTACCTCTACATCAGAAGTTATGTCCAGATTAAAGTGAAATGTACTGAATATTTCTGCAGAAACTGCAGAACGCACTGACATTCTAAAATACGATTTAAATACCAAACGACCGTAAAAATTCACGGGACCAATTTCAGGTGTTAGATAATTAAGTCATCTACGCTACCATATGGGGCTCCGTGCATTTTCAGTTTTAAGCAGGTGTGTACAGGTGCTTAGAATTCAGTTTCCCCCATGGATTGCTACCCCGGACTGCTGTCCAGAATAATAAGTTTATACAGTTTTCACTATTTAAACCACATGATTTTCTGTGACCGTATACATGGATTCATAGATTATTCAGTTCGCTTCACAACGAGCCTAAGCACGCCACAATCCGATTTGTTTATAATTTATTACGAAGCTAACAAGGCTGCATGATCAGAAAATTCAGTTTGGACATGCATCCGAGTGCATCGTATTATGTTTGGAACTTCAATAATTTAACACCAATTTTATACACATTACCAGATAACAGTACATGGATCTTTTAAATCATAAATTTGGGGAATTTCAACCGAGGTTTTGGTTCAAGACAATTGATCGAGAACGTAGTATGCACATGAAACTATCGATCGGAACTTCGTGTTTCGTCTAATCAATTCAAATGGGATTGATCCCCCGATCCCTACATGTATTAACCCTGGGCTATAGTCCCGATTCCAAATGATCGCGCATAACTCCAAGCCATTACAGGTCGTAGTAGAAAACTAGTGATAACAATACGACAGACACACACCCAATTTCGATTGTCTCGTTTGTTTCTAATTGAAATTAAAGAATACCGATTCCAGTTGTCTAATCCATTTCAATTGTCTCACAGGTTCAAGATATAGCATGATAAGCAAGTAGAAGATACTTGCCTTAGGTGAAGGTGACACGACAGCGACGACGAGCACGATCAAGGCACGATGCGCGCTCGATTGGGCTAGATCGGAGCACTCGGGCTCAACACTGGCGTGAAGGCGGTCACGGCAGGGGTTTCCGGCGACTCCGTCGAAGTGCTCGAGTGCAAAGGGGATGCCGGCAGTGAGCTCAGGTGACTCGGGGATTGGAGCTGGTGAGTCGTGGAGCTCGGGCTGCAGGGAATCGATGCAGTGGCTCTGTCGACGAGGTGTTGGTGGCCCAGCGGATATGTGCGAGGCGATGTGGCTGCGACGGCGGTGAGTTTGTAGGCGTGGGTTCTCGTGACAAGGGGAAGCTGGTGCGGCGATGGTTCCTCGACGGTGAGGGATCGAGAGGGGAAAGGAGCTCGGGTGTGGTGGCTGTCGGCAGTGAGCAGGGGAGGGAAGAAGTCGGGGATTGAGCTCATCGGCAGGGTCGTGCTAGTGGTAGCCGCGGTGATGGTCCGAGCTCGGTGGGGAGTTCGGCAACGGTTCAGGATGGCGCCGGTGGGGGTTGTTGGGAGTGGCAGTGGGTGTTGGCGAGAAGATGTTAGAGGTAGCGAAAGAGAGCGGGTGAGTGAGAAAAACAGAGAAAGAGTGAGGGAGAGGGGTGAAGTAGTGACGAGGGAGTCGTGGCCGTTGGAGTCGAGGACGTGGAGAGAATGGGTGCGCCATTGGGGAGTGAGCGGATCAAGTGGCGGCTGGCGCGAGGAAGTTGCGAGCGGGCGTGAGGAGTGGGCGTGGGAAGCGTTCGTGGTGGGCGCGAGAAGCGGGGGATCGTGGGGAGTCATTGCGGAGGGAAATGGCGGGAAAAGAGGGAGCGGGGGAGGAAGACGAGGGAGCGGGTCGGGTCGGGTTGGCTGGGTCGGGTCGGGTAGAAAATAGGAATGGGTTAAGGATTTGTGTTTGGGAAAATTAATAAAATAAAATAAAATAAAAATAAAAATAAAATATATATATATATATATATATATATAGAAATGAAATAAATTTGGATTAAATTCTAGAAAAAAATACGGAATTTTTTTTATTCGGAACTGGGGATTTATATCATACCCTCCTTACAAAAATTTTATCCTCGAAATTAAACAAAAACAACGGGACCACGCTATTCAAATAAATGTGGAAAACGTGCACGGATGTCCTCCTCGCGTTCCCAAGTAGACTCTCCTGGAGAACGACCACCCCAAGAAACACGAACCAGTGGAATGACCCTGTTCTTCTGCACTTTATCCTGACGATCGAGAATAGTGGTAGGCTGCTTCTCGTAGGACAGATCTGTGCCCAAAGTTAACTCCGAATGATCTAGAATATGGTTGTCGACCCGAACATAGCGCCTCAACTGGGATACGTGAAAGGTATTGTGCACACCAGCTAGCGATGGAGGCAAGGCAAGTCGATAGGCCACCTCTGCTACTCCCTCTAGCACCTCAAAAGGTCCGATGAAACGGGGACTGTATTTCCCGCGACCTCCAAACCTGATAACTCCATGGGTAGGGGAAATCTTCAGGAATACGTGATCTCCGACTTCAAATTCCAGTGCTCTCCTGCTGGTATCCGCCCAACTCTTCTGTCGATCCTGAGCCGTCTTAATGCGTTGTCTGATCATCTGGACCTTGTCGACTGTCTGAACAATAAGCTCAGGACCCAGTAATCTTCGTTCTCCTACATCATCCCAACAAACTGGGGATCGACACTTTCGCCCGTAAAGTGCTTCGAAAGGAGCCATCTGAATACTAGCCTGGTAACTGTTATTATAAGAAAACTCAACTAGATGCAGATGATCTTCCCAGGAACCCTGAAAATCCAACATGCAGGCTCTCAAAATATCCTAAAGCGTTTGAATCGTACGCTCGGATTGTCCGTCCGTCTGTGGGTGATAAGCTGTACTGAACTTGAGGCGGATACCCAAACTCTCCTGTAAGCTCCTCCAGTAGTGCGAAACGAATCTGGTGTCTCGATCTGACACAATGCTAACCGGGACTCCGTGAAGTCGCACTATCTCCTGCATGTATCTTTCTGCCAGTGACTCTGTTGACTGTCCCACTCGGAATTGTAAGAAGTGTGCAGCTTTCGTGAGGCGGTCGATGATAACCTAAATGGCGTTGTTGCCCCTCGGGCTCCGTGGTAAGGCCGTCACGAAATCCATAGTAATGTGCTCCCACTTCCATTCTGGTATCGGAAGCGGTTGTAACAGTCCTGCTGTCCTCTGATATTCCGCCTTCACCTGTTGGCATACCAAGCATCTGGATACGAACCGCGCAATTTCTCGCTTCATCCCGTTCCACAAAAAATGCTACTTTAGATCTCGATACATCTTTGTACCTCCCGGATGTACAGAATAAGCTGAACTATGCGCCTCAGCCAGTACCTCTTCTCGAACATCCCCTTTGGGTAAGCAGAGTCTGCTACCGAATCTTAGAGAACCGTCTTCATGTATGATTAAGTCCGTCCTCAGCCCGGCTTCTACTTGCGCTCTGAACCTTTGCAATCGAGGATCATCCGCTTGTGCAGCCTTGATGCGATCCACAAGGGAAGACTGCACCTGTAGTTGCCAAAATTGACTGATTGCGCTCGGTGTGACGACTTCAAGCTCGAGTCTCTGAAAATCCTCAATGATGCTCCTTTGACTGGTCAACATCATGACCGCTGGCTTGCGACTGAGAGCATCTGGTACAACATTTACTTTCCCCGGGTGATACTGAAGGTCCAAGACGTAATCCGCCATCAGCTCTAGCCATCGGCGCTGCCTCATATTTAGTTCTTTCTGAGTGAAGACGTACTTCAGACTTTTATGATCTGTGTACACCTCCACTTTCTCGCCCAACAGATAGTGCCTCCAAATCTTCAACGCAAAAACCACTGCAGCTAATTCCAAGTCATGCGTAGGATAGTTCCTCTCGTGATTCTTCAGCTGTCGAGAGGCGTAAGCAACCACCCGACCGTGCTGCATCAGAACACAGCCTAATCCCTTCCCTGATGCATCACTATGTATTACCAAACCACCGGAATCATCTGGTACTGTAAGAATAGGGGCCGTGGTTAACTTCTGCTTCAATGTCTCAAATGCCCGGGTACACTCCTCTATTCATGCAAACGGTACATCCTTCCGTGTAAGCCTCGTCAAAGGTTCAGCGATTCTTAAGAAGTCTTGGACGAACCGCCGATAATATCCTGCCAGTCCCAGAAAGCTCTTGATCTCGGCCACTGACTTCGGTATTGGCCAATTTCTGACAGATTCTATCTTTGCCGGGTCCACTGAGATGCCTTCGCCCGAAACAATGTGTCCCAAGAACTGAACCTTGTCGAGCCAGAATTCACACTTGCTCAGTTTCACGTACAGCTTCTCTTCCCGAAGAATTTGTAGAGCCGTGCGCAAATGCTCGACATGCTCCTCCCGGGTCTTCGAGTGGACAAGTATGTCGTCGATAAATACAACGACAAACGTGTCCAAGTACTTTGCAAACACCCTGTTCATCAAGTCCATGAATATTGCTGGAGTATTGGTAACACCGAACGGCATCACGAGGAACTCATAATGTCCATATCGGGTCCTGAAAGCCATCTTGCATATGTCCTCGGCCGCTACTCTGATCTGATGATAGCCAGAACGGAGATCCAACTTCAAAAATACCTTGGCCCCACTTAACTGATCGAATAAGTCGTCGATGCGCGGAATTGGGTACTTGTTCTTTATCGTGACTTTGTTCAGTTCTCGATAGTCTATACACATCCGCAGCGATCCATCCTTCTTCTTCACCAACAGAACTGGTGCACCCCACGGTGAAACGCTCGGCCGGATGAATCCCTTCTCCAGGAGTTCTTCAATTTGCTTCTTCAATTCTGCCAACTTGACCGGTGCCATTCTGTACGGGGCCTTGGAAATTGGTGATGTACCTGGAGTCAAATCAATCGAGAATTCCAAGACGTGTGGAGGTGGTAGACCTGGTAAATCTTCAGGAAACACGTCCAGGAAATCCCGAACAATCTCTGGGGCTGGGCGTTCATCGATCTCCATAGCTGTCAACTCTTTTGGCTTGGCTTTATACTTGGCTGGCTCCAAAGATTCGTTCCCGCCTTCGAAGGTAAACTCTGGGTGATTGGGAATGCGGAAAGTCACATTTCTCGCTCGACAATCAATTATTGCATGGAATATACTCATCCATTCCATCCCGAGAATCGCATCATAACTGCCAGTCCCGATTAAAAGGAAATTCGCATAGAATTCCCTGCCGCACACTACCACCGGACATAAGCTACACTCTTGATCGGACATAATAATACCATTACCCGTATGTATCTCCCAACCCTTAGTTAACGGCTCGTGAGGTATAGAGTGTGTGTGGACAAACCGCGTGGAAATGAAACAATGCGAGGCACCCGAATCGAAAAGAACTCTAGCTGGTACAGAATAAACGAGGATGGTACCTGTAACCACATCTCCAGAAGCCTCTTCCTGCTCGGTGGATAGAGTGAAAGCCCGTCCTAGATTCCAACCTGAAATAGCCTATCTCTGATCGAAGGACCGCTGCTGGGGCACCCGAGGTGGACCCCTCTGAGCTGATGTGCCATACGACGGTCGTTGTTGCTCGAACCCTCCCTGCAGCTCAGATCTCTGTGGACACCCGTTGATCCTGTGCTCGCTGGATCCGCAAATCAGGCACTGCCCGTTAGCTCTGCGGAAATCTCTCTGCATGTGTCCCGGCCTCTGACAATAATCGCAATACGCTTCATCCGTGTGACACCTGGCCTGTGAACTGGGATGCCTCCATGGGGTGGGATGGTAGGCCGTGTCGAAACTACGTGGGGTCTTCGGTCCATTGATCGTTGGCCCTTGGCCTTCTCTGCTAGTCTTTCCTGTACTCGGGCAGCATTCAAAACTTGGGCGAAGGTCGGTAGGTCGAGCGACGTGATGAGTTGTTGCAGTTCAATATCGAGCCCTTGCTGGAAACGTCTTGCCCTGGCTGATTCGGTGGCTACCATGTACGGTGCGAAGCGACTCAGCCGATTGAACTCGGCGGCGTAGACAAACACTGAGCGTCCCTTTTGCTTAAACATAATAAACTTTTCCTCCATCTCGGCCTTGGCAGTAGCCGGAAAGTAATGATCCAGGAAGAACGTGGAGAACGTGTCCCATCCAATAGGCTTCTCTAGCCGGCTCTCCTTTACGGACCACCACGTGCGGGCCTCGTCTTCTAGTTGAATCTTCACTACGTTCACTTTGTCGTCGTCAGGAATTCGAGCGGCAGTCAGGAGGTTCTCTACGTTGATGAGCCATTGCTCGGCTTCAAGTGGACTTGCTGATCCTGTGAACACTGCTGGATGGAGCCTCCTGAAGTCTGAAACGTTACCAACCCTAGCCTGTGCGATCGGTACAAGCGCGCCCTCAGGGACGGCGGAAACAGCCGTAGATCTTTCCAGGGTGGTAATTGCGGTCTCCTGTACCGCTTTCAATCCCTCGGTCAGAAGATCGGTTTTCCTCTCTTGAGCTTGGGCCAGGGTCGTCACTATGCTAAGGATCTTCTCGGTACGATCGTAGTGACCGGCACCCGAGGAGTTGCCTGAGGAGTCCATATTCCTGAAAGATCAAAATAAATCAGATTTAAGCAAGGCTACACAATGATTCAACGATGATTAGGAAGTGAGGAAGAATGCAATAAGGCATACGGTAAGGGTGCAACTCAATCTAGAGGTCCCTCTATGGAACTGTAATCTCATCCAAAACCTGGCTCTGATACCAACAAAACCATATCACGCCCCGCTTCCCAAAATACGGGGTACGAGGGATGACTAGGCCAGCCATGCTCCTACGATCAGGGAATAATCCCACCGTAGTCACACTTCGGCTTCTAGCATTACATGGTAGTTAATAAACAGTGCTTGAGTAAAGGAGAAATCATAGTTCACGACTTTATTACATTGCAATTTTAAAGAATTCGAGGTACATTTATTTCACAAAATAAACAACTAACCAATAACAAGTGCTAAAATCAAAGAAAGTAACGCTGGTGGTGCAGTCTAGATCTCCGCAATCTCGAAAGGTATGTCCTGCTCTTGGGCTGGATCCACTTCGTCCTCTGAGCATGCACACTCAGGTCGTCAGGACGACACACATAGCAATAAATATGTATAATAGGCGTGCAGTAGTATTAAACAGGGGGAGTACAATGGATTGCAGTACATATATATAATCACATCAACTGAAAATGAATGGTGCACTATGAGTAAGATGTCGGTGAACTAAGCAATGCATATGTCACTACTTAACGGTCATGAAGTCCATGAAATCAATTGGTGGAGAGGAATACTCGTGTTTAACAAGGGTCTCGTGCATGCTTGAGACTACGGTCCACTGTGCCCGGGACATAACCCTGTCAGCTGTGCCGCTAGGCCGACGACCTAAAGTATATATATGTATATAAGTATCACTGATAGCGAATGATCATCCTCTAATCACTGTACCTCGCTAAATACGAGTTCAAATCCACCTTGATTTCCCCATTTCCCCAGGTTATGGTCTGTATTCACGAATTAGATAAGTTGTGGATAATACGTTTCACTGTCGTTTTCAAATACTTTTTCCACTTATCAATGTCACTATCGTATTTGCCACAACTCAATCACTAATCATTAATATACCGACAATGCAAATGGTTCACTAGGTGGAAGGTATAACTCAAGCATGAGAAAATATGTATAAATGCACTGAATAGGTATTCGTTACACTACAACGTCTAATGCCTTATAACTTAAAAAATTCACGTTAAATCATACGCTTAGAATTGGCCAAAACAATATAAAGGGAGTATGAAGCACACTGTATTATCTAACCAACAAAATTTATTTCAGGTCAATCGGAGTTCAGGTTAGAGAATTATCATCGTTTGAAGGCAGTGATCGACTTCTGAGATTCCAGTTCCAGAACTGGAAGCCCAACTTCGCGCGCAGTTTATCAGTAATTGTGTGCATATTCAGCTTTTGTCCTAGTTGAATAAAATTTAGTTCTGCCAGTTAAGTTCCTAACGCACCAGACGTATTATCAATCGTACCTCTACATCAGAAGTTATGTCCAGATTAAAGTGAAATGTACTGAATATTTCTGCAGAAACTGCAGAACGCACTGACATTCTAAAATACGATTTAAATACCAAACGACCGTAAAAATTCACGGGACCGATTTCAGGTGTTATATAATTAAGTCATCTACGCTACCATATGGGGCTCCGTGCATTTTCAGTTTTAAGCAGCTGTGTACAGGTGCTTAGAATTCAGTTTCCCCCATGGATTGCTACCCCGGACTGCAGTCCAGAATAATAAGTTTATACAGTTTTCACTATTTAAACCACATGATTTTCTGTGACCATATACATGGATTCATAGATTATTCAGTTCCCTTCACAACAAGCCTAAGCACGCCACAATCCGATTTGTTTATAATTTATTACGAAGCTAACAAGGCTGCATGATCAGAAAATTCAGTTTGGACGATGCATCCTGAGTGCATCGTATTATGTTTGGAACTTCAATAATTTAACACCAATTTTATACACATTACCAGATAACAGTACATGGATCCTTTAAATCATAAATTTAGGGAATTTCAACCGAGGTTTTGGTTCAAGACAATTGATCGAGAACGTAGTATGCACATGAAACTATCAATCGGAACTTCGTGTTTCGTCTAATCAATTCAAATGGGATTGATCCCCCGATCCCTACATGTATTAACCCTGGGCTATAGTCCCGATTCCAAATGATCGCGCATAACTCCAAGCCATTACAGGTCATAGTAGAAAACTAGTGATAACAATACGACAGACACACACCCAATTTCGATTGTCTCGTTTGTTTCTAATTGAAATTAAAGAATACCAATTCCAGTTGTCTAATCCATTTCAATTGTCTCACAGATTCAAGATATAGCATGATAAGCAAGTAGAAGATACTTGCCTTAGGCGAAGGTGACACGACAGCGACGACGAGCACGATCAAGGCACGATGCGCGCTCGACTGGGCTAGATCGGAGCACTCGGGCTCAGCACTGGCGTGAAGGCGGTCACGGCAGGGGTTTCCGGCGACTCCGTCGAAGTGCTCGAGTGCAGAGGGGATGCCAGCAGTGAGCTCAGGCGACTCGGGGATTGGAGCTGGTGAGTCGTGGAGCTCGGGCTGCAGGGAATCGTTGCAGTGGCTCTGTCGGCGAGGTGTTTGTGGCCCAGCGGACGTGTGCGAGGCGATGTGGCTGCGACGGCGGTGAGTTTGCAGGCGTGGGTTCTCGTGACGAGGGGAAGCTGGTGCGGCGATGGTTCTTCGACGGTGAGGGATCGAGAGGGGAAAGGAGCTCGGGTGTGGTGGCTGTCGGCAGTGAGCAGGGGAGGGAAGGAGTCGAGGATCGAGCTCGTCGGTAGGGTCGTGCTGGTGGTAGCCACGGTGATGGTCCGAGCTCGGTGGGGAGTTCGACAACGGTTCAGGATGGCGCCGGTGGGGTTGTTGGGAATGGCAGTGGGTATTGGCGAGGAGATGTTAGAGGTAGCGAAAGAGAGCGGGAGAGTGAGAAAAACAGAGAAAGAGTGAGGGAGAGGGGTGAAGTAGTGACGAGGGAGTCGTGGCCGTTGGAGTCGAGGACGTGGAGAAAATGGGTGCGCCATTGGGGAGTGAGCGGATCAAATGACGGCTGGCGCGAGGAAGTTGCGAGCGGGCGTGAGGAGTGGGCGTGGGAAGCGTTCATCGTGGGCGCGAGAAGTGGGGGATCGTGGGGAGTCGTTGCGGAGGGAAATGGCGGGAAAAGAGGGAGCGGGGGAGGAAGACGAGGGAGCGTGTCACGCCACGCATCCCGTTGTACGGCGAAGAGGACGCGACGAGGTCCGCTACGTATATACTTAGAAGTACATACGCTAAGCGTATCTAAGCAATATAAAAATAAATCACAAGAGACAAGAGATATAGAAATAACAGCAACTTTATTAATAACATTCTTTTGTACAATGCATGAAAAGTAAATACAACTGAAATGAAAAGCGATGCCTAAACAGTGGCATAACAGGAAATGAAAATACTGAATAGAACAAGGTACAATATCTAGAGCTTGAGGTCTTCGTGGAACTGCTCCAAGTCTTCACCGGTGGGCTCGATCTCTGCTGGGTCCAAAGCACCTGACGACATTCAAAGAAGAAAGAAATAGAATGTCGTCAGCGAACAGGTCGCTCGGTAAGTCCCAAAGATAAGGAAGAATTAGAAATACAACATAAGAGTATTTTCTAAAGTATTATGTTATAGAATATTATGGAATATTGTGTTAACGCTGTTATTTGTAGCTTAGTACAGAAGGATGCCAGTGTATACGAGAGGGGTATCTATATGCTAGAGACCAGGGCAAACGGAATGTACAAGGAACCGTTAAGCCACGGTACAACAGCAATGGAATATAGGTTAGGTATCTTAATCTGACCACCTCGTGCCACCTTTAACACCTTCCGTACCAATCTACCTCTTAAACCCCGTAGTGTTTTGATAGTATTATTGTATTGTATTGTGTAAGTTGGATGACCGACCAAAACCATGATATCAATAAATATGTTATAACTGCATAATCAGGTAAATGGAATAACAGAATAATGGATGTATATCCATGGTTTGATTCAGTCAAGTTGTATAGATTGTTAACTGGATTCTGGGATTCATGTATTCCTATTGAGTTGGAATATTAAAGAATATAGATTGATTTGAATCATATTCAAGTCAGAAATAATCAGACTCAAACCTGAGTCAGACTAAAAGAAATGTAATTTGAAGTTCTATAATTTTTAGGGTCCTTATTGTAAATTATAAAACTTGAGGGGGTTTTATGTAAAAATACTTTTGTATAGTTTTCAAAATATACCCCAAGTATTTATTATTCGTCTTTATAGTTATAATGAGCGTGATTTTATTTAGTGATATTTCTAGTGAATATATCATAATAAAGGTATTAATCTGCAATATTGATTTATTTGAAATTCGTGGTATTTTAATGTAACTTTTAATCTTGTAATTTTTAGGAAAAGGTGAAAACTTTATCTTATAATAAAATAGGTGTTTAAATGATAAATATATATATGTTTATACAAGAATAATTTTTAATAAATATTTTAATTTCCAAAATCTCATTTTTTCTTAAATGTCGTATTTTAAACCTTTCGAGACCGAATGCTCCTTGCGGAGGTCTGCATCTCGCACTACTAAGCCCGAGGGCATATGATAAACCGTACTATCCCTAACGAGTTCCCCAAAGGTGGGTTGTAGGGCGCTTTGCAAAGATTTTATAAATACTAATCATTTAGAAAACGGTTTTATAAAATAAGGTATTTATTTGTAAAAGGTGTAAATTTCCGTATTTTAGATTCTAAGGTTTCCTAAGCCAACCAGCCTATTTCTAAATGGTCTAAACGACATATCATTAGAAATCTCAAATCGCCTCTTCACCGCCAATTGTGGCCAGGTAAGTACAAGTGGGGAAGGAGGGATCCACTCACGAATCGTAAGACGGGCCTTTTAAAGTTACCTAAGCTCACTTGCCTAGTCTAGACACCACAAAGTCAGGTTTAGATAAACGATCGATGTCCATGACATATCGTATTTTCCTATTAAAAGATTTTGTTTTAAAATTGTATATAAATTAGAACTTTTAGAAAAGGTTTATAAAGAAAAAGGTATTTTAATGTAAAATCTTTTATTATCGTATTCTAAGTTTTGATGATATCAATTAGGGTTGTATTTGAGTGTGTGTGGAGGTAGGTCATTACCTCGTGATCTATTTTAAGGTATAGCAATGTTAAAAGGTTAAATGAGATAAACTAAACATGGTGGTATTTAAGTGCGAAAATACAGTATTTTGCAAAACCTATCATTTCATGTGTGAAAACTTGTTCAAATTAATTTTTAAGTGATTAGTAGTCAACATGAATATGTTTAAGCATTATGGAATTAGTGATAAGTGAGTTTTGATAGAAAACCGAATCGGAAATCGGTTTGTTCCGATTTCCGTCGGGTTTTAAAAAGTCGTATTTTATGAAAGAATAGAAAGGTAGAAAAGAGGGACTTACGGGTTTGGACAATGCTAGAGAGTGCTAGGAAGGTAGTGTGTTTGTCGATGCGTCGAAACGTCGTGAAGAGTCCTAGTACGATCGTCGGGATTTCGCCGTCGATTTCGGCAGCGCTTCGCCTTTCGCTCGTTTTCTAACGTACCGAGTTCTCTTGAAATTTTTAGAGAGTGGACTTAGGAATGTAGGGTGAGAGGGTAGAGGGTATGGGAGTTTATATAGGGTTAGGCTAGGGTTAGGGTTTTAATTAAAAAAATATAAAAATATATAAAAAACATTAAAAAATCATTAAATTTTGGAGTAAAAGTGATTTATTGAGAATTTGATAACCGATCTGTAAAATTAAAGTATTCAGGTGAGAAGACCAGGTCAACACGGAGAAATTCCGTGTTGACGACTCGGTCGTCCGGCCGACTCGGCCGAGTCGGGCCGAGTCAGAGGCTCGCCGGGTGGGGGATCTTCTGGGGGGAATTTTGGTGTATTTAACTTTTTGTCTTCAGTTCAAGTTTTGTGAGTTATTGCGGTTTGACTGTTGACTTTCCAAAAATTTAAAACAAAATAAATACAAAAATAATGTGGGACAGGGGATTTGAACTCTGGTGGCTTGGTTCAGCAGTGCAAGGTATTACCAATGAGCTACAAGCTCCTTCTTGTAATTATGGAGTGAAATAAATACTTAAAGAGATATCAGCTGCAATAAATATTCCAAGTATACATTGAATTTAAATCAATTCTTTGTACATTAAAAATGGAGTTGTTACAGTCTACCATCCTTACAAAAATTTCGTCCTCGAAATTTACAACTTTTATTTGAGGACTAGTTTATAAAGAGGTGTGGATATCTAGTACGCATTTCATCCTCCCTTTCCTAAGTGGACTCTTCTGGAGTGTCTTTCCTCCACATCACTCGAACCAAGTTAACTTCCTTGTTCCGAAGTGTCTTCACCTTCTTGTCCAGGATTTCCACAGGCTGTTGCTCACAAGACAAGTCGGGCTGTATAGTGAGCTCAGAATGATCACGAACATGGCTGGGGTCACTCACATACTTTCTGAGTTGGGATATGTGGAACACATTATGCACTCCTTCCAATGAGGGTAGAACCGCTAAGCGGTATGCCACTTCACCGACTCGTTCGAGTATGTCGAACGGTCCAATGTATCTCGGACTCAACTTACCCCGTCTTCCAAATCGGATCACTCTGCTGTTCGGAGATATCTTCAGGAATACGTGATCTCCTGGCTGGAACTCTAAGTGTCGTCTCTTTGTATCAGCCCAGTGCTTCTGTCGATCTTGGGCTATGCACATCCTTTCCCTGATAGTACGGACCACATCAACAGTCGCAGTAACATCTCCGGTCCAAGAAGTTCCCTATCTCCGATGTCGTCCCAACTTAATGGCGAACTACACTTCCTTCCATACAATGCTGCAAAAGGTGCCATTCCTATACTTTCTTGGTAGCTGTTGTTGTACGAAAACTCCACAAGATGTAGGTGATCTTCCCACGATCCTTTGAAGTCTAGCATACACGCTCTGAGCATATCCTCCAAGATCTGAATAGTTCGTTCCGACTGACCATCTGTTTGTGGATGATAAGCCGTGCTGAAGTTCAGACTTGTTCCCAAGCTTGCTTGCAGACTCTGCCAAAATTGCAATCGGAACCTGGTGTCACGATCGGAGACAATGCAGACCGGTACTCCATGAAGTCTCACAATTTCCTGTATGAGTTCATGGGTATCAGAGATAGTACATTATGAAGAGTTTTAAATCTAAATTAGATTATTACCTCCATGTACTTCTTTGCTAGTGTCTCAGTAGAATGGCCAACTCGAAATGGGATGAAGTGAGCCAACTTTGTGAGTCGATCAACAATGACACATATGGCATCGTTACCCTTTGTGCTGCGAGGAAGAGCAGTCACAAAGTCCATCGTGATGTGTTGCCACTTCCATTCTGAGATTGGTAATGGTTGAAGTAATCCAGCAGTCCTGTGATGTTCAGCCTTTACTTGCTGACACACCAAGCATTTTGCGACGCTTCTGGCTACTTCACGCTTCATTCCATGCCATCAATAATTCTGACGTAGATCTTTGTACATTTTGGTACCTCCAGGATGTACTGAGTAGGGAGAGCTGTGAGCTTCTTTCATTAACTCTTCCCGAACAGGACCTTTTGGTACACACAATCTGCTGCCATATCTCAAAGATCCATCTTCATGAATGATGAAGTCTGTTCTGAGTCCATTCTCCACTTGTTCTCTGATCTTTTGCAATATAGCATCACTTGCTTGAGCTGCTTTGATCTGATTGACAATGGTTGATTGAACTTGCAAATTCATCAAACTTGAAGCATTACCTGGCATGACTACTTCAATCTCCATCTGATGCAAGTCTTGTTGAAGCTTCCACTGAGCGGTGAGATTCATTGCTAATGGTTGGCGACTAAGAGTATCAGGTACTGCATTCACCTTCCCTGGGTGATATTGCAAGTTGATGTCAAAGTCCGCCATGAGTTCTAACCATCTTCTCTGCCGCATATTCAACTCCTTCTGAGTAAACACGTACTTCAGACTTTTATGATCTGTGTAGATGTTCACTCGTTCACCAAGTAGGTAATGACGCCAAATCTTGAGAGCAAAGATGACGGCTGCCAACTCCAGATCATGCGTCGGATAATTGCGCTCATGAATCTTCAGCTATCTTGAAGCATAAGCCACAACCTTACCGTGCTGATGTAGAACACATCCTAATCCCTTACCGGATGCATCGCAATGCACTTCGAATCCTCCAGATTGATCCGGTATGACGAGAATAGGTGCTGATGTCAACCTTGACTTGAGTTCTATGAAAGCTTGTTCGCATGCTTCTGACCACACAAATTTTTCATCTTTACGTGTGAGCTTGGTCAGGAGCGTTGCTATCTTCGAAAAGCCTTCAATAAACCTTCTGTAATATCTAGCTAAACCCAAGAAACTTCGAATATCCTTCACTGATTTTGGTGTAGGCCATTCGCGAACTGCCGAAACTTTCGCTGGATCTACAGATATTCCTTCTCCTGATACGAAGGTAGAAAAGAGGGCCTTACGGGTTTGGACAATGCTAGAGAGTGCTAGGAAGGTAGTGGGTTTGTCGGTGTGTTGAAACGTCATGAAGAGTCCTAGTACGATCGCCGGGATTTCGCCGTCGATTTCGGCAGCGCTTCGCCTTTCGCTCGTTTTCTAACGTACCGAGTTCTTTTGAAATTTTTAGAGAGTGGACTTAGGAATGTAGGGTGAGAGGGTAGAGGGTATGGGAGTTTATATAGGGTTAGGCTAGGGTTAGGGTTTTAATTAAAAAAATATAAAAATATATAAAAAACATTAAAAAATCATTAAATTTTGGAGTAAAAGTGATTTATTGAGAATTTGATAACCGATCTGTAAAATTAAAGTATTCAGGTGAGAAGACCAGGTCAACACGGAGAAATTCCGTATTGACGACTAAGCCGTCCGGCCGAGTCCGGCCAGCGGCGCCGGCTCGAGTCGGCCGGTCCGCCGGCCGATTCGGCCGAGTTGGGCCGAGTCAGAGGCTCTCGGGTGGGGGATCTTCTGGGGGGAATTTTGGTGTATTTAACTTTTTGTCTTCAGTTCAAGTTTTGTGAGTTATTGCGGTTTGACTGTTGACTTTCCAAAAATTTAAAACAAAATAAATACAAAAATAATGTGGGACAGGGGATTTGAACTCTGGTGGCTTGGTTCAGCAGTGCAAGGTATTACCAATGAGCTACAAGCTCCTTCTTATAATTATGGAGTGAAATAAATACTTAAAGAGATATCAGCTGCAATAAGTACTCCAAGTATACATTGAATTTAAATCAATTCTTTGTACATTAAAAATGGAGTTGTTACAGAGCGGGTCAGGTCGGGTCGACTGGGTCGGGTCGACTGGGTCGGGTCGGGTAGGAAATAGGAATGGGTTAGGGATTTGTGTTTGGGAAAATTAATAAAATAAAATAAAAATAAAATAATATATATATATATATATATATATATATATATATAAATGAAATAAATTTGGATTAAATTCTGGAAAAAAATACGGAAATTTTTTTATTCGGAACTGGGGATTTACACCCTATCTCTCCCCATTTTGAAAATCTCCATCAAAAAAATTATCTAAGTGCAAAAAGAGTTAAGGCTAGTCAAGTGAAGTTAGCGATCGACTTCATTCCGTTGAAGACCGGAGCCACTCCCGACGATACCACGATGCCAAGAAGACACTTTCTCTTTTCCTTACTCTATTCTCAACGCTATACAATCTGTAAGTCCATATTCTTCCCTTTCATTTTGACTCACATCGCATTCTAAAATCATATCGACAAAGTGGAGTTAAGCTTAAAATTTTGTCATTTAGAAACTTTTATCAATTTGAATAGTTCAAATAAATTATACCATTTCTCTAACATTATTTCAAAATATTGTTTACATTATTTACTTTTTATATAGTTAAAATTTCATGTGAATTAAACACAAATCGAACAATTTCAGAAAAATACCATGAATTTTAATATAATCCTTAGTTGATAACTAGCATATATACCTTTAAGAAACTCACGAGGTAACAACCTATCCCATCACATACTCTATGGTTTTATAACACGATATTTTAGATGTATGGTTAATTTAAAGAATAAGTTTTACAATAAAATACCATTGCTTTTTACAAAAAGGTTTTTATCGATATTTTTACACCTTTTGCAATCACACCTTTACAACTGTCTTTAGGGGACCCACTTATGGATGGTGCGGATTATCACATGTCCTTGGGATAGTAGATCGGGATGCAGACTTCCTCACAGAAAATTCGATCTCGAAAAGAATGAAAATACGATTTAAATGAAATACGACTTTTAAAACAAAATTAAATCATTGGAAAATTATATAAAATTATGAAAACCGTATTTTCAATAAAAAAAAATTGTGAAAAAATATATATTTAGAGGAAGGATTAAATTTTAATAAAATACCACCAAGTATACAAAAAAGTAGTTTTCATTAAAATACTATAAATTTTTAAAAGGTAGGTTTTATCACCAAAATACCATTGAATTTAAAATACATGTTCATAAAAACTCTAAATATTATAAATCACCTTCGAAATTTATTTTTAAACAATATCAAAGTATTTTTCATAAAACAACTAGAATAAATCTTTAAGGACCCTAAACTAATATAGGTTTAAGCGGTATCATTTCTCTTGAGCCCCAACGAGCCAGAGAAAGTGAGTGCTTACTTACTCAGATTAGACTACCCTGCAAATTAATGGAGTTATCAAAGGTAATTTTCTTGGAAAAAGACACAAATCCTGCCGTCCATGTGCAATAGTTGTCTGATTACTCCCGAACTTAAGAATTTCACCAGTTAAATCTATTCCCAAGAAATGTATATAACTGAAATACAAACACGAATCCAAACTTGAATTTAAACTTGAACTCAAATCCAAACTCGAACTTTAATCCAACTTGAACCCAAACTTGAAAACTAACACGAACTCAATCCACTTGAACTAATTTGACTCGACCCAGAATTGCAATTGATATGAATCGCATTCTACTTGACTTACTCAATTTCATTCTTCAAGTTTTGCAATCTATGGTTTCGATCAAGACATGTTATAATCAACCAATCAAATTAATTAAGGATATCTTACAGTTATAATATATATTATACTTGGGGTGTTTGGGATAGTTTCTTGTGTGAATCTAACGGAGCTTCAGGAGTCCCGTATTAACCTATTTTTCTATTTACTCAAATCTCAGTCGGGTCTACTGCTCCACAGTTTGGAGTTCCGATACTAACACATGAAATGTGCCCGTATTTTCTTGCTCCTAGGGCCCCACTCTTGAGCCCGCGAATACTTTTACGGTTGCGTTGACATTCATATTTGGAACTTAACGTTAACATAGTGACCATATAAAGACTTATAGTACTTATACCCATGTTCATTTCCATATATTTTTACTCGTCATATACATTATTTCATTATTATTCTATACTTGTCACTTTCCACTTTTACCTTTGGGACTTACCGCACTTTTACCTTTGGGACTTACCGAGCGCTAGTTCGCTGACGGGTATTACACTCACTTTTGTTTTCTTGGAATGTTCATCAGATACCGAGAAGATGGACGCTACAGAGGAGGAGTACGACCAGATCGCGGCTCAAGTTTTAGACTAACTATCTTTTTTTTTCCAGCTTATATATGCCACATGTTTAAGCATTTCTTTTATTGTATTTCTTTTTTCAGTTGAACTCATGTATCTGTAAATATTTCGAGTTTGAATATAAATAAAGATGTATGTTGAAAATTGTGCAGTCTTCATTTATTTGCATTGTGTATTATTTTTTCAATACGCTTAATATATTTATTTAGGAAATGACCTTCTCTGAATAAATATGACGCGGGTTTGCCACGTCATCGTTTCCGTCTATTGAGAAGCGGGGCATGACAGAAGGAGATGGGAGGAGAGGATGTAGCCGCTGAGGTTGGAGGAGGGGAGGTCAAGGGCGACGACGTGGTGTGTCACGCCCCGCTTCTCAAAATACGGAATACGAGGAGTTGACACGGCCAGCCATGCTCCTACGGTCGGGAAAATATCCCTCCGTAGTCACACTTCGGCTTCTAGCACTACGTGGTAATCAGTCAACAATGCACAAATAATGAGAAATGCAGTAACTAATTCAAAACGAATACAAAAGAACTAACCCACTGGAGATCAAGAGAGTATAGCTCTGGGTAGCTGATCAAGATGTCAGCGATATCCTCGGGTACGTCAGGTCCTGGTCCAAGCTAGATCCACTTCTCACTCTGAGCATGCATACTCAGGTCGTCAGAGCGACACGATAGCAATATATATATGTAGATACAAATGTGAACTCGTGCAATAATAACGAATATGTAACAGTAATCAGAAGAATAAAGACGGGAACATGAAGTAGCCAATGCAGGTATCCAATAGAGCAGGTAAACAATAAGGCAGTAAGTAGTATGTCAGGTATGTTAAATCAGTGAGCAATACATATCAATGTCACTAACCCTATCAGTCTTTAAGTCTCACTGTACATGTCACTAAGCTTATCGTCAGTTCAAGTGTGAGAGTCAACCACGCAGGAGTATCCCCCACCCAAGGGTAGGACCCAAGGTCAAAGGAACACAGGCCTAAAACACGCACTATAATATCAGTAACTCCATCCATACAACTTCCAAAATCACGATATAAGCCGGCAAAGGGACTCCCGAGAATCTGTTGAACTCACACTCAAACTATCCCATACTCAGCGGTTTACATCAAACGCCAACCATAAACTCAAATACCAGTCGGTCTATGACAAGTCTATGCGAGAACTGAAGACAGGGACTCCATCAAGCACGTCTCGACCGATACCCAAGATAAATGGATAGTGTTTGGTGCCTTACCTGTGACACCCATACAAGTGCTTCCATAATCGTCCCATACCAATTATAGTCACACTTATACACGTCCTACAGACATCGACAATGCAATAAATCAATAGGGTCCACTGATTGTGTACAAGTACGTGTCACTTTCACTTATCCATTCATGCTTAAACGCTAACGTACTTTCCACAATCAAACACTAATACCTAACACTGGGTAATACATATGATCACTAGGTTACCAATGCAATAACATCCATATAATGTGATGAGAATACGATAATTAAGACATGATTAAGACATCATTAGTCGGTGTCCTACCACTTTCATAATTTATCATAAATCATACATGCATAATTTAGAAAAACAATAAAAAGGGGTAAGCAGTATGTTTAATTATCTATCCATCAAAATTGGTTTCATGTTAATCGGGTTTCAGGATCACTAGATATGACCATTTCATTTTAAGCGTTCACTGCTGGAAATCTGGTTTCAGAATCGGAAGTCCGTTTCGTAACGCATTTTAATCTCAGTTGAGATCGTATTTAGACGATGCTATAGTTGAACAATATTTAGGGTTATCGGTTAGGTTTCCATCACAATTGGTGGATCAGTAATATACTATGGCGACAGGGAGTTATGGACAGGTTATGTTCGATGTGTAAAATCTGCCTCTACAGAATTCAACAAAACGTATCAACATTATAAAATGAGTTAAAATATCAAACGGTTGAGGAATCTAGTGAGACCAGTAGAGTAAGAAAGAAAACTCAATTTTCTACGTAACAATATAGGGTTACGCACATTCTCATATTTGAACAGGAAAATACAGGGGTTAACTGGGATTTCCATTCTGGACTGCAGTCCAGAATCGTAATCCACCGCAGTTTTCTCTATCGTAAATAGTTCAAATTTAACTATAAATTATAGGGTTCTGTATTTTATTCCGTTGGATTCGATACGAGACATGGAACGCCAAAATCCGACTTGTAGAAGATTTAATATGAATTTAACGGTCTAGCATGTTCAGGAAATTCAGATTTTGTACCGACTGTCGGGAGGAGCATTACATAGGCGAAATGACCGTGGTTTTCAACAAAATTACCACAGCATAACCGTAAACAGTAGAAGGGTCCAAGGGTCACAATTTCCGCCATATAAGGAAAGATTTTCACTTAGAGTTTAATATCAAATACTTGTTTATACGTAAGGTGATCAAAACTTCGGTTATGCAAAGATATAAATGATTATGTGTATAACAATAATAGCATGTAAAGCAAGTGGAAATCACTTGCCTCGGTCGCTTGATATGGAAGCGACGCCACTGCAGGGTTTGTCCCGACACATGGGACGGCGCGATGCTGGATACGGCGCGCGGCGCGAGCGCGGTGCGGGGTGACCCGGTACTGGACGCGATGGCGACGCGGCGTGATACGACAGTGGGCGTGGTCCTGGCTCGGTGCGTGGCACGGCGCGACACGGAACTGGGCCTGGCGACGATGCGGGCGTGACGCGGTACTGGGCCTGGTGATGACACGGGCGCGACGCGTGAGTGGGTCTGCGGTGACACGGAGACTGGGCACGGGCGCGACACGGGACTGAGTCCGACACACGCACGGCAGCGACGGATGTGTACGGCGTTGCGATGGTGACTGCGTTGACGACCGTGACGGCTACGGGGACTTAGGCCACGGCTTGATCGTCGACAACGGCGACTGGGGCAACGGTGACGACGATCGTAGGTGTTCGATGAAATGCCGGAAGGCTCGACTGTGAACTAGGGTTCGAGAGCGGAACTGTGAAGGCTCGGGAGTCGTGCAGGGGCCCGGCTGCGGTGTAAGGGTCACCGGGGGAGATAGTCGGAGCTCCGGTGACGTGGGGACAGCGAGGGTGTTCGCGAAGGGAGTCAGTGCAGTGATGGAGGTGAGGGAGCTCGGAAGGCGTCGATGGTGGCTGCGCGGTGGTCGGAGGAGGAGGAGACGGCGAGGTGCACGGCGGTGGCTGAGGTGATTGCCGGTGAGGGTGCAGTGACGTGGGGCGAGGCTCGGAGGAGGGGGGTTGCGGTGCTCAGAGGTGGCCGAAGGTGGAGGTCGGCGACGATGGGTGCTTGGGTGGTCGGGGGTCTGGTGGTTGGTGTAGGCGAGAAGGAGAAGTCGACGGTGAGGCGAGCTCTGGCGTCGACGAGACGCAGGCACGGTGAGGGTTGGGTTCTCGTCGGTGTGCAGGGAAGGGATGTGAGGCAGTGTGGGGCTCGGGTGTTGGTAGGAGGGAAACGAGGGAGGATGACGAGGTGATCGTGGTCGTCGTCGTCGTCGGGGTTCAGTGGTCGTAGGGAGTGAAGCTGGGAGTTGGGAGAGAGGAAAAGAGGAGGGAAGAAAGAGATCGAGAGTGAGGGAGGAGGAAAGATTTAGAGAGAAGGAGAGACGAGATCGAGAGGGAGCTTCACGAGCGCGCGCGCGAGGTCGGGGCCGAGAAGAGGGGACGTGGTCGCGACGAGGGAGGCGGGAGCGACAACGTGGGCATGTAGGGAAAAAAAATGAGCGGGAAACACGAGTGAAGTGGGGAAGAAAGGATAATGGGTCGGGTACGGGCATGGTGAGGAGCCGGGCCGGGCTCGGAAGTAAAATAGAAAAGGAGGTAAGGAAAAGAGAGGAGATGGGCCGGGCTGAGAAGAAATGGGGAAAAATAAAAGGGGAAAGGGGATAGGGAGATGGGCCGGGCTAAATAAAAGGAAAATAAAAGGGAAATGAATAAGTAATTTAGTTTTAGGTTAGGAGTTTAATAAACTAATTTAAATAAAAGATATACAAAATATATATATTTAAATCTGAACAGTTCTAAATTCTGGAAAAATACAGAAAATTTATAGAAAATTCAGGAAAATATCTGGAGACTTATTTATTAAGATATGCTAAATATTTATAGGGGACTGGGTATAGAAAAGAGAAAATAATAAAGGGAAAAGTAAAAAGGGATTTAAGTAATATGATTTGTTTTCGGAAAAAGGATTTAAGAAGGGAATTAGAATAAAGGAATTAGGATTTTTATATACTTAAAATAATTATAAGTATAAATAGGTAAATTTGTAAGTGACCCCTATTTAATAAAAATACGGCTATTGGCCTATAAAAGAACTGGGTATTATATCATATCACCCTTACAAAAAATTTCGTCCTCGAGATTTAAAATAAACAATAACTTATAAAATAATTAGCGAAAAGCTACCACATCGAACACTAACACATAGTGATTTACAAAAAGAAACATCTAGGTAAAATCGAAGGTCTGTATATATATAGGAATGACGCAACTAAAAAGATAAGTCTAAGTAAATACAGGGCAGACCCATCTATAAGTCTAAGTAAGTACAAGAGGATAAAATAGCAATAACCATCAATAGTGAGATGTTTGCCGACAGGCCAAGGTATTTTAGAACAAATGTATCGATGAAACAATTTTAAAATAACTTAGAAAACTCACATGGTGAAAATAAGAGACATGGAACAAAATAATATGCGCGATATATGTTTGCGCTATTGAAAATATGAAGAGTAGTAAAGCATTTAAACGGGTAAAACGGAAGTAGTCAATAACACGAAATTTTTGTAAACACAAGGTAGTGAAAGCTGAATTTCGAATGTGATGTCACGGAAGGTAATTATGGTAATAGGAGTTAGTAAAAGTGTATAGTGCTGGTCAGGGTTGGGATTACAATGGAGTATGGCCCACACAAAAGGTCGGACTGTAGTACTTCAAACTGAATGTCGAAGAAACTGCGGTCGAGTCGGCACGGGGTGCAAGGGTGAACAGTCATGAATCTCAGGAGGAAAAGAATGTATAGGGGAAACAGTCAAAGTATCAAGCGAACAAAAAAAAACCCCACAAGGTTAGCGAACTCAGAAATTTTATTTTATTCCCGAAAATTTCAAACAAGGTACACACGAAAGATAAAGAGTGGCCCTAAGCTATACATAGATTTATTTGGCCAGCGGAGACAAAGCTAAATCACGTTAGTCGCGGTTGTGGAAGTTCAGCAGATTACGGTAGGCTCGCGCGCTCAGATAGGGGCGTCCATTTCCATATCGCCTCGCAGGGATTGCCACTGGAGGTTCTTCTGCCATGGGGTCTTCTTCTTCTGGTCCTTCTTCCTCGGCTGGAGCTTCTTCTGCTTCTACATGATTCTCTTCCTCTGGATCTTCTTTCTCGGCTGGAGCTTCTTCATCGAGGTATGCTTCTACATGATTCTCTTCTTCTGGATCTTCTTCCATGGGATTTTCTTCCACTGGATTCTCCCCAAGGTCTTCCTCTCCTGGATTTTCTTCTATCGGGTCCTCCTCGGGATCTTCCTCTACTGGGTCCTCTTCGGGGTCCTCTTCTTCGTCGTCCGAGTCGCTGATCATGTCAACTTCTGGGGCTGCGAATCCCTCACCCTCGGAATCGCTGTTTCCAAAAATCACCTGTGGACCGTTGATCTCGTTATCTGAACTCACCAGCATGCAGTCCAAGGAAACGCACGACCGTGTGTCCTCATCTAGCGGCGGCGCTGCTCCAGGGTGGGCCATAGCCTGAAAAGAAGAAGTCATGTTTAGACAGTGGAACACATTAAGAAAATAATCAATGATACGGAGTACAAGGGAAAATATGCGGTAGGTAAGAACCGAAAAATCAAATTTTAGAATGCTGATGCAACAAATAGTATAAGTAAAGTGGGAGGCAAGAGAACGATACATACATCACAACTCAGAGTTTTATTACACTCAACTAAAGGTTCAGCGGATACAAGATCTCAAACGAAAGGAAATATTTACAAAAGAGTGACAACATTTTTATTGAAAGCAGAAAACATGATAATTCTTCTTTGATTTCTAGACCGCTGCATTCTCGTCACGCGAGTCGAATCCTGTGCTGGGTCCGCACTATCTTCGAGGCTCGTACTACGAAATAACCATCACTTAGCAGGAGTGGAGAGTGTGGACGAACCTCCTCCTTATAGCTCCTTCCTTTTTGGGCAACCATTGACAAGGTGTTCGCTGGATCCGCAAATCAGGCACTGCCCTTTGACGCTGCGACAGTCTCTCTGAAGGTGTCCCAGCTTCTTGCAGTATCCACAACGTTGAGCCTTTCGCTGCTTCCGTGGCTGGGGAACAAGTGGGCGCTTCATCTTCACCTTTTTTCCTTGTTTAACGGGGATTCCCTTACGAGTGGAGGCTTTCGCTGGTGCCTGGGTCATCTGCCTTCTTAATCCTTCAACTAACATGTCGTTCATTCGCTCCTGGGCTTCCTTCAGACCTTGCGGTACATTCAAAATCTCGACGGTCTGATCCTGGGGAGTGGAGACAGAAAAAGGGTCGTTGGAAGACATGGTCCTGAAACAGCAATTTTGAGGACGATATAAGGCACAAGCTATAAGAATCGGAATATAAAGTAGGTTAAGCAAGGAAACAAGAATATCGGGTGAGGTGAAATTCAAACGAGTAGAAACCAAATGTAGAAATCCAAGTCACTAAACAAAGTACTGTATTGTAACCATGCTGCAGTTCATAATTACAATCACGTAACTCTACCGAGTCACCCAAAACTCTAGCGAATGGATCAATATGTTTAGCAAAATACACTATGTGAATCAAGATCAAGAATGACAAGTTTACGATCTAGACCGAAAGATGTCTAAGATTGTCAAGCCCTATCACGGAAACTGCAATCCCAATCGAAGCAAAACCTGGCTCTGATACCAACAAAACCATGTCACGCCCCGCTTCCCAAAATACGGAATACGAGGAATTGACACGGCCAGCCATGCTCCTACGGTCGGGGAAATATCCCTCCGTAGTCACACTTCGGCTTCTAGCACTACGTGGTAATCAGTCAACAATGCACAGGTAATGAGAAATGCAGTAACTAATTCAAAACGAATACAAAAGAACTAACCCACTAGAGATCAAGAGAGTATAGCTCTGGGTAGCTGATCAAGATGTCCGTGATATCCTCGAGGTACGTCAGGTCCTGGTCCAAGCTAGATCCACTTCTCACTCTGAGCATGCATACTCAGGTTGTCAGAGCGACACGATAGCAATATATATATCTAGATACAAATGTGAACTCGTGCAATAATAACGAATATGTAACAGTAATCAGAAGAATAAAGAAAAAACATGAAGTAGCCAATGCAGGTATCCAATAGAGCAGGTAAACAGTAAGGCAGTAAGTAGTATGTCAGGTATGTTAAATCAGTGAGCAATACATATCAATGTCACTAACCCTATCAGTCTCTAAGTCTCACTGTACAGGTCACTAAGCTTATCGTCAGTCCAAGTGTGAGAGTCAACCATGCAGGAGTATCCCCCACCCAAGGGTAGGACCCAAGGGTAAAGGAACACGGGCCCGAAACACGCACGATAATAATCAGTAACTCCATCCATACAACTCCCAAAATCACGATATAAGCCGGCAAAGGGACTCCCAAGATTCTGTTGAACTCACACTCAAACTACCCCACACCCAGCGGTCTACATCAAACGCCAACCATAAACTCAAATACCAGTCGGTCCATGACAAGTCTACGCGAGAACTGAAGACAGGGTCTCCATCAAGCACGTCTCGACCGATACCCAAGATAAATGGACAGTGTTTGGTGCCTTACCTGTGACACCCATACAAGTGCTTCCATAATCGTCCCATACCAATTATAGTCACACTTATACACGTCCCACAGACGTCGACAATGCAATAAATCAATAGGGTCCACTGATTGTGTACAAGTACGTGTCACTTTCACTTATCCATTCATGCTTAAACGCTAACGTACTTTCCACAATCAAACACTAATACCTAACACTAGGTAATGCATATGATCACTAGGTTACCAATACAATAACATCCATATAATGTGATGAGAATACGATAATTAAGGCATGATTAAGACATCATTAGTCGGTGTCCTAACACTTGCATAATTTATCATAAATCATACATGAAAAATTTAGCAAAACAATAAAAAGGGGTAAGCAGTATGTTTAATTATCTATCCATCAAAATTGGTTTCACGTTAATCGGGTTTCAGGATCACTAGATATGACCATTTCATTTTAAGCGTTCACTGCTGAAAATCCGGTTTCAGAATCGGAAGTCCGTTTCGTAACGCATTTTAATCCCAGTTGGGATCGTATTTAGGCGATGCTATAGAATAATATTTAGGGTTATTGGTTAGGTTTCCACCGTAATTGGCGGATCAGTAATATACTATGGCGACAGGGAGTTATGGACAGGTTATGTTCGATGTGTAAAATCTGCCTCTACAGAATTCAACAAAACGTATCAACGTTATAAAATGAGTTAAAATATTAAACGGTTGAGGAATCCAGTGAGACCAGTGGAGTAAGAAATAAAACTCAATTTTCTACGTAACTATATAGGGTTCCGCACATTCTCATATTTGAACAGGAAAATACAGGGGTTTAAAAACAGGGGTTAACTGGGATTTCCGTTCTGGACTGCAGTCCAGAATCGCAATCCACCGCAGTTTTCTCTATCGTAACTAGTTTAAATTTAACTATAAATTATAGGGTTCTGTATTTTATTCCGTTGGATTCGATACGAGCCATGGAATGCCAAAATCTGACTTGTAGAAGATTTAATATGAATTTAACGGTCTAGCATGTTCAGGAAATTCAGATTTCGTACCGACTGTCGGGAGGAGCATTACAAAGGTGAAAAGACCGTGGTTTTCAACCAAATTACCACAGCATAACCGTAAACAATAGAAGGGTCCAAGGGTCACAAGTTCCGCCATATAAGGATAGGTTTTCACTTAGAATTTAACATCAAATACTTGTTTATACGTAAGGTGATCAAAGTTTCGGTTATGCAAAGATATAAATGATTATGTGTATAACAATAATACCATGTAAAGCAAGTGGAAATCACTTGCCTCGGTTGCTTGATATGGAAGCGACGCCGCTGCAGGGTTTGTCCCGACACAAGGGACGTCGCGATGTTGGATACGGCGCGCGGCGCGAGCGCGGTGCGCGGTGACCCGGTACTGGACGCGGTGGCGATGCGGTGTGATACGACAGTGGGCGTGGTCCTGGCTCGGTACGTAGCACGGTGCGACACGGAACTGGGCCTGGTGACGATGCGGGCGCGACGCGGTGCTGGGCCTGGTGATGACACGGGCGCGATGCGTGAGTGGGTCTGCGATGACACGGAGACTGGGCACGGGTGCGACACGGGACTGGGTCCGACACACGCATGGCAGCGACGGATGTGTACGGCGTTGCGATGGTGACTGCGTTGACGACCGTGACGGCTACGGGGACTTAGGCCACGGCTTGACCGTCGACAACGGCGACTGGGGCAACAGCGACGGCGATGATCGTAGGTGTTCGATGAAATGCCGGAAGGCTCGACTGTGAACTAGGGTTCAAAAGCGGAACCGTGAAGGCTCGGGTGTCGTGCAGGGGCCCGGCTGCGGCGTAGGGGTCGCCGGGGGAGATAGTCGGAGCTCTGGTGACATGGGGACAGCGAGGGTGTTCGCGAAGGGAGTGGGTGCAGTGATGGAGGTGAGGGAGCTCGTAAGGCGTCGATGGTGGCTGCGCGGTGGTCGGAGGAGGAGGAGACGGCAAGGTGCACGGCGGTGGCTGTGGTGATCGCCGGTGAGGGTGCAGTGACGTGGGGCGAGGCTCGGAGGAGTGGGGTTACGGTGCTCAGAGGTGACCGAAGGTGGAGGTCGGCGGCAATGGGTACTTAAGGTGGTCGGGGGTCTGGTGGTTGGTGTAGGTGAGAAGGAGAAGTCGACGGTGAGGAGAGCTTTGGCGTCGACGAGACGCAGGCACGGTTGGGGGTTGGGTTCTCGTCGGTGTGCAGGGAAGGGATGTGAGGCAGTGTGGGGCTCGGGTGTTGGTAGGAGTGAAACGAGGGAGGATGACGAGGTGATCGTGGTCGTCGTCGTCGTCGGGGTTCAGTGGGTAGTAGGGAGTGAAGCTGGGAGTTGGGAGAGAGGAAAGGAGGAGGGAAGAAAGAGATCGAGAGTGAGGGGGGAGGAGAGAGTTAGAGAGAGGGAGAGACGAGATCGAGAGGGAGCTTCGTGAGCGCGCGCGCGAGGTCGGGGCCGAGAAGAGGGGACGTGGTCGCGACGAGGGAGGCGGGTGCGACGATGTGGGCACTTAGGGAAAAAAACGAGCGGGAAACGCGAGTGAAGTGGGGAAGAAAGGATAATGGGTCGGGTACGGGCGTGGTGAGGGGCCGGGCCGGGCTCGGAAGTAAAATAGAAAAAGGAGGTAAGGAAAAGAGGGGAGATGGGCCGGGCTGAGAAGAAATGGGGAAAAATAAAAGGGGAAAGGGGATAGGGAGATGGGCCAGGCTAAATAAAAGGAAAATAAAAGGGAAAGGAATAAGTAATTTAGTTTTAGGTTAGGAGTTTAATAAACTAATTTAAATAAAAGATATACAAAATATATATATTTAAATCAGAACAGATCTGGATTAAATTCTGGAAAGATACAGAAAATTTATAGAAAATTCAGGAAAATATCTGGAGACTTATTTATTAAGATATGCTAAATATTTATGGGGGACTGGATATAGAAAAGAGAAAATAATAAAGGGAAAAGTAAAAAGGGATTGAAGTAATAGGATTAGTTTTCGGAAAAAGGATTTAAGAAGGGAATTAGAATAAAGGAATTAGGATTTTTATATACTTAAAATAATTATAAGTATAAATAGGTAAATTTGTAAGTGACCCCTATTTAATAAAAATACGGCTATTGGCCTATAAAAGAACCGGGTATTACATGGTGGGCGACGGGTCACAGGGGGAGGAAGGCCAATAGGATGCGATTTGGAGGGAGGGAATTAAAGGTTGATGCGGTTGGAGTTAATTTTGTCCATATATAAGTTTTGATGTGGATTTATCAAATAGGAGTTTGACAATGTCACTACTCAATGAGGTTTTGATTATTTGATAAAATTTTAAAGAATTTTTTCATTTGTGTGGTGCTTTAGGTTTCTATCCCCCATTGATATGACAATATTTATCCTTCTATAT
This sequence comes from Agapanthus africanus, assembly GCA_030015575.1. Taxonomy (NCBI): domain Eukaryota; kingdom Viridiplantae; phylum Streptophyta; class Magnoliopsida; order Asparagales; family Amaryllidaceae; genus Agapanthus; species Agapanthus africanus. The sequence continues at coordinate 24,091,205 of CM057338.1, read as the reverse complement.
CTGTAGAAAGATATCTACCTACCATGCCAGCGCCGCTACGCCAAGATGGTACATGTTGTGTTAGGAGGGAAACCTTTGTTTTATCAAAAACTGATGGTGATACCTGATCAGTCAAATTATTGCACATTTGTATGGTTATTTTCCCTATTATTATTAACTACTAAAATGTGTTATTTGTAAATAAAGAACATATGTGGGTTTATTTGTAAAAACATTATTATCATATGTTTCTTCATTTATAATTAATATAATTAAGAAAATATATGCATATAATATTTAAATGAAATATTATTAATTAAAATATGCATATCTTATGTTTCCCTATTATTATTGCACATTTTGTATTTTTAACGATTTTTGTGCGAGTTTTGCGAGAAATCTGAAGCACCTGGAACGGACCAACAGAGATTCAGAAATTATCAAATAAGAGCAGAGGATTATTGGAGTGTTTGGCCAAAATTTGGAAGGGAGATCTCACCAACTAATGGCGGAACCGTGGCCAATTGGTGCTTTTAGCGGCTAAACCACGGCCATATTGGGGTGCTTGGACTCCAACTTTCTCTGGTATCATTTACTCTTCTTCATCTCTCTTCTAAACCTCCAATAAACTGTTTTTACATGCAGGATTCTTTGCAACCAACGCTGTAAAAAAAAAATTTGGTGTTTTTTATTTTGGTTTGTTTTGTATATTTAAAACGGACATTAAGGAACAAGAACCCCAAAGTCAGATTAGGTGGGGATTTTATCATCCTTCCTAGGCCCCACAAATCACAAACGAGCATACGCATCACTTTACATTAATAAAAAATATCTAGACTGAGCCTTTAAGAACAGTCGAGATCAATTAGGACAAAAGAAGGCCGTGGGTAATTTATTGTTTATCCGCATTTCTCTTGTGGTGTCTAAGGCTAGTGTGATTAAGGAAAGTGATTTATATAATTAGGCTTGCTATTTCGGTGATTCATATAGCAGATACCTCCTACTTACCTGACACTTACCTGGCTGCAAGATTGATAAGGATATGATAGAGGATCGATCATATATCTTGTCCTTTGGAAGTTTAGGAGCGGTCTACTGATTTGACCTAGGTGACCCCAACTCCAAGGATTATTTGTGCACGTTTGTGATTGGTTGAGTCGAGTCCCTATTTCAAAGCAAAACAATTTCAATTTTTTTAAAAAAATTACCATTTCACCCTTTTTTCTTTTCATTCTTTTATAATGGGTAACCCAAACCGACCAACTCTTGCCGAGCTTTACTACAAACAACCAGATATTTCTTATTATCATAATTGCTTTGGTACAAATTCTGATCCTACCATTTTTTTAAGAGATAGGATAGAGTGTGCAAGAAATAACAGTTGGACACCTCACTCAATGTCCTATCAACCGTGTAAAAATTCAACTTTTTCTTATATTGATAATCCGTTTAAGGCTAGTAAGGCAACTTCTAAATGTATGTCCATTGCTGAGCATATTGCGAAGGCCCGTAGCCAAAGTTTCATACCTTTCACTTCTCCAAAACCGTTAGGACAATAATTACAATCATTTCCATATGAAAATGTTGATACTCCTTTTGAGGCGAATATGGCATGTTTTACACCCATGACCATTACTGAGCAAATTGCAAAAGCCAGTAGCCAACTAACCAACCAATATCAATCTTTTTCATATCACAATGTTGATCCTAATTTTAGTTATGAAACTTGGATACATCCTTCTAACTCTTATCAACAGTACCAAATTTTCACTCTCTCATGTTGATACTTCTCTTAAGGCTAATGTGGCAATTCGTAAACCCATTTCTATTACGGAACACATTAAACTCGCCTATAGGCAACAATTAAACACATTCTAATCATACTCAACTGTTTCACCTTATCTAGACAGTGTTTCTGAACATTAATTAGAAAGTTCCATGATTCAAAGAGAATTTTTTATTGAAACTTTTTCACAGACCATATCTCGTATTGAAGTAGAGTTGGAATCGAGTATTGAGAAAGTATCAGGGATCCCTCCAAGTCAAACCAAAACGAATTCTTTTGATCTCAACACCTTCCATTCTGAAATCCAACCGAATGTATTTGATGATCAACCACTTCATGATTTACTTGATGTGGTGTCCAAGAATAACATATTTGACTTTTCCAACAGTAAGTGTGAAAGAGAGCCTTACACCATTCCAAATCAAACAAATCCTTATCTGATTGCACTTGTCATTTCACACTTTTCAATTCTATCAAGTGAACCTAGTGATCCATCGAGTGGGGATAATAAAATTAATGAATTTTAAAAAAAAACTATTCATTTGAATTGATTAACGATACTAGTGAGATCAGTGATGAGAATATCTTTGAAGATAAATTTGCTATGTTGGATGAATTGGATTTCCCGACCCATCATGTCCCTTCCATTGAATGTGAACATCTTCATGTACATTTAACTGATCCTATTCTTACCACCGACCTATCCGATATGCAAAACGATATTCAGCCTTCATCTCCCACATCTGATTCAACAATGTTCGACACCTAAGTTCGTTTACCCATTTCATTACAAACTTTCTTTAGTTCTTCTTCTTATCTTCTTTCAATTCCACTAAGATTTGATGAACCACACTCCGATATTTCGAGTTCTATGATCTTGAAATACCACTCGAGTTAGACTCTTTTGAACATTAGGTAGACAAGTTTTTCGAGTCTCCTACCTCCATAATTCTTGACAAATCGAGTGTTTTGAATCCTGGTGCGTAACACATTGATCTTGAAACTTTCAATCTTCCTAGTGAATCTGCCTATTCAACTTATTCTTTTCTTTCCAATAAGGTTATCGTTCCGAATATCGATGAAAGTTTCGAAAGTATTTTCGCCGAAGAACACACATTCCTTAAAGACTTGGAAGCTGTGATGTATCAACCTCTACCGGAAATTTGTGCACCTCCCTTTGAGGCCGAAGAAATTGAACCGCTAGCCCTTCTTCTTATCATATACGAGAATATGACTATTCCACCCATTTCTTATTTTCACATTCTCGTTTTCATTCACCATCACTTTTTCGTCTCTACCAATCGAGACGTAAAACCTTTCAATTACATTTCTTATCTTCCCCCTTTTCATCTCTTATCGTTACTCTCATTTCTGTTTCTTCTACTCAAGACATGATACAACCTCTATTATTATACAGTCTCGAGTATTCTTCTTCACGTCTATCCATTACATTATTTTTTACCAACCATGGTGTTACATTGATAAAATATTTGAATAGTTGGTTTTAACTTTTGGTCTTTGTAAAACTTTGTGTAGAACAATAATATTTACCCCCTCTTATGTTGATTTTCAATACTTAGTAACAAAAACACTATTTTACTCAAGTTTGGGAGGGGGGGAGAAGAAAAATATTTTTTAAATGGCTCTTGAAAGAAAGGAATTTTTGCACGATTATGAGCCAAGAACAAGTTTGGGGGAGGATTTTACTTTCACACTTTTGTAACGAATCTGAATTTACTGTACGAAATTTTTTTAATTTAATGTACAGAAAGGAGTTTGCAAGCCCGAGAATAATTTAAAAGTTAATTTTTGTTTAAGAACAGCAAGAAAGAATTTGTAGCTCACTGGTAAAGCCTTGCACTGCTGTGACATAGCCCATGTATTCGAATCCTATCAGACACATTATTTTTTTCTGATTTTTCTTTTAAACTTTTTGGAAGCCCAAAAGTTTACACGTGCAATGCACATAAAAATGAAAAGTCTGGAAAAATAAACATGTGGAAAAGGGTTTAAATACAGATGAGTACACGTGGCACGAATCCGACGGCTCCCCTCCACTTTTCAACTGGCGAGATTCCCCAAAGGGCCGACGCCGACGGTCCATCCATAGGTGATGCTGTCCGAGTTTTGCACACAAGTCTCTTGGTCTACCCCTAACTCTCCTGCACTGTTTGATTGCTTTGCAATGAAACAGAGACCCCCCAATTCTCCAATTTATCACATTTTAATACATTTTAATTCACCTTTTTAATTCCAAAACCCTAATTCCACACTATAAATACTATCTTATGCCCTAGCCCTTACTCATTCTGAAAATTCTACCCAAAACTTTTAAATTTTCTCAAGTTCAAGTGGAGTAGAAGAGAAGTTAGGCAATGACCAACTTCCGGCGAGAAATCGAGACTATTAGAGCAGTTAAGCCTCCAATGCAATATTGTATTTCAAAATCGGTTATAAAAAACGGTTATCTTTTGAATTGTATTTCAAAATCCTCTGCAAATAAGCCTCTACAACCCTTTTTAGGGACCCGCTATTGGATGGTACGGATTATCGCACATTCTTGAGCTAGTAGAGCGAGATGCAGACCACCTCACGGAGCATTTGGTCTCAAAAGGTTTTTAATACGATTTTTAAGAAAAACAAAATTTTCTGCTTAAATCAAAATTAATTTTTTAATAATTATATAAATATTACCAATCCATATATTTTCAAAATATAATAACTTATATTTTTCTCAAATAAAAGAATTACAAGTTTCATCAAAATACTATCAAGATACCAACAAAAGTCAAGATTTACAGTAAAATACCATGAACTATTCAAGTTAAGGTAATTATCACTAAAATATCTCAACTCTTAAAATACACATCTATAGAAACCCTAAATAATATAAATAATTTCTCAAGATTATTTTGAACTATATCTTAAAAATATTTTTCATAAAATCCACTCGAGTTATATAAAAATTACATTTAAGGAATTTAGTAAATATGAGTTTATGCGGGATCAATTCTCTTGAGTTTTAGGGAGCCGGAGAAAGTGAGTGCTTGCCTATTTAAGGCAGAAAAACTTAACGGTGTTATCAATGGTAATGTCTTGGAAAAATACACAAATCCTGCCGTCTATATGCAGCAGTTACCGATAATTCCCGAACTTAATTCAGGATCCAAATTAGTTCTAAGTGTTTGACTCAAGTCTGAGTCTAAATCAAGCTTGAATCCAAACTCAAACTAGAATCCAATTCAAATATGAATCCAAACTTTAACATGTATACTTGAATCTGAACCTGAATACCAGAACGATATCAACATGAAAACATGACTTGACTTGACTGAACCATGGCTGTAACTTGACTTGATTACATGACTACTTGTTTACATCCTGAACCTGATTACATGAACAACTTGTATCCATAGTCTCGGCAAGTCTGATAATTATAATCTATATAAAACATTACACGGGGTTAACGGGGCAGATTGGTACGGAATGTATTAGAAGTGGAACGAGATGGTCACTAAAAGACACCTACATGAACTCTCGTGCCGTTGTCTTGTGGGTTTTGACGCGGCCTTGTACTATCTGTTACCATAGTCCACGGAGCAAGTTGGACTTCTCTCGTATACATTGATACCTTCTATACCAAGCTACAAACAATTACGTTAGAATAATAAACTGATACCTATATAACTTAACAGTTTTATTCCACATTACTTGTTGTACTGCTTCCTTTCTTTTGGGACTTACTGAGCGCTAGTTCGCTGACGACATTCCTGTCTTTTCATTCTTTAGAATGCTCGTCAGGAAGACCGGACTCTCTTAAGATCGAGCCTAGCCAGGAGGATGTGGACCAGTTCACTGAGTAGCCAGACTTCTAGCTTTTCCATATACTTACTTTTCATTTCATATGCCACTGTTTAGGCATTACTTTATATCGTTGTACTTTTCTTTTCAAAACAATGTATTGTAAAGATGAATGTTAATAAAATTTTCTGTTTACATTATATCTCTTGTCATTTCAAAGCAATGTATTATAAAGATAAATGTTAATAAAAGTTTGAATTGAATTCTCTAGGTGTAGGGATGAATTTTACACACACGTAAGGGTATATGATCGATGTTTAGAAGAAAGGTAAGGAGGAAGGTTAAAGATGGTGTCTTTTTGAGAGATGATGTGATTTCTGACATCTTTTCAAGACCATTAAGATAGGGTTCATGACAACTTAAAAGCTAGTATAGTTTGAAACACTTATTTTCAAGTTTTTTCTTTTATATGTTCCTTATTCTTGCATGTAAATTTCGTCTTCTTTCTTTTATTTTGGGATTTTGTGGGTGTAATCCGCTGAAAACTCTTAGGAGACAACACTCCTCATAGTAGGGACGCCTAAAGGTTCAAAAGCTTATTGCACAAGCTAAGTGCAATCGTGTTGCAATCAAAAGTGTGCTAGGTTTTTTCTTTTTTTAATAAATAGTTTACCCGGGACGATCAAATATAAATTTGGGGGTATTTGATCAGTCAAATTTATTGCACATTTGTATGGTTATTTTCCCTATTATTATTAACTACTAAAAGATGTTATTTGTAAATAAAGAACATATGTGGGTTTATTTGTAAAAACATTATTATCATATGTTTCTATATTTATAATTAATGTAATTAGGGAAAATATATGCATATAATATTTAAATGAAATATTATTAATTAAAATATGCATATCATATCAAATATTCCTAATCAATATTCTTAAGATATCATATCATATAAATGGTTGGAATAATATCTCAAAAATAACAAATGCTACTAACAAGATGAATTGAGATAATGTGCAGGTATTATAATAAGATTAGCTCAGGTCTGAAATCTAAGTTGGAGATCCACATCAAATCAAAATATCAAACCGAATCTGCCGAATATTTAGAGTAAATCGAAGAATCTAGCAACGGAAGAGACTAAGAGCAATATTTTCAGAATCTTTGTATCAAGAGGATCTCCAAATATCGATAGAATAAGCCACGAAAAATCCCAAGTCACAATCCTGCCAGAAGGCGGTGGATTTGCGGTAAAGATAGGGGTTGGGGCGGTGGCTCCGCGGTCTGTTAGTGGTCGTAGGATCTGGAAATTCAGGGGCTGGATCGTAATTTTACACTCTTCAATATGGCATCTACGGTTTCTAATTCCAGTGACTATATAAAGGATCGAGATCTATCTATCAAATTCATTCAAAAATTGAACATTCATCTATTCATCGATCGAGAGAGAGATCTAGGAGCAACTAGGGTTTTTGTAATTTACCTTTTCAGCGAGCAATTTTGTAATGCACTAGTTGATCAATAAAGATAGTCTTTGCTTTTAATTTTTGTCGCATTTACTTTCTGCACTTTACTTTCTATATATTAATTTCTGCACTTACATTCCGCATTACTTTCTGCACTTACATTCCGCAATTACTTTCTGCAATTTTAATTTTTAATTATGGGTTCATTCATCTTCCGCCTCTATTTTAAATCGCTAATATCCATGAGCGAGTAAATTCTTGCTTGCTAGAGTTTGTAAGATAGGGTAGAATAACGGAGGAAAAATCCTTTAATTTTTTTTGATGTTTTAAATTTTATAAATTTTAGCAAAATAAATGTTAACTCTCTTATCGGATGCGCTATCAATTAATGATAGTCACGACCACGATTTGAGATTCGTTAATACTTGTTTTGTTAATGGTTTGAGATAAATAGAGATCAATGGAAGGACAAGGGGCAGTAGAGGGAAATCCTAATTTGCTCCAAGAACCTTAATCCACATTCATCGCTATCTCTCCAGTATTAAACAATTAAAAGATAAAAAGAATCATTTTTAAAGCTCTATCCATTAAATACTAAGTCCTATAAACCCTACAAGCCATTTTCTTAAAAAATCTTCAATTTTCTTATAATAAACGATCAAAACTCCACCTTTCTTTTATCAATTCGTCTAAAGTAAGAAAAGCAGTTCACTGTTATCCTGCGGACGACCCGTACTCACTATCAGCTAGCTATCACGACACCGTTATTGATTGCGGTTATTTACAACATACATATACACATCTTTACACGATTAATCAATACTGAAAAGGAAAAGAACTCATCTTATTTGTGATCCTGTGCTTATGGCCTCTCCGATTTTTCGCCATATGCTTACACATCTTTTCGTAAACCGCGTGTTCATCGCAAACCCTGTGGGGGCTCTCTACATCAATCCATCAGAATTCAAACTGTTACGCCCCGCTTCCCAATAGACGGAAATGATGACGTGGCAAGCCCGCGACATATTTATCCAGAGAAGGTCATTCCCTAAATAAATATACTAAGCGTATTGAAACAATAATACACAATGCAAGAATAAATGAAGACTGTAAAATTTTTCAACAAACATCTTTATTTACATTCAACTTCAAATATTTACAAGTACATGAGTTTCAGCTGGAAAGTAAATACAATAAAAGAAAATGCCTAAACATGTGGTATACATAAACTGAAGAAAAGTGAAGCTGAGCTAGTCCTGAGTAGCGATCCGGTTGTAGTTCTTCTCTATGGCCTCCACTTCTTCCGTCTCGACCGTATCTGAAGAACATTCCAAAAGAAGAAAAGTGGGTGGAATGCCCGTCAGCGAACTAGCGCTCGGTAAGTCCCAAGGATAAGTAAGAGTAAAGAAAAATGACAATTATAGAATATATATGACGAGTAAGAGTATATGTTCATGGGTAAGTATATTCTATAGGTTTCTAGATGGTCACTATGTTAATGTTAAATTCCAAGTGTGAATGTCAACGCAGCCGTAGAAGTATTCACGAGCTCAAGAGTGGGGCCTCAGGAGCAAGGAAACACGGGCTCATTTCATGTGTTAGTATCGGGGATCTAGGCTGTGGATGAGTTGACTCGACTGATATTCGAGTAAAATAAAAAAAGGTTAATACGGGACTACTAAAGCTTTGTTGGATTCAAACAAGAAACTATCCATGTAAGTCTATGTTACTCACCTCGCTAGTTAACGGGGAGGCAGAATAGGTAAAAATCGAATTTTTCTTTACAAGGTAACATAGACTACCCATGAGGATCTTTGCTAAACACTAACTAACAAACTAACTAGGAGTGTTAACTATTATGTTAGATGATTATACCTCAAGTTTCAAGTCCTTCTTCTCCTTGTTGTGCTTCTTCTTGGAGTGGTGGTGAATAGTGCCTCCTCACCGGCTTCTCCACGTCAAAGATGATCCACCCGAAGGTCTCTACCTTGAGCTCCAACCTCTATAATGAAGTAACTAGGGTACTTTGTGTGCTAAACTAAGTATCCTAGAGTGAGTAGAGAAGGATTTTGGTGGGTAAGTCTCAATAACCCATGATTCTCAACTCATGAGACACTAGGGTTTGAGAGAGGAAGAAGGAGAGAACCATGTAAGAGAGTGAAAATGAGAATAATGAAGAGAGCTCTCGTTTTAGGAAAAAGAAAACTTAGTTTTATTAGGATAATTGTGATGGCTACTTTGATTTGACCATTATCATGTCACGATTAATGCTAAGCAAAATATCTAGTGTGTTTCCTGATTTAAAATCAGGAAAGCTTATGGGAAAAGCTTCAGAAAAGGGTCACGTGTGGGCACGTGACGTCTGAAAAGCATCATCAAGGCAGATTCAGCTTCCCGACTACATCAAAGAAAAGGGCTTCAAAAAGGGTCACGTGCTCCCACGTGACCGGGGTCACGTGTTGGCACGTGACATTTTTCAAAGGGCACATCGGTTCCCTGATCAAATCAGGGAAAAAGCCTCAAAAGAGGTCACGTGCCCCCACGTGACCAGGGTCACGTGTCGGCACGTGATGATCAAAAGCAGCAGACTTGTTCTCCAGTGAAATCAAAGAAAGAGGCTTCAGACAGTGGTCACGTGTTGGCACGTGATGACCAAGCAACAACCAGAAGACAGCGCAAAAAGAAAGGAAAAGGCTCATTCCAAAGGGAGTCACGTGCCCACACGTGACCATGAGTCACGTGGTCACACGTGACCGGCTTTCAAAGCCCATTTTGTCAATAGAATTAAATTCTGAAAGAAATTCAAATCTTTCCAAAGGAAAGCGGCTATCTGGAACCAATCGAATTAAAGATTTAGAGGTGGTGAAATATCATTTATCTATGGGAAAATCTCGGGTTTGGAAAGATTTCCCCTTTAAATCTAACCGAAACAACAAAGGAAAAATCCCTGGATTTGAAATCCAATGGTGAATAAAATTCACCTAATAATCCAAAGGTCCAAAACGAATGATGGATGCAAATCAAATCTCTCATGAAGATTCGTCAAAAACTGATTGATTCGGCTGCTTCTCCTATAAATAGGAGCCAAGAGACACAGAGAAAAGATATACAGAGACAGGGAGAGAAAAAGAAAAGGAAGAGAGCTTCGATACTTCGAGGAACTTGGATCTTCTGCAAAAGAAAACCCTAGGTAAGAAAGGGAAGGCTTTTTGAAAGAAAGAGAATTTAATTCTCAACAGAGTTTAACTCTGATATATAAAACAGAAGAACATATTTCTTCTCTCTTTGATAGAGGATCTGCAAAGTGCACATCTCCCCTTGAAGTTGAGAATTTAATTCTCAATGGGTCGAGATCCTGCCATGCAGATCCAAAACATAGAGAGGGAATGCAAGCACGAGAATTTAATTCTCACAGAACTATAGGAATTTAATTCCTTTAAAATAAACTAGGGCTTGACCCTGTGTTATGGGAATTTAATTCCTTCAGAACAAAAAGAAACAGGGTTTAACCCTAATTAAGAACCTAGTTCTGTTGGAACAGCGGGGATTTAATTCCCTTGATCATAATTTAAAAGAAAGAGGGAATTTAATTCCTTAAAAGCTTTTATTAGGGTTTAACCCTATTCAGTTCTTCACATATATGAAGAATTTAATTCCTACAGAAAATTCGGAGTCCAACTCTATTCAGAATATAAACCTTCGAAAGGAAGTAGGAATTTAATTCCTCTGAAATTACTGTCAGGGTTTAACCCTATGAGGAACTTGATTCCTGGAAAAGATTAACAGATCCTCTAAAACAACATACATAGAGGCAGGGTCACGTGTCACCACGTGACCCCCCCAAGAGATCTACAGAAAGCCCCTTTGAGGCAGCACCCCACGTGACCCACGTGACCCTCGGCAGAAGCTCTAATACATAGGCATTTGAATGCCCATCACGTGATGGCACGTGATGCTCTGAAAGACGCGATAATCTCAGCAGAATAAATGAAGGGAGGGCGCTCTCACGTGCTGCCACGTGACCCCTCTTGCCTTAGTGTTTAACACTAAATTAAAACCCTCGAACCCAGTGTTAAAACACTGTTGGGCCTTAGTGTTCAACACTAATTAAAAAGCTTTATTTGCAGTGTTCAACACTGATCCGTTTTAGTGTTTAACACTAATTTGAAAAACCTTGTTGCTGGTGTTTAACACCAATTATCTCTTAGTGTTAAACACTAACTTGTCAACCTCATTCCCAGTGTTCAACACTGACTGCTCTGTAGTGTTTAACACTAGGCTTTGGCCCAATTGGCCTAAATGGATAGAGGCAAAGCCTCTCCTGATTGGACTTAGCCCAAGATGGCCATAAGTCCTCAATTTGTGATGAATTGGGCCAATGGACTAATAACATAATTAATTCGTCTTGATCCCAAATTGGGCCAAGGACTATTTAATCCACTCCGGTTCTAGGGTACATCTCTTCACTCCTTTGATACTTGGCATTGTAATCCCTCAATGTCTTCAAAGAGGTGACGGGTCCCGACGACCACACACTGATACGGACTGTGGGGTCCTTAAACCCGTATTTAATGCAAAATTCCTGGTTACGTGGAACGCGGATAATGTCACTCTTTGACCCCGTGGAAAACGTCCAGAGCGGAGCCTGGTCCTCGCAGAGCACGGCAGTGAACCCGTGTGAAGCATCCAGAGCACATACCGGACTGTGGGGTCCTTAAACCCATGGACTATGACGTCCTTAACCTTGACCGAGATGTCTTAAAACTAACAATGGACTGTGGGGTCCTTAAACCCATGGACTACGACGTCCTTAACCTTGACCGAGATGTCTTAAAACTAACAATGGACCGCAATGTCCTTAAACTACCCATGGACCGCAACGTCCTTAAACTAGAACAATAGAGCCCCGTATGCTCTTTTGTCGGATCTAAACGGTCCCGTTTAAGTTGATCTTAGCCTCAAAGATGGCTAACGTATCCTTAAACCTTCAAACAGACTGGACTATGAATCCCCCCAATTAACTCTGGCTCGATGGTACATCTCTGAACTCCTCTGACATCCGTCGTTGTAATCCTTCAACGTCGTCAGAGAGGTGATGGGTCCCGACGGCCATACATACGATGGACCACTATGTCCCTAAACTGGAACATTAGAGCCCAAACGTTCTTTTGTCGGATCTAAACGATCCCGTTAAGTTGATCTTAGTCTCAAAGTTAGACTAACGCATCCTTAACAAACGTTTGAGTTAATCTTAGCCTCAAGTATGGCTGACGTATCCTCAAACCAAACCCCCAAACCCAAATCTAAGATAATACGGATTTGGACTAGTCCATGCCCTACGGGCGACGACATAACTCAGTCTCCGTAAACAATCCACGGGCGACGAAACAAACACCCACGACACGAAGTGACCATCTGGAGAAGGAGAAAGTTGTTACCGCAATGCGGTAGCGTAATTAACTGCAGGGGCTTGCGCCTGCAGGGAAGAGCGTCCCCACAATCAAAAACCCCTCAAACGAGGGGGAATCTGACGAAGTCTGCTACATCGGACGCATCCGTGCAAACCTTCGATACATGGTGCCATAAATCAACTTGGCATCTTCGGAGAGGTGGACGGATAGCACCAATTAGCATCTGCCCCGAATCTCAGGCAAGACGTCATGTCGCGCCGTCTTTCGGAGGGGAACACAGTGCTTAACAAAAATATCTAAGTCAACAAAGTCAATGGTCAACCCAATTAGCCATGACACAATTATCTTTAATAAAAATTAGTAAACAATTTCCACCATCTTATTATGGTTTTAATCAAGTCAATGGTTAAAACCCTAATGAGGTGTCTCCTTCTATGCCCCTATCAACCGTATATATATACCCGCATATGTATTCCGAGAAACACAAATACAATGAGACTAAACCAACCCAAAATCTAATACTAGAATCCGGCTTAAACCAAAGCCCACTAGTATCAACTGCCCGAACACCAAACACGCACAAGTGCGCGTATGTGAACGAACCCTGTCGCAAAACCATAAGACCTCTACATCGTTTCGCCCAAAAGTGGAAAACCCTCTGTGTGGGACTCTAAAGACTCGACACTACGCTGGCAGTAGGTTTAACCACAGACCGCAAGCGGTACTAGCTGTACGTAACGGTCCCCAGGTAGATGTCGATAAGAAGGCCGATGAGGAAAACCCATCCGTACTCCTACTGAGCCTGAATGTGATAATCTCCGTACAGTTCGGTCTGTTCGTCTAAGAGTATCGCATATCGGGCTTAGGGGGCGGTAAACGTCAGACCTCTAATAGCGGTATAAGTCGTGTCGGAGTGTAGTCCAAAACATCCTGAGAAACTACTGGAGAACCAACCAGTAAATCTCGCTTACCCTGGCCAGGGACTTTGTGTAATGACATTCCAAACACAACGCGATATCAACCTCCAATACCGGGAGAGACGAATCCTATCTAACCGCCACTGCCTCCAAGTGCTTCGAGACTGCACCCAACTACTACCTGTTTGCACGACTTAATAGAGCCGTGGTAGGATAGTAATCTAAGAACAGTGGGAACACACTCAAGGCGAAGCAGCAGTGTCAAGTCAATAGACTAAGCTGTACTCATGTCACCTGGGAACTGCTAACTGACGATAGGTATAATACCCCTGGGAACTGCTAACTGACGATAGGTATAATACCAACAAAAAGTTCCCGACGAGTCCTGTCCAGTGTACTCATAACCTAATGAGCACCTACATACTATCTCCAGTACGACGTACTAATGGCTGTGGGACAGACCATCTCCCCTGCTGGGATGAGAAGCGTACACACTAGTATACTCTGGAGTATCGATGCCCTGTCTCGATAATCCTACGATCAGGGACCTGTATAAGGATGTGCTTGTAGACTACCCAACCCCCACAAGTGTGACTTCCATCACAACGCTGGTAGTCAACCAAAGATCCTAAGGGCTCTATCAATATGTATTAGCGATACATCAAAAGAAACATATACACATATTAAGATAGATACAAACCAAGTAGTATACTACCATATTGAGCAAGAATGTTATAAACCCGTGTATATATCCCAAGCTTCCAAAATGTAATATACAAACTAGTACTATACAATAATATCCTCTAGGGCATATTACACTAACAATCTCCCACTTGCACTAAGGCCATGTGCTGGCATATCACAGACCTATCATCTCGAATAGCTTCTCGAACTGCGTCTGAGGGATGGCCTTTGTGAATGGATCTACAGTGTTGTCTTCTGTAGCAACCCTCCGAACCTCGATCTGCCGGCGATCCACGATCTCCTTGATTAGGTGATACCGCCTCAAGATGTGTCTGGACTTCTGATGTGACCTAGGTTCCTTCGCTAAAGCTATAGTCCCGTTGTTGTCACAATATAGAGGTATTGGATCAATAATAGACGGAACCACCCGAAGTTATGTTAAGAACTTTCTCATCCAGACTGCTTCTTTTGCGGCATCAAAAGCTGCAATATGCTCCGCTTCCATCGTTGAGTCAGCAACGGTTTCCTGTTTGGAACTTTTCCAACAGACCGCCCCTCTATTGAGGGTAAAGACATAACCCGACATGGATTTGGAGTCATCCTTGTCACTCTGGAAGCTGGAGTCAGCAAAGGCCTCGATCTGGAGGTCTTTTCCGCCGTAAACCAAGAACATTTCCTTAGTCTTTCTCAGGTACTTTAGAATGTTCTTTACCGCTGTCCAGTGATTCTCCCCAGAGTTTGACTGATACCGGCTTACCACACTCAGTGCATAAGCTACATCTGGTCTGGTACACAACATCACATACATTATAGAGCTTACCGCAGAAACATAGGGTATAATAGACATGCGATCCCTTTCCAAATCAGTCTTGGGAGACATCTCTTTGGAGAGGGTGATTCCGTGACAAGCCGGTAAATTACCGCACTTTGAATCTTCCATACTGAATCTCTTCAGTATAGTGTCGATGTACCTGGACTATGAAACTCCCAACATCGTTTTAGATCTATCACGATAGATCTGGATCCCCAGAATGTAAGAGGCATCACCCAGGTCTTTCATGGAGAACCTGTGTGACAAGAACCTTTTGACAGATTGTAGTATAGGAATGTCATTTCCTATCAAGAGAATGTCATCCACGTACAAGATGAGAAACACAACAGTTCATGCTACAATCTTACTATAAATGCATGGCTCATCTGGATTTTTGATAAAGTCAAATTCTTTGACCGTCTCATCAAAACAGATGTTCCAACTCCGCGATGCCTGCTTTAGTCCATAAATGGACTTAAGCAACTTGCACACTTTCCCGCTGCTCCCACTCTGAATGAAACCTTCTGGTTGGTCCATATAGACACACTCTTCTAAATGTCCATTTAGAAAAGCGGTCTTTATGTCCATCTACCAAATCTCATAATCATGGAAGGCAGCAATGGCAAGAAGGATCCGAATGGATTTGAGCATAGCCACTGGAGAAAAGGTTTCATCATAGTCCAAAGCAAGTCTTTGACGAAATCCTTTTGCAACAAGTCTAGCCTTATAGGTTTCTACATGTCCATCTACACCAATCTTCTTTCTGAAGATCCATTTGCAACCTACGGGCTTTACCCCTTCTGGAGTAATGTCCAAAGTCCATACTTTGTTGGTGTACATGGCTTGCTGGTAGTTAGTCGGCTCGCCATTATCAATGATGCAATCCTCTCTATCCCTGTCTACGAGAAAACCGTAGTATCTCTCAGGCGGATATGACAGCCTACTACTCCTACGGAGTGGTGCAGGAATGTCCTGTTCTTTTGAAACTTCTGGTTCCACTAAGCTTTCAATAATAGCTTGTGGTTCTGGAATTTCTTCCAGTTCTATTGCGCTCCCACTTGTTTCTTTTTCTAAAAACTGATGTTCCAGAAAGTAGGCATGACGAGAAACAAAAACCTTTTGTTCCTCTGCGTAATAGAAAAGATACCCCCTGGAGTTCTTTGGGTATCCTACAAACTTACACAGTACTGAGCGTGCATCGAGTTTGTCCGCAAGCTTCTTTTTAACAAAAGCTAGACATCCCCATATTTTCAGATATTGAAGATAGGGTTTCTTCCCACTCCACATCTGATAAGGAGTGGTAAGCACAGTCTTGGTAGGAACCTTGTTCAAAAGATATGCAGCTGATTCTAGTGCATAGCCCCAGAATGATCGCGGTAACTCAGCGTTACTCATCATGGAACGTACCATTTCTAATAGGGTTCGGTTCCGTCTTTCCGATACACCGTTGTACTGTGGTGTGTATGGAGGAGTAAGCTGAGAGATAATTCCATTCTCTTTTAGGTAATCCAGGAACTCGGCACTTAAGTATTCACCACCTCGATCAGATCTCAGTGTCTTGATACTTTTGCCGGTTTGTTTTTCCACTTCATTCTTATATTCCCGGAATTTCTCAAAAGCCTCGGATTTATGCTTCATCAAGAAGACATGTCCATACCGGGAGAAATCATCCGTAAAAGTAATGAAATAGGAAAAACCACTTCTTGCATGTGTAGACATTGGACCACACATGTTGCTGTGTATGAGTCCCAAGAGCTCACTCGCTCTTACTCCGTGTCCAGAGAACGGAGTCTTTGTCATCTTTCCTTTGTGACATGATTGACAAGTTGCATAAGATTGATATTCGAACGGATCCAAATATCCTTCTTTATGTAACTTGGTTAACCTTATCTCATTGATGTGACCTAGTCTACAATGCCATAAAAAAGCTTGATTTATTTCTGGAGTCTTTCTTTTATGTGTGTTCTGGACATTGAAAACTTGTAATTGGTTTAATACGTATATACCGTTGTTTAGAGTACCTGACCCAATCAGACCATGATTAAGGTGGATGTTTACGACATCGCTTGCAAATGTAAAATCATAACCTTCTTTAGATAATAAAGATACTGAAATGATATTACAAGTCAAATTAGGTACACAAAAATAGTTGCGCAAAACCAAAATATTTCCACTCGTCAATCCAAGATGATATTCCCCTACGGACACAGCATCCATGCTCGCTCCGTTAGCAACCCTGAGGGTCATATCATCGGTCTTCAGAACTCTACAGCTTCTCAATGCCTGCAAAGAATTGCATATATGAGATCCTGATCCGGTATCCAAGACCCAGGAAGTAGAGTTGATTGACAGACAGTTTTCAATTATAAACACACATGAAGCCGAAACCACAACTTGCTTCGGGTCCTGGTTCTTGGCCTTCCAAGCCCTGCAATCTTTCTTCCAATATCCCTTCTTATGACAATAGAAGAATTCTTCCTTTCCTACTGTATGTCCCGCTACTTTTGTCTTTCCTTTGGCTTCCACCTTACTAACACCGCCTCTCGGTTTGGTGGGGGCCTTGTTCTTCTTTCTATTGGCTTTCGCCTTGGACCTAGAAGAGGATGCTCCACCAACAAACAGAGCGGGTGTTTCCCTAACTTTTTGCAGGGTGCCCTCTGCACTCCTCAACATGTTGAGGAGTTTCGGAAGTTCAACTTCTTTACTTTGAATATTAAAATTCAAGATAAACTAGGCGTAGGTGGAAGGAAAGGACTGGAGAATCAAGTCTGTATATAGCTCGTTCTTTAACGTGGTCCCGAGGTCCGCGAGCTCCTCAATGTAGCCAATCATCTTAAGGACGTGTTCCTCTACAGATGATCCGATGGCCAATCTCGCTTGAAATAGCTTCTTCGAGGTCTCGTATCTTGCGATACAAGATTTCTCTCCATATAATTCCTTGGTATGGAGGAATATGGATTCAAGATCCATATTCCCGTGCCGCCTCTGGTGCTCATTATCCATAGAGGCCAGCATGAGGCACTTGGCCTTTGCGCAGTCAATCTCCCAAGTCTTACAGATTTCCCTATCCGCGACGCTGGATTCTGGACCTGGGACGGTGGGGGCCTTAGTAGTAAGGAGATACCCCAACTTGTCATAAGTGATTGCCATCTTGACATTCCTGAACCAATCTTTATAGTTTGGCCCTATCAATATATTTTTATCTAATAGTAACTTAATGCCCGTCATGTTCTGGTCGCTGCAATTAGGAGAGAGAGAAGAAACACTTTAGCATGATGCTCTTGCATGTTTAGAATGGTTTTTAGTTTATCTAAACAGGATGGCTCCTACTGTTTCTCAAAACCTTCCTCAAACCATTAAAGAAGAATTAGTCAGGATTAATCTCACCGTACAATACTTTCTCAACCGTTCAGCCATGCCAATGTCGGTATTTCGAGGGAGGTTTTACGACGCTTTCGCGAAATTCCTTAATTAAATAACCTCTTTTCCCTGTGGGCGTAGCCCCGTAACACCTTTCCAGACACCTACTTGGTTTATAGCATTGATCGTTAAGTGAAAAAATCTTCCGAGGAGTAGCATATACTCACAGTAGGATCGGGATCCAAATATCATCGTGTAATAAAGTTGAAGGAATCCTACCAAAATTATCACACTCCAAATAGTATGCAACACTAGCAAGATTCAGTTTCTTTAGAAACTCCCGATGTGGATTTTTTCCCCATGCTCTTATGACCTTGACGAAGGCCAACATATCATAAGTCACATGTCAAGTTCTACCCGTCATTATGCAGGATAATTTGAACCCACCCGTACATACCTT
The DNA here is from genome assembly GCA_030015575.1 of Agapanthus africanus. Lineage (NCBI taxonomy): Eukaryota > Viridiplantae > Streptophyta > Magnoliopsida > Asparagales > Amaryllidaceae > Agapanthus > Agapanthus africanus. Next base: position 24,072,524 of record CM057338.1, on the reverse strand, counting down.
GACGAAGGCCAAAATAGCAGTACGATTGTCCCAAACCAACGCATCTATCTATGCTACAGATAAATATTCAGCAACTACCAATCACTATGCCTTGGCGAGGTCAAAATACATAGCTTGAATACTACTGAACATTTAACTGAAATGACGGAGGGCTACGAATGGTTTTGGCGAAACCGTGAACGTAGTGAACTTGATATAATCGAAGGAACCTGATAGATTTTAAAAAGAGTGGTTTAAGCTCCGCATTTAAAAGTTTTGTTGTTTTGGAAAAAATCGAGTGGTTTTGAAATTGTTCCAATGATTCAACTTTGGTTTGTTTGCTTAGAATTAATATAATGCAGTCCCATCAATTAATCCTACCATTGCAAAAAACAACGAAAATACAACGTATGCTTATGCCATCCGCATTCGCCACGGGGCCCCATCTTCACCCGTTAGGTTACTTAACTAACGACAGAGCATGGGCTGGACTAGCGCGGATGCAAAACATAAGCAATGTCTACTAGATATCATATATAGGTATATACATTCTTCAGACGCAATGATAGTCATTTCAGATCACAGATGAACACATTGGATATACTAGGAATCCGCGTTTCGTTTGAGCTTGCAACGAAAGACGGATTACACGGTCGCGATGAATAGCCAAACCCCACCCTAGACCCCTACGGGTGCGGCAAACTACCTGCCAAATACCTGAAATGAAGCAACCTCTCTCAACAAAATGAGTAAGCCACTCGGCACTTTAAAGTACCCGGTAGTTTGTGCACCCCACCTTGGGTCTATCTTAGGAGCAAAAACAATAAAACAAATAATATACAACGGTAGCTACAACTTCAACCCAGATGTGCCCCGCAAAAATAATATTACATCACTTTACAAATTTTACATTAAATGAAAAAATGAAAACCTTCATCTCACATCCCCGGCTATTCATCACGACGATCCAACAAGTTCATATACACAAATCAATATCATAGATCTAATCCGAATAGCTAAAGTCCATAAAATTTCGATCAATAACCATATTTGAATCTACTCCAAGTACAATATTGTACACAAAAATTCCTGAGCAGAAACAAAATATCCCAGAAAACACAAAACAACCACAGATAGCACCAGAAAAAATTTGGACCAACTCGGAGCCGACTCAGCCGTGGATCCGCGGTGGAACGCTTGATTCGGCCGTAGATTCGCGGCGGTTTGACCGAGTTAGGCGCCCAAATTTCTTCAGTGTTCTAGAAAAATCCTGCACGTATTTTTCAGGTCTCTGAAAATATTTTTAGACCTGATTTAAAATTCGACAGAAAATGCATGTCTTGGTCGTGTTTTCGGGATTTTTCCGTGATCGAAGTTCTAAAAGCTTTGCTAACATGTTAGTTATGGTTTAGATAGGCTCTGATACCATTGTAAGTGTATGTTACTCACCCCGCTAATTAACGGGGAGACGGAATAGGTAAAAATCGAATTTTTCTTTACAAGGTAACATAGACTACCCATAAGGATCATTGCTAAACACTAACTAACAAACTAACTAGGAGTGTTAACTACTATGTTAGATGATTATATCTCAAGCTTCAAGTCCTTCTTCTCCTTTTTGTGCTTTTCCTTGGAGTGGTGGTGAATGGTGCCTCCTTACCGGCTTCTCCACGTCAAAGATGATCCACCCGAAGGTCTCTACCTTGAGCTCCAACCTCTATAATGAAATAACTAGGGTACTTTGTGTGCTAAACTAAGTATCCTAGAGTGAGTAGAGAAGGATTTTGGTGGCTAATTCTCAATAACACATAATTCTCAACTCATAAAACACTAGGGTTTGAGAGAGGAAGAAGGAGAGAACCATAAGAGTGAGAGAGAGTGAGAATGAGAACAATGAAGAGAGCTCTCATTTTAGGAAAAAGAAAACTTAGTTTTATTAGGATAATTGTGATGGCTACTTTGATTTGATCATTATCATGTCATAATTAATGCTAAGCAAAATATCTAGTGCTCAACAAAAATATCTAAGTCAACAATAGTCAACAAAGTCAAATAGTCAAACCAATTAGCCATGACACAATTATCTTTAATAAAAATTAGTAAACAATTTCCTCCATCTCATTATAGTTTTAATAAAGTCAATTGTCAAAACCCTAATGAGGTGTCTCCTTCTATACCCTTATAAACCGTATATACATACCCGCATCCGTGTTCCGAGAAACACGAATACAATGAGACTAAACCAACCTAAAATCTAATACTAGGATCCGGCTTAAACCAAATCCCACTAGTATCAACTGCCCGAACACCAAACACGCACAAGTGCGCTTATAAGAACAAACCCTGTCGTAAAACCATACGACCTCTATATCGTTTCGCCCAAAAGTGGAAAACCCTCTGTGTGGGAATCTAAAGACTCAACACTACGCTGGCAGTGGGTTTAACCACAGGCCGCAAGCGGTACTAGCTGTACGTAACGGTCCCCAGGTAGATATCTATAAGAAGGCCGATGAGAAAAACCCATCCGAACTCCTACTGAGCCTGAATGTGACAATCTTCGTACAGTCCGGTCTGTTCGTCTAAGAGTATCGCATATCGGGCCTAGGGGGCGATAAACGTCAGACCCCTAATAACGGTATAATTCTTGTCGGAGTGTAGTCCAAAACATCCTCAGAAACTACTGGAGGATCTACCGGTAAATCTCGCTTGCCCTGGCCAGGGACTTTGTGTAACGACTCTCCAAACACAATGCGATATCAACCCTCAATACCGGGAGAGACAAATCCTATCTTACCGCCACTTCCTCCAAGTGCTTCGGGACTGCACCTAACTACTACCTGTTTGCATGACTCAATAGAGCCATGGTAGGATAGTAATCTAAGAACAGTGGGAACACACTCAAGGCTAAGCAGCAGTGTCAAGTCAACGGACTAAGCTGTACTCATGTTACCTAGGAACTGCTAACCGACGATAGGTATAATACCAACCAACAGTTCCTGACGAGTCATGTCCAGTGTACTCATAACCTAATGAGCACCAGCATACTATCTCCAGTACGACGTACTAATGGCTGTGGGACAGACCATCTCCCCTGCTGGGATGAGAAGCGTACACACTAGTCTACTCTGGAGTATCGATGCCCTGTCTCGATAATCCTACGACTAGGGACCTGTATAAGGATGTGCTTGTAGACTACCCAACCCCCACAGGTGTGACTGTCATCACAACGCTGGTAGTCAACCAAAGATCCTAAGGGCTCTATCAATATGTATTAGCGATACATCAAAAGAAACATATACACATATTAAGATAGATACAAACCAAGTAGCATACTACCATATTGAGCAAGACTGTTATAAACCCGTGTATATATCCCAAGCTTCCAAAATGTAATATACAAATTAGTACTATACAATAATGGCCTCTAGGGCATATTACACTAACAATCCCAAGCATCCCGATTATAACTAGTCTAGAACTGTATAATATTCTTAATTAATTTGATTGATTGATTATAACATGTCTTAAACGAAACCATAGATTGTAAAAGGTGTAGAATGAAGTCGAGTGAGTCGAGTAATATGCGAGTCATGACAATTGCAATCTTGGTTCGAGTCAACTGAGTTCGATTAGATTGGGTTCGAGTTCATGTTCAAGTTTAGATTTGAAATTAGTTCGAGTTCAAGTTCAAGTTCAAGTTCAAGTTCAAGTTTAGATTCAGGTTATAGTCTTTTCATATGAATTGATTTAACTGTTAAGATCTTATGTTCGGGAGAAAATCGGCAACTGCTGCACATGGACGGCAGAATTTGTGTTTTTTTAAAGACAATTGCCATTGATAACTCCGTTATGTTGTCTGAGCTGAATAGGCAAGCACTCACTTTCTCCGGCTCCCTGGGGCTCAAGAGAAATGATACCGCTTAAACCTATATTAATCTAGAGTCTTTACAATATTGTTTGATTATCTCGAGGGGTTTTATGAAAAATACTTTAATATAAAATAAACCTCGAGGGTGATTTATAATATTTAAGATTTTCATGAACATGTATTTTAATTGTTGTGGTGTTTTAGTGATAAAACCTAGCTTTTTTGAAAGTTTATGGTACTTTTATGAAAAATGCCGTTTTTGGAAACTTATTGGTATTTTATTAAAAATTCTAATCTTTCATTTTAAAAATATAGTTTCATAATATGTTTTTATTGAAAATAAGAATTCATAGTTTTATATAATTTTCCGAAGTTTAGTTTTTGTTTAGAAAAGTCGTATTTCTTAAAAACCGTATTTTTATTTCCTTTCGAGACCGAATACTCTATGAGGAGTTTTGCATCTCGCTCTACCATCCCAAGGATGTACGATAATCTATACCATCCATTAGCGGGTCCCCTAATGAGGGTTCTAGAGGCGCAATTGCCAAGAATTTAAAAACATTTATTAAAAGAAGGTCGTTTTGTAAAACTGTGGTATTTTAATGAAAAACCTATTCTTTAAACCAACCATATATTTAGAATATCGTTCTATGCAACCATAGTGTGCGTGTGGAGTTGGTCATTACCCTGTCAAGGTTCTATAGGTAGGTAAACTAGTTATCGAAATAACGATTATACTAAACTTCATGGTATTTTAATGAAAAGTTTGTTATATGATTATTGAACATGAAAATTTTATTAAACTAAAAGCTAAATGATTGTAAATAAGGTTACGAGTGTGTGAGGATATTAGTTTGACCTATTTTTCTTATAAAGTGGAGTATAAATGTAAAAAAAACTTATATCGGAGCTAACTTCAATTTGTCGATGTGTTTTTAAAAATTGTTTTGAGATGGAAAGAGAGAGAGATGAAGGGACTTACTCGTTGTGTAGGGTTAGGAAGAGGTTAAGGAAGAGGAGAGGGGGTTTTGATCTCGTCGGCGATGCTCCGGTCGTCAGAATTTGTTCGCTACTCTCCTAGGCTTACTTAACTCCACTTGAATAGCCTTAACCATTCTTGAACTTAGAGAATTTTGAGAAAATTTTCAGAATAGAAGAGAGATAGAGCATGGGGTGGTATTTATAAGATAAAAATGAGAGAGGGTGTGAAAAAAATAAATTAAAATGGATTTAATGGTGTTAATTAGGGATTTGAAGAGTCTCTGTTTGATTGCAGGAAAATCAAACAGTGCAGGAGAGTTGAGAGGAGCTGAAGGGACGAGTGTGCAAAGCATGGAACGATTTGGAGAATATCGGACTGTCGGCGGCGACCGGATCTTGGAAATGGGCGGTCGGATCTTGGGCAATCGCCTCGAGATTCGTGCCACGTGGTTTAGTCTATGTTTACTCCTCATTGCGCATGTTTGATTTTTCTGAAACCTTTCGATTCTCTGTGAATTGCACGTGCAACTCTTGGGCTTCCAAAAAATTAAAAAGAAAAATCTTTAAAAATAATTAGGACGGATGGGAATCGAACACACAGGTTATGTCACAGCAGTGTAGAGGCTTTACCAGTGAGCTACAAGTTGTTTCTTGTTTTTATTAAACAAAAATGACTTAAAACTCCTACATAGGCTGAAATACCCTTTTCTATATATTTAAACAATAATTCTGTATATGGATTTTAGAGACGTTGCATTCTACCCTCCTTATAAAAAATTTCGTCCTCGAAATTTACATATAGACTAATTTTCAAAAAGGTAAGAGTTTCGTGTACGCATATCTTCTTCTTTTTTCCAAGTTGATTCTCCCGGCGAATCTTTTCTCCACATCACTCGGACCAAGTTCACTTCTTTGTTTTGCAATGTCTTCACCTTTTAGTCCAGGATCTCAACTGGTTGTTGCTCACAGGTTAGATCAGTCTATACCGTGGGCTCTGAGTGATCAAGTATATAGCTGGGGTCGCGCACATATCGTTGTAGCTGGGATATGTAGAACACGTTGTGCACTTCTTCCAATGAGGGTGGTAGTGCTAAACGGTATGCCACTTCTCCAACTCGTTCGAGTATATCGAACGGTCGTATGTTGTAACACCCTAGTTCATTTATACCAGTTCTATTTCGAGTATTTCTTTATTTATGGTATTTTCTTGATTTATTGTGTTTTGGGTGCGAATAGTGTATTTGACATCTGTATTTTTGCATCCGACCTGACCCGCTTGTTGGAAACCCGTCTTGATTCCTGTTTATGATTTATCCCGGCTTGTTATGTGGATCCGTGCATTTTCATTTTATACTGCATACTGACATTTTATCTGGCATCTGCATTTTTAATATAACATTTAAAGTCACATAAAAATATTTTAAAAAATATCTAGCATGGCCTGTGTAGTACCCCTAACTCTGTCGTAGCATCCGTGCACCTTGTTCTCGTCCCGTTCAGTGAAACAGACTCGTTTGGATAGCTACGTGCACGCTACGTGTATCCGTTCTTTGGGGTATGCATTTTCGTTACCCGGATATCCTGTTTTAGTTTTAGTTGACACTTATATTATCTGTATTTTCAAACCGTAATTTTAGATCCGACCCAGGCATGTTTTGGACTTTTTTTTATTAGCCAAAAACTCAAATTTATTTAATATTATATACGTTAAACATATCCACTGTTACTAAAATGTATATAATATTTTATAACTAAAATATATTTTAAAAATATTCTCCAAAAATCAAATCCTAACACAGCTCTCTCTTTTATACTATATAATTATTTCTTTTAAATATTTTTAACGATTTTTTAAATCTTTCACAGTCTCTCTCTCTCCCTTTCTCTCACCTTCGCATGCACTGTTCCTTCCTCGATTCCCGTCACCTCCCTTTACGCTACACTCACCTCCCTCTTTCTTTCTTCCTCTTCTTTAAATAAGCCCTGCGACGAGAACCCATTGCCGCTCACAGAAACCCAAACCCTAGCCTCGTGCTCGTCCTCGACGACCCTCTTCTCGACCTCGCTCCTCTCCTCTTCCCCTCCTCCTTCAACACAACCTCTCCCTCTCCCATCTTCTCGACATCGCGTTCTCTTTTCCCAACCTCGAAACCCACCAACTCAACAACCGAGCCTCCAACTCCATAACCGACACCATCACCTTCACCCTCTTCAGACCTCAACAGCCACCGCAACACCCTACTCGACCATCAACGTCTCATTCTTCTTCTCTTCAACCCTAGCACCCTAACCCTGCACACCTGAAACTCTAACCCTAGCCTTCGCCCACTCTCGCTGCTCCACCCTCGCTGTCATCAACATCCCCTCTCACCATCACCAAATCATCTCGTCTCTCCACTCGACACCACCATCACCCCGACCCAAGAACACCCGAGCACCTGCACACCCATCGACAAGCCCCTGCCCTCGTCGCTGCACCTTCGCCGGAGCTCCGACTTGTCGTCGCCTCCACCCCCTCGCCTTCTCTGAACCCTCGAGCTAACCCCAGAGAACCAGCCTCTCTTCTTCTCCTTCTTCTCCTTTCTTCTTTTTCTTTCTTCTCTTTTCTTCTTCTCGGTTCTTTTTCCGGTGATCACCTGCCGGAGCCGTGCTCGTCGCTGCCGATCCAGGCGTTCCAGTGAACGTCCCTTGCCTGCGTGATTGTCCTCTTGCCCTGCCTGGACCCATCCCGCATGCCGTGTGTGCGTTGCGACGTTTACCCGACGTCGGACGTGCCGTACGCACCCGTCATGTGTTCCGTTCAGGCAAGTTTATCTTGCTACATGCTATAATACTTATCTTGCGTCCATATGAATACAAATATTACATATTGATTGCATCGTATATCCATACTAATGTTTTACCGTTTTTGGATACCTGTATGCATCCATATCATTTAACATGCATATAGCTGCATCTACAGATCATATTAATTCATGTTATTATTGTAGTAACACCCCATGCTTAATAATGTGCATCCCACTTAGTTATGGAGCTGTAAATGTGACCCCTGATCAATATTTGTGCACCCATACCATTAATTATATCTTTCTACATGCCAGGTCACGTTATTTCATATTACTGCTTGACAATGTACATCCTACATAGTCGTGGAACTGTAGTTGTAACCCCTAATAGTAAATTGAGCATCCATGTTTATTTGTGTATCCATACCATCAATTCTGCATACCTTGTTGCATGCCATCTTACATTAACTCATATTATCATTACATTAGTACTCCATGCTTTATAATGTGCATCCTACATAGTCATGATGTAACCCCTGATAGATATTTGTGCATCCATACTTTCACCGTACATCCGTACCTTTACCGTGATTCGATACTTACTACATTTTACTGTTGGGCACCCACTTGATACATGTGCACTACCTGACATGACCTGCTATACCACTGCTTGACATGTTACCCGATCATTTTTCTAATGCCGATAATCCTGACATATTTTCCTGATGGACGTTATTGTTGTCTGCATAGACAAAACCTGTACCTGCTTGATCCTGTGTTGGCATTAGATATCAATCGGCAATACCCGACTTGAACATATAACTTGGGGGTATGGGGAAATCAAGAATATAACCGAACGTAACTCAAAGGGGTATTATATATTGTTTGCCGTTTTTCCGGGCGTTACGGAATATATTGTTTGCCGTTTTTCCAGGCGTTACGGAATAATCACCGGTGGGTTACGATGAGGATTACATTAATTAATTTCGAAGACTTTAGAACAGATAACCCAGTTGTATAGTCTAGATCACTCACGGCACTTCACCTACACATGTACACCCCACTATTCTATATCCCTGTTTACTTATTACATTCATGTTACTGTTTTATAATTCATGCCTGCATACTCTGTTACCCCTGATTATATTATTGTTGATATTGTGACACGCCGACGTCTGGGTTTTGCATGGCCCAGACCCGCTACCCTTGTCGCAGGCCGAGCAGGAGTACTTCAGTCGACAGGCTGAGCAGTGAGGACCTGTTAGTATTCTAGTGTAGTTTCCTTTCAGCATTTTTATTTTCTGATGTGAGCCCGTATTCGGGACGTAATTTCCAGATTGTTATTGTTTATTGGATTTATTGCTTTCGCATATTATTTCTTGACTCTTTTATTCTGGCTCATGGACATGTACTAGATAGTTTATTTCATTTTACTGTTCTTGATATCATATAGACAGCCGTAATGTGACTGTGGAGGGATATTTCCTAGCCATAGGTAGCATGGTTGGCTCTGTTACGTGTCGATCTTAGTGCACTCTGGGAAGCGGGGCGTGACATATGTACCTTGGACTTAATTTACCCTCTTGCCAAAACATATCACTCCTCTATTTGGAGAGATTTTTAAGAATAAATGTTCTCCGGGTCGAAACTCCAGATATTGTCGTTTTGCATTTGCTCAATGCTTTTGTCGGTCCTGGGCTATGCGCATCTTTTCCCTGATCGTGCAAACCACATCTACAGTTGCCACGATTATCTCTGGTCAAAAGAGTTCACGATCTCCAATGTCGTCCCAACTTAGCGGGGAACGACATTTCCGTCCATAGAGTGCTGCAAAATGTGCCATCCCAATACTTGCCTGATAGTTGTTGTTGTATGAAAACTCCACTAGGTGTAGGTGATCTTCCCACCAACCTCTGAAGTCTAACATACAAGCTCTCAGCATATCTTCTAATATCTGAATTATTCGCTCGAACTGTTCATCTTCTTATGGATGATACACCGTACTGAAATTCAGGCTCGCTCTTAGGCAATCTTGTAGACCCTGCCAAAATTGTGATCGAAATCTTGTATCACGATCGGAGACGATCCAGACAAGTACACCATGTAATCTCACGATCTCCTGCATGAGATTATGGGTATCAAGACAAGTATTGTACATTGTGAAGATTAAATCTTACTTTAGATTTTTACTCACCTCCATGTATTTCCTTGCCAACGTCTCGGTTGACTGGCCAACTCGGAATGGAATAAAGTGAGCCGACTTGGTGAGTCGATCCACAATAACCCAAATTGTATCGTTACCCTTCGTGCTGTGAGTGAGAGCAGTCACGAAGTCCACGGTAATGTGCTGCCATTTCCATTATGAGATTGGTAATTGTTGAAATAGACCAGCATTTCTGTGATGTTCATCCTTCACTTGCTGACACACCAAATACTTTGCTACGCTTCTAGCTACTTCGCGCTTCATTCCATGCCACCAGTAGTGTTGCCGTAGATCCTTGTACATCTTCGTACTACCGGGGTGTACAGAATAAGGAAAGCTATGAGTTTCTTTCATCAACTCTTTTAGAACAGGTCCGACTGGTACACATAAACGGCTTCTATATCGTAAGGATCCATCTTCATGGATGATGCAGTCAGTTCGAAGTCCACTTTCTATTTGTTCTCAGATCTTTTGTAGCTTGGCATCATTTGCTTGAGCTGCCTTGATCTGATTTACAAGAGTGGACTGGATGTGTAAGTTCATCAAATCTGAAGTATTACCTAGCACAACTACTTCGATCTCCAATCCATACAATTCTTGCTATAGCTTTCACTGAGTGGTGAGGTTCATTGCTAATGGCTGGCGACTAAGTGCATCAGGAATTACGTTCACCTTCTCAGGATGATATTATAGGTTGATCTTGAAGTCCGCCATGAGTTCTAACCATTTTCTCTGCTGCATGTTGAGTTCCTTCTGAGTAAATACATACTTCAGAATCATGTGGTCAGTGTATATATCCATACTTCAGAATCATGTGGTCAGTGTATATATACACTCGTTCTTCCAAAAGATAGCGGCGCCAAATATTGAGTGCGAATATGACGGCTGCCAATTCCAGATCCTGTGTGGGATAGTTGCGTTCATGAACTTTTAACCGCATTGATGCAAAATCCATAACTTTTCCATGCTGATGTAGAACACATCCTAATTCTTTACCGGACGTATCACAATGCACATCGAATCCGCCAGATTGATCCAGTATTACGAGGATAGGAGCAGAAGTTAACCTCGACTTGAGTTCTACAAAATCCTTCTCACATGTTTCTGACCACGAATGCTTCGTCTTTACGTGTGAGCTTGGTCAGGGGTGCTGCGATCTTTGAGAATTCTTCAATGAATCGTCAACAGTATCTTGCTAAGCCTATAAGCTTCTTATATCTTTCACCGTTTTTGGTGTCGGCCACTCTCTGACAGCTGACACCTTAGTTGATCCACATAGATTCCTTCGCTTGAAATGATATGTCCGGGAAATCCGACTTGATCTTGCCAAAATTCACACTTTTTGTACTTGGCGTAGAGCTGATGTTGTTGAAGTGTCTCCTGGACAATCTGTAAGTGCTCGGCGTGCTCTTTCCGATTCTTTGAATACACCAGGATATCGTCGATGAAGATAACAACAAACCTGTCTAAGTACTTTCAGAAAACTTGGTTCATCAGGTTCATAAAGATGGCAGGTGCATTGGTCACTCCAAATGGCATTACGAGATATTCATAATGACCATAACGAGTCCTAAATGCCGTCTTCGGAATGATGGACTTCTTGACCTTCAACTGCTGATATCCTGAACGAAAATCTAACTTTGACAAGACATAAGATTCACTTACCTGATCGAAAAGATCATCAATGCGAGGTAGTGGATACTTGTTCTTAATTGTCACTTCGTTCAGAGATCGATAATCCACGCACATCTTGTAGGTACCGTCCTTCTTCTTTACCAGCAGCACCGGAGATCCCTAACTCGAAGTACTGGGTCGGATCCAACCTTTCTTCAGGAGTTCGTCCAACTGAATGCAGATCTCCTTCAATCCCTCCGGACATAATCGGTATGGAGCTTTTATAACTGGTTGTGCGCCAGGTCGTAAATCGATACTGAATTCAAGAGCTCGATCGGGAGGCAAACTTGATATATCTTCCGGGAATATATTCTCGAACTTTCGAACTATCTCTAGCGTCGATCCTTTTGCTCGCAATGCTGCAATCTCTGCCTTCTTTGGTTTTGCTCGGTAGATGCTAGGCTCAAAGGTACGGTCTCCGCTTTTGAAGTAGAACACTGGGTGATCTGGTATTTCGAACACTACCCTCCTTTTGTGACAATCGATAGAAGTGAAGAAAGTTCCCAGCAGTCCATTCCCAAGACTACGTCGAAGTTCGGTATGTCCAGCACCTTGAAGTCCGCATAGAATTCTCGACTGAAGATGACCACTGGACATAGATCGTATCCCAAAGTTGCTTTTAGAACACCGTTCCATGAACTAACATTCCAGCTGGATACGAACGGCTTAACTGGGATCACATGAGTTCTTACGAATCGTTGCGACATAAAGCAATACGATGCTCCAGTGTCGAAGAGTGTGAGTGCAGGTAGGGAGGCTACTAAGATTGTATCTAAGTCGTGTGGGATATATTTAGGTATAACAAATATAAGATGGTTATGAATTGAAAGGACTTGAAAGAGAATAAGGAAGAGATTTACCAATGATAACCTGACCCGTAGCTTCGGCCTCTTCGACCGACACAGTGAATGCTTGCATCGCGGCACTTTCCTCTGCACCTGGTTAAACACTCAGCGTTGGGGTTGAGCGGTCTGGGTGCGGGGAGTTGGAGCTGGAAGAACTAACCGGATAGGAAGAGCTTGGATCACCGATCTAGCTGGAGGGTTGTTGGGTCCTCGGTTCTGGGGGCATGCTCCAATGGCGTGAGTAGATGACCCACAGATCAGGCACAAGTTGTTCACCCTTTGACAGTTCTTCACAAGGTGCCCAGTTTTTTGCAGTAGATGCAAAAGTCTGGCCTGTTGTTGGCGAACGAACCTACTAGCCTCCAAGATAGTCCATGGGAAACTGGACTGGAAGAGGCTTCCTGTGATCTGGTGCACAGGGCATTTCATACCGACTGTCCGCCCTTCTTTACAACCGCCTCATAGCGTCAGGCAGCCTTCAAAGCAAGCTCATAGGTTGGGAAATCCCCTGTAGCGAGTGCAGCTTAGATTTCATAGTCCAACCATTGCTGAAACCGTCGTGCCTGGATCTCAGCAGTGGGAATGAGGTGCGCGGCGAACCTGTTACAAGCTTGTGTTAGTAGTGTAGTAAGTGAGATAAGAAAATTCAACTCGAGAATATAACTTACCAGCTAAGCATGGTAAACTCGGCATGATATTCATCCAAAGACTTGACCCACATCGAGCCTTACTGTAAATGGATGAATTGTTGATCCATGTCAAAGCTGGAAGTCTCTGGAAAGTACTTGGCATCGAAGAGGTCTCGGAATGTTCTCCATTCTATTGGTTGCGCGAGAAGGCTCTCCTCAGCCTTCCACCAAATTCTGGCATTATCGGACAGTTGCAACTTAGTAACTCTCATCCAGGCTATATCTGGCACTTGAGCCGCAGCCAGATCATCCTAGATCGCTTGAGCCCATTCTTCTGCCTCAAGCGGGCTCTCCTTACCCGAGAAGTTCTTTCGGTGCAGTGCCTGAAATTGCTTAACACCGGGTATCTCGGCCTCAGGGCGGTGCATAAAGATAGCAGTCTGCTGCTGCCGGCCCTCCAATAGGCTCTTGATAGCCTCTAGAAGTACCGTTTGCTCATTGATAGGAGCTGCAACGGTAGGTGGTGGTGGTAGTGTAGGTGGTGGAGTATTGCCGTTGACGTTGGTACTGGTATTGTTTAGAGAGTCCATCATCTTGAAATAAAAGATAGGTTTTGATAGATTCAAGGAATTTGAAATGCAAGAAATGTAAATATTTATTAAATTCATTAATTCTTGTGGTATATTGTTTACGGCTTCATGTAGAACCGACCTGCATAGGCCACCAACAAAACCTGTCACGTCCCGCTTCCCAGTAGACGGAAACGATGACGTGACAAGCCCGTGGCATATTTATCCAGAGAAGGTCATTCTCTAAATAAATATACTAAGCGTATTGAAACAATAATACATAATTCAAAAATAAACGAAGACTGTAAAATTTTTCAACAAACATCTTTATGTACGTTCAACTTCAAATATTTACAAGTACATGAGTTTCAGCTGGAAAGTAAATACAATAAAAGAAAATGCCTAAACATGTGGCATACATAAACTGAAGAAAAGTGAAGCCGAGCTAGTCCTAAGTAGCGATCCGGTTGTAGTTCTTCTATGTGGCCTCCACTTCCTCCTTCTCGACTGTATCTGACGAACATTCCAAGAGAAGAAAAGTGGATGAAATGCCCGTTAGCGAACTAATGCTCGGTAAGTCCCAAGAATAAGTAAGAGTAAAGAAAAATGACAATTGTAGAATATATATGACGAGTAAGAGTATATGTTCATGGGTAAGTATATACTATATGTCTCTATATGGTCACTATGTTAACGTTAAGTTCCAAGTGTGAATGTCAATGCAGCCGTAAAAGTATTCACGAGCTCAAGAGTGGGGCACCAGAAGTAAGGAAACACGAGCCCATTTCATGTGTTAGCATCAGGGCTCTAGGCTGTGGATGAGTCGACTCGATTGATATTCGAGTAAAATAAAAAAAGGTAAAACGGGACTCCTGAAGCTTCGTTAGATTCATACAAGAAACAATCCCAAGCACCCCGAGTATAACTAGTCTATAACTGTATAATATACTTAATTAATTTGATTGATTGATTATAATATGTCTTGATTTAAACCATAGATTGCAAAATGTGTAGAATGAAGTTGAGTGAGTCGAGTAATATGCGAGTCTTGACAATTGCAATCTTAGATCGAGTTAAGTTAGTTCGAGTAAATTGGGTTCGAGTTCATGTTCAAGTTTAGATTCGAGTTTGGATTCGAGTTCATGTTCAAGTTTAGATTCGGATTATAGTCTTTTCATACGAATTGATTTAACTGTTAAGATCTTATGTTCGCGAGAAAATCGACAACTGCTGCACATAGACGATATGATTTGTGTCTTTTTCTAAGACAATTTCCATTGATAACTCCGCTAAAAGGTTTAACCTGAATAGGCAAGCACTCACTTTCTCCGGCTTCCCAGGGCTCAAGTGAAATGCTACAGTTTAAACCTATATTAATCTAGAGTCTTTAAAATATTGTTTGCATATCTCGAGGGGGTTTTATGAAAAATACTTTAATATAGTTTTAAAAATAAAGCTCGAGAGTGATTTATAATATTTAGGGTTTTCATGAACATATATTTTAATTGTTGTGTTGTTTTAGTGATAAAATCTAGCTTTTTTGAAAGTTTATGGTATTTTTATGAAAACTACTGCTTTTGAAAACTTGTTGGTATTTTATTAAAAATTCTAATCTTTCATTTTAAAAATATAATTTCATAATATGTTTTTATTGAAAATACAATTTCATAGTTTTATATAATTTTCCAAAGTTTAGGTTTTGTTTAGAAAAGTCGTATTCCCGTATTTTTATTTCCTTTCAAGACCGAATACTCCATGAGGAGTTCCGCATCTTGCTCTACCGTCTTAAAAATGTGCGATAATCTGCACCATCCATTAGCGGGTCCCCTAATAAGAGTTCTAGAGGCGCAATTGCCAAGGATTTAAAAATATCGATTAAAAGAGAGCCATTTTTTAAAACTGTGGTATTTTAATGAAAAACCTATTCTTTGAACCAACCATATATTTAGAATATCGTGCTATACAACCATAGTGTGTGCGTGGGGTAGGTCATTACCCTGTGAAGGTTCTATAGGTAGGTAAACTAGTTATCGAAATAACGATTATACTAAACTTCATGGTATTTTAATGAAAAGTTTGTTATATGATTATTGAATATGAAAATTTTATTAAACTAAAAGCTAAATGATTGTAAATAAGGTTACGAGTGGTGTGAGGATATTAGTTTGACCTATTTTGCTTATAAAGTGTAGTATAAATGTAAAAAAAATATCGGAGCTAACTCCACTTTGTCGATGTGTTTTTAAAAATTGTTTTGAGATGGAAAGAGAGAGAGATGAAGGGACTTACTTGTTGTGTAGTGTTAGGAAGAGGTTAAGGAAGAGAGAGGGGGTCTTGTTCCGGTCGACGATGCTCCGGTCGTCGACATTTGATCGCTACTCTTCTTGGCTTGCTTAACTCCACTTGAATAGCACTAACCCTTCTTGAACCTAGAGAATTTTGAGGAAATTTTCAGAATAGAAGAGAGCTAGGGTATGGGATGGTATTTATAAGGCAAAAATGAGAGTGGGTGTGAAAAAAATGAATTAAAATGGATTTAATGGTGTTAATTAGGGATTTGAAGTGTCTCTGTTTGATTGCAGGAAAATCAAACAGTGCAGGAGAGTTGAGTGGAGCTGAAGGGATGAGTGTGCAAAGCACGGAGCGATTTGGAGCATATCAGACCGGCGGCGGCCAGATCTTGGAAATGGGTGGTCAGATCTTAAGCAATCGCCTCGAGATTCGTGCTATGTGGTTTAATCTGTATTTACTTCTCATTGCGCATATTTGATTTTTGTGAAACCTTTCGATTCTCCGTGAATTGCACGTGCAACTCTTGGGCTATCGAAAAATTAAAAAGAAAAATCTTTAAAAATAATTGGAACTGATGGGAATCGAACACACAGGGTATGTCACAGCAGCGCAGAGGCTTTACTAGTGAGCTACAAGTTGTTTCTTACTTTAATTAAACAAAAATGACTTATAACTCCTACACAGGCTGAAATACCCTTTTCTATACATTTAAACAATAATTATGTATAGGGATTTCAGAGTTATTACACAAACCGGGCCTGCGAAACGGGAAAATTCATCATCATATAGGTATTTTATAGTAATTTAGTAAATTTATATATGTATATGTATGTGTGTGTATGCGATATGTGCGTATGTGTGTGTGTGTGTGTGTGTGTGTGTGTGTGTGTGTGTATTTGATATGTGCAAATGTGTGTGTGTATGTGTGTGTCTGTATGTATGTGTATGTGATATACGCGTATATGTGTGTAAATGTGTGCATATCAAAAAAGTGCAATATTGAATTATATAAACAAATATCACTATCATCTCCCATACAACAACTTGTTTCTTTAGCCCCAACACTTCGATGTCCCAATCTAGGACCATCCACTCGTCGTCTTCGTCCTTCATCACATGAGGCATGCGATCCTCGCTATTTATGATCGAAGACATAATCTTCTTCACGTATTTTCTGGCTCCAGTTACAGCGTCCCTTGTGAACATAAGGTATACAATCGGCTTGTTAGGGGCATGCGACATCCTTCGCCATATATCACTGGCTCGTGTGGGTTCTCTCCCACTCTGTGTCCGTTTCTGGGAGGACCGCCCCTCGTCCTTGGTAGACCGATCAGTCCTATAATCAGAACCTAACATATCTAAAACAACTTCATGGTATATAGTTTAGTATGTTAGATAACAAAAAAATAGTGAAAATTAATGCTAAAAAGAATATCATATAGGAGCAACAAAAGGTGGAAATAATATGCGGAAAAGTAGATGAAATATAAGACATATTGTTGAATGTCATAAAAATGCAATAAATTGTAAGTTTCACATTACTTAAATTATAAGTATCATACAAGAGCGAGTTAATATATCAAGATATTTAAATTCTTAATTAGACTTCTGGTTCTACAGCTGCCGATAGCACATCAGAGACTATTTTCGGCTCTATATCCATACTTGATAAACTGCTATTGAATTCAAGAGGAATATCATCTTGTATAACCGGGGTTGTAGGACGAATAATCTCTCTTACATCACTTTCACCCATGTTGTATGTCACGCCCCGCTTCCCATTGTACGGGCAGAGGACGCGACCGACTGTATTTACTCAGAAGTAAATACGCTAAGCGTAACTAAGCTATATAAAAGAAATATACACAAGAGACAAATGTAATGAACAGCAACTTTATTTATTAACATTCTTTTGTACAATGCATCTAAAAAGTAAATACATGGAATGGAAAGCAATGCTTAAACATCGGCATAACAGGTATGAAAATACATAATGTAAATGTGTACAAGGAAATCTAAAGCTCCGGGTCATAATCTAGCTGATCCAAATCCTCACTGGTGGGCTCAATCACCTGAAGATCCGAATCACCCTACAACATTCCAAACAAGAAAGAAAAGGAATGTCGTCAGCGAATAAATTGCTCGGTAAGTCCCAAAGATAAAGAAGTAGAATAGATAGAGAGAGAGTGTAGTTTTTAAAGTTGTATTATATTGTTAACGCTGTTGTTTATAGATTGGTACAGAAGAGACCAGTGTATACGAGAAGAGTCTTAGTAGACCAGAGACTAAGGTGAACGGAATGTACAAGGAACTGTTTATGCCACGGTACAATAGCAATGTAATACATGTTAGGTGTCTTAAATGT
Source organism: Agapanthus africanus (assembly GCA_030015575.1). Taxonomy (NCBI): domain Eukaryota; kingdom Viridiplantae; phylum Streptophyta; class Magnoliopsida; order Asparagales; family Amaryllidaceae; genus Agapanthus; species Agapanthus africanus. The sequence goes on along the minus strand of CM057338.1, from coordinate 24,054,333 downwards.
TGCAGTCTCGTGCCACTTCTAACACCTTCCGTACCAATCTACCCCTTAAACCCCGCGATGTCTTGATTGTATTTTAAATTGTATTGTATTGCATTATAGATTGTATAGATGGATGACTTGCTGAAACCATGATATCAGTAAACGGATATAACTGGAGAATCATGTAGATGCACTACTAAAATAGAGGGTTGCCCCTACGGATATTGAAATCCGTAGGGGCAGATTTATGTTGGCCCTACGGATTAGTCCGTAGGGCCAGACGATTGCCCCTATGGTCCAAGACGTTTAAATTAAAAATATTAAATCTTAATTTGTTGTTTGCCCTTACGGAGCCGCAAACCAAGGACCTACGGACAAATCCGTAGGGGCAACTAAATATGGATTTAATAGAAAAGGCACATAATTTCCCTACGCGCTGATTATCTCTCATCTCTCGGTCGAGCGCGCGAAACTCCCCTTTTTCTCGTCGCCGCGTCGCCGATCTCATCGCTGATCTCACCGATTTCGTCGCCGTTCTCTCTCTCTCGTTCCCGATCTCTTCGTCGTTCTTCCTCGTCGCCGATTGTCGATTGTCTCCTCCACCAAACAGGTAAGTAATTAAATTTTCAATTAAAGAAATTTTTGATTATTTTAGGGGTTGGGGTTGGGGTTGCGATTGGGGTTCGGCTAGGGTTGCGGTTGGGGTTGGGTTCGGCTAGGGTTGCGGTTGGGGTTGCGGTTGGGGTTCGGCTAGAGTTGCGGTTGGGGTTGGGTTCGGCTATGATTGTGGTTGGGGTTCGGCTAGGGTTGCGGTTGGGGTTGGGGTTAGGGTTAGGGTTAGGGTTGGGGATGGGGCTGGTGCTGGAAAAGTACCTTTCGCTTTCGCCGGATCTCAGGGAGGTCGTCGCCTAAATATTGGAGCAAAGTCTAGGGTTTAAAGTCGAAGGGTCTGGGTGTCTTCTTCGGGTTGGATCCCCAATCAATTGACGGGTCTAACCCATTTGTATCATCTCTCATGGCAATATAAGCCCATTTATCTGAAGTCACCCTTCCTTTATACCATAATTCCACTTTCGTCTTTTCAGGGTTTCTACCATCCCCTTATACCTCACTTCTTCAGCAACACCCAGAAAATCAGTTATTAGTATCAAACTAGAAGTTGCATTTGCATTTGAGAATTGATGCGCCTTCATAGTACACTTGCGATTGGTCCTGTTCACCTACTACTACTATGTCATTGTTATATGGTATTCTAACATAGTTCTTTTTCCCAGTCATTAATTGTGCTAATATAAATCAGCAATGGTGGACATTTGACTCATCTATTTGTACACATTTCACATTTTATCTAACCAAAAAGGGGAAAGTAGCCGTAAGGCGACTCATTAACCTAAGGTGTAGACTGAAAATACATTGGTGGACCATCGCAGTGGATAGCCACGCCGTTGGTCATGATCTCCATATCTTGAATATAGAAATTTATGTATTATTGGCATCTCTAAGCCATGCATCAGATGGATGAAAATTTTTACAGTGTTTTAACAAATAAGACCATTTAATCAATGGTCATTTTGATTTTAAATCACAAGATTTTTTTTATACATGATTGTTTAGGATGCTAACATCTCATCCATTGGGATGATACATGGTGTGATTTTAGATCAGGAATCACTTTAGAAACACTTTTCCCATTTTACATTCTCGTTTCCCCCAAACTTCTTGCGATTTTTAAGGGTTATTGGAACTTTCTTTCATTTTTTTTAATTTTGTCATTCGTTTTCTATGTAAATTGGTCAAACTGCATTTACGGTCGTATATTCAGTGAATACGCAATTTATGTACTATGGACCATTACACTGCATCTTGATGCATACCTCATTCTACATCATTTTGCTTGGATGGATTGCATGGGTTATATTTATCGAATTTGTCATGGTTGTAGCTAGAAATTTATTTGCATTTTGCAATTTTGTATTATTCTTAGCTGATATGATGTAAACCAAGAAAATGGAAAGATAGGGGTTTCTTACCACAAATATTGTATGCAACTCCATTTTCAAACAATTAAGTGTTCCTAAGCAGCCAATCGGACATGGTTCATACAATAAATAACCTCTACAGAGTAAGATATCATGGGTTCGATTCCTAAAACTGCCGCAACAAAAAATAAATAAATAACCCCCCAAGCAGGCTACGCTTATTCCCCCAAAGAAATATTCCTTTATTTTTGATGTTTGATAAATGCGAATGCACTGGAATCTCGTCCACCTAGACATCACTCTTGAATACTTTATTATTTCGAAATCAATGTTGTTGTTTAAAGATGCTATGGGAAAGCTACCGGTATTTTTGTTGTTTAAAGATGCTCTGCGTGTGCGTTTTAAAATTATAAAATAAATCACTTGATAAAAGCATATTGAATATGTATGTGGAGAGAATTCTTACTAATTTGTTATTTATTAGACATGAAGGTCAATTGAACAGTGTCGGTGGTTATAAAAAAATAACGAAAAATTGAATTTTGATTGCCACATGGCAGGACAAAACTTTTCTGACACCGTGTACCCAATTTTCTCACACACACCCATTCACACATGAAGGTTGGCAGAAGATGATTTTCTGGTAACATCTTCAGCATCATCGAGACTTAATTGCATTTGAAAGGAGGATATATATTCTTTCAACTTGAATTTATATTATATTCATCTTGTTTATTGATTTCTTTTCTATGTTGAAGGTATGTATCTCAATCTCAAGTCTAATGCATCTTAATTCTTTAATGCTCAATTCTTCATATATCTTATTCTCAAGTTGCAATTTGCAAGTAACTAAGCAAGTATTATTTCATAAGTTTAAAATCATGTTACACATACAACAAGAATACACAACAAACGCATCATTAGAGAGTGATTCAAGATGTTCAAGTTAAAACCAATATATGATACTCGATGATAATATGAAACTTTCATATTCTCATCGATACTCATATATATATGAAACTAAAAGCGCCACTTAGTCCCCGTCTTTCGGTTAACATACGTTCGATGTTCGTCGTGACATAGAACTATACGAAGGTTGTTAAATATCGGACAGTATAGCTCGATACTAACAACCGTCATATAGTCTATGTGACGAGAAAATTCAATCGTATGATAACCGATAGATTTGTCCCGTGTGGACAAGTTAGGAATGTATAAAGCAAACACCTTCATCTAGATTTGATTGTCTAATGCGTCCACGAACCGTTTATCTAGATTTGATGACGATGACGGGAGCAGCGAGGGGCGGCAGGAGCTCCAGCCGCGGCACCGGCAGAGGCAGAGGCAGAGCGGTTCTGCCGCCCGGAGAGCTGCGTAGGGAGCTTCAGAGGGCCGGTCTTGCACCCGATCGGAGACCCCTTCGGATGCCTCCTTCCGTGTGGACTTTTCCACACCTTCAGGTATATTGCACGCATATCCATTTTGAATGTAATATTATAGATATTCATGCCTGTTCATGTCAAAATTACTTATATTGTCAATGTTTGATTGTCTAGTTGTTAGTGATGCATCCACATCAGGGACATAGGCCACTCCCGCACCTCCAGGTATGTTTATGTATCATATAGTGCATGTATATTGATTTAGAATGCTATATCATAAATATACACACATTTCTTTTGCTTTTACTTAGATAGTAATTTTTTTTATTGTCCAGCAGTAGGTGGTGACACCATCGCACCTGCGGGTATGTTTATATATCCTATAGTGCATGCATATTGATTTAGAATGTTATATTATTGATCTACACATTCTTTTTGCAATTACTTATATAATCTATTTTTAATTGTCTAATTATAGGTGGTGCGTCCACATCTGCCGCAGGGGCCACTCCTGCCACTTCCGTACCCTCCGCATCGTCTGTAGGTTAGTATGAATAAATATAAGATATTTATTCATTTTACATATCCTCTATAGAATAAATATGAACTGCATGGAAATTTAGCGTCAATGTTTATTTTCTAGTTGGAAGGGATGCGTCCGCATCCCGGACACCGGCTGTTCCTCACCGGAGGAACTATCGTCTTGCTCGTGCTACTGCCTGGGCCCAGGCTCGTGCTTTAGTCACCAGAGGTATATATCACACTTCAATTTTCGTTTAAACTTGATTTCTTAAGACAACTTTGTCTTAATATTGATTGTCTTGATATTTCTTGCAGACGCAGGGCCTCCCCATCCCCAGAGGAGGACTCGAGGCCCGAATCAGTCCCACAGGCTAAGGCCTGACAGAGCTAGGGGGAGGCAGCATTCCCTTTCTTTTTTACCCCTGATTATCGCTATACCGGTCCTCATGCCGAGAGGTTCGGCCGGTATATGGGGGATGAGAGCCGGCTCGTGAAGAACTATCCACTTCACGTTGAGTGGGGCGACCAGCACCAGCGCTCATTCGCCCTCTTCTTTGATCAGGCTCGGGTATTAATATATATTTTCATTTAATTTATCCAATATATTTATTATTAACACTTGCAATTTAATAACAATATTTTTTTTGTATTTTCAGTTGGATTACGATTTTCAGCCTGTACCCGACCCTGATCACCCTGGGAGGGTGCTCGACCTTCATGCTCTGTACAATGGCCTGATGAAGAACATGCAGACCAAGGTCCGATACAACAGAAATGAGCTGAAGGCCGACTGCTACTCCCTGTGGATGGCGACCCCCGAGGCAGAGAGAGCGGCCCTCCTATCTACTCCGGCCTTTGCAAGAGTCGACGAAGAGACATGGCCTCTATTGTGCGAATATTTCGACTCTCAACGCAAACAGGTATGTATTTTAAATGTAATTCATTATTTAGTATATAATTTATTTTTTTGTGTTCCTTAATTAGAAAACTAAATGTGAATGTGTTGTGCAGAAACATGCCGCTCAAAATATAGAGAATAGGAAGTCGGCGAAGAGGGGTCGCCCCACTTATACAGGTGGCTCAAGGAATATTACTCGAGCCATGGAGTTATCGCTAAATTACAATAAACCGACCTTTGTGATAAAATGCAATATTAAGAGTTATTTTCTAATATATATAATATTAAGAGTTATTTTCTAATATTGCAGAGAGCTCAAACCCTGGCTCAAGGTAGTACACCGAGTGTGTTGTTCGCATATCTTGCCGTCCACGGCACCTCGACAGATCCTGCCACGGGCGAGCTTCGATACCCCGATGTCGCTACCCAGAAGTATTGCGTAAGTGTTAATATTTATTCAACCCCTATTTGAAATTTTAGTTTTGAAAGGTTCAAATTTAAATGATATACTTATATTTTACTGGTTAATGTGGGTGTAGGAACGGGTGGTTGAGCGGCCGAGGCATCGGGGATCGATTTTACAGCACAGAGCGATCCGATACTGCTGACCCCAGTCCTGGACGCCGCACACGGAGGGCACCACGGAGGTTGGGAGAGAGGGCGGGGACTGGGCCCTAGCAGGGCCCATATGAGGTTGGACTCCACCCCGGCGGTTACTTCCTCCGTCTCCAGTGAGCGACGTTTCTAGCAGGAACTGGAGAGCTTGAAGGCCACCGTTCAGAGTTGAACGAGATGCTGGTGTGTATACTACTTAATAGTAAAATATTATGTCATATTATAGATAGCAACATATCCAATATTAGTACATAGCCTGAGCTTATTTGGTTGTTGACTTAGCTTTGATTAATCATACATACATATCTAATTAAAATAAACTACGGTTTTCCAAACTAGATATCCAAACGAGGCCTAAGTCCCTAAGTATATATAGATTGGGGTTTCGAAATAACTTGATAATGATACGAATTCGAATAATGCATAGTTCTTACTCGTTTATTACACACGTAGGTCCAGACGCGACAGGGTACATCGGCCGAACCTCCACATGCATCTCCTTCGGTTGCGGCTCCGCAAGCCACTACATCGGCTGCGGTTCCACAGACAGTCCTATAGCTCCACCGCCCGCTCAGACTCCCGCAGCCGCGGCTCCGCAAGCCACTACCTCGACGGCGGCTGCGCAGACCACATCGCCAGCTCCACAGCCTGCTCAGACTCCTGCACGCTCCGCATTGCATGATTTATTGACCGAGGAGCAGGCGCGCCAGATTCTGGCGTTTATCAGAGGTGGAGCTGGACCGAGCTACGGTAGCTTTTTGATTCTTATATTTTAAACATGTATTTATTTATATGATACATATTGTACTACATTTTGGACGATATTGATATTGGTGGTGTTTGCGTGTTTATATTGATATCATATTCTGCTTGTTGGTTTCTTTTGTATATTATGCGTGATGTGATTATGAATACTGCGATATATGTTCTGCGTGATGATTAATTTTATATATGATCGATGTATATATTATTGTGCACAGGGCGAGAAAAAAATAGGCGGCCCTTTTTTTAAAAAAAACCTGATAATATGTACCTACGGATTTAACCGTAGGGCCGACTATTGCCCCTATGGATTAATCCGTAGGGCCCAACTATATACCTACAGATTTATCCGTAGGGGCAAAATATCAGGATACCTGATTTTTTGCCCCTATGATCTCAGTATCAGGGGTTGAGCTTGCCCCTACGGATATATCCGTAGGGGCAAACAAATGCCCCTACACAGTTATCCTTAGGTACACATAATCTATTTTATAAAACCGTAAATAAAATAAATTTTTTGTCCCTACGGCCTAATCCGTAGGGAAAACTGGACCTACACATAACTCCGTAGGGGCAATTTTTAGTCCGTAGGGGCAAGTTCAAGGCTTCGACTTGCACCTACGGCCTTTGCACCTACAGAGTAATTTCTTGCCCCTACGAATAAATCCGTAGGGGCAGTGGTTTGCCCCTACGGATTTATCCGTAGGGGCAACCCCTATTTGTAGTAGTGATGGAGGTATATCCATGGTTCGGTTCAGTCAATATAGATTGAATAGATTGAACAGATTGAATATATGAATTCATATTGAATTGTTATATATACTTGAATCTCATTCAAGTCAGATTGATTATATCGAGACTCAGTCTGAGTTAGACAATTAGAAAAGAAATTGAATCCTGAATTAGGTTTTGGTGTTATCGGTAACCGCTGCACATGGACGGCAGGATTTGTGTCTTTTTCAAAGACGATTACCGTGTTGATAACACCGTTTGTTAAGTTGTCTAACTTAAATAGGCAAGCACCCATATCTCCGGCTCCCTGAGGCTCAAGAGACTGGTCCCACTTAAACCTATATTTACTAGGGTCCTTATTGTAATTTATAAAACTTGAGGGGGTTTTATGTAAAAAATAATTTTGTATAATTTTCAAAATACACCTCAAGTATTTAATTATCGTCTTTAGAGTTTTATAGATATAGATTTTATATATGTGGTATTTCGAGTGAGTAAAACCTAATTTCATAATATCATATTGTAAAGTATTGAACTTATATGGAATTGCATGGTATTTTCATGTGAAGTAATTCTTTTGATTTAAAAAAGTTGGAATATTTATATTATATCAGAAATTAGATATTTTGATGATACATATGTATAAATATATTTATATAAAATAATTTTAATTTATTATTTTTCTAAAAATCTTATTTTCTTAAGATATTTGTATTTTTAAATCTTTCGAGACTGTTTGCTCCTTGCGGAGGTCTGCATCTCGCACTACTAAGCCCGAGGATGTGTGATAATCCGCACCATCCCGAATGGGTTTCCCAAATGGGTTGTAGCGGCGCTTTGCAAAGATTTGTTTAAAATACATAATCTTATAGAAAACGGCTTTTATAAATTTGAGGTAGTTTTGTGTAAAATCGTATTTTCCCAATTCTATGTTTCCCAATATCATCGTGCTATGTTACATATGAGTGTTTTGAAGGGGTAGGTCATTAGCTCGTGAACTATCTAAAGATATAGCAAGGGTAATGATGTTTTTATGTCGAAGCTAAAGTATATGGCATTTTTCTGAAAAATGCGATAAAAATTACAATAAATATTCTTTTGATATGTAACTTGTTCAATTTGTTTTTTTGATGATTAATAGTAATGTTGTGAGAGTTTGGTATTGTTGTTTTTAAGAAAAATAGAACTTTTAAAGAAAAACCGAATCGGAAGTCGGATTAACTCTGCTTTCGTCGGGTTTAGAATTACGAGTTTTCAGAATAGAAAAGAGAAGAGGGAGGAGGGACTTATGGATTTGTTGATTAGAGAAGAGGACAAGGGAGGGGTAGGAGGTGCCGGTGCGTCGTTTCGTCGCCGGAAACTCCTAGGGTCGTCGTCATAAGTTCGCCGGAGTTTCGCCCTTCGCTAACTCAACTTATACACAAAAGTTCTAGAGAATTTTTTTGAGAGTTTGGACAGAGTTTGTGAGTGAGGGGTGTGTGAATTGGAGTGGTATTTATAGGAAAAGATTAGGTTTAGGGTTTGATGAAAAAATTGCATTTAAATTGCATTAAAATGGAGATTAAAGGGATTTTTATGGTCTCTGGAATAATACAGGGAAATTAAACATGACAGGAGTTATGGGGAGGCCAAAAGAAACATGTTTCAAGAAGGAAACTCGGTGATTCGACTCACCCGAACCGGCGCCGCCGGCCGATTCGGCCGAGTCGCCGGCCCGAGTCGGCCGAGTCGCCACGAGTCCACCGTCGATTGGTATACCCCTGGACTTGTTTGTTTTATATGTGACTTTTGGTTTTTACGAGTTATGCACGTGTAGGTTCTTGGGCTTCTAAAAATTTAAAAGAAAACTAATTATATAAATAATGTGGCTGATGGAATTTGAACTCTGGTGCTTTGGTTCAGCATTGCAAGGTCTTACCAATGAGCTATAAGCTCCTTCTTGCTGTCCAAAAGCAAATCAAACTTATAATTTGTGCTCAGGCTCAAGTACCCATTTCTGTATTTTTGAAAAAAAAAGTCGTACAGAAAGTTTAGGGTTGTTACATTCTACCCTTTTTAAAAAAAATTCGTCCTCGAAATTTGTAAATGGAAAGTGTAACAGATTTAAGGAAAGTTTGGTGGGATAACTATTGGTAGTGTATGAAAAATGTGTGAAGGAACGAAAGAATGCGAAGGTTTTGGTAAGATTGTAAAAGAGGTGAGAGAATTTTGGGTTAGGACACATTCAAAATATATGATAAGATTCAAGGAATAGGTATTGTAACGAATGTTTTCAGTTGCTGGTTCTTGTGTTATATTGCTTAGGTTGTCCACGCATAACTGAACTGCATGGTAGGATTCCATACAACTCTTATCTGTATGGGCCGCCAACAAAACCTGTTACGCCCCGCTTCCCATTGTTCGGGCAGAGGACGCGACTGGCCGCTACGTATTTACTCAGAATTAAATACGCTAAGCGTTACTAAGCAATATAAAAGAAATATATGCAAGAGACAAATGTAATGAACATTAACTTTATTTATTAACATTCTTTTGTACAATGCATCTGAAAAGTAAATACATGGAATGGAAAGTAATGCCTAAACAGTGGCATAACAGGAATGAAAATACAGAATGTAAATGTGTACATGGAAATCTAAAGCTCCAGGTCGTAATCTAGCTGATCCAAATCCTCACTGGTGGGCTCGATCTCCTGAAGATCCGAATCACCCTACAATATTCCAAAGAAGAAAGAAAAGGAATTTCGTCAGCGAACAAATCGCTCGGTAAGTCCCAAAGATAAAGAAGAAGTAGAATAGATAGAGAAAGTGTGTAGTTTTTAAAGTTGTATTATATTGTTAACGCTATTGTTTGTAACTTGGTATAGAAGAGGCCAGTGTATACGAGAGGAGTCTCAGTAGACCAGAGACTAAGGTGAACGGAATGTACAAGGAACCGTTTATGCCACGGTACAACAGCAGTGGAATACAGTTTAGGTGTCTTAAATGTTGCAGTCTCGTTCCACTTCTAACACCTTCCATACCAATCTACCATTTAAACCCCGTGATGTCTTGATTGTATTGTAAATTGTATTGTATTGTATTATAGATTGCATAGATGGATGACTTGCAGAAACCATGATATCAGTAAACGGATGTAACTGGAGAATCATGTAGATGGAGGTATATCCATGGTTCGGTTCGGTCAATATAAATTGAATATATTGAACAGATTGAATATATGGATTCATATTAAATTATTATATATACTTGAATCTCATTCAAGTCAGATTGATTATATCGAGACTCAGTCTGAGTTAGACAATTAGAAAAGAAATTGAATCCTGAATTAGGTTTTGGTGTTATCGGTAACCGCTGTACATGGACGGCAGGATTTGTGTCTTTTTCAAAGACGATTACCGTGTTGATAACACCATTTGTTAAGTTGTCTACCTTAAATAGGCAAGCATCCATATCTCCAGATCCATGAGGCTCAAGAGTCTGGTCCCGCTTAAACCTATATTTATTAGGGTCCTTATTGTAATTTATAAAACTTGAGGGGGTTTTATGTAAAAAATAATTTTGTATAATTTTAAAAATACACCTCAAATATTTAATTATCGTCTTTAGAGTTTTCATACATGTAGATTTTATATATGTGACATTTCTAGTGAGTAAAACCTAATTTCATAATATATGGTATTTAATTGTAAAGTATTGAACTTGTTTGGAATTGCATGGTATTTTCATATAAAGTAATTCTTTTGATTTAGAAAAGTTGGAATATTTATATTATATCAGAAATTAGATATTTTGATGATACATATGTATGTATATATATATTTATATAAAATAATTTTAATTTATTATTTTTCTAGAAATCTCATTTTCTTAAGATATTTATATTTTTAAATTTTTCGAGACCGTATGCTCCTTGCGGAGGTCTGCATCTCGCACTACTAAGCCCGAGGATGTACGATAATCCGCACCATCCCGAACGGGTTCCCCAAATGGGTTGTAGCGGCTCTTTGAAAAGATTTTTTAAAAATACATAATCTTATAGAAAACGGTTTTTATAAGTTTGAGGTAATTTTGTGTAAAATCGTATTTTCCCAATTCTATGTTTTCCAATATCATCATGCTATGTTACATATGAGTGTTGTGAAGAGGTAGGTCATTATCTCATGAACTATCTAAAGGTATAGCAAGGGTAATGATGTTTTTATGTCGAAACAAAACTATATGGTATTTTTCTGAAAAATGCGATAAAAATTAAAATAAACATTCTTTTGATATGGAACTTGTTCAATATGTTTTGTTAATGATTAATAGTCATGTTGTGAGAGTTTGGTATTGTTGTTTTTAAGAAAAATAGAAATTTTAAAGAAAAACATAATCGGAAGTCGGATTAACTCCCCTTCCGTCGGGTTTAGAATTACGAGCTTTCAGAATAGAAAAGAGAAGAGAGAGGAGGTAATTACGGGTTTGTTGATTAGAGAAGAGTAAAAAGGAGGGGTAGGAGGTGCCAGTGCGTCGTTTCGTCGCCGGGATCTCCTAGGATCGTCGTCGGAAGTTCGCCGGAGCTTCGCCTTTCGCTAACTCCACTTGTACACAAAAGTTCTAGAGAATTTTCTTGAGAGTTTGGACAGAGTTTGTGAGTGAGGGGTGTGTGAATTGGAGTGGTATTTATAGGAAAAGATTAGGGTTAGGGTTTGATGAAAAAATTGCATTTAAATTGCATTAAAATGGAGATTAAAGGGATTTTATGGTCTCTGGAATAATGCAAGGAAATTAAATATGACAGGAGTTATGGAGATGCCAAAAGACACAGGTTTCAAGAAGGAAACTCGGCAATCTGACTCACCCGAACCGGCGCCGCCGGCCGATTCTGTCGAGTCGCCGGCCCGAGGCGGCCGAGTCGGGCCGGGGCTCGTCGCCACGTGTCCATCGTCGATTGGTATACCCCCTGGACTCATTTGTTCTATATGTGACTTTTGGTTTTTACGATTTATGCATGTGTAGGTTCTTGGGCTTCTAAAAATTTAAAAGAAAACTAATTAAAAAAATAATGTGGCTGATGGAATTTGAACTCTAGTACTTTGGTTCAGCAGTGCAAGGTCTTACCAATGAGCTACAAGCTCCTTCTTGCTGTTCAAAAGCAAATCAAACTTATAACTTGTGCTTAGGCTCAAGTACCCCTTTCTGTATTTTTGAAAAAAAATTCGTACAGAAAGTTTAGGGTTGTTACATTGTAATATTCTCGTGGATTCTTCACAACAGCAATATCCCATTGGGCATCACTAGAGTCTGCGATGTTAAAGTATTGGCGGGCTTGACTGGCAAGGATATAAGGCTCTTCACCAAAAGTGAGTTTTGATGAATTAAGTAAAAATAGATCATTTTCAACTTTTGTTCTCCGCCGAACACAGAGACGCGACCGCGTAGGTTCGTCTTGCCTGAATTTGGGGGCAGATGCTATTTGGTTCTATCCGTCCACCTCTCCGAAGGTGCCAAGTTGATTTATGACACCATGTATCGAAGGTTTAAACGGATGCGGCCGATGTAGCAGATTTCGTCAGATTCCCCCTCATTTGAGGGGTTTTTGATTGTGGGGACGCTCTTCCCTGCAGGCGCAAGCCCCTGCAGTTAATTACGCTACCGCATCGCGGTAACCACTTTCTCCTTCTCCAAATGGTCACTTCGTGTCGTGTATGTTTATTTTGTTTTTGGTTGCTTGTGGATTGTATACGGAGACTAATTTATGTTGTCGCCCGTAGGGCGTGGATTAGTCCAAATCCGTATTTTCTTAGATTTGGGTTTGGGGTTGGGTTTGAGGATACGTTAGTCTCATTTGAGACTAAGATCAACTTAAACGTATGTTAAGAATACGTTAGTCTAATTTCAGACTAAGATCAACTTAACATGATCGTTTAGATCCAACAAAAGAGCATTCGGGCTCTATTGTTTAGTTTGGGGATATTGCGGTCGATTAGCTTAAGAACATTACGGTCCAATGTTAGTTTAAGGACATCTCGGTCCAGTTTAAAGACATCATAGTCTGTAAAGGTTAAGGACATCATAGTCCATGGGCTTAAGGATCCCACAGTCCATAGTTTAAAGACGTCATAGTCTATAAAGTTTAAGGACATCATAGTCCATGAGTTTAAGGACCCCACTGTCCGTAGTTTAAAAACGTCATAGTCTATAAAGTTTAAGGACATCATAGTCCATGAGTTTAAGGACCCCACAGTCTGTAGAATGATTGGTTATCAAGACCCGTCACCTCTCTGAAGACGTTGAAGTATTACAACGACAAATATCAAAGGAGTGAAGAGATGTACCCTTGAACCAATGTTGATTGGGAAATCTGTAGTCCAATTTGGAACTAAAATCAATTAATTAGATTGAGCACATGGGCTCAGTTAAATCTGAATTGAGGACTTATGGCCAACTTGGGCTAAGTCCAATTAGGTTTGAAATGTTGGACCTTTGTTTAGACTGTTGAACATTTGTCTGGGTTCAGCCCCCCATCATTTAGCAATGCTAAACATGAGTCTGGGTTCTGACCGTATTTTGTCTTTTATTGAGTGCTGAGCACTTATATACCATATGAGATGATCAATCTTAGAAGACAAGGTGTAATTGAGGCTCAGTCAAAAGGGGAGTCTTGCCTATGGAAGATTTAGCCAATTTAGGCTAAGACTTGTTTGGAAATAGTGTTAAACACTAGCACATATCTGGCGGTTACGTGTTCCCACGTGATGCATTTAAAATAGTGTTAAACACTAGGGATGAAATGCTTAAAATAGTGTTAAACACTAGAAAAATGAGGCGCTCACGTGAGGACATATGAGGCGCCCTAGAATTGGGCCAAGATTCCTTTATTTTATTCTCAGAATATTCAAATAAGTGTTAAACACTTTTAGTCTTCATGGCTATCACGTGTGGGCACGTGATAGGCACCCATGCACTGGATATAACAGGATTTGCTAGGGGTCACGTAGGGACACGTGAGGGCGCCCATGCATTGGATTTTAATCCTTCAGTTCTTTCCATCTTCTTTTTTTTAAAAGAGGTGTTTGTCAGGGGTCACGTGGGGACACGTGAGGGCGCCTAAAGTCTGTTCTGCCTTTATTTTTGAGAATTTTGCTCAAGGGTCACGTGAGAGCACGTGACCCGATCTCATTCATTCTTTTCTGATCATTGAAGGGAGGGTCACATGTTGCCACGTGATCAGGTTGGATACTGACTTCTTTAAGTGCATGGAGAGTTTTAAGTCCCTTATTTAAGAATTAAATTCTTTTGTAGGGTTAAACCCTAATTTTGTTTAGAGGAATTAAATTCCTATGTATATGGAAGAATTAAATTCTTTAAACCCAACTCTCCCTCTAAGTTATGGATCTGCATGGCAGAATCTTCCTGATGAGAATAAAATTCTTAACTTATGGGGAGATCTGCTTCTGCAGATCTTCAACCATGAATAAGAACTAATTTCTTGTTTTAAGGGTTAAACCTTGTCTCTGTTGGGGGAATTAAATTCATATGTGCTTTGTGAAAGAATATAATTCTCTGAACTTAAGTCTTCTCTTAGGTTTTAGATCTGCATGGCAGAATCTTTCCGATGAGAATTAAATTCTCAACTTGTGGGGAGATCTGCTTTTGCAGACTTTCAACCAAAGGAAGAACTAAGTTCTTATTCAGAAGAGTTAAACTCTTAATTTGAGAATTAAATTCTCTTTTTTCCTTTTTGTGGGAGCTTATAAGATGATCTCTCACCTAGGATCTTTACTCAAGAAATCTTCTTTTCTCTCTGGAGAATTAAGTTATCTTTTCTTTTGTATTCTCTCTCTGTTGTTGTCTCTCTTCCTTTTTGTTCTCTGTATCCTTTTTTTTCTTTCCCCTTGGCTCTTATTTATAGGAGAAAGAAAAGAATCGGTTTGTTTAGTCAATCTTTCATTGAAAGATTTTAATTGATTTTGTAACCAACATGATCTTTTAGATCACTCAGTGAATTTTATTCACCATTAGATTTTTAATCCAAAAGATATTTTGTCTGTTATTCCTGGCAAATTTCAGGGAAATCTTTCCTTGCATAGAATCTTTCTATAAATTGGTGATTTTTAATCACCATTGGATTTTTAATCCAACGGTGCTCCACTTTACAGAGCACAATCTTTTTTGTTTGGAAAGATCTAGGGAAATATTAGGGTTTTCTATTTTCCTTAATTAGAATTTAATTCTATTAGTTCAGAAAGTTTAAGTGCCTATCACGTGACTCCACTGATTGACCATTTAATTAGAATTTAATTCTATTAATTCAGAGATCTTTAGGAACCCATCACGTGTTGGCACGTGACCCCCTGATTAAGCATTTAACCAGAATTTAATTCTGTTGTTTTAAAGAACTCGGGAATTATCACGTGTCAGCAGGTGACCCTTGTCACGTGTTGGCACGTGATGCCCCGTTGGGGTTTTTCCCTATTGTTTTATTATACCTTTAATTCTTTTCAGTGGGTTTAAAGGCCCATCACGTGTGGACACGTGACCCCATTTGATTAGGATTCAACTCTTATCATTTCAGAGCCTTCAGGAAGCCATCACGTGTCGGCACGTGACCCCCGATCACGTGTGCGCACGTGATGCCCCATTTGGGTTTTTTCTTTTATTTTATGAGGGAACAAATGCCCCCACAGCGTTGTTCTCACGTGTTTGCACGTGAATGCAACGCTGTAACTTTTGTGGCCGCTGGATCTGCCTAGGGAAGGGGGTAGATGAACCGTTTCCCATTACATCCTATAAATGCAGGGGTCTCTTTAGAAGTGCCTCCACTCTTTCATCTCCTTCCTTGTTCATTTTCCTTTGAGAATTTAATTCTCTTCCTCAGAGCTCAGTTCTCTGTTCCAAAAATTTCAGAGTTTAACTCTGTCCAAGAAAGAATCTCTTCTTCAGGTAATGGTTTTGAACGATTTGAAGAACTTTTATAAAAAAACAAAACTCTTTGGATTTTAAATCCACACCAAGGGTTTTTCCCTTTAAAGAACTCATCTTTCTGATGTCCCAAGAACGCTCAATCGTTAGGTAGCAAACCCCAAATGTTGGCCATTTTCCGGATCTTAAGGTTTTGATGATGATACTTGTCTGCCTCTGGAATTTAATTCCATTCCAAAGAGCTTAGCTCTGAAAATTTTTCTGGGAATTTAATTTCTCTGTTCAAAAGGAATCTAATTCCTCTAAAGAACTTAGTTCTTAAAAGAAGACTTCTTGGTATTTTTCATCCTGAGTTGTTCTTACAGAGATCCTTCTCGATTTGCACAGAATTCCTGTAATGGGTTTTCTCTTTGGGGGAATGTGTAGAGTCATTTGAATTTATTGAGAATATTCCATTTTGTTCTCATGATGATTGCTCAGCCTCATTATTAGTGAGCCGCCATTCTGATTTTGTGGGGCCCATGTGTTTTGTAACCAATGGTCCCATAAAATAAGTTGTTTGTCATTTTCTTCCACTGTCTTTTTATATATATATATATTTATAAATATATATACACGTGTGGGCTTCACTAACAGTTTTCCCTTCCTTTATTTCAGGCATAATGGCTTTTGTTCCATACTTCCCTTTCACCCGCTCGGAGGCTGCCTTTTCTCAGTCACCGTCTGACGAAGAGGTTATGACGATGATTAGAGCTCATGACCTGATTGCACCAATTTACTTTTATGGGGGACCTGGTACGGTCATATCATCCGCGGTCGTCGAAGCTTTCTTTGCGAGGTACCAACAGAGCCTATCCGCCCATTCTTTCCGATGGACCGTCCGCTGACTGCTTTTGCTGTAGAGGTGGCAAATTAGACCCCCACCGGCCGGCTCGAACCGTCGACAACTGGGATACCAAATCAGCTTGTGCCGGCCATAGACATCTTGGGGCGTCGTATCTGCCAAGGTGAAGCCCAGCCTTGGGGACAAGTTTACAAGATAAGGCTTACTCCTCGCCACCCAACGGGCTACCTTCTCCGGGCTCGTTACATCTTGTCCGCTCATCGTGCGCGATTACAGAAGGTCGGGCTTTACCAGGCGGTGTACGCGTCTCTCTTCCTTTATCAGTCTCCTCATGTATAGTGGGTCAAAGCTTTCTTAAATCAGTGGAATCTTCCCACTAATACTTTCTTGTTAGGAGACCGCGAAGTTTCGATCTCTTTGGAAGAGTTTCGCGAGATCTCGGGTTTACCGATCAGGGGAGCACCTTACGAAGAATTGTTGCCCTTTGACGAGTAGGCCTTCGAGATTATGCCCGCTACACTTGACGGCTTATCGACTAAAAATGCTGTCCGCTACAAGTACCCGAGTCTAATCAAGACTCTGGGGATTTTTGAGAGGCTGTTCACGGAGTCAGAAGAGCAGGGCGTCACTTTTAAAAGCTTTATCACCTGCTTCCTTCGTGGAGACGTTCTATCAAAGGCGGCTCCGAAGTTCGCGAATATCAACGACCCCTTCGGGTTTGGTTTAAATTGGCTACCGGCTAGAGAAGAGGATTTGCCCCAGTTCTACATTCCAGTCTTTCCAGCTGTATCTTTCGAGTCGATTGCAGCTCCAGGCATGGATGAAGAAACTTTCTTCATCGGCTTTATCAGTGTTTGGCTCAGCTGGTTTGTCGTTCCAACGCACCATCGATTCATGAGAGCCTCGGTCATTTACCCTGCTCATCGCATCGCCGAAGGGACGTGACTAGCCATGGGCATTGTAGGGTTGTCGCATCTGTACCATGGGCTAAGCAGTGCAGCTAATACCTCAACCCCAGGCGTGAACGTAGTGAGTTTTTCTCTCCATTACTTTACGTCATGGATTGAGATGCACGTGCTAGGGGCATTTGCCGCGCATCAGAGACCCAGCTTTTATGATGCCTATACCTTTCCGCGGCTCATGAGGTTGCTGGACGCTTTTGCTCTTGACCAGACTCAATTAGGGGCTCTTCGTGTGCTGCTCAATCCGTATGCCAACGAAGGCGGAACGGTATTTAATGATCGAATCCTCTCTTCTACCTCGAGACCTGTTCAACAGCTTTTTTACTTGTCGAAAGAGAGAGCACCGTCTTTGAAACCTAGGGAAGCCATGCACTTGTACTCGATCAGACCCGGCTATCTGGTGTTCCGTCGAAACGATGCGGCTCTTTTCATGCGGTACAATCCACACCGCTTTGCCCGGCAATTGGGTTATGACCAGGGTGTTCCCTTTGAAGCATTCATAGTGGGACCCCGCCCTTCTTTGGAAGCTGTTCGTGACGCCACCCACCATTTCATGAGGCTGAACATCGGTTCTCATTTCATGATCCCCAAAGCCGACTACATTCCGAGGTGCGTGGGGGTTTTCACGGGTTGGTATCGCCACCGGGTTAGTCCAATCATTGCTGAGGAGAGGAGGATACTTTTTGGGGTTAGAGCTCCCGCCCCGCTCCAGGCTATGGGAGTCCCACCGCGAACACGGACAATGGCTCGCCCTCCCTTGAGGAATACTGGTACCGTACTCATTCTTTAGGCGGCGGATGTGGACTTGACTCCGACAGTTGGTATGCCAATGTGCACTAGAGCTTAGGCAAGGGCTTCTGATAAGGCGCCGGTAACAGTTTCATCGGCTGCGGCGTCAGCGATGGCAGTATCCTCATCAGTAGCACCGCCGAGAGAGGATACTGAAGGCGAAGTGGGTCAACGCCGCAGCAAAGCACCGAGGGGAAAGAAGCGATCGTCTTTTGGTGTTAGTTCTGGGTCAAAGAGGCGAAGGAAGACGGTCACAAATCTGCTCGACTTTTTAGTGGAATCCGAGCCTATCTTTCAGGATGAGCCAGTAGCTATGCAAGAGCCGGATGGTGGTCTTCTTTATCCCGGTTCATCTGCCGAGGAAGCCGCACAATTGTCTGAGGCTATAAGACGCTCCCAGGATGAGACTGAAAATGTAAGGGTCCCGAAGAGGCCTTATCCTACAGTCATCTTCTACGAAGATCCTCCATCGATACGGCGAATTTTTATAGGTCCTTTGGAAGAGGGAGGTGAGATAGCCCTTAAGCAGCCTATCTCGGCCGATGCTGAAGATGCGCTATCGTTGTGGACTGGTGGCCACGAGTCTACCCTCGCACCCCGGCGAGCACGAATTCTTGAGAAGGAACGCCGGCTTGAGAAAGCCATACTAGAAGCTCCTTGGCACATTGGTATACTTATAAATCTTTTTATAGTATTTTGCACCGCTTATATATATATATATATATATATATATATATATTCTTATCTCCGTGAAAACTTTGCAGGGACTTCGGCAATGGCAGAGGATCTGAGTTCGAGTCGCGCCTTGACTATGGACTCTATAAATATCCCCGATGAGACACTAGTAAGTGTGGAGGGGGGTCGATACAGCCGTTCTTCCTGCCACGGAGCTCCCATTGATGATTTCCGTTCCCCCGGTGCTTGCTCTCCCGAAGGAGGCATCTTCATTAGCCGCGGATTCAATGGATCTTTCTGAAGACGGCCCGGAGACTATGGGACAGGTAGTCGAGGCTACCGTCCTTTCATTGGAGCCTGCACGGTGGCCACTGCTCCTCAATTGGAAGTTGTTATACTGGCTCACGACCCGATGATGTGCCTGGGGGCATGGAAGAGGCTGCCGAAGCTGCTATCCCTCCAGTTCAGAGCGGGGGGAGCATCGAAGGTAGCCTTCTATATTTTATTTTAATAATCTCTCCATTATCTGAACCTTTCTGCCTTTTCAGAATTGCGCGGGTTGGCGACGCCTGTCGCTGATCTGTCTCCCAGAAAATCCTTTAAGCGTTTGCTAGAGATAGTCGCTCCGCAGGTGATATCCCCTCAACGCATCGTCCTCTCTTCCGAGCAAGATTAGTGTTATTTGCCTTCTCCTCACGGCATTATTATTATTATTTCATATAACGATACTGATGTCTTCTGCAGTTCTGGAAGTCGATGACGAAGTTAAGATTCTTGACGGGTCTGGGGATCCTTCAGACCCTTCTTGCATGACTGTGGGTAAGTAAAGTTTCGACGTTGTTCCACCTGTTCTTTGCTTGCAAGTCTCGCTGATTTTTTTTATGAATCTTAACAGCTTTGCCAGTTCTTACCACGCTGGAATCTCGCATCGTCATGCCGCCCGGCCCCTATGCTCTACGTGCCTCGGAACGGATGGCAAAACTAAGCCTTCACTCTTTGTCAGCTCTGATCGAAGACCTTCGTGCTGGTAGTTTAATCACGGCCGAAGAATTTTCCGCCGAAGCCAATAGTTCTCTCCTCTTTCTTGCTACTTACCGTAGCGAAACATTGGTGCAAGTCTGGGTTGAGTTTTGTCGTCGGGTGGAGGCTTGCTTACGTAGCCTTGAGTGCTCGCGTATTCCTTCAGAGCTTGTGGCTGCAAAGGCGAGCTTGCGGGGGCTAATCGAACGGTGCGCCGCAAATATGTTGTCATGCGAGAAGAGGCTCAGCCGAAAATTTTCAGAGCGGAAGCTAGCTTCAACTGCGCTGGGGGAACTTGAAGCTAATTTTACGGCCAAGACCACTCGGGCGTTTGAACTTTGGCAGGTGCTTCAAGAAGCTATCAGGGAGGTGGTATCCATTGATAAAGCCATCATTTTCACTCGCAAAATAGTCGAAGCTCATAAAGTTACCAAAAAAGAGCTTGAAAATCGGCTTAGCTCGTACCAGGCCCAGCAGTCTCAAGCGGAGGTCCGTCTCTTAGTGATAATGAATCATGAAGCTAAGGCCCAGCGGAAAAAGGATGAACTGGCAAATCTATTAAATCGTCTGCCAGCTTGAAAAATTGTACATTTTTCCTTTTATTCTTCTTTTGTGCATATTCCTGAATGAGAGTATATTTTTTTTATTTTGATTCTTTCATAAATTGTACTTTGTATTCATTTTGATTCATGAATAAAAGACACATTTTGCTTCATGGTGGTGTGTCCCTTTTAGTAAATGTATTTTGTGGATAATCTATTTTGATCTCCTTGTAGGACAACGATGGTTTAGGAGTCAGGTTCAGATCTGCCTCCTAAGGCATTCCAACTTTATGAACCGTGAGGGTCTCATAAAGGTATTTCTCCTTACGAGTCGTGAGGATCTCGTAAGTGTAATTTCTCCTTAAGAATCGTGAGGATTCCTAAGTGTATTTTCTCTTGAGAGTTGTAAGAATCTCACAAGAGAGTTTTTCTTGGTTACGAGTCGAGAGGACTCGTAAGTGATTGTTTCCTTTCTTGTCGGAGTGGATCTGCAAAACAACGATGGCTTGGGAGACAGGGTTAAGATCTGTCACCTAAGACTTTTCAACTTTATGAGCCGTGAGGGTCTCATAAAGAATTTTCTCCCTACAGGTCGAGAGGATCCCGTAGGTGTATTTTCTCCTTAGGAATCGTGAGAATTCCTAAGTGCATTTTCTCTTGAGAGTCGTAAGGATCTCAAAAGAGAATTTTCTTCCTTACAAGTCGAGAGGAGCCGTAAGTGATTGATGAGTTGACTTGCTCCCGAATCAAAGAATTGCTTTGACGGGGAAGTCGAGGGTTGACTTTATCCGCATTTCACGGAGTCAAGGGGTTGACTTTATCTGCATTTCACGGAGTCAGGAGGTTGACCTTATCCGCCTTTCACGGGGTCAGAGGTTCTCTGGGTGTTTCCCACGGGGTCAGGATTGAAATTAGCCGTGTTCCACGAGACCAGGAGGTGCTCTGGACGTTTTCCACGGGGTCAGGATTGACATTAGCCGTGTTCCACGGGACCAGGATTTGCTCTGGACGCTTCCCACGGGGTCAGGATTGACATTAGCCGTGTTCCACGGGACCAGGAGGTGCTCTGGGCGTTTACCACGGGTCAGGATTGATATTAGCCGTGTTCCACGGGACCAGGATTTGCTCTGGGCGCTTCCTACGGGGTCAAGATTGACATTAGCCATGTTCCACAGGACCAGGATTTCCTCTGGGCGCTTCCTACGGGGTCAGGATTGACATTAGCCGTGTACCACGGGATCAAGAGGTGCTCTGGGCATTTCCCACGGGGTCAGGATTGACATTAGCCGTGTTCCATGGGACCAGGATTTGCTCTGGGCGCTTCCCACGAGGTCAGGATTGACATTAGCCGTGTTCCACGGGACCAGGATTTGCTCTGGGCGCTTCCCACGGGGTCAGGATTGACATTAGCCGTGTTCCACGGGACAAAGAGGGGTTGACTCTCGGTTGTCTGCGCATCGCCGAGTCATGGAACTGGGAACTTTGCCGCGGCTCCGATTTTCTTATGTTGCGTCTGTTGTAATGAGATGAATGTTGAGATGATCTCCAGGCTGTCTATGGACCGTCAAGATTTGGCTTCTTTTCCTGATGGAGCCTGGTGGGAAGGTATGGTTCCCTCTTTGTTTGTGCACCTGGATTGTAAACAGGGATCGATATAATCTCACCTGTAGGGCAAAAAGTTTCATTTTATATATTTTTCTTTCCACGATGCTCTATCATTTCAGCTTTTATATCGTGAAAGTCGCGATTGCCCAATCATTTCGGCTATTTTTCGCGGTGCCCAATCATTTCGGCTATTTGTTTTATTTACTCGCTACTTTTTATTGCGAGTTACCCAACCATTTCAGCTATTTTGCATGCTTACATTTTTACTTGCCGATTTTGTTGCAAGTTGCCCAATCATTTCGACTATTTCATATGCATTTGCTTTTCTGCGAACTTGGGATTTGATACCGATTTAGGCATCAACATCTCTACAACTGGAATATTGCCAGGAGCGAATCATCTTTTGCCTTTGTCGATGTCGAACAAAGGTGGCTTAGTAAACAGGGTTAGGATCCTGTCGACTAAGGCTTTTGTCTTTATGAGCCGTAAGGGTCTCATAAAGGTATTTCTCCTTAAGAGTCGTGAGGATCTCGTATGTGCGTTTTCTCCTTAAGAATCATGAGGAGTCTTAAGTGTATGGTCTCTTATAAGTCGTAAGGATCTGACAAGAGTATTTTCTCCTTATAAGTCGAGAGGACTTACAAGTGTCTTTTGCCATATGAGCATATCCCCAGTCTCTGATGGGACATTGTTAGGGAAATGTTTATTCGCGCTCGTGGACTGTATACAAGGGTCGATATCGAGATGCTTGTAGGGAAACACTGGAGGTTGTGATGGCTTAAGAACTGGTTCAGATCCCTGTAGCTTAAGGCTTTTGAATCCTATGAGCCGTGAGGGTCTCAAAGGGGAATTCTCCTTACGAGTCGTGAGAATCTCGTAAGTGCGTTTTCTCCTTAGGCATAGTGGGGATCCCTAAGTGTGTTTCTCCCTTATGAGTCGTAAGGATCTCACACAGGTATTTTCTCCTCACAAGGTCGAGAGGACCATGCAAGTGTCTTTTAACGAGATTGCGCCCTTTCGGGTTTTCACAATACTCGCTGGTAGCCCTGCTGTTTTTACTCACGGAGCCCTTTCGGGTTTTCATCCGTGCCCATCTCGCTTACGGACATACCGTTTTCTTTCTTCTTTTTTTTATTTTATTATTTTTTATTATTTTTTTGTCAGCCTTGGGATGCTGCAGTCCGTAGTAGTTTATCGACGTCTCGGTCAATAGCCAGTTTTAGGACATAGTAGTCCATTGTTAGTTTTAGGACGTTTCGGTCCGTGGTTAGTGTTAGGACATTTCGGTCCGTCGTTATTTTTAGGACATTTCGGTCCGTTTGCCGGCTATTACTTATAGAGTTTGGGCTTAGGAAGATAGCGAGCGGACATAGGCGTCGTCATCTATCGTTGACCTAGGCCGTGACTCGTCAGGCGTAGTATTTTTTCATGAAGCGACCGTTTATTGGCATGAAAGGTCTTTCACCATGCATATCCATGAGTAGATAGGCTCCACCCTGGTAAACTTTGTCTATGATGTATGTGCCTGCATAGTTCGGCTCGAATTTTCCCCTTCTGGCACGATTAGGGATCATAGGTTTCTTGACCACTAGCACGAGTTCGCCTTGGCGAAATGTTCTCGGCCTAGTCAATCTCTCATACGAGCGCGTCATCTTTGCTTTGTAAGCCTCCAGGTTTTGTTGCGCCATGAGCCGGGTTTCATCAAGGGCGTCGAGCTCCTCAAGCCGAAGGTAAGCATTTTCTTCGTCTGTTAGCTTGTAGTGAACCGCCACTCGTAGAGAGGGTAACTCTATCTCGAGGAGGAGTACCGCTTCTGTGTCGAATACCAATGCATACGGCGTTGTGTTTGTAGCCGTTTTAAACGTAGTTTGATACGCCCAGAGAGCTTCATGCGGTCTCTCGTGCCAGTCCTTCTTATTTCGAGATACCGTCTTTTTCACGATATTCGTCAAGGTCTTGTTAAAGGCCTCAGCTAGACCGTTAGCTCGGGGATTATAGACCGAAGAGTATCTCCAGTCTATGTTATGCTGTTGTGCGAAGCACGTGATCTTGTGGTTTCTATAGGCTGGCCCGTTATCGGAAATAATCCGTCGCGGAGTGCCGAACCGATAAATGACGTGTGTCTTGAAGAAATGGAGGATATTCTCCGTCTTCACTTCTCTTAGTGGTACTGCTTCTGCCTACTTGTGGAAGTAATCGGTGGTTGCCAAAATGAATCGATGTCCTCTGGACGATGCTGGTTCAATGGGCCCGATTATGTCAGTTCCCCACATTTTGAACGGCCAGCTAGCCACCATTGGATGTAGTGGGTTTGGATGCTGGTGGATAAAATCCCCGTGAATTTGGCACGAGTGGCACTGCTTCGCGTATTCTAGGCAGTCTTGGATCATCGTGGGCCAATAGTAGCCCATCCTTTTGATCTTTAGTTTCATCATCGGCCCGGCTTGGTGAGAACCGTAGAGTCCGTCGTGAGTTTCTTGGACGACTCTCCTTGCCTCTTCAGGTCCCAGGCATCTTAGCCACAGAGAATCAAATGATCTCTTATATAGAGTATCATTGACGAAGGCGAAAGATAGAGCTCGTTTCATGAGCTGATATCTTGAGGACGCATCTTCAGGTGTTCGACGGGATTTGAAGTAGTCTATAAAGACTTCTCTCCAATCTTTAATCTTTTCCTGGTTTTTTATTTGTAGGGCCGTTTGCTCGGTCGCTCCCTTTTCTTTGAATGACTCCAGAGATATTTCTGCTGGTGCAAGAACCCGACGGTTTTGCACAACGATCCTTGCGTCATCGAGGTTCTCATCGGCCAGTTCTTTAGCGAGTTTGGACAATGCATCCGCTTTGCTATTTTCCACACGCGGTATGCTTTCCAGGGTGTAGGAAGGAATTTGAGTCAGCAGTTGCTGCACTCTCTCGCCGTACTTCACCAACTCTGGTTTGCATGTTTGATAGTCGCCATTTACTTGACTAACGACCAGCTGGGAGTCTCCTTATATGAGAACGTTTTCAATTCCCATGTCGACAGCGATCTCAAGACCTGCTATCAAAGCTTCATATTCGGCTTCATTGTTCGTCCTCGGCTCTGTTAGGGAGAAGGCAAAGCGCATTATCCTTCCTTATGGAGTCACGAAGATGAGGCCCATCCCGGATTTGATTATGGGGGTGCTTTGTTTGCGCTTCTTCATGGAAGATGCTCCATCGAAATAGAGTTCCCACCGGGTATCATTCTCTTTTCTGTCCCCGTCGATCGTGTCAAACGCGTACTCGTCGGGCAATTCGCAGTTCAAAGGAGAATCGGCAAATATCGGATGCTCAGCGAGGAAGTCAGCGATGGCTTGGCCTTTCACTGCCTTGAGGGGTCGGTATGTCACCGAGAATTCCATTAAGAGTAGGGCCCACTTAGCGAGTCGTCCCATTAATATGGCTTTTGATATCAAATATTTGAGAGGATCCACCTTTGATATGAGATGGACCTCATGTGCCAACGCATAGTGTCTGAGCTTCGTTATCGCGAAGATCAACGCCAGACAGTGTTTTTCAATGGGGGAGTAATTGTTTTCTGCCCCCAAGAGAACTCGACTCAAATAGTAGAGGGCTCTCTCCTTCCCTTGGTCGTTCTCTTATGCCCATAGCGCACCTGAGGAACCTTCGAGGGTTGTTGTATACAGGACGAAAGGTTTTCTTTTAACGGGAGCAGCCAGTACTGGCGGATTCTGCAGGTATTGCTTGATTTCGTCCAGTGCGCTTTGGCATTTGCGATCCCAGATGAACGGGGTTCCCTTCTTCATTAGGTGACTGCAAGGACGGCACTTGCCAGAGAGATTGGCTATAAATTGCCGGATATACGCGAGCTTTCCTTGGAGAGACCGCAGTTTCTTGAGAGTCCTTGGCAGAGGCATTTCCATGATCGCCTTGATCTTCGACGAGTCTATCTCGATGCCTCGGTGTCGGACGACAAATCCTAGGAACTTGCCCGAGGAAACTCCGAACGCGCATTTGAGAGGATTCATCTTTAAGTTATATTTCAGAAAGCGCTGAAACATGATCTTCAGATTCTCTAAATGTTTCTCGTATGATTTGCTTTTAACTACGAGGTCGTCAATATAGCATTCGACGATTTCATGTATGAGGTCATCGAAAATCTTCGTCATGGCCATCTGATAGGTGGCACCGGCGTTCTTTAGACCGAAAGGCATCACCTTGTAACAGAATATGCCCAAAGGGGTCCGGAAAGCGGTATGCTTCTGGTCCTCGGGATGCATTTTTATTTGATTGTATCCTGATGAGCCGTCCATGAAGGAGAAAACTTCGTGAGTGGACGTATTATCTATCATCAGCTCGATAACCGGTAATAGAAAGTCGTCCTTCGGGCAATCTTTGTTGAGATCCCGAAAGTCCACACATATGCGCACCGTCCCATTTTTCTTCATCAGTGGGATGATGCTGGCAATCCAGTCAAGGTATTGAACTTCTTGGATGAAGCCGGAGTCAATTAGCTTCTTGACCTCAGCGTTGATGCTCATCTCAAGCTCGAGCCGCATTCTTCTCGATGCTTGTTTGATCGGCTTGACGTCCGGAGATATCGCTAATTTGTGCACAGCGATCTCTGGATCTAGTCCCGGCATCTCGGAATAGTTCCATGTGAAGCAGTCTTTATACTGCATGAGCACGTCTTTAAACGTAGCCTCCTTTTCTTCAGACAACAGTTCACTGACGAACGTCGTCCGTGGGTCGTTTGTCATTCCCAAGTCGATTTTTCTGAGGTCATCTGCAGTAGTATGTATCCCATCTTCCAGCTCTTTTGGCGCCGGTGGAAATTCTGAGATCAACTCATCTTCATTGTTTTCGAAGCACCAAGAATGGTCATCCATATTCTCGGGTTCTTCTTCTGACAGCGTTATCGGGTGATAGGTACGAGATCATTTCCAAGACCGATGTTGATCTGGTTCTACTCTCATCGCATAAGTGGCTTTTGATTCATGCTTCCGTGGCGGACTTACCCTCCAACTGTCGGATAGAGCGAATCTGCCGAGTTGATACTGGTCTTCAACCCAGTTCTTGAAGGTTAAGCGGTCTTCGATAGGATGTCCTATTGCTTGGTGATAGAGCAATAGTCTGGGTGAAAGACCTTGTCTGCTTGCTCAGGGTGCTTGGACTCCGGGAGTGTCATCATCTGATGTTTTATAACAAGAACGACTATCTTCTTTGTCTTGTCTTGGGGAAAAGAATATGCTCGACCCATCTTCTTTATAAGAGATGAATCCCGGCTACTCGATTCTCGATCGTGTGGCTTCTCAGACCCGCTACGCTGCTGTCGAACGTTTTTTTCGTTCTTTGGTTTATTTTTGCCTCTGCGCCGGGTCTTTTGGATGACGGGCCGGCGACGAAGAGCATTGTCATTCTCTGCGGCCTGCTGAAGGAGGCGCTGCGTCCTGGATTTCTCGTAAATGGCCATTTCGCGGCTATGGTCATCCCGGACCTTCTGCCGCTTCCCTTATTATCTTGTCCATCTGTTTTTCAAACGACGGACTTAGAATTTTCATGGCAGGACCTCGTTTTGGTTCAGGGTTAGTGTCTTTTAACAGAACATCTCCTTCTTCATCAAAGTCATGTATAACGCAGCAGTCATGGAATCGCTCCCGTTTCTTGGATTGAACATATCCAAGCCCGATCGTTTCCATTCTCCCGTTGGGCAATTTTCGCTGAGTTCCGGGGACGTCCCAGATCCTGCTGTAGAACTGATCTTGTCGAGTACTCTGTTTGAAGGGTACACTTTGACGCCTCAATAGCCTCTTCAATCCTTCTGTGTAGTATCTGGGCAGTCGGATGGGCTGAAGTCTGTCAAGTGTCGAGTCAACACCATGCTAGACTTCTTTCTCCACTTTGGTTTCCGAGGATTGATAAAAGAGGATCGCCTTTTCATCTCTTCGTCTGGGAGGGACATAGAATGTTTGCAGTTCCTGCACACTATAGGTACCAAGCACGTCAAGCTCTTTGTAATGCTTTTGCGGAACCATGGCAATTTACAGACTCAGATCATCGCCAACGAAGTCTTGTATTGATATCCGGACAGAAAATACGGCATTGACCTCATCTTCCGAGTCGTTGCCGAAGACCAGAATAGGGGTGGACGGTCCCGGCTTGTTGCATTGGGGTGGCCCTGAATAAACTATTTCCTCTTCCTCCTCAGTGTCACTCCCGAAGACTGGAATAGTGGTTATAGCTTTGTTCTTTGGTTTATGGCATCTTTCCGTGTCTTTGAAATCTGGTAAGAAGTATTTTGTATCTTCGTACTTTCGGACTTCATTCACGGAGAATGGGTTTAGTTCCCCTGTCACAGTATACTCGAGACCGTCCTTGAAATACTTCATACACTGATGTTGTGTAGAAGGGATGATATTATACTCATGTAACCAAGGCCTGCCGAGCAAAGTATCGTACATGTCTTAGCGTCAATGAAAAAAAACTTGATGTACGTGACGAGCAGCCCAAAGCGTAACATCAATATCACAGACCCAAGCGTCCGTGATGACTGGGAGTCGAACCCGGAGATGGTGATTTTATCACGAGCGAGATGCTGAATGCTCATGCAGATTTCCTTCAACACTCTTACATTGAGGAGATTGACGGAGGACCCATTGTCAACCAGGATCTTGCCTATCTTAATATCATGACAGTATCCAGAGATATAAAGGGGACGGTTATGCTCGCACGTCCCGAGGAGAAGATCTTCATCGCCGAAGGTGATATCGGCTGTATGTACTTCTTCCAGCTCGTCCTTCATCTTTTCTTCGGCGAGGAAAGCTTGCAACTGCTCGGGCTCTTGTAGTGCCTTGATCAAAAAATCTCTCGCCTCTTTGGATAGCAGAAGGGCATCGAGAATGCTTAGCTGTGAGGGTATCTTCCTCAGGTGTGCCAGAACGTTGTTATCCACCTTGTTTTTCTTGGGCGGATCCTTAGCTGTCAGCTCTTTGACGGCTTGGTCATCGAGGGTGATATCCTCAGGGACCTTTTCTTTTCCCTTATCCTTTTTGTCCGACCCCTTGTTTACGGGTCCGAGATTCTTTTCAGGTAATGTGCGATTGCGCAGCTGAATGTTCTCACAGCTCTTCGGTTCTTCCTCTTTTCCTGAGGTGGATTCTTTGAAGAGAAAGCCAAGAGTCATTTCTTCTTCAGAATCACTCTCGAAGGTGAGAACTTGCGATCCCCTGCTATCAACCATTTAACAATTTCCGGCAGCTCTTCCACGTTCGTCTGTCGCATTTTTCCGCTGTCGATGAGCTTCACGCTTCATCCTCTTGAAGTGTTGCCTGTGAGCGACATACCCTTACCGCCAATTTTTAAAGGCGTTGCAATCTTCGGTGGGGTGCGCGATCCTTCGATGATATAAACAGTAATCAGGATGCACATCCTATTCATTAATGTGTATTTCCTCAAAAATGTTTCCTTTGGAGGGTGGAGCTTCATTCCCATCGATATGGCTTTAGCGAACATTTTCTTCATTTTAAGCCTGCTCTTGTCTGTCGCGGGCATGCCTCGGTCTGGTTGGGGTGCTTCAACCCTTTCATCCAGTCGTCGGCGTTTGGACTTTTCAAATATGGCCATTTCGCGCTCTTGATCGGCCTTACTTTTTAGAAGAGCTTCGTTTAGGAATGCATCAATCATCTCGTCCGACAGTCCTAGAAGTTCCGGCTCGGGATATGCCCCCAGTTTCTCTGCATCCAGAGCTTCTTCACCGTTTATTAATGAATGAGAGATCACGTGGCAGCTTGGCACATAATCCTCAGGTTCATCCGATGAGTCTTCTCCATTGTCATCATCTCCGTCCTCAAGGACGTGGCTGAGAAACTCTTGAAGTGTGACCGGGGTTCGCGCCTTCTGGTTATATGCTTCCAGCGCGTCGATGTGCTTTTGCAGGTCTGTGGTCTTGTCACCAGGCTTCACGGGCTTTTTGGTCTTTTTCTTCTTCTTCGAAGACTTTGACGGCTGGGTGTGGGCGCTTTGACTATCACCGCCAATTTTTGGCGTCGGGCGTGGCTTCAGCATTCCCTTGATGACTTCGGGTTCCAGCGGACTTTTCCATTTGATCGCCGGGTATGTTTTGAGATCCTTCAGCATTCTTTTTGTTTTGGCTCAAAGAGCGACCTCCCATGGAGCTTCTTCGACAAAAGAGCACGATGCCCCCGGTGTGTCCCCCCTTTTAAGAGCGTGCGGTTGAGACGGGCTTACTTTCCAATTCTCGGACAATGCGAATTTGCCCTGTTGGTATTGGTCTTCAATCCAGCCTTTGAAGATGAAGCAATCTTCGATTGGATGGCCTATCGCTTGGTGATAGGGGCAATAATTAGGATTATTAGCCTCATCGGGTTGCAATGGGCATTTTGGATTCGACAAGTTGATGAGCCTGTTGTGCACCGCTAGCTCGAACAATCTCCTCGTTTTGTCCAGGGGAAACGAATAAAGACGCTTCATTTTCTCACTAAAGAATCGCCGTCTCTCGTCTAGACGATCAGTTAGTTTCGGACCACTGGGCTGCTGTTGAGCATTGGCGACGAAGGTCGCTTTCCTTTCACTTTTTCATTCCGAGATTCCAGCTTCGAAGGAGATGATCTATGACCCATCTGATCCATTTAGGCTAGCTTGTCAATCAAGGACTAAAAAGTAGTTGGCTTGAAGAACATCATGAATTGAGATATGGTCGCCTGAAGGTCTAGAGTACCCACGAACATGCCTACTACGGGAGCCTCTTTGATGCGCTGCTCGCACTTCGACCACAAATTCCGCCACCGTATCGCGTATTGAACCCATGTTTCGCCTGGTTTTACCCTGGCGTTAATCAGTGCGGTGATCGGGGTCCGCTCGCTAACGCTTGCGAATCTCTGTGTAAACAGTAGCTCCATCTCTGCAAATGTCTTGATAGAGTCATTCGAGAGTTCCGAATACCACTCGAATGCCGTCTCTGACAAGCTGCCAACAAACTGGCGGAGCAGTAGTTTATCAGCACCTTTAGTGTTGCAGCACAGAGCCCTGAATTGAGCAACATGCTGGTGTGGATTCCCCGTCCCCTTATATACGTGGAATTTGGGGATCGTATATCCCGGCGGGTACTTTATTTGGTCATACCAACCCGGATAGGGTCGTCCAGTCTTAACAATTTGCCTAGCCGCTTCATTCGCCTGGTGAACTCGTATCTGCTGAGCGATGTAATCATCCAGGGGAGCTTGGAGATTGTCTCCTCCTTGGCTGTTGACAGAGCCGGCAGAGGATTTGATGTCTCTCCTCTATCATCTTCAATTATTACTGGAGGATCTTCAGCTGGAGGGTCCGGCTGGATCATCATCCCCACCATATCTTGGAACAGAAGGGCCATTTGTTTTATATTGGCCGCTTGTTCCGCGGCCTCTTTGTCCTTCTTCTCAAGCATTCTCCGAAGGAATTCAGCATCAGTTTCCTGCTCACGACGCTGTTCCGAGGATGTCTCTGGGCTTGCTTTCGGTCCCGTAAGTGCGGCCATAGCTGTTAGCATTTCTTAGA
The DNA here is from genome assembly GCA_030015575.1 of Agapanthus africanus. Taxonomy (NCBI): domain Eukaryota; kingdom Viridiplantae; phylum Streptophyta; class Magnoliopsida; order Asparagales; family Amaryllidaceae; genus Agapanthus; species Agapanthus africanus. The sequence goes on along the minus strand of CM057338.1, from coordinate 24,022,587 downwards.
GCTTTTTTTGTTGTTGCTCCTGAGCCCTAGTCACTGATCGCGTAAGCGGTCGATGACCTGTGGAGATACGGCTATCTTCTTTTCCGAATGCCATCTATATGGTGTGAACCACCATGCCCCTAGACTTAGGACGTTTAGATTCAGTGTTCTTGCGGTTCGTCGCAGACACCGGGATTTTCTCCAGCTTTCTCCTTTTGTGAGCGGTCGAAGTTGAGGCGGCCGTTGCAGTGGGCACCCAAGTAGCTGTCGCCTTCTGTGGTTTGACAAAGTGGTCCTCTTCTTGCCGAACCTTCATCTTTTTCTGTCGGCGGGGATATTCTTGATCTACCACAGAGACCTGGACCTGTCGCCAAACTTTATAAATTTTAGAAGACGGCCGTTGAGGGGGCTGATCCAGCTTTGCCTTTGTGGTATTCTCCACAGGTGGAGGAGATCTTTTCAGCACAGCAGTGGGGGAATTCCTGCGTACCCTGTTAAGTAGTTCAAAGATGTTCCCAGTTGGAACAGCAGCATCAACTTCCACCATTGGAGCTGACGGCGCAAATCCAGAAGGGGAATTGCCCCCAACTTTCCTTACCCGGCGCCAGTGGCGACGTCGAGTATGTCGTACGGCCGAGATCACCTCCGCTGTTGGATCAGCTTTTCCATGCCCCATGTTCTGATAAGAGTCTGCTGTTGGTACCAGCCTGTCAAAGACAGATGCTCGCTGAGAAGGAATGACCAATCTTGAAAAGGCTGATTTTCGCTTTATTATAAATATTCGATTTATTATGAACAGTAAAGAGTTATTAAGTTAGTTTTACCTCTCGAACGGATACATCCACCGATAATTCACGGGACAACCTAAATGTGCCTTATGAGTAAGGTGAACTGTGAGATGCGATATTATAGTGAAAATAGAAAGCGGAAACAACATCTCCATTCTACAAGGTATGCGAGGTATTTTATTCTCTAGGATTCTAAAATCATTTGCCGAGTAATGTTTAGAGCATAACTCTCTAAAGAAATTATACAAATCAGTCATAATTGATACATCGTCGTTATTTGGTAACGCCCTAACAACAATGGACAACAATTGCTGCATGATCACATGACAGTCGTGACTTTTTAGGTCGACGAGTGTTTTCTTTTTCAAGTTTACGTATTTCCTGATGTTCGCAGAACATACATCAGGTACCCTTACTTGTTTGAGTACATTAAGGAAACTGAGGTTCTCATTGTCGGACATCGTGTGCTTTGCTGGTGGATCTCCCATTTACCATTCCCTTTTGAAATTGGATGCAATTCTGGACGCAATATCTTTGTAGCAAACCATTATCGTATTGCAAGTGTGTGTCTGTTCTTGAATTTGGTATTCAATAGGTACCCAGCAAGAGCTTGCAGACATTCTTCTCGATGTGTATGTCGTCCAAGTTATAGCGAAGATTAAGAAATCTCCAAATACGGCAAATTATTAAATATAGATCTCTTTCTACCGTTATTTGATATCTCATTCGAAATAATATGTTTATGTTTCTTACCAAAAACAACATTGATGTGCTCTACGTCCTCAAACGCTTTTATCCCATTGGCTCGAGAGGAGAGAGCAGATGCTCCTGCTCACCATTTAACTTGATTCCATTCCATCGATAAGAATGATCGGCATCTAGCCAACGATGATGTCCAGTGTAGCATGAAATCTAATTTATCGGTGTTTCACAGACGGTGTACTCCTGACAACAGGGGTAAGCACGGTGACCTTTCGTACTTCATCCTAACAACATGGCATATGCCGAGAAATCATTTATTGTCCAAAGCAACACTGCGTGCAGTGTGAATATCTCTTTTAAGTGGCCATCATAAGCATCGATGCCGGTCCCCCACAGCTCATTCAACTCATCGATCAACGGCTTCAAATAAATATCAATATCAATATCAGGAGAGTTGCTTCCAGAGATCAACAGAGGCTGTAACGACCCTGAAATCCTTGTGCATTTGTAACAGTTCTATGCTATATAAAGGGTATTTCTATTTCTGATTTCGAGTTATAAGTAATTCTTGTGAAATAAGTGTAAGAAACTCCTTGTTGCTCACTGGTTAAGACTCTTTACTACTGTTCCATAGCCCACATGTTCGAATCACATTAGCCCCAATTATTTTAATATTTTTCTTTTTAACGTTTTGGAAGCTCAAGAGTTTACACGAGCATTATATGGGGTTACGAAACATTGTAAAAGAAAAGATATATTAAAATTGGCTATTTATACGAACTCGAACCCAAACACTGAGCCTCAAGCACAAATCCCAAGGCAGGGACGGTTCGAGCGGCTTGTGTAGGGTTACGGCAGCGTCCCGGACATCAATCCGTGGCCAAACGCGGAACAAAAACTTTTAAAATCCGGCGCTAACGATAATCGACGGATCGTACCATTAACCCTATACTAATTCTATAAAAGGAGTTTAGAGAGGTTATACCGATCGATCCGTGCCCTTCGGTCTTCAACCTCTGTCCTAAGCTCCTCGCGGCTGCTTCGACGAAGTTCGCTCTCCGGTCTCCCTCGTCAAAGACGATCCACGTCGAAGATTAGTAATACGGGCTCCCGCTTCAAAACCGAAGCAACTCGAGCATCGAGTTTGCTAGCCTAGATACCCAAGATGAAGTAGAGATAGTGTGTGAATACTTTGTCTCAAAAAACCCAAGGATTCTCAACTCATGAGATGGAATGGGTGGAGGTTGAAGAAGAAGCCAAGTGAAGAAAATGTGAAGCTCAAAGAAAAAGCAAGCCAAGAAAGAAAATGAAGTGGCTGGATTTTGTGAGAGTTGTGAGTTATTATTGTGCGCATTAGCAACTAAAGAAAAACCTATCACTAGAAAAGATCTGCCTCATGCCACAATAATATCTCACAAAACTCATACAAAATATCTAGTATGTCACTAGACCCAATACCATGAGTCACCAAGTGCACATGCTACATCAATGCATCAAGCCAAGACTTAACTTCACATTTTCCACAAAATAAACATTAATCCAAATGTTTAAAGCAAGAAAAAGAAATGGCATCTTCAAAAGTAATCTTGTAACGGATTACAAGAATACCCCTCATCCGTATATACAAACCTGCATACGTATTCCGACTGAATACGAATACAACGAGACGAAAATAATCCAACAATATAATATTAGGATCCGGTTTAAACCAAAGCCCACTAATATTATCCATCCGATTATGTTTCGTGCACAAGTGCACGAACATGATCGAACCCTACCATAAAACCATACGGCCTCTACAACGTTTCGCCCGAACTAGAGAAACCCTCTGTGTGGGACTCTAAAGACTCGTCAATACGCTGGCAGTGGGTTTAACCACAAGCACGTCAGCGGCACTAGCTGTACGTAGAGCGAAAGGGAGGCCGACGAGCAAACTCATCCAGAAACCCCTACTGAGTCTGACAGTGACAATAGTCGTACAGTCCGGTCCATTCTTTTATGAGTATCGCATATAGAGTCTAGGGGGGCAGACCCTTAATAACTTGACATTTAGTTTCGGTATGAAGCCTATCACCAACTGAGAAACTACTGATCCTAGATCGGTAAATCTCGTCTACCCCGGCCGAGGATTTCTGGTGATGGCTATCCGTGCACTCCGCAACATCAACCCCCAATACCGGGAGAGACGAATCCCCTAACGATCCGCTCAATGCCTCTATATGGCTCGGGACTGCACCCAACGAAAACCTGTTTGCACGACTCCTTTGAGCCGTGGTAGGGTAGTAATTAAAGCAAAGTAGGAACAAACACAAGACAAATGACGATTTCAGGTCGATAGACTAACCTGTACACATATCACCAGGGAACTGTTATCTGACAATAGGTATAATACTAACTAGCATGTTCCCGGCGAATCCGTCCGGTGTACTCATAACCCAATGATCACCTGTATACAACTTAGGTGAACCATCTGACACCAATGGATTGTGAGATCGGCCACCGCCCCTCGTCGGAGTCTCGATCCATATACACTAGTCTACTCTTGGAGTATCGATGCCCAGTCTCGAAACTCCTACGACTAGGGACACTTTAAGGATGTGCTTATAGACCACCCAACTCTCACGTATATGATCGCCATCATACTGCTGGTAGTCAAGCAAGAATCCTATGGGCTCTATCAACATGTAATATGTAATGTCACCTGAAGCATGTACACGATGATTGATTTATGCGATTCTCGGATGTGTTTGTAAAAAGCAAGTATCGAATCAATTGTTTCCCGATAACAGTTTCATTTGATCGATACTAGTATTTTGTATCGGTATTTGGAAAATTGTATAAAGAATTCACTATCAAAGAATTATATTTGACCGCAATCAACTACGGTGTCAGTTGTAGATCGTAAGCGAGTGCGGATCGTCCACAGGGATTGTGCGATTTGTTTCAATGTTTAATTTGTTTGAATCGAAAAGTTAATCGAAAAGAAAAGAAAACATGATTCAAGAATTTATCAATTGATTCAGGTGTCACGATGTTTAATCAAGAATCAAGAAACTGATAAACAATCAAGAATTGGGTTTCGATAATATTTCCAACCAAAATGTCAAGAATCTAAATGAGGCTCGTAGGAATTGATCGGATCTATAGACGTGATGTAATATCAAGATTTCGTGTTCTCTTCCTTCGAAGGATTGATACTAGATCGATGATGGTCGATGAGAGTTAGGGCTTTCTTGATGAAACTAGGGTTTCATCGTTTAACCTTTGTTCTTTCATCGATTATCATTCACATTCTAGCCTCTAGTAATTTCAAGAAACAATCGTAACTCCCCAATCTCGATGCGATATCAATCAAGAAAGCATCGCAATGAATTGGGTTGTCGATTCTTGATCTTGCTAGGGTTTACAAAACTCGTGGGATTCAAGAACCGATTTACAGTATATTACATCATCATTCTATTGATCGTCACAGCTCCTCGACGAGCAGAGTTTTACTCAGACATCACAACAAGAATTATAACTAGAAATTTAGATTGACTCATGATGCAAGAATTTAAAGAGAACAAGATAAAAGAATATCACCTTTTATTTATATCAACAATTTGATTACAGTCGCTCAAGAACTACAAGAGGAAGAATTAAATTGTCGACTTGGCTTTGCTTGGCTCCGTGAGTCGCGAATCGGCTTGGACCACTTGCTCTGTTGAAGACCGACTCGGCTCCTAAAAGGTTGCAAGGCTTCTTGCTTGAATGGGTACTCGGGATCTTGGCTTTTGATTGGAATTAGGGTTAGGGTTTCACACAAATCCTCTCACTAGATTTGTGGAAGAAGATGATGAAGGGGGTAAAATGAAGAAGTATCTAAGTTTGGATAATGGATCCAAGTATCAAGTATATAGTCTCCCCTTTACAAGTGAGCCTAGGGTCTTATTTATAGATCTCCCAAACCCTAAGCCTTTGAGTTCCCTCCAAAAGTTTGTTGAAAGACTTCTAGAAAGAGTTTGTTAGGCTTAGCTTAGGGTTTAAGCTAGGGTTTAAGGAGAAGGTTCTAGAATGATAGGCTAGTTTAGTGTAGATCCCAAAGTTTGCTGATCTGGCAGAAGTATCTGGAGTCTTCTGGAATTTAAGGTACATTTCTGAACTGTAGCCACTGAGAGAAGAGTTTTGATGCAAAGATGAAGTGGTGACGTCATCAAGTAGCCGCGGAACCGCGGCGCAAGCAGGCTCCGGCCGCGGTTCCGCGGCCATGTAGGAAGCTTGAGCTATGGTCTTTTTGCAGTGGACTTGGGATAATATTTTGGGCTTCATCTGATATGTTGATTTGTATTTGTCCCTCTGGGTTGATGCCAGATCTGAAATCATTGAGTTGGCGTAACGTTTTAGCTGTACCCTGTAAGTTTTTGGCCTTTCTTCTAGATTTTCCTGCACAGATCTCAAAACAAATGTTGCGCAAATGTAGGGATGATGCGATGCCATGAAATGCGGTCAATTTTCTTTATAGTGTCGGCTTAAGAGTTTAATACATGTATTCTGATATTTTGCGACAGTTTTGCTAATATGTGAAATATGAATGCCGAACACTTCTATATGAATGCAAATGATGAAGAAATTGCCGTGTAAAATATGCATTATTTTCGACTAATCAAATTCCCCCAAACTTAATTTCGATCGTCTCGAGCGAAGTGTTTTATTAAAAGGAGAAGGAGAAAATAAAGAAAGAGAAAAACTATCTAGCACACTTTCGTAGGCAACACGATTGCACTGAGCATGTGCAACAAGCCTTTAAACCTCTAGGTGTCCCTAGTAGGAGGAGTGTTGTCTCCTGAGGGTTTTCAGCGGATTGCACCCACAAAATCCAATAATAAAAGAAAGATCATGAATATTACATTTAAAGAAAAGAATTGTAAAAGAAAAGCTTTGAAAATTAGGGTTTCCAACTAAGCTAGCTTTTCGGTTGTCATGAGCCCTATCTTAATGGTCATGAAAAAATGTTAGACATCACGTCCTCCCTCAATAAAACATCGTCTTATTTTTCATTCCTATCTTTCTTCCAAACATCGATCATATAACCCTGCGTGTGTGTAAAGACATCCCTACACCCGGAGAATTCAATTCAAGCTATCATACTCTTGCCCATCAGCCTCAGTACTTTTTAATTAATGAATATTTAGATGAGATTGCTCACACACTTTCATGCGACCGTTAATACTTCTTGAGGTACTAACCGACCGATTACTCATGTGCTTGCTTACTTGGTGTATTTTTCTCGTCTTGCACCACCTCAGGCATAGCAGTGACTCCCAGACCAGTTGGCCTTAGGGCACTAGGTGAAGACGCACCCTCGCTATATATTTTTATTGCCCTTGGTGATAACAAAACCAGTGTTCATTTTTCTCACCAATTATATCATTTTTTTTATTTTTATTTCCTTCATACATCGGCTTTAAGACAAGAGCATTTCAAGGTATCCTCTACTATCCCAGGCTTCAAGACGTGTGTAAGTGCGAATAGCAGGGTAGCAACGTTCAAAATGTTTGGCTTCCAGAATAGAAACTATTTTTCAGACTTATTTTTATCCTCAGATTAGTGACGTCCTTCATCTTACTAACCCTTGGGACAACGGCTCATAACTACTTATTACTAGTTCGTATAAGAAAACTTCTAATTTTCTTAGTTTTCTCAAATTTTTCTAATCTCATGGATGTAATTGTTCACTATCTAAACTTTCATTATCTTATTTATGTACAAAAAAGTGTAAATATTAAAATTATTTTTATACTTGAAAATTTTTAAATTTTTATGGGTTTTTAAAGAAATGTTTTGTGCTTATGCAGATGATATGCAAATGATGCGAAAATAAGCACAAACCTCCCCCAAACTTGTTTTCAACAGTGTCCTCACTGTTGCCAAACGCTATACCTACAAAAATGTAAGCCTGGGGGGAATTATTAGTGGGGGCAAAATATATAAGTAAAGAACTTCCCCCAAACTTACTCTTTTCACTCACCTTCATTCAAAAAATGATGCAATGATATACTGGACATGAAGGTGAGACGGAGGAATTTTAATCCAAATAAACTGGCTCTTGTAAGAACAAGAGCTCCTCCGTGGGGTCAGTGGAAAAATACGGCTTAAGTCTATGTCCATTTACTTTGAAAAAGGTGCCGTTTTTAACATTTTCTACTTCTACTGCCCCGTGCGGGTATACAGACCGCACAAAAAAAGGTCCCTTCCATCGAGATCGGAGCTTACCCGCGTGAAGGTGTAGTCGTGAATCATAAAGAAGGACTTGTTGACCAGGTGAAAATGTTTTCCTCAAAATGTTTTTATCGTGAAAAACCTTAGTCCTATTCTTTGTGATTACAGCATTATCATAAGCTTCATCGCGGAGTTCGCTTAGCTCATTTATTTGCAGCTTCCGAAAGTTGCAAGCAAGGTTTAGATCAAAATTTATTTCTTTTATGGCCCACAATGTTTTATGCTCTATCTCGACGGGTAAATGACATGCTTTTCCAAACACTATCCTATATGGAGACATTCCTAGGTCGGTCTTAAATGCAGTCCTGAATGCCCAAAGAGCATCCGTCAGTTTGGTCGACCAGTCTTTTCTATTTTTAGCAACAGTTTTCTCCAGGATAAGTTTGATTTGTCTGTTTGAGATTTCAGCCTGCCCGCTTGTTTGGGGATGATAGGGTGTAGAAAGTCGGTGGTTGATTGAGTATTTTCGCATCAGAGTCTCGAAAGATCTGTTGCAGAAATGTGTCCCATTATCGCTAATGATAGCGCGTGGGTGTCCAAATCGCGAAAAAATATTCTCTTTCAAGAACTTAATGACAACTTTCTTGTCATTAGTGCGACATGGAATGGCTTCTACCCACTTTGAGACATAATCAACCGCGAGCAATATGTACAAATTCCCAAAGGAGTTGGGAAAAGGACCCATAAAATCAATGCCCCAAACATCGAATATTTCAACAACCAAGATGGGTTGCTGAGGCATTTCATTCCTCTGGGATATTCTACCTGTATACTGACATTATGTACAGGTTTTGCAATACTCAAATGCGTCCTTGAATAAGGTCGGCCAATAAAATCCACATTGCAAAACCTTTTCCGCTGTCTTTCTAGGACCAAAGTGACCCCCACAGGCCTGATCATGACAAAATGAAAGAACACTCTTGAACTCTTCATTCGGGACACACCGGCGAATGATCTGATCAGGACAATATTTAAACAAATATGGCTCGTCCCAGTAAAAGTGTTTTACTTGGGAAAGAAAACGATATTTGTCCTGTTTTGACCAATCGCTCGGTATTAGTCACGTGGCATGATAGTTCACAATATCTCTGAACCATGGTTCAGCGGATATGCTCAAGAGTTGTTCGTCAGGGAACGAGTCATTAATCGGCAGGGTCACAGGGGAAGAAATGATGCGTGAAAGATGGTCAGCTACTACGTTTTCACATTCTTTCTTATCTTTGATAACAAGATCAAATTCTTGTAACAGTAGGATCCAACGTATTGGTCGACCTTTTGCATCTTTCTTCGCCAGAAGATGTTTTAAAGCGGAATGGTCAGTATACACAACTATAGGAGAGCCAATTAAGTAAGGCCTGAATTTTTCTAATGCAAATACAACCGCTAAAAGTTCTTTTTCTGTGGTTGTATAATTGATTTGCGCATCATTCAGGGTCTTACTTGCATAGTAAATCACGTGTGGCATCTTTTCGATGTGCTGTCCTAAGACTGCACCTACTGCAAAATCAGATGCGTCACACATCAGCTCAAAGGAGTAGTCCCAGTTTGGTGATGATAGCACGGGGGCTGAAGTGAGTGAGTGTTTAAGTGAGTCGAAAGCTGTCTCGCAGTCCGAGTCAAAATGGAAGGTCGTATCCTTGGCCAGGAGAAGAGTTAAAGGTCTAGCAATTTTGCTAAAGTCCTTAATGAATCTCCTATAAAAGCCTGCAGGCCAAGGAAAGATCGAATATCTTTGACGCTTTTGGGATGAGGTAGGTTTTGAATGACATCTATCTTAGCTCTGTCAACCTCAATGCCTTTCTGTGAAATGACATGTCCAAGTACTATTCTTTCTTGGACCATAAAATGGCATTTTTCCCAGTTCAAAGTCAAGTTCTTCTCTTTGCAACGAGTAAGAACAGCGTCAAGATTCGCTAGGCAATCGGAAAAAGAGTCTCCAAAAATCGAGAAATCATCCATAAAGATCTCCAGAAAATTCTCTACCATATCAGAGAATATCCCCATCATACACCGCTGAAAGGTAGTGGGAGCATTGCATAGCCCAAAGGGCATGCGACTGTAAGCAAAGGTACCAAAAGGACAAGTAAAAGTGGTTTTATCTTGATCCTTTTTGGCGATGGGGACCTAATTATAGCCTGAGTATCCGTCCATAAAACAATAATACTCTCGTCCCGCTAAGCGTTCCAGCATCTGATCAATGAATGGTAGAGGAAAGTGGTCTTTCCTCGTGGCAGCATTGAGTTTTCTATAATCAATACATACACGCCACCCTGTTTGGACGCGTGTCTGAATCAACTCATTTGCCTCATTGGTTATAACAGTGATGCCGGATTTCTTAGGAACGACATGTATAGGACTCACCCACTGGCTATCTGAGATGGGGTATATAATACCATTATCTAAGCATTTGACGATTTCTTTCATGACCGCTTCCTTCATGACGGGATTCAACCGTCTCTGTGGTTCTCGGGTTGGTCTGGCATCATCCATCACATGTATATGATGTTCAACTATCAAGGGACTAATCCCTTTGATGTCCGCCATACTCCAACCAAACGCCTCTTTGTTAGATCTCAATACCAATAACAGTGCATTCTCTTGCTCTGATGCAAGAGAAGCGGATATGATAACCGGTAAAGACTCATTCTCACCTAGATATGCATATTTCAGGTGAGGAGGTAAAATTTTGAGATCTAACTCAGGCGGAGAAATGATAGAAGGAGGGATCATTGAGTGATTTTTGGATTTACAAAGAAGCTCAGAGCCTGTGAAAGATACAGACTCGGGTGGAGAAAAGTCAGAAGTGCAGGACTCAAGTGTAGAGAAAGTGTCCTCACTAAGATCATGTGTGAAATCAAACAGAGATGTGGTAATATCATCGAGATCAGTAAAGCAAAGTTCCTCGGCTCCACAACTATCGGGAGCGATCTCATGGACAGAGCACACATCTAAAATATGAGCAGAGGGTTCTGATGGCTGACTTCCAACTTTGTAGATATTTAGTTCAATGGTCATATTTCCAAATGATAAGTTCATTGAACCATTTCTACAGTTTATAACAGCGTTGGAAGTGGCAAGGAAAGGACGACCCAGAATCACCGGAATTTGGCCCCGGGGGTTTGCTACAGGATGTGTGTCGAGCACAATGAAGTCTACAGGGAAAACAAATTCCCCGACCTTTATCAATACATCCTCTAATTCACCCCTTGGTTTGGTGATAGATCGGTCTGCCATCTGGAGAGTGCAGTGAGCAGGTTTCAGCTCTCCAATCCCTAATTGCTCATAGACAGAATAAGGGAGCAGGTTAACACTTGCGCCAAGGTCTAAAAGAGCACGATTTATGTTTTTACCCCCAATCGAAATCGATATTGTAGGACATCCTGGGTCCTTTCTTTTCTTTGGAAGCTGGGGAATAAAAGCAGTGCTAATATTATTAGACATGAAGACCTTCTTCGGCACTTGAGTCTTCCTCTTCCTAGTGCACAAGTCCTTAAGAATTTTCGCATAAGCGGGGACTTGCTGAATAGCATCTAGGAGAGGGATATTGATGTTAACCTGTTTGAACATTTCCATTATTTTCTCCATATGAGGACTCGTTCTATTTGCCCTTAACCGGTTCGGGTAAGGAGCTTTCACAATAAGCGCAGGGTCCATCACAGGAGAAGGAAGAGGGGGTAGACGTGGTCCCAAAAGAGGTGTGGGGACCGTCTGTGGAGAACTATAAGGATTGGGAGAAGGTGTCGAGCCTAGTGGGAAATGGAGAATAGGCTCGCGAGAAAGTGGTGTGGTAGAAGAAGAAGGATCAGAAGGAGAAGTGTGTGTGTGTGGAAAGGTCTCAGCCGGGGTGTTGATATGATTTTCAGTATCATCAATACCTTCCCCGACATGATTGTTCAGCACTCTTCCCGATCTCAACGTTGTGACGGCATTTACATTGTAATGCCCAGGATTCTGTAGGGGTTGAGAGGGAAGTTTCCCTTTTTCTCTCGCACTCATTTCGGCTTTTAGGCGTGCGATTTCAGCTTCCATTGATTTGATACTCTCAGCTTGGGACGCTGAGTTTTTCTTTATCTCACTGACGGAAGATCTAACCTCAGTCGAAACCTTTATGAAATTTGACAAAAGTGATTTCATGGTTTGAGTGAATTGAGAGAACTCGTCAGAACAGGACTGTATAGGATTAAACTGTGCAGGAGTGTTGCCCTGGTTTTGGAAATTTTGTGACTGATAGGGGTGCTGAGTGAGTTGAAGGGGTTGCTGTTGTGGTGGAGGAAGAACCCTTTGAAATTGATTCGTGTTGGAACCGTGTTTTGAGATTGGTTTTGGTTCCAAGCAAAATTCGGGTGATTCCTCCAACCCTGATTGTACGTGGAAGAATATGGATCGTTTCGAGGTCTTTGAAATGCGGCATTAGAATGCTCGTGACCTTGAAATGCAGAGTTTAATGGACATTCTTCCGTTAAATGAGACGGATCAGAACAGCACCCACAAACAGTTTTGGGGAGTGACACTGGGTTTAGGGAGGCTGCTGCAAATTTGTGTTCCATAGCGTCGAGCTTCTTTTGCATTGCTGCCATTTCAGCTCGAACACCTATGGACACATCTATTTGGTGTACGCCACCCCTATTCAATGGTTGGGTTCCACTCTCCCACTGTAGTGATTTTTCTGCGAACTCTTCTAAGTACTTCCAAGCTTCCCCATCATCTTTGGTCATAAAAGTACCTTGACACATGTTTTCAAGGCTCTGTTTGGTGCTTCGGTTAATGCCCTCATAAATGATTCGGCACAATTCCCATCTCGGGATGCCGTGATGAGGACACTGAACCAATAGATCCTTGAAACGTTCAAAGCATTTTGATAATGGTTCAGCAGGGAGCTGGGCAAATTGATTCAGTTCGCTACGGATTCGAGCTGTCTTTTGTATTGGGTAAAATTTCTTAAGGAATGCAGCGACGAATTCTTCCCAATTCGTAATAGAGTATGCGGTAGTGTTATATAGCCACTTCTTGGCTATATCGCACAAAGTAAATGGAAGAAGTCGTAGACGCATTGCATCCACTGAAAGTTGTGACGTACCCATCATTGTGCATACTTTTTCAAATTTGGTAATGAAAACGTAAGCGTCCTCAGTCTCGAGTCCGTGGAATTTGGGTAAAAGATTGATATACTGGGGCTTAATCTCAAAGTTATCCCCATTGGCTGGTGGTGTGGATAAGCAGGTCGAAAGAGGACCTCGAATAGGGTAGCACCTCTCCTGGAGAGAGATGCGGGGTGGATTCTGCGCACCAACGGACGGCGGCAGATTAGGGTTAAAGAAGTTTGATGGATTCGGATCCATCGGTGTGGGTGTGGTAGTGGGTAAAGAAAAGGTAAATGGAGAAATATCGACTTCGGAGTCGATAAAGGGTACGCGGACTAAACGGGCACTAGAATCCCGTGTCCAGCCTATCTTGCACTAAAATGTGTTAGTACAAGTGGCAGCGTTGACTTATAATTAGGGGTAATGAATGCGGTGTTTGCTTTTGAAAAAGGGACGGATTTTTGAAAAAATGATGCGACAAAACAAATGCAGCACACAAACCCTAGAATCTAGTGGTCACCTAGGTCCGGCTCTAGACCGCTCCTAACTGCCAAAAGACAAGTCGCAGGATAGAATCCTACACTGCCTCTTTGTCCCCCTGTGGCCGGATAAGTGCCAGGTAAGTGGGAAGGTACTCCACTACGTAAGTAATGGGCCTAATTAAAAACCACTAGCCTTAGACACACTCGCCTTAGGCACCACAAGAAAACACGGATAAGCAATGAATTACCCACGCCTTCTCTTGTCCTAATTGAGCGCGACAGTCCTTAGAGTCTTCTCTAGATTTCTTTTAGTTAATGTGGGTCAATGCGGATGCAAGTTTTGCGATTTTTGGAGCCTAGGAAGGGTAATGAAATCCCCACCTAATTTGGATTTGGCCGTGCCCCTTAATATCCGTATTAGAATGCAAACAACCAAGAAATCAAAATCACGCACAAATTTAATTTTGCTTTTGCGGCGCTGCGATTATTTGCAAAGAATCCTGCAGCAAAGAGTTAGTTGGAGCTAAAAGAGGAGAGAGAAGGAGGTAAGAAATCACCTGAAGCAAAAATTTCACAGAGAACCCTCAACCAAGCCGCGGTTCCGCCGCATATACTTGCTCATGCCGCCCTTCCACGGTCAAATTATGGGAACACTGCACCAAAATTTTTCAGGGAGCTTCTGTAGACTCCCACTGCTCTCTGGTATTTTCCAAAAATTTTCTTCAATTTCCAAACAGCTCCAGATTTCCTTGCAATGAACAACAGAAAATCGTTTAGGGTTTGCACGAATTTTGATCTCAAAAACAACAATGGAATAATTCTTTCAATTCAAACTATAATATGAAACGAATTAGCGCGCGATCCCCGGCAACGGCGCCATTTGATTTATGCGATTCTCAGATGTGTTTGTAAAAAGCAAGTATCGAATCAATTGTTTCCCGATAACGGTTTCATTTGATCGATACTAGTATTTTGTATCGGTATTTGGAAAATTGTATAAAGAATTCACTATCAAAGAATTATATTTGACCGCAATCAACTACGGTGTCAGTTGTAGATCGTAAGCGAGTGCGGATCGTCCATAGGGATTGTGCGATTCGTTTCAATGTTTAATTTGGTTGAATCGAAAAGTTAATCGAAAAGAAAAGAAAACACGATTCAAGAATTTATCAATTGATTCAGGTGTCACGATGTTTAATCAAGAATCAAGAAACTGATAAACAATAAAGAATTGGGTTTCGATAATATTTCCAACCAAAATGTCAAGAATCTAAATGAGGCTCGTAGGAATTGATCGGATCTATAGACGTGATGTAATATCAAGATTTCGTGTTCTCGTCCTTCGAAGGATTGATACTAGATCGATGATGGTCGATGAGAGTTAGGGCTTTCTTGATGAAACTAGGGTTTCATCGTTTAACCCTTGTTCTTTCATCGATTATCATTCACATTCTAGCCTCTAGTAATTTCAAGAAACAATCGTAACTCCCCAATCTCGATGCGATATCAATCAAGAAAGCATCGCAATGAATTGGGTTGTCGATTCTTGATCTTGCTAGGGTTTACAAAACTCGTGGGATTCAAGAACCGATTTACAGTATATTACATCATCATTCTATTGATCGTCACAGCTCCTCGACGAGCGGAGTTTTACTCAGACATCACAACAAGAATTATAACTAGAAATTTAGATTGACTCATGATGCAAGAATTTAAAGAGAACAAGATAAAAGAATATCACCTTTTATTTATATCAACAATTTGATTACAGTCGCTCAAGAACTACAAGAGGAAGAATTAAATTGTCGACTTGGCTTTGCTCGGCTCCGTGAGTCGCGAATCGGCTTGGACCACTTGCTGTGTTGAAGACCGGCTCGGCTCCTAAAAGGTTGCAAGGCTTCTTACTTGAATGGGTACTCGGGATCTTGGCTTTTGATTGGAATTAGGGTTAGGGTTTCACACAAATCCTCTCACTAGATTTGTGGAAGAAGATGATGAAGGGGGTAAAATGAAGAAGTATCTAAGTTTGGATAATGGATCCAAGTATCAAGTATATAGTCTCCCCTTTACAAGTGAGCCTAGGGTCTTATTTATAGATCTCCCAAACCCTAAGCCTTTGAGTTCCCTCCAAAAGTTTGTTGAAAGACTTCTAGAAAGAGTTTGTTAGGCTTAGCTTAGGGTTTAAGCTAGGGTTTAAGGAGAAGGTTCTAGAATGATAGGATAGTTTAGTGTAGATCCCAAAGTTCGCTGATCTGGCAGAAGTATCTGGAGTCTTCTGGAATTTAAGGTACATTTCTGAACTGTAGCCACTGAGAGAAGAGTTTTGATGCAAAGATGAAGTGGTGACGTCATCAAGTAGCCGCGGAACCGCGGCGCAAGCAGGCTCCGGCCGCGGTTCCGCGGCCATGTAGGAAGCTTGAGCTATGGTCTTTTTGCAGTGGACTTGGGATAATATTTTGGGCTTCATCTGATATGTTGATTTGTATTTGTCCCTCTGGGTTGATGCCAGATCTGAAATCATTGAGTTGGCGTAACGTTTTAGCTGTACCCTGTAAGTTTTTGGCCTTTCTTCTGGATTTTCCTGCACAGATCTCAAAACAAGTGTTGCGCAAATGTAGGGATGATGCGATGCCATGAAATGTGGTCAATTTCCTTTATAGTGTCGGTTTAAGAGTCTAATACATGTATTCTGATATTTTGCGACAGTTTTGCTAATATGTGAAATATGAATGCCGAACACTTCTATATGAATGCAAATGATGAAGAAATTGCCGTGTAAAATATGCATTATTTTCGACTAATCAATGATAAAGACAAACCAGATAGTATACTATCATCTTGAGTAAGACCGTTTTACCGGTATAGGTCCTCTCTCAATCATTGCAATCATGTGCCTGCGATCCAATAATTGATTTGATGGCACTATAGCCAACAATCTCCCACTTGCACTTAAGGCTAATTATTGCGGTGTCTCATACTCACAGTCCGTGTGATACCGAGCACCCAACTTCTCTACTAATCAGTTTCACAAAACTCGATTGTAAAACTATTGCGTTCGATAAATAGCCTCAGTGAGTGTATCTTCTCCAATGTTTCTTTCTCTGTCTCTCTTTTTCTCAAATTCACGGAGAAAGCCATCTCCCTAAATGAGCAATACATGTCTTAGAATATGCCTGGATATCTGATAGGACTTAGTTCACAAATGAACTCCAAATCCAGTAAACTTCTTAGACTGTATCATCAACTGAATTTAATCAGTATCCTGCGCCATGCCTCCCTCAGTATCCGCTTGGACCACCTGTCCAAACTACTGTCCCTCAAAAGAGGGAAAACTATAACTCTGACAGTCACTTTGTCATCCAGGCCACCTTGGAAGGCTGGAATGATAACCGTCTCCAGAAGGAGGCTGTCATTACCAAATCCCTAGAACATCCACTTATGTTCATAAACCGCTTCCGAACGTTTCTCCAGGATTGGATTAATATATCAACTTATTGCATCTAGTGCAAAAACAACATCTGGTGTGGTACTTGACATCTCATGATTGACTCAATTGCCTAATCAAGTGATATACCAATCATGCACATCCTTCTCCCTTTTAGTCTGTAAGACACCTTTAGAGAGGGTGACTCCATCACCTGCAGGTATACCACCATGCCAGGAGTCGTCTATTCTAAAACACCTTTTGAATACTGTCTAAGTATCCAGATTGGGAAATTACCCAAATCTAAATCTAAAACCATAAATCTTGTAATGAACCTAGTACTACTATACCTTCGTGATTTTTTTCTTTAGTAAAATATTGTATTTATTTATTCTTAGTATTTTTCCGTATATTTTGTTTTCTATTAAATATATTATTTTATTATTCAATCTATTTTTCCCAAACTCATTTCTTTAAACTAAATGTTAACTTATTTCAAATTAAACGCAAGACCTGACCCAGCACATAACCCAAATCCAATATCATTTTCATTTTCTTTTATAAAATTATGAGCCAAAAAGCCCACTTTCTTTTCAAGCAACATCATATATTTAATTCTAATTAAATATGTGTATGAACAATCTTGTAGCTTATTGGTTAAGTCCTTACATTGTTATTCCATAAGTCACATGTTCAAATCTCCATTCTTGCAATTATTTTTTTTATCAATTTTTATTCTTCTCATAACCTACAAATGAGACTTTTCATTTCATCTTCTTTTTAACTCTCAAAATAATTCGAATGGTTATGAGTCATAATTTATTAGAATTATGGTAGCCATAAACTTTTTTTTATCTCTCCTCTTTTTTTTCATCATCACACCTTTCTATCATTTCATATATCCCTCTTCATCTAAATTCCCCGAAGAAGAACATGAAGAAATTCTCAAGGAAATCTCGCTAGAAAGGCGAGGCTATCGGCGGATAGACAAGTCCGGTGACAATACCGGCTTGTGTACGTAAATCCCTTCTCTCTTTCCCTCCCTCCATCTCCTTCTCTCTATCTTTCTCTTGTCATATTGCCATGAAAAACTTCCTTTGTCGTATCATAGTTCCAAAATAATTAATTAAATGGATACATATATAAATAATGAACACACATAAACATACATACATATATAGTTTGCCGTATCATAGTTCCTAAATAATTAATTAAATGGATACATATATAAGTAATGAACACACATAAACATACACACATATATAGTTTGTAAAGTCTTTTTCATTACTCTCAATTCATATGTTAAGATTTCATAGTAACCAATTAGGATTGCATCGTTTGTTGTTGTATTTTAAATTACTTTATTTAAATTTTGTAAAAAAAAATGAAGTTACGAATAAATACCATGATTTCCTCATTCTCACATATGACATATCAAGACTTTTATATTTAAAATAATTTTTAGAAATTAATTTCTACTTCTGGAAATTTCATGACATTTATCTATGAGAGAATATATTATTTTGTACATGCTGTAAAAATTTTAGATCGAATCGCTTAACGGTTTAGGAATTACATCGTTTTTATTCACTGTTCGTAAAAACAGAAAACTGTATTTATCGGTCAACTTCTTAGACATATAATTTGGTATACTAATATCCAAATTGAGCAAACTCAGGTGTTTTGGATATCTAAATTGAATGATCTATATTTTCTTAGTTTTAAGTTTTTATTGAAAACCGACGTAAGATATACAAAACTGCGTTACAATATTAAGTGACGGATCTGGACAGAATCTGTCCTGATTCACACACTGTTTTTAAATAGGACATAACTCGAAATCCCGATATCCGTTCATGACAAAATTTAGATGTGTAGATGAATAAATGATAAATCTATAATTTTATGTATATTATATTACTTAAAAATGCACGAAACAACCCGATATAGGCTTTGCAATATAACATATAATTGCTGTCCAGAAATCTGAATTTCTGTTTTAAACGCTGATATTAAAATGATCATAACTAGAGTTTAAGAAATCCAAATCGTGCAAATCTTGGTGTTTTGGATAAGTATATCTAAATACCTACAATTTTTGAATAATCATCGTAAGCTGAAACCTGATGGAAATTAACTCAAACTATATTTTAAAAATATGCGACGGTGCTGGACAGATTCTGATCTGTTCTGCGCGACAAAACGAAAATGGGTATATCTCCCAAACCGGTAGTCGTATTTAGGCGCGACTGGAGCTCATGCGTGCATAACACTTAGATATATATTTTTTTTATTCCGAAATTGATTGAATTGATTGATTATTCATACACAACACTTCTTAACGGCATTGTTTATGGTCGTTACTCGAATAATATACTTGACTCATTTCATGTCATTCGAACATGTATACATATTTATCTTGATCTTTAAATTGTGGTATGTACATAAAGATGATAATTAAATACTTTAGTTGTATTTTGGAAACATATCAAAATTATTTTTACATAAAACCCTCTCAACTTATACTAAATTACAATAAGGACCCCAGTAAATATAGGTTTAAGCGGAATCCGTTCTCTTGAGCCTCGGGAAGCCGGAGAATGAGAGTGATTGCCTATATAAGGTAGATAATCTAACAAACGGTGTTATCAGCACGATAATTGTCTTGGAAAAAGACACAAATCCTGCCGTCCATGTGCAGCAGTTACCGATAACACCAAAACATAATTCAGGACTTCCATTTCTTTTCTAATTGTCTGACTCAGACTAATCAATCTGACTTGAATGTGATTCAAGTATCAAATTACAATTCAACATGAATCCATGAATCTATATTCAATCTGTTCACGCTATAACAAACTATATAACTTGACTGAACCGAACCATGAATATATTCCATCTACATGATTATCCAGTACATCCATTTCCATTTATACGATATCATGGTTTCGGCAAGTCTTCCATTTACAATACAAGTCTTCCATTTACATTTACAAAACAGTACAAACAACATATTTACAATTTAAACAATACAATCAAGATATCGCGGGGTTTAAGGGGTAGATTGGTACGGAAGGTGTTAAAAGTGGCACGAGACAACAACTATTAAGACACCTAACCTGAATTCATTTGTTGTTGTACCGTGGCATAAACGGTTCCTTGTATTCCGTTCACCGTTAGTCTCTGGTCTAACGAGACTCCTCTCGTATACACTGGCCTCTTCTGTACCAAGCTACAAACAACAGCGTTAACACTAATAATAACATCATAACAATATACTCTCTATTCTGTCTATTTCTTTCTTGTCTATTTACGGGACTTACCGAGCGTTAGTTCGCTGACGGGCATTCTACCCATCTTTCTTTCTTTCTTGGAATGTTCGTCAGGTGGTATTGAGACAGAGGAGATAGAAGTGGTCGAAAAGGAGTACAACCAGTTCGCATCACAAACAGACGTATAGTTTCATTCAGTTTTTCATTTCATTTCAGCTTATTTATGTATGCCTCCTTATTAAGGTTTATCTTGTTAAATATCTTGTATTCAGATATTTTGTCTGCTGTGAATCATGAATGTAATAAATCACAGTTGAATTTCATTCTTTTGTTTATTCTTGTTAGTTTATGTTGCTTATAGACGCTTAGCATATTTATTTCGAGAAATGACCTTCTCGGAATAAATACGTCGCGGGCTTGCCACGTCACCGTTTCCATCTACTGGGAAGCGAAGCATGACAGATCTAGTAACCAGAATGCCAGATATAATATCCATATCCTATGTGGAGAAACCACTGTGTGACAACCACAATATAACCGATCGTGGTATAGGAATTTCACTTCCTACAAAGTGTATTTCATCCAAATACCAGGACATCACACCCTACTACCTTCTTAACAGATCCATCTCCTATTCTGATGAAGTCAAAGCCTCTGACTCTCACATCAAAAATAGATGATCTATCTCCGCTATACTTACTTTAGTCTATAAATAGATACAAGTTTCTTGTCTACTATTCTTATACCTATAACTTCTCAAAACTTGGACCTTGTATTTCTACGAAACACTTATCTAAAACTGGAGAAGTCACAAGTAAACAGAATATAGTACGAGGACCAACCCTTTTGTCCTTATGGACACCGGACAACATACAATACTTTGTCTAAGTCCCCTGAGTTGAATAACTCAAACCCTGTGCGTCGTAGGTTGAAAACTGCACTATGGTTAAAAAGAATTACACCGCTGTTTAATGCTCCTTACCTAACCATCAACTGATATAGGTATATGTCATGGAAATAATTTCAAAAAGTTATATATCACTTTATAAAATAAACGTACAGATATATCAGTTTGAAATTGGTGCATAACAACGGATATTCAAAACCAAATATTTGCCGTCAGGAAAACCCCAGGTGATTTCCTCAAATATCACCAATTACAACGAATTCCGATATAATGAGGATATAATCACCTAATTCACAATAACTTACTCCCACTCATCATCTATAAAACCATACATATGTGAGAATCAAACCTGGTAAATACATACCGTGGAGTAAGGATTTAATTGAGAAATCAGTTTTCAATTAATAACGCATAGTGAAACTGAAACATGAAAATGTTTCGAAGGGATAGCCGGGTATTCCTAGTAATGCCTATTCCATTATCCAGATTCATGACTGTAACCGTATATTTCTTTGCTATCTCTCCAAATCCCTTTATTTGTCTTTACTCATTACCTTCTGTATACCCCCTTAGGCTAAATGGTTTTCTTCCTTCCCTATCGTTTGATACCAGCTTATGGTTTGGAAGAAAACCATCCAATAAGCGTAATAGGTGTACCCTCCCAATCCAAGGAGCCCTCGCAACCTGAGAGAAGGTAATGATAAAAAACAACCTGAATAATCCTATTCAATTTCTCACATGCTCCACACTCAAAACACATCCTCCATTAAAAAAATTCTAACGGGGCGCTGCCCCGCACCCTGCAAGGGGGCTGCTAGCCCCTTCGAACCCTAACCCCCTATCCAGGTAGCGAGACCCCCGTAAACTTTGCGAGACCCCTGATATGTTTAAAACACAACATACACACACCGCACATTGAGTTTGCATGACTAGTTTTACCCATCAATCGGAGCTTCTCTTGCTCCAAAAGCGAGGGGTAATTAACGACAACTTAGTTCGCGGCTGCCGGAGATTCAGATCCCCACAATCAATAAACCCCGACGTACCCCAGGCAGGGGGAATCTGTCATACGCCTGACAAGCGGCGCGTATTTCCTATCTTAATAGGGTGACGAAAAACACTTTACAGATTCTGGCACGTCCGGTGGGACCTTTCTTTCCTCTCATATCTCAGATCAAGCGTTCATGCAAACTCATTTAACATATATACCGATGTTTGTACTGAAATAATGCTTTTCTGTACAGCAATCAACTTTCAACGACGATGTCTTCTAAGATGAATTCAGCTTCCGACGCAACCCCGATCCCGTACGTGGTCAAGATCAATGCTCGCGTAGTTTTCTCTGCAAGCCTCAGTTGGCAGTGGGAGGAACCATCCCGCCAACTTGGTTCCGTCATCATCTATCCTGCCGGAAGTGCTTATCTGGCTGAAATCCCGGTAAACCAGGTGGCCAAGCCGGTCTTAAGGGGCAAGAGGCCGAACGTTGTGATCACTAAGGCACCATAACCCCAAACTTAAGACGGTGTCCGAACAACTGTTTGGTGCTCTAGCTGGGGGCAAGACTGCCGGAACAAAGGGCATCATCAAACGTTGCGGACGAGCTCAGGCGACGACTCCAATAAGTTCACAATCAGGCATATCTCCAAAGCTCTCCATCGATCGGTCTACGGTGGCTTCCTGAAGAGATGAAGCCTGCCAAGTGCTCAAAACAAAAAGGTTGAGATAGAAGTGGCTTAGATATAGAACCAATAAGAGGGTTAGGACTCCGGCCAAGTAGAATTTTGTGAGGTTCCAAGAACATGGTTACCCCCTGCGACGACAGCTGAGTCGGCCATAAAAGTTAGCAATTCCTTCGAATCTTTGATGTGGGTTCAGAAAAATGCAATGACCGCCAAAATCAAGAAGACAACAATCCGAAAAATGCTACAAAGAGACGTGTCACAACCCCAACATAGAAAGCAAGATACCGTCTCTTCAAGAGTCTATCAGACGCCCTATGCAATGCGAAGGCAGCGGGGCAAAACCAGAAAAAAAGCGCCAGCACCATTCAAGGACCCGGTCAGGCCAGCTGTCTTCAATCAATTATCCGTTACCAAAACAGAAGGGCTACGACAGCAGTCCATGAAATCAGCTGCCAATGATGAAAAGATGACCAGATATGTTATCCATACGGTCTACATGGAAGGCATGCGTCCCAGCGACAACCTGCGCAGCAAAAGCAAGGATGGGGTCACCACATCCCAAGCCCAATCTGGCTTGAATGTGGCCACTACTCCTCAAGATCAGCCTCCGCATGATGATGAAAACTCTCTTGATGAAGCCGATAGGAAGAAAGACCCCTCAGTCCATGTGTAGTCAAGTTCGGATAGCGAGGAAGAGCCGACTTTCTGCCTCAAGACCGCAGAGCAAGAGCTGCTTCAAGAACTCCGAAAACAACTCAGGAGTAAAGTTAAAGAGATGGCCAAACTTTATTAAAAAATTCATGACCTGACGAATGTCGTGATGCAGCTCACGGCTCAAGTTGTTCGGGTGCCCTCCAATCAAGCGCAAGTCTCTACTCATGAGCCGGGTGATAACAACCCGAAGCAATCGATACTTGTCCCCTTGGGTCCAAGTTTAGGTGAGCCGCACAAAAGCCGGCCACATTCCATTTCTGGGGACGCCTTAGCCTCGGATGGCACCATCCCGCTAATAAAAAATCGGATAATGGATTTAGTCACCAGCAAGGTTAAAACATTGGTAGCCAAAACCAAAGCTCAGAAAGAAATTGGCAATAGTAGGCGGCCATATCCCGCACAGTACAATCTGATCGAGTTTCCTAGCGGTTACGTCATTCGTAAGTTCGGAAGATTTGACGGGATGGGAAACGCAAATCAGCACGTCGCCCACTTTAAAGCATCGTGCGGAAATACAGGGGGCAACGATGCACTCCTTCTTCGTCAGTTTGCCAATAACCTGACCGATGTCGCTTCGTCCGTCACTACTTTTGCCCAAATGGAGTCTCTGTTTCGGTAAAGGTTCATGAGTGTCAGTGATAAGATCTCCATTGCTAACCTTATGAGGACCAAGCCAGGGAAGAATGAAAGCAGCACAGACTTTATCGCCCAATGGCATAATCTCACGGTCAAGTGCGAACCACCGCTGGAACAGGACCAGTCCGTCATCCTTCTCATTGGGAACCTTAGCAATTGGATGGTCCCATTCTTATGTACAACTGGCCTCAAGACGTTTCAAGATCTGACCAAAAGAGTTTAAATATTGAAACGCTTGAAGCAAGAGTCTGCCCGGACTCTCAAAGTGACAAGCCTTGGAAGAAACGAAAGGATGACAACCGTAAAAGCAGAAATTCTTATAATAGCAATGCTTTCAATGCATCTAACAATGAACACAAGCGAAAGGCGGACAGACAAAAAAATGACCAGTCCCAAAAGCCTGTGCTAGGAGGAGAGGAGAAGAAGAACAAGGTTTACACTTTCAGGAGGGACAAGGTCCGCAAGATATTCAAGGATGCCCTGAACAATGGTCTGCAATTGCTGGATTCGAAGAGATTTCACGAAGCAAAAATGACTGACAATTCCCTGTACCACAGCGTAGTGAGCCATGCGATCAAGAATTGCTACATTTTTAAAGACTGTGTCGAAAAGTAATACAAGACCGAAGAGATCGAGTTGTCCAAGAGTGTGTTGGTGAACAATCAAGCTACAACCACCAACTTTATACAGACAGAAGCCGAAACCTTCTGAGAGCAGACATCTGAATCTGTTACCTCGAGAAATGAATCCGACTCGCCGCAGCCTCCATGGAGTATGCACATATCTAATAAGATGAAGAGAATGCTAAAGCTAATTTAGAAAGTTCCCAGAACAGAATGGGAGGAGCAGAAGGAGCCTACCGTTCCATCTACCAATATGGCTCAATTGGGCTCAAAATCCAAAAGGCTAAAGGAGAAGAAAAGGAAAGGTAGCGAAAGGGAGTCGGCGGGGAGACCGACCATTCAAAAATATATCGATTCCTTTGAAAACTACGATTAAAAAGAAAGAACTCGAATTCAATTGAATGAGTTTTTCTGAATAGAAGCAGCTGAGATTTTGGAAAAGCTGGAAGAAGACTCAAATGATGAAGCCCTTGTCATAACCTGCTACATCATCCAGCTTGGTAGCGACTCTGAGAAAGAAATTTATTTTCTTGAAAAAGACGAGGAGCTCGCCACAAAGACCAACTAAATCCAGCTCAGAAGTGGCAAGGCTCTACCGCCAAATCAACTCAACGGCCCAAAAGGGAAGGAAAAACAAGTCGCTAATGAAGAAAATGGCGGAGAGCTTGCTCATGAAGACTCGAGTCCTCCCCCAGTAGACTATAATGTTTTGGCTCATCTTCGGAAGCTTCCATCTCTCTTAAGCATCTATGATGCTCTGGTCGTATCCGAGGAGCTCAGAGATGTTCTCATTCATGCTCTGCAAAATCCCGAGCGCTATCATGATCGTTTCACAGAAATTAATATGAAAGAGACCCAGTACACTCTGCATACAGCCGCGGTCACATTTAAAGATGAAGACCTGTTACTAGGAACGGCTGCGCATAACCGACCACTTTATATGACCGGGTACAGCGACGGAGATCGGATTAATCGTATATTGATTGATCCAGGGTCCTCGGTGAACATAATGAACTTGCGGACCCTAAAGAGTTTGTCAATAGACATCTGACACCTGTCAAGGGAAATGATTGCCATTCAAGGCTTTAATCAAAGTTGCCAGCAAGTTCTGGGGTCCATAGCTCTGCCAATTAAATTTGAGGATTTGCAAACCGAAGCTAAAATATACGTGATCGACGCTGACACGTCTCATAAGATTCTCCTGGGACGGCCATATCTCTACGATTACGGCATCGTTCCGTCAACTCTCCATCAATACATGAAGTATACTAAAAATGGCAAAGAAAGACGAATTGACAGAGACATCTAGCCGTTTGGCGTGCATGAAGTCTGATATGAAGATTCCCGGAACTTTGTCAACCCCCAAAATGCTAAGCCGCAACTGACCGAGGACAGAACGGCCTCGAAACTCAAAAGCAAATCTTAGCAGGCTATCACTTTCAAAAGAAAAAACCCCCATGTGCGCCCACGTTTCGGCAGTGACACTGATGAGTCCGACGCTAGAAGTCCGTCCTTCTGTAAAAACCGCCCTCATCTTGGTAGCGATACGGACGAGTCTGATATCGAAGGCCCATCCGGTAGCAAAATTCGCTTTCGTTTAGGCAGCGGCACTGAAGAGTCGGAGGAAGAGGACCCACCTTGCAACAACTATGAATATTGGGCCCCCATGCAAAAAGCGAAGCTAAAAGAAACTTTCGAGGTTATAGAAGGGTCCTTGGCTATCATAAGGTTGCAAAGAGCTAGATGGATTATCCGCCTCTACCGTGGACCAACTGAAAACTTTCTATGTTCCCGGAAGAAACAACAAACATAAATGCATCCTGTTTTATGGGTCAAACCTCGTTGTGCACCCGGACGATTTGTACATAACGTGTCTTCCCTATGAAAGAAGCATAAGAGTCGTCTTCAATCCCAGATACTATGCGCCCAAGATGCGGGAATATTTTAAGAAGTGCGGGTGTCGGTTATATCAAACGGACTCCAAAGCAAAGTTTTATGAGCGGCTATGTCATCTGTCTCAGGTTCGAGCACTCATCAATGGACGAATCCCAGATAGATGGGGCATAGGTTTCTTTCAACCTGATGTCAAGGAATGCTACATGATCCATATTGGCGAAGTCAGCGAAAATTCAAATGATAACGACGAGCTAGTCGAGCCAGAAGAGCCCCTCAAGAGCTCGAAGATGACAGACTAGCATCTTTCGACGAGCTAACCGAGATTAATTTGGGAACGCCCGATAATCCAAGGCCGACCTACATCAGCTCACTCTTGTCATAAAAAATGAAAGGATAGATAATTGGCCTGTTGCATGAGTTCGTCGACTTCTTCACGTGGATGTACAAAGAAATGTCTGGTCTCTCCCCTGAAGTGGCTGTACATAAGCTGGCTATATCTCCTGATGCCAATCCAGTTAAACAAGCTCCTCGAAGAATGAGAAGGGGGCTGGAAGAAAAGGTCATCAAGAAAACCAAGAAACTCATCGATGCCAGCTTCATTAGAGAAGAGAAATATGCGGACTGGATCGCGTGCATTGTCCAAGTGAAAAAGAATAGTTGGCAGATCCGAGTTTACGTTGATTTCAGGGACCTCAATAAGGCATGCCTTAAAGACGATTTTCCGCTCCCGGTCATGGAAATGATGGTCGACGATATTTCAAATTACAAGCTGTTCATCTTTATGGATGATTCATCTGGATATAATCAGATAAAAATGTCGTCCGAGGATGAGAAGCATACAACGTTTTGAACCCCGATCGGAATATACTGCTACAAGGTGTGTTCCTCCAAAATTTAAACGTAACTGAAGAGCTAAGCTCTGTTAAAATTTAATGAGGCAGTGCCTCACGTGCTCCCCACGAGGACACCTGATTGATCTTATATTTCGATGTCGTGTTTAAGAAAAGTGTAAAGATCACAACCAAAGAAATTTGTAAACCGCAATCAATAACGATGTCAATTGTAGGTTCGTTAGCGAGTGCGGATCGTCCACAGGGAAAGTGTGATTTGCTCGTAATTGTTTTAGTTGAGTTGAAATTAAAAGAGAAAAGAAGGTGATTCGATAAAATGTGAAGTTTAGTTTCAAGAATCTTCAAGAAAATAAAGATCAAGAATCAAGAATCAAGAATTGTTAAGATGATATCCAAATCGAATGAGTTATCAAGATTTGAAATGAGGCTCGTAGGAATCGATCCAATCGATAGTGACGATGAATACTTGTGATTACAAATTCCTATCCATTGATGATTTGTTGCTAGATAGATGACGATCAACGAGATTTAGGGATCTATCGAAGAAACTAAGGTTTTTTCATCATCATCTCTTGTCCTTTCGTTGATTATCATTCAAATGCTAGCCTCTAGGAAATTCAATCATCGATCGTTGATCTCTAATTAAGAGTGAAAACATTCAAGAAAGTATCTCGCTCGAAACTAGGTTGTCGATGATTCAATTTCCTAAAGTTTACAAAACTCATAAGACTTAAGAATCGTTCAAGAATTGAATCATCATCATCTATCTATTTTCTCGATTCCTCAACGAGTGGAGTTTTCACTCAAACATCATGACAAAGAAAATAATCAAGAATTGAGAACTCTTCATAATGCAAGAATGTAAAGAAAAGTAAGATCAAGAATTTTCACCTTTTATTATTCAACGTTTCGTTACAATTCACTCAAGAGACTACAAGAATTGAGGAAGGAACTCGATCGTCGAATTGGCTTCGCATCGTCTTCGTGAGTCGCGGATCGTCTTGGATCACTTACTCGGATGAAAATCGGCGTTGCTTCAAAAAAGTTTGATGGCTTTTTGCTTGATTTTGTACTCGGTGATCTTGATTTGGATCAAATTGTGTCACTCAATTTGCTTTGGAATTGATATGGATCTCACTAGAATTTTCTCTAAAAATGATGAACAACCTTTGTAATGAAGCCTTAGGTCCCTTTATATAGCCCTCTCCTTTAGCTTTCCCTAGAAGCTTGAACTAGCTTCCTTTAGAAGCTAAACTAGGTTTAGCTTCTCTTGCAAGCTTGGTAGTTGAGTAGAAACTTCTAGATTTAGTTAGTTACTTAGCTTATAAGAGAAGCTTGATTGTTATGAGAAGAAACTTCTAGGTTAGGATAGCTAGCTAGCTTGCTTGAGAAGCTTGAAGGTATTTAGACTTGAACAAGAAGCTTGGCTGTTAGGACAGAAGCTTCTGGAGATCTCTGGAGAATGAAGTGTGTTGAAGAAGTTTGGCTACTGAAAGGAGAACCACGAAATAGTAGTTTGCCGCTGACATGTACACGTGGCTGCGGATCCACGGCGGATCTGCCCATTCGGTCGCGGATCCACAGCCGTTTGGAGGGTTTGGTGCCTGAAATTTCCATGGTAATTTCTCTGTTAGCTTCATGGCACTTTTAGAATGTCTGGAATATTTTTATAATGTCTTGTTCACTGCCAGATCACAAGCCTTGGACTTGGCGTATTTTTATTAGCTCTTTTATGATTTCCGACTCTTTTCCTGGAATTTCCTGCACACAATCTCGAGACAAGTGTTGTGATATACAAAGATCATGCGTGCAATAACAAACACTCAATTTCCCTCAAAATGCCGGTTATAATGTATAACATAAGTTATTTGGTATTTTACAGACAAATTGCTAATATGTGATATATTCATACCGAACACCTTTAGATGATTGCAAATAGTAGGGAAATTGATTTGTTAAAAATGCAATATTTTCGACTGATCAACGCCAGTGCCTTAGAATTAAATCCGATGGTGGCGCTGCACGTGAAGCTCATGTGGGCGCCAATGTGCAAAGCATAGGAGCCCACATGGGATGTACAACTAAACAATATGAAATGTAAATATTCAATTGGGTGCAGCATATTGTAGTCTGGCATGTATCAAGATAAATTTGCATGCACTAGATATGAAGTAACTTGTACAGATGCACACGGATGTCGTAAAACTGTAAAACTAAACATAGGATGCATGATTTAAAATACAAGTGTTATATTTATTCAAATAGATGTAAATAGAGTAACATAGCATGTAGCAAGATAAACTTGCCTCGATCGAATCACGCGACGGATACGCACGGCACGTCCGACGTCAGTAAATCGGCGCAACGCACACGCGGCACGCGGGACGGGTCCAGGCAAGGCAAGAGGGTGATCACACAGGCAAGGTACGTTCACTGGATCACTCGGATCGTCAGCGATGAGCACGGCTCCGGCGGTGAACACCGGAATCAAGAAACAAGATCAAGAAAAAGAAAGAAGAAAGAAGAAGAAGAAGTAAAGAGAAGAGGCTATGTATTAAATAAGGAAAGAAAAAATAAATAAATAAAATATATATAAATATATATATGCAGAGGAGAGAGAGAGAGTCACGAGAGAGAGTGAGAGAAAGGGTTATTAGTTTGTTAGGAAATTAGTTTAGATTTAAATTTAAAAAAATCTTTTATTAGTTAACTAAATTTTAATTTGTAACAGTTTATAAAATTAATATCATATAAATAAAATTTGATATTCTGGTAAATACAAATTTACTCCAAAATGCACCTAGGTCGGGTCTAAAAATCCAGTTTCAAAATATGAAAAATATATATGTCGACCAAAATTAAAATTTGATATCCGAGTAACAAAAATGCATACCCCTAAGAACGGATGCACGTACGTGCGCGTAGCCATCCAAACAAATCCGTTTCACTGAACGGGACGAGAACAAGATGCGCGGATGCTACCACGGGGTTAGGGGTATCATGCAGACCATACAATGTATTTTTAAAATATTTTATGTGACTTAAAATGTTATATTGTAAAAAGGCAAATGCCAGATAAAATGCCAGTATGCAGTATTCATGAAAGTGCACAAGTTTACGTAACAAGTCAGGATAAAACATAAATATGAATCAAGACTGGTTTCAAGCAAGCGGGTCGGGTCGGATCCAAATACAAATGTCAAAAACATTATTCGCATCCAAAACACAATAAATCAAGAAAATACCATAAATAAAGAAATACTTGACTAGAACTGGTATAAATGAACTTGGGTGTTACAAATATTATTAGCTCACTAATTATTTTCTTAATATATATATATATATATATATATATATTTGATATATTGTGTGCGTATATATATTAAAAGAAGC
The DNA here is from genome assembly GCA_030015575.1 of Agapanthus africanus. Lineage (NCBI taxonomy): Eukaryota > Viridiplantae > Streptophyta > Magnoliopsida > Asparagales > Amaryllidaceae > Agapanthus > Agapanthus africanus. Next base: position 23,991,899 of record CM057338.1, on the reverse strand, counting down.
ATGATTGAATTTCTATTTTATGAAAATAGAAATGATGATGTGGAAAATGTGGAATGGGGTGAAACATGGCTTTTTATATTTATTAATTCATTTGCTTGCACTATTGAAGCATGGTTCAATTTATTTATTGAAATAAATTCCATGCTTCAATATGCGAGGAATTAGAAAAGCCATTCTTCACTTAGTCATTGAAAAAAACACTTGTTCATTTCCTCACTTGAGCTCATATGATGAGCTCTCCTCTCTAGCTTTCTCCATCTTCTTCATCCTTCACCTCCAAGCTCAATCCCTCATATGAGTTGTGAAACCTTGAGCTTATGAGAACCCTAGTGAGTTTTGAACCCCTACTTCACCATCCTAGATTGAATTAGCAATTTGAACTAGTGTGTTTCCTTCACTAAAGAGTTTAGTGAAGAGGTAGCTTGGATTAGCGAAGCTTCGGATGGATCATCTTCGGCACGAAACTCGATCCAACTTCAAGTGGAGCCCAGTGGAGTCATAGGGACTACTACTCGGAGCATTTGAAGAGAAGGACACGGTCTACAAAGGTTGTTGCCTCCTTCTCTTAGCTAGTTTAGTTGATATCAAACCATAAACCCTAATCATCTATTTTAGATTCTAGGTTAGTGTTGATTAGCACCCCAAAATTTTTTAAATTAGCATACTTGATGCTAGTAAAACCCAGTGGTGTTGCTCATAAACACATTCACTTGAGTGAAAAAATATTAAGCATTTAAAATTATTAGAGGGGGTAAAGTTATTGGACTATGCAAAGCTTTACAAAGACCAAAAGTCAACACCAACCATTCGAATATTTTATCGATGTAACAACATAGTTGGTGGAAGATCATTGATGTGAAGAAGTGGGAAGATAAAAGGCGTAATCAATTGGGTTTACGTCTCGGTTGGTAGAGACGAAACATTGATGGTGCACTACTCGCATTCTCGTTCTTGATAAGAAGGGGTGGCGGTTCAACTTATTTGGGTGGGGGTTGATTCATCACAATTCTCATGTCTTCTAGGAATGCGAGTTCTTCGGCAAAAATATCTTCAAAACTTTTATCGAGATTCCGAATGATAATCTCATCGGAAAGGGAGTTATGTGACTCGGATAGCTCGACGAAATCATTCGACAAGTCAAAGGGTTCGGACATAGGTGTGGACTTGTCGACAGAAAGGTCTTCACGTGTATAATAAACAGTAGGATCAAACCATAATGCACTAGTGGCGTCGAGATCAGCATCGTGAACCTCCTCAAATTCGCAACTGTCGGAAGCTATCTTTTTGACAGAACATACATTAACTATCTGAGCATAGGCTTCGGAGGGATGACTTCCTAACCTGTAAATATTAAGCTCAATTGTCATCTTCCCAAAGGATAGGTTCATTGAACCGTTACAACAATTGATTGTCGCGTTGGAAGTTGCTAGGAAAGGTCAACCTAGAATCACCGGAATTTGGTTACGTGGGTTTGCTACAGGCTGTATATCTATGACTATAAAGTCCATAGGGAATATAAATTCCCCAACTTTGATTAACACGTACTCTAGCTCACCCCGAGCTTGGGTGATAGATCGATCGGCCATCTGGAGAGTGCAATGCGTAGGTTTCAACTCTTTTATCCCTAATTGCTCATAAACGGAATACGGAAGCAAGTTAACACAAGCACCTAAATCGAGTAGAGTACGATTGATATTTTTACCTCCAATAGATATAGATATTGTAGGACAACCAGGGTCCTTACGTTTCGTGGGCACTAATTGGGTAAGAGAATTGCTCATATTACTCGCTAAGAAAACTTTTTTAGGCACTTGAATTTTTCTTTTCCTAGTGCACAAGTCCTTTAAAATTTTCGCATAGGAAGGAACTTGTTTGATAGCATCTAGGAGAGGTATATTTACGTTAACTTGTTTAAAAATTTCCACAATATACTCCATTTAGGGACTTGGTCTGTTGGCCCTCAACCTGTGTGGAAAAGGAGCTTTATCAATAAGGGTTGGATCCAACTTTTGAGGAGAAGTTTGTGGGGATGGGATGGATCCTTAAATTGAATTTGGGATGGTTTTAGATGGTAATTCCTTCAAGGAAGTGGCTGAGGGTTCGAGCCTAGTGGAAAACGGAGAATATGCTCGGAAGAAGATGTTAGATTAGACGAAGTAGGAGTAGAAGTAGTAGCCGGGGTTTCATCAATGTCATCAACTTCAACTTATTTACCAATATTGTTATTCAGCACTCTTCCCGATCTCAATGTAGTTATGGCACACACGATATGATTTTGAAGGATGAGATTCGCGCTTTGTGAGTGGCTGGGATTCGGTAGTATTTGAGATGGAAGTCTCCCTTTCTCTCTCTCTCACTTATTGCGGCATTTAACTGTGCAAGTTGTGCTTCTATCGATTTCATGATTTCACCACAGGAAGCAGTGTGTTGCACTAACATTTGGATAGAAGATGTTAAATTATCCGTCGTTTGCGTGGATGGTTTAATGAACGTTTCTAAATTTCGTTCGAGTGCAGAGTTTTATCGGTACCGGCCGTTGAAATATTATTATAAGATGCAAAGTCGTTGGCCGGATTTTGAAGAGATTGTGGTGAAAAGAGGTGCTGAATTTGGTGTGGTGGTTGTTGCTGTGGAGGAAGCCTTTGATAGTTATTTTGGCTTGAGAACTGATTTTGATTTTGAGATTTGTTTTGGTTCCAAGCAAAATTAGGATGATTCCTCCATCCTTGATTATATGTGGATGAATAAGGGTCATTTCTATGTTGTTGCTGAAAAACAGCAATGGTTTGTTCATGACCTTGAGATGGAGGATTTAAAGGAAATTCTTCCGTTAAATGTGATGGGTCAAAACAGCAACCACACACGGTTTTGGGGAGCATAACTTTGTCTAGGAAGGTTGATGAGACTTTGTTTTCAATAGTTTCGAGTTTCTTTTGCATCGCGACCATTTCGGCTTTCATAGCAATGGAAACATTGAGCTGATGGATACCTGCCCTAGATGAAAATGATGTTGGTCTAGTGCTCTCCCATTGTGAGGTTTGTTCGGTGAGATCCTCCAGAAATTGCCAAGTTTCGCCATCGTCTATCGACATGAAATGGCATTGACAAATGGTTTCAAGCATTTGTTTCGTGGTAGTATTAACACCCTCATATATAATTCGGCAAAGTTGCCATCTATCAATTCCGAGATGGGGGCATTGTATAAGAAGATCCTTAAACCATTTAAACCATTTTCAGAATGGTTCGTTGGGAAGTTAGGTAAACTGGTTAATCTCACTTCGAACACGGGCGGTTTTGTGATTAGGATAAAATTTCTTAAGAAATGCTATAACGAATTCATCCCACTTAGCTATAGAATGTGCGGTAGTGCTATAAAGTCATTTTTCTGCTAGATCGTATAAGGTAAAAAGGAGAAGACGTAATCGCATAGTATCCACAGACAGTTGGGTTGTGCTCATCATTGCACATACGTTCTCAAATTTAGTGATGAAAACGTATGCGTTTTCGGATTTAAACCCGTGAAATTTGGGCAACAAGTTGATGAAGTGGGGTTTAATTTCGAAATTACCCCCATTGGTCGGTTGAGGAGACAGACAAGTAGGAAGGGGTCCACGTATGGGGTAGTATCTTTCTTGGAGAGAGATGCACGGTGGATTCTGCGCACCTACGGGTGGTGGCAGGGTACTATTGTTAAATCCCCCGTCCATTTCGCAAAATGTGGTGGGTAGAAGGGAAATAGAAGATGAAGAAGTACCGAGTTCGGATTCGATCGAAAAAACGCGGACAAGACGGGCACTAGAATCCCGTGTCCAGCCGATCATGCACTAAGCGGGTTTATAGCACGCAGCAGCGTGTGTGAGAATGATTTTTAAAAGGTTTGTTTTGAAAAAGTGTCGGACATGAAGCTTGACTCAACAAATCACAAAAATGCATAATCAATCCCTAGAACTAAGGTCACCTAAGTCAAGTCACTAGACCGCTCTTAGACTTCCAAAGGATAAGTCGCGGGATCAATCCTCTACCTCCTCTTTATCACTCTTGTGGCCAGGTAAGTGACAGGTAAGTGGGAGGTATCCGCTATACGAATCACTGAAATAGCGGGCCTAATTAAGTAACCACTTTCCTTAGTCATACGTGTCTAGATACCATAAGAGAAATGCGGATAAGCGATAGATTACCTACGACCCTCCTTTGTCCTAACTAAGCGCGATGGTCATTAGAGATTTTGTCTAGATATTTTTTAATTAATGTAGGGTGAGAGTATGCTCGTTTTGGGTTATTACCCCTTAATGTCCGGTTATGATATGCACAAACAAACCGATATCAAAACACGCAAAAAGATTTTTGAGCGGCGATATTTGCAAAGAATCCTGCAGGAAAGATCAGATTATTGGATCTTAGAGGAGAGAGAAAGATATTAGGAAATTACTTGAAAATTTTGGCGCCACAATTCGTACAAGGCGCCGCGGTTCCGCTGCAAAATGCTTGTTCCCACCGCGGTTCCGCCGCAAGTTGGTAGGGTTGTTTGCCAAATTTTCTTCAGTGCTCCCCTCTACTCTTCTGGGATATGTTGAAAGTCTCTGAATCTCTATTTTCTTACTCTAGTTACTCCAGATTCCCTTGCAAAACTCGCATAATAATCGTTAAATACATAAGATGTGGTTTTGGTTCTCGATTATAATATGTTCGCTGAATTTTATAAGAAATCAACTCGAATAATAAGAAAAAAATTACAGCCGGGTTCGATCCCCGGCAACGGCGCCATTTGATTGATCTTGCTGAAAAAAGTGTGTTTTGTAACGTAACCGTAATCAATACGGTGTCGCTAGTAGCTAGCCGCGATGAGTACGGGTCATCCGTGGAGAAACGTGAAACTTTTTCTTGCTTTAGACGATTTGATGAAAAATAGGGTGATTGGTTGTAGATCTATTTTAATATGGATGTAAAGTTTATAAAGAAAAGACTTGTAGGGTTCATAGGACTTAGTAGTAATGGATGAATAATTAAAAGTGACTATTTTTATCTTTTAATAGTTTAAAACGAGATCGATAGTGTTGAATGTAAATTAGGGTTTGTTGGAAGAAACTAGGGTTCCTCCACTACTAACCCTTATCCTTACATTGATCTCTATTCATATCTAGCCCTTAATAAAACAAGTGTTAAACCGATCTCAAACCATGGTCGTGACTATCAACAAATTGGTAGCGCGCCCAATAAGGATGTTAACATTTATTTTGCTAAACTTTATAGACTTTAAAATGTATAAAAAAGTTAAATGATTTTCTCATCTATCGTTCTACCCTATCCTACGAACCCTAGCAAGCTAGGATTTCTCACTCATGGTTAGAGATTTGGAAGAAAGGTTGAATAATGAAAACATGATTAAGATACAGAAATTAAATGCATAAAGTAAATGCGAAAAGAAATAAACTAAAAAGCTACCTTTATTAATCAACTATTTCATACAACTCTCTTTTTTGAAAGCAGATTACAAAGAACCCTAGTTGCTCTAAAACTTCTGTCTTGTTGGGGGTAGATGACTAGCCGATGATCACTTGGATGCGTGAATTGCTTGGACCTCTTGATCTCTTAGATGATGATCTTTATTGTGAGGCTATCGGTTCCTTATATAATCACAGAAACTAGAAACCCTAGATTTCATATAATAATATATGCGGATACAATCAAATCACCAAAATATCACATCCAACGGTCCTATATCGGCCGCGGAACCGCCGCATATAGGCTTGTTCCGCCGCGGTTCCGCCGCAGTTTAGTGGCATTAAAGTTTGGGATTTTTTGTGGTCTCTTCTGTTGACATGTGGAGATCCTCTTGATATCTAGATTCTGAACATAATTCCTTGAGTCTCTGCTGTTCCTAGATCTCTTGATTTGCTTCTATATTTTTGGCAGATTTGATTCCAACATCCTGATTTAATTCAAATCTCTTGGATTCCAAACCTAAGCTAATCTGCACAATATCTTAAATCAAAGCGTTAGTAGTATTTGGTATTTTTTAGATATTATCCTAAACATTTTATATGATATTAAATCTTAAGAATATTTATTAGAAATATTTGATATGATATGCATATTTTAATTACAATATTTCATATAAATATTATGTGCATGTATTTTCCCTCATTATGTTAATTATAATGTATAAACATATGATAATAAACTTTTAACACATAAATCCTCATATGTTCTATAATTACAATAAACACCTTTTAGTACTTAACAATAATAGAGAAAATATTCATTCAAATGTGCAATATTTTAGACTAATCAAGGGTCTTGCGTCTGCAGGAAAGAGTGTCCCCATAATCAAAAACCTCTACAAATGAGGGGGAATCGGATAAAGTCTGCTACAACGGTCGCGTCTGTCCAAACCTTCGATGTATGGTGCCATAAATCAACTTGGTATTTTCGGAGAGATGGATGGATAAGTCCAAATAGCATCTGCCCTAAAATTCAGGCGAGAGACGTCCCAACGTCTCAGTCCGATCTTTCGGCGGAGAACATGGTGATGCCGTTCGGACTGAAGAATGCGAGCGCCACATACCAAAGGGCGACGACAAAGATCTTAGATGACTTAATCCACAAAGTCGTCAAATACTATGTCGATGACTTGATCGTCAAGACTAGAGCCAAAATCAATCACATCCAAAATCTCTAAACTGTCTTCACCAGACTGAGAGAATACAATCTAAATATGAATCCTCTAAAGTGCGCCTATAGCGTATTATCGGGGAAATTCTTGGGCTTCATAGTCCATCACCGAGGGATCGAGATCGACCCATCGAAGATAAAAGCAATCATGGGGATGCCTCCTCCAAAGAATCTGACTCAGCTAAGATCCTTCCAAGGTTAGCTCGCTTATATATGAATTTCATCTCGAACCTATCAGGAAGATGCAGACCCTTCTCAAAGCTCATGAAGAAAAAAGCTCCTTTTGTTTGGGATGCCTGTCACGCTCCGCTTCCCAGTGTACGGAGAAGTAGACGTAACGGGCCGCGACATATTTACTCAGAAGTAAACACGTTAAGCGTAAATAAGTAATATAAATGAATACACAAGAATGACAAGAGATGTAATAATAACAACAACTTTTATTAACATTCTTTCTTTACAAATACAACTGAAAAGAAAAGTGCAATGATAGAAAGTGATGCTTAAACAGTGACATATGAACTGAAAAGAAAATAAGTACAAGTAAAAGACTAGAAGTCTGGCTCCTCTATGAACTGCTCCAAATCGTCCTGGCTGTGCTCGGTCTCCTGAGAGTCGGGTCCTCCTGACGAACATTCCAAAGAAAGAAGAGACAAGAATGTCGTAAGCGAACTAGCGCTCGATAACTCCCTAAAGATATAATGAAATAGACAAGTAAAGAGAATAGAACTGGTAAATTATCTGTTTGTTATGATAATGTAGTTGTTTGTAGCTTGGTACAGAATGTATCAGTGTATACGAGAGGAGTCTAACTATCCCATAGACTATGGTAACATGCAAGTACAGGGCCCCGTCAAAACCTACGGGACAACGACACAGGATGTTCATGTTGCTGTCTTTTAGTGTCCATCATCGTGCCACTTTTAACACATTCCTTACCAGTCTACCTCGTTAAACCCCGTAATGTATATTGTATTGATTGGTAATTATCAAACTTGACGCGACCATGGTATAAGTTGTTTATGTAAACAGTTTCAGGATGTATCAAGTAGTCATGTAATGAAGTTAAAATATAGCCATGGTTCGGTCAAATCAAGTCATGTTGATTTTGTTCTGCTATTCAGGTTCAGGTTCAAGTATTCATGTTTGGTATATTGGATTCATGTTGAATTGGATTCAGGTGAATTGGATTCAGATTGAGACTTGAACTCAGACTTGAGTCAGAAACTTTAAACAGATTTGGATCCTGATTTAGATTAGGGTGTTATCGGTAACTGCTTCACATGGACGGTAGGATTTATGTCTTCTTCCAAGATAATTACCATTGATAACCCCATTTTAGTTTTCTACGTTAAATAGGCAAGCACCCACTTTCTCCGGCTCCCTGAGGCTCAAGAGAATTGGTCCCGCTTAAACCTATATTTACTAGGGTCTTTAATGTAATTTTATATATCTCGAGGGGGTTTTATGAAAAATATTTTATATACTTTCAAAATAAATCTCGAGTAATTATTTAGGTTTTTTAGGATTTCCATGGATATGAATTTTAAAGAGTGAGATATATTAGTGAATAGTGACTTGGCTTGAATAATTCAAGGTATTTTAGTGAAACTTGTCTTGTGTTGATACTTGATGGTATTTTAATGAAACCTATCATTCTTTTATTTTCTAGAAAACATGGAATTTTATTATATATGAAAAATATATGGTTTGATAATATTTATATAATTATTAAAAATTAATTTTATTTATTAAGTAGAAAATCTCGTTTTTCTTAAAAATTGTATTAAAATTTTTTTGAGATCGTATGTTCCGTGAGGAGGTTTGCATCTCGCTTTACTAGCCCGAGGATGTGCAATAATCCGCACCATCCAATTGCGGGTTCCCCAAAATGGGTTGCAGAGGCATAATCGCAAAGAATTTGATAACACCATTTAAAGAAAACCGAGTTTTTATAGTTCAAGGTATTTTGATGAAAAGCCGTATTTTGCCACAAAAGTTATGTCTCAAAAGAATCGTGCTATGTCAATATGTGTGTATGTGAGAGGTAGGTCATTACCTCATGAAGTTTTCTAAAGGTATGCTAAGCAAAATGTTTAAAAGATAACGTATATAAATTTTATGGTATTTAAATGTAAAAGCTTAATTAAAGTTAATTAATATGGAGTTTTAGAGTGAAAGTTGTTTCTAAACCTTTATAATAGTGTTACAAATATTGTGTAAAAGTTTATTGAACAATATGTAAATGAAAAATGAGATTATAGAGTTTAGAAGATTTACATCAGTAATAACTCCACATACCAATTCTTTGTTTTGAAAAGAGAATTTAGCGAAGAGAGGGAGGCAATAGAAGGAACTTACAAGCTAGGAGGAGATAAGAGAGGTAGAGAAAGATGTCGTATCCTTCGTGACGTCGTGGGGTTGCCGGAATCGCTTCTAATCCTCACCGAAATTTGACCTTGGGTTAACTCCACTTGTACTCTTCTTGAACTTGAGAACTTTTGATAATTTTGACTAAAGATTTTAGAATGAGGTTGGGCTAGGGTATAGGGTTGTATTTATAGGGTGAAATTAGGGTTTTGGAATTGGAAGATTGAATTAAAAATCATTAAAAATGAGATTAAAGATGAATTTTAATTCTATGTTAAATTGAAGAGAAAACAAACAAGACAGGGGTAGTGGGGTAGGCCAAAGGGTGTTGTGTGCAAAGCACGGGCCTCATCCCCTGCGGATGGCCCGGCTTCGCCGGCCTAAATGGCAATCTCGCCGGCCACGTGTTGGTGGTGGAGGGTTGGATGCTTTCCACGTGTCCATATCGCTGTTAATAACATTTTGCACATGTTTGATTTTATGCCTTTTCATTTCATATTTGTATTGCACGTGTAAACTTTTGAGCTTCCAAAAATTTTAAAGAAAAATTCAGAAAAAAATATGTGGCTGATGTGATTCGAACACATGGTTTATGTCATAGCAGTGCAAGGTTTTACCAATGAGCTACAAGTGCTTTCTTGCTGTTCTTAAACAAATTAAATTTATAACTTGTACTCAGGTTTGCAAACTCCATTCTGTATATTAACTTAAAAATTTCGTACAGTAAAATCAGAGTCGTTATAATAGCAAATGTCAAGATGCATTCGAAGACATCAAACAGTACTTGTCGCCCTCTCCAGTGCTCGCTGCCCCCATTCCAAATAAAATATTGATCCTCTATGCTACCGCGCTAGATGAGTCACTCGGTGCGGTCCTTGTCCAGAACAACGCGGAGGGAAAAGAAAATGCCCTCTACTAGGTTAGTCGAACGTTAGTCAAGGCGGTACATAACTATTCTCCCATCGAAAAGCAGTGTCTGGCCTTGATATTCGCTGTGAAGAAGCTGAGGCACTATCTGCTCGCTCATCGGGTTATGCTGATCTCCAAGGTCGACCCGCTTAAATACTTAATGACCAAAGCAAGCCTAACCGGCAGAATGTCAAGATGGACTTTCATGCTCCTTGAGTTCGATATAGTCTATACTCCTTAGAAAGCAGTAAAAGGGCAAGCCATCGCCAACTTTCTTGCTGCTCATCCTATACTAGAAGGGTCACCGCTAAATTGCGAGTTACTCGACGAACAAGCACTGCACCTCGAGGATAGCGAGACATGTTGGAAACTCTACTTCGATGGGGCCTCTTCAATAAAGACCTCCAGCAAATCAAGCATCCTGGAGATAAAAGCAGGGATTGGATTGGTGTTCATCACGCCATCGGGAGGAACCCTACGACGTTCATTTGCTCTCATCGAGTCTCGCACAAATAACGATGCTGAGTATGAAGCTCTGATAACGGGCCTAGTGCATGCTATAGAAATGGAAATACTTCGGCTATGGGTATACGGTGATTCCCAGCTTCTCGTCAACCAAGTGAGCGGCGACTATAAGATATATAAGCATGAATTAGCTCGATATAGAAGTCGGGTGGTGGAACTCATGAAACAGTTTGCCTACATTGAACTAATGAGAGTTCCTAGGGCATTGAACGGAAAAGCAGACATACTCGCTCGCCTAACCAAAGAGCTGGCTGATCTTGACATGGATGAAATTCTAATCACAATCATAAGCCCGCAAATTCTGCCTCCAGTTTTTTACAAGAAGAAGAAAGTATAGAACAAGAGAACAATCCTGCCGAAAAAACTCTGATCATTCAAGAAATCCCGATTGGAGAGAGCCCTTCATAGAGTACCTCTGATACGACAAATTTCCTGAAGAAAAATCTGCGAAAGTTCAGCTGAAGAAGAGAGCTCTTCAATACGTGTTTGTAAATAATACGCTATACCATAGATCATATAATCAACTCCGGCTCAGGTGTCGGTCATTGGCCGAAACCCAAAAAGTCATGAAAGAAGTTCACTCGGGCGTTTACGGGGCTCACCAGTCCGGCCCCAAAATGCGGCTTCAAATCAAACGGCTTGGGTATTACTGGCCTACCATGATAAGGGATTGCAAATTGCATGCGAAGAAATGTCGCCTATGCTAAATTCATGGTGACTTCATTCATAAACATCTCAATCCGTTACATCCTACGGTGGCGTCATGGCCATTCGAAATTTAGGGCACCGACATAGTTGGCCCGATTGATCCTCCTTCATCCAAAGGCTACCGGTTTATATTGGCCGCAACCGACTACTTCTCCAGATGGACTGAAGTTGTCCCTCTAAAAGAAGTCAAGACAGTAGATATTATGACATTCTTCTAGCATAATATTCTATACCGCTTCAGTACACCTAGAAAAATCATTTCTGACAACGGGCCTTCTTTCAAGAGCTTCAAAGTCTCAAGATTCGCTACACAGCACACGATAGACTGGAGATATTCCTTCATCTACAATCCAAGACTCAATGGGCTAGCTGAAGCCTTCAATAAAACTCTATGCAAGTTCTTGAGAAAAAATGCTTCATCCAATAAGAGAGACTAGAATCTCAAACTCCACGAGGCGTTGTGAGCATATCGTACCACGCATCGCACTCCAACTCAGTCCACTCTATACTCATTACTCTTCGGAGTGGAGGCAATTCTCCCCCTCGAAATCGAAGTTCCAAGCCTAAGGATAACCGTCTAGCATGGTTTGACATAGGAAAAAAAACATGCTCATTCGGCTCGAAGAACTTGGCTCCTTCGGAAAAAAGAGACTCGCGGTACAGCAAAATCTAGAGCTGTACCGAGACCAAATGTCACGAGCCTATAATAAGATGACTCGTCTCCGTGCTTTTAAGAATGGTGAATTGGTGTTGGTCCTCAAAAGACCGATCATCCCCAATCGACATACCAAGGGAAAATTCAAGCCAAACTGTGAAGGACCATACGTCATCGAGAAAGTGTTTGATGGAGGATCCTACCAGCTGATAAATGCTGAGGGAGAAAGACCCATGCCACCCATCAATAGCCGATATCTTAAAAAATACTATGTGTGAATGCTCCAAGTCGCAGGCAAATTGAGCACATCGGCCCTACGTGTAGAGTGTTTTTCGTCACCCTATCGAGATAGAAAAACGCGCGCTTGTCAGGCATGTACAGATTCCCCCTGCGCAGGGTAGGCTGGGGTTTATTGATTGTGGAGATCCAAATTTTCGACAGCCACGGACTAAGCTGTCGTTAACTACCCTTCGTTCTTAGAGCGAAGAAACCTCCGATTGACGGGTCAATCTAGTTATGCAAACTCAATGTGAAATTTCGGTATTTCAAAGCAATGCAGAAGGGTGTGTTTATTTCATGTTTTTTATTTATCCTATTCATGACAAGAGATTTTTTTTATTCAAAGAAATACATTTTTTAAAATAAAAGTTTTATTTTATTTATTATTTATATATATTTTTTATTTTAATTTATTTTTGTCTTATTTATTTATTTTTATTTTTATTATAAAAAAGTGGGGGAAAGCCCCCCTCTCGCTCACGTGAGAGGAAGGAGGGTGGGAGTCTCCCCCCCACACGTAAAGGGGAATGGGGAACTCCCACTTAGTTGGAGTTTCCCCTCTCACGTTAGAGGGGGCAGGAGCTCCCACTTAGTGGGAGCCTCCCCCTCACGTGGGGAAGGGAACCCCCTCAAGTGGGGAAGCGGAGGATGCCCGTGGGGCACGCGCCCGTGGAGCACGAGCGCAGACCAGAAAGAGGGCTAAGCTCTTGGATATGTAATTAAACTCCAAAAAAAAAATTTGGAGTTAAACTCCCCAAAAAGATTTTATTAAGGAGTTAAAATCCCAAGAGAATTTGTATTATGGAGTTAAACTCCAAAAAATTGTAAATGGAGTTAAACTCACAAAAGAATTTTTATTACGGAGTTAAACTCCAAAAGATTTTAAATGGGGTTATACACCCAAAATAAATTTATTATAGAGTTAAACTCCAAAATATTTTATTTGGAGTTAAACTCCCAAAAGAATTTTTATTATGGAGTTAAACTCTAAAAGATCTTAAATACAATTGAACTCCCAAAAGAAATTTTATTGTGGAGTTAAACTCCCAAAACGATTTTATTTGGAGTTAAACTCATTTTTTTATATGGAGTTAAACTTCCAAAACGATTTTTTTGGAGTTAAACTCCCAAAAAATTTTATATGGGGTTAAACTCCCAAAAAAAAGTTAAGAGGAAGTTCCCACTCGGTGGGAACTTCCATCCCCTCACGTGAGAGGGGGCAAGGGGCTCCCACTTTGTAAGAGCCTCCCCTTCACGTGATGGGAAGAAAGGGGCTCCCACTTTGTGGGTGCCTCCCCCTCATGTGATGAGGAGTAGAGAGCTCCCACCTTGTAGAAACTTCCCTTTCCCTTACGTGAGGAGGGGAACTCCCACTCACGTGGGAGGAAAGGGAATGGAGGGTGCCTACGGGTTTGGAGTTAAACTCCAAAATATTCTCTTTTTCTTATTATTATTATGGAGTTAAACTCCAAAAAAAATTTAAAATATAGAGTTGAACTCCAAAGATTTTATATTGAGTTGAAATCGCAAAACAATTTTATTTGGAGTTAAACTCCCAAAAGTTTTTATATGGAGTTGAACTCCTAAAACAATTTTACTTGGAGTTAAACTCCCAAAAGGTTTTATATGGAGTTAAACTTATAAAACAATTTTATTTAAAGTTAAACTCCTAAAAGATTTTATTTTGGAGTTAAACTCATAAAAAGGATTTTATTTGAAAAGAAGACCAAAAGAGAGTTTCTTGAAACTTCAAGATTTATGTCATGGATGATGAGAAGGGGCCCCTTTCTTTTCTTTGATCCTTGTTTTTTTTTTAGTTTTAGAGATGGGTCTTCTTCTTTCTCCTCTTTGTTTTCGGATCTTGGAGAAGGATGGTGAGATTTAAAACCCTTATAGGGATTTAATAGGATATTTAGACTCCTTTTCAAAGGTTTTATAGTGGAAAACTATTTCCTTTTGAGAAAACAAGAGTTAAACTCTTGATTTAATTCAAAAAAAGAAGGAGGTTTTGAATCTTTAAGAAGAAGGCACAAAATCCTAGATTAATATGAGAAGAATCTCCCTTTTCATTTCATCAACATGTTGCTTTATATAGGCTTACAAGTTTCCACATAGCCCCTTGGGTTTTATAAAAATAGTATTTTGCTCATCCGATGTCCATGTGCTTATTTCTTTTTTCCACATGAGCCATGGGCTTTATAATAATTTGGTTTTATGCCCATTTTCCTTGCATTTATTCATAAAAAATACATTAAAATTATTTATTACATAATCTTCTTCTTGGCATGGGGATGGCTGGCCTTTTCATGTTTGGGCTCGACTTGGGCATGGGTTAACTTGACCAAGGCTTGGGCCCGCTTGCTGGGATTTGGGTTCGGGCTTGGGCCCACTTAACTTGGATTCGGGCTTGGACCTGGGCCCACTTTTCAGGCCTTGAATTTAACTTATTGCCTTGTTAACCTTGACCGTGGGGTGCAACTTTTGACCCCAACAAAGTACCCCCCATCAACGAATGCACACTACGTACATGGGCCGTGTGCATGAAATTGATGGATCTTTTTTTGTGGAGAGTTTGATTTCGAGCTGGAACATTATTCCGGGGGCGGAGCATCACTCCGGGAGCATAATTCCGAAGATCGGAGCATAATTCCGGGAGCATAATTCCGGGGATTGTAGTATAATTCCGAGATGCGGAGCATAGTTCTGGGATCATAATTCCCGGGATCGGAGAATAATTCTGAGGTGCGGAGCATAATTCCTGGGATCGGAGTATAATTCTGAGGTGCGGGGCATAATTCTGGGGTTCATATATTCTGAGACTAATTATAGTTTCGACGTAGCGTTCCGGGACGAAGCATAATTTCGACATGGGACAGGTGTATCCTGAAACGAAATGTAATTCCGACGCAGGTTTGCAGGACGGAACATAATTTTGACGCGGGTTTGCATTGACTTACTACTTGGTGCACAACCGGTAATCAAAGCTCCGTACTGGTTAAGTCCTGAAGGATTGAAGAAGATCCATACTCAGTTAGACGAACTTCTAAAGAAATGTTGGATTCGTCCCAGTACTTCAAGTTGGAGATCTCCAGTTTTGCTTGTGAAGAAGAAAGAAAGTTCAGACAGAATGTGTGTAGACTACCGAGCTCTGAACGAAGTGACGATAAAGAATAAGTATCCACTACCGCGAATCGATGATCTATTCGATCAGCTAAGTAGGTTTTGCGTATTTTCAAAGCTATATCTTCGTTCGGGTTATCATCAGGTGAAGGTCAAAGAGTCTGATATTCCTAAAATGGCGTTCAGGACTCGCTATAGTCATTACGAATATCTTGTGATGCCATTTGGAGTGACCAATGCACCTACTATATTCATGAATCTGATGAACCAAGTTTTCTGAGAGTACTTAGACATGTTCGTTATTATTTTCATCGACGACATCCTGGTGTATTCAAAGAATCGGAAAGAGCACGCTGAGCATTTGCGGATTGTCCTGGAGATATTGCGACAGCATCAACTCTATTCCAAGTACAGCAAGTGTGAATTTTAGCTAGATCAAGTCGGATTTCTCAGACACATTGTTTCAGGCGAAGAAATCTCAGTAGATCCAGCTAAAGTGTCAGCTGTCAGCGAATGGACGACACCAAAGACGGTGAAGGATATTCGAAGTTTCTTAGAACTAGCAGAATAAACCGAAGATTCATTGAAGGTTTCTCGAAGATTGCAACACCCTTTACCAAGCTCACACGTAAAGATGAAGCATTTGTGTGGTCAGAAGCATGTGAACAAGATTTTGTAGAACTCAAGTCAAGATTAACTTCAGCTCCTATTCTCGTAATACCAAATCAATCTGGAGGTTTCGTTATGCATTGCGATGCGTCCGGTAAAAAATTAGGATGTGTTCTACACTAGCATGGAAAAGTTATAGCCTTTGCATCAAGACAGCTTAAAGTTCATGAGCGCAACTATCCAACATATGACTTGGAGTTGGCAGCCATTATTTTTGCACTTAAGATTTGGAGCCACTATCTTCTGGGAGAACGAGTGGATATATACACGGACCACAAAAGTATGAAGTATGTATTTACTCAGAAGGAATTGAACATGCGGCAGAGAAGATGGCTAGAACTCATGGCGGACTTCGACATCAACCTACAATATCATCCAGGGAAGGTGAATGTAGTTCCTTATGCACTTAGCCATCAGCCATTATCAATGAATCTCACTGCTCAGTGGAAGCTACAGCAGGAATTGCACGAGATGGAGATCAAAGTAGTTATGCCAGGTAACGCTTCGTATTTGATGAACTTATAACTCCAGTCTACTATTATCAATCGGATCAAAGCAGCTCAAGCAAATGATGCCAAGCTAAAAAAGATTCGAGAACAAGTAGAAAGCGGACTTCGAAAAGACTTCATCATCCACGAAGATAGATCATTACGATATGGAAGTAGATTATGTGTACCACAAAGACCTATTCGAGAAGAGTTGATGAAAGAAGCTCATAGCTCTCCGTACTCAGTACACCCCGGTGGTACCAAAATTTATAAGGATATACGGAAACACTACTGGTGGCATGGAATGAAGCGCGAAGTAACCAGAAGCAAAGCTAAGTGCTTGGTGTGTTGGTAAGTGAAGGCTGAACATCATAAAACTGTTGGTCTACTTCAGCCGTTACCTATGCCACAATGAAAATGGCAGCACATTACCATGGACTTCGTAACTTCCTTTCCTTGCAGCACGAAGGGTAACGCGGTATAGATTATTGTGGATCGACTTATCAAGTTGGCTCACTTTATTCTCTTTCGAGTTGGCCAATCTACCGAGACATTAGCAAAGATATACATGGAGGTAAGCATGAATCTAAATTAAGATTTAACCACAAAGTGTACTATTTTATATACCTATTAACTTATGCTGGAGATTGTGAGATTACATGGGGTAACGGTTTGCATCGTCTCCGATCGTGACACCAGATTCTGATCACAGTTTTGGCAGAGTCTGCAAGCTACCCTGGGAACAAGTCTGAACTTCAGCACGGTTTACCATCCACAAACAGATGGACAGTCTGAGCAAACAATTCAGATTCTGGAGAACATGCTAAGAGCTTGTATGCTAGACTTCGAAGGTTCATAGGAAGATCACCTACACGTTGTGGAGTTTTCATACAACAACAGCTATCAGGTGAGCATTGGAATGGAACCTTTTGCAGCACTCTATGGAAGAAAGTGTCGTTCACCACTAAGTTGGGACGACATCGGAGATCGTGAACTCCTAGGACTAGAGATGATCGTGGCAACTGTGGATGTAGTTCGCACGATCATAGAAAGAATGCGCATAGCCCAAGACCGGCAGAAGCATTGGGCTGATGCAAAGCGCTGACACCTAGAGTTCCAACCTAGAGATCATTTTTTCTTAAAGATATTTCCAAACCGAGGAGTAATCCATTTTGGCAAGAGGGGTAAGCTCAGTCCGAGATATATAGGACCGTTCGATATACTCGAACGAGTCGGAGAAGTGGCATACCGTTTGGCACTACCACACTTACTAGAAGGTGTGCACAATGTGTTCCACATATCCTAGCTCCGAACATATGTGAGCGACCCCAGCCACATCCTTGATCACTCCGAGCTCACTGTACAGACTGACCTGACTTGCGAGCAATAACCCGTTGAGATCCTGAACAGAAAGGTAAAGACATTACGGAACAAGAAAGTAAACTTGGTCCGAGTGACGTGGAGAAAAGTTTCGCCAAGAGAATCAATGTGGGAACGAGAAGATGAAATGCGTGCAAGATATTCTCACTTATTTTAGTCCTTATGTAATTGTAAATTTCGAGGACGAAATTTTTATAAGGAAGGTAGAATGTAACAATTCTGAATTTACTATACGAAAAATTTTCAATTTAATGTACAGAAAGGAGTTTACAAGCCTGAGTACAATTTAAAAGTTAATTTTTGTTTAAGAACAGCAAGAAACAACCTGTAGCCCACTGGTAAAGCTCTTGCACTGATGTGACCTGTGTTCGAATCCTATCAGACACATTATATTTTTTTAATTTTTCTTTTAAACTTTTAGGAAGCCCAAAAGTTTACACGTGCAATACACATAAAAATGAAAAGTGTGAAGAAATAAACATGTGCAAAAGGGAATAAAGACAGAGAGGAACACGTGGCCAAGATCCACCGGTCCATTTCCAAAAAACGACTGGCAAGATCTTCATTTTGGCCGGCGTCGACGGTCCAACCGTAGGCAATAAGCCCCGGGCTTTGCACACAAGTCTTTTGGCCTATCCCTAACTCCCCTGCACTGTTTGATTACTCTAGAATCAAACAGAGACCTCTCAATTCCCCAATTTATCACATTTTAATTCACTCTTTTAATTCCAAAACCCTAATTCCACACTATAAATACTATCTCATGCCCTAGCCCTTCCTCATTCTGAAAATTCTAGCCAAAACTCTCAAATTTTCTCAAGTACAAGTGGAGTAGAAGAGGAGTTAGCTAACGACCAACTTCCGACGAGGAACCTAGGCTATTCTGGCGACCCCGCGACACCACGACAACAACCCACTCTTCTTATACCTCTTCTTCAACTATTTCATTCGTAAATCCTTCTCAATTCCTTACCTTCTTTGTTGAATATCCCTTCTTAAAATATATGTTGAAAGTGAAGTTACTACCGACAACTTTTACTAAAACCTAGAAAACTACTCATCTTTAATACTTCATTAAATCCAATTTGTACACATCACTTGTAACTTTAACTCATAGTTATTTAGAATCAAATTCCATCTAAATTCTCATGTAAAATAACTTTAAATTGAGTTTTTTGTTTAAATACCATGAACTTTATATATGTCATCTTATTTTCCTTTGTTGAAACATACCTTTAGAAAACTTCATAGGGTAATGACCTACCCCTCACAAACACACATGGTTCCATAGCATGATTCTCTTTGAACCTATTTTTGTGGAGAATACAATATATTTCATTAAAGTACCATTTACTATAAAAACGGCTTCCTTTAGAATTGTATTTTAAAATTTCTTTGCAAATAAGCCTCTACAACCCTTTTTAGGGGACTCGCTATTGGATGGTGTGGATTATCGTATATCCTTGGACTAGTAGAGCGAGATGCAGATTTCCTCACGGAGCATTCGGTCTTGAAAGGTTTTTAATACGATTTTTAAGAAAAACGAAATTTCTACTTAATAATCAAAATTAATTTTTAATAATTATATAAATATTATAAATCCATATATTTTCAAAAATATAATAACTTATATTTTTTCAAATAAAAGAATTACTAGTTTCATCAAAATACTATTAAGATATCAATATAAGACAAGATTACAGTAAAATACCATGAACTATTCAAATTAAGGTAATTAACACTAAAATACCTCAAATCCCTAAAATTCACATCCATGGAAACCCTAAATAATATAAATAATTTCTCGAGATTATTTTGAAACTATATTAAAAATATTTTTCATAAAACCCCCTCGAGGTATATAAAATAAGGACTTAGTAAATATAGGTTTAACCGTGATCAATTCTCTTGAGCCTCAGGGAGCCGGAGAAAGTGAGTACTTGCCTATTTAAGGTAGAAAAACCACTGTTATCAATAGTAATTGTCTTGGAAAAAGACACAAATCCTGCTGTCCATGTACAGCAGTTACCGATAACCCCCGAATATAATTCAGGATCCAAATCAGTTATAAGTGTCTGACTCAAGTCTGAGTCTAAATCAAGCTTGAATCCAAATTCAAACCAGAATCCAATTCAAACATGAATCCAAACTCTAACATGTATACTTGAAGCTGAACCTGAATACTATAACAATATCAACATGCAAACATGACTTGACTTGACCGAACCATGGCTATAACTTGACTTGATTACATGACTACTTGTTTACATTCTGAACCTGATTACATGAACAACTTGTATCCATGGTCTCGGCAAGTCTGATAATTATATTCTATACAACACGTTACGGGGTTAACGGGGTAAATTGGTACGGAATGTATTAAAAGTGGCACGAGATAATCACTAAAAGACACTTACATGAACTCTCGTGCCGTTGTCCCGTAGGTTTTAACGGGGCTTTGTAATACATGTTACCATAGTCCACGGGGTAAGATGGGCTTCTCTCGTATACACTGATACCTTCTGTACCAAACTACAAACAACTACGTTAGAATATCAATCTTATACCTGTACACCTTAACAGTTCAATTCCCTATACTTGCTATATCCCTGTCTTTCTTTTGGGACTTACCGAACGCTAGTACGCTGATGACATTCCCGTCTTTACTTTCTATGGAATGTTCGTCAGGAGGACCGGACTCTCTTGAGATCAAGCTTAGCCAGGAGGACGTGGGCAATTTAACTGAGCAGCCGGACTTCTAACTTTTCCTTGTACTCACTTTTCATTTCATATGCCACTGTTTAGGCATTACTTTATATCATTATACTTTCCTTTTCAAAATAATGTATTGTAAAGATGAATGTTAATAAAAGTTTTTGTTTACATTATATCTCTTGTCATTTCTTGTGCATTTCAAATATTGATTATTTACGCTAAACGTATTTATTTCTGAATAAATATGTCGCGTGCCTACCATGTCTCCGCCTCCGTATATAAGGAAGCGGGGCATGATAGAGTGGGTGGAAAAAATAGGGGTGAGGAGCGTCCTAAGGACGCGTGAGATGGCATATGAGCGCCAGCGGGCTACGTGTGTGGCGCGCGGGCGTTGGACACCAGCGGGTCATGCGCTTGGCGCATGGGCACCAGCGGTTTACATGCATGGCGCGCGGGCACCGGCGGGCCACGTACGTAAGCGCGCGGGCGCCGGCGAGCCACGCACCCACGGTTCAGGCGCCCGGCGCCAGCGGTTCACGTGCATGTCGCGTGGGCGCTGGTGTAACATTTCAAAATTATAAAATATTATTTTTGGAATTTAAATAATAAAATAATATATTTCGCGAAAACTATTCGATTTGCGAATTGGGGTTTTCGTAAAATGTTATAATTATATACCAATATTTGGAAAATAATTGGAGATTAAAATGATTTATTTATTAAAAAAATGTATTTATTGGATTTGGGAATTTTATAAATAATTATGCAGTTATTATATGCAGGTTTAAATTAAACTTGATTAGTGCACTACTAATCATGATTAAGTCAAATCCGTATTTTTAATTAGCCATGATTAGTGCACCATGACATGTTATATTTTTGGTTGCATGTTGTTTTCATTTGCATTTATGATTTATTTGTGAGTGAGAAAAGAGAAAAGAAAAGAAAAGAGAAGGCATGATTTTTTAGAGAGGGGGGGAGGGGACAACATAATGACATGGGAGAATAGAATAATGAGCATGGGCATGAGAGAGGGTAAGGCTTCTTGACCATTTCCTTCATCCATTATTTACTTAATCTCATTCTCAACTCTTTCTTCACCTCAACCCTTTCTTCACCTCTTTCTTCCACCCTCACTACCCCATGAAAATATCTCCAAATCTTCAATAAAATCTCATATCATCTTCATTAAAAATGATCCCCACTTCATCCTAAACCCTATGGACCAATCAAGTTTGGATTTTGAAGACTTTAGGGAACCGAATAATTTTCTTGAGTTGCCAAATGAAGTATATTTCCATTCTTTAGTTGAGTTAATTTTGTTTAGTATATCCTATTAGTGTTTATAGTTAAACTTTTGTGGTTATGTGATTTTAGATACTTCTAAGTTGATGTTTAGTGGATGTATGGATTTGTGATGTGGTTATTGAGATTTAGTGAGGGTTTACAAGACCTTAGAGATGATTTCTGACCAAGACTAGAAGACTAGAAACCAAGTATACGAAAACTGAAATTCCCCAATGTTGGTTTCTTGGATTTTTGAGGACTACAGGGAATCTGGAGAAACTTGGAGTTTTTATAGAAAAATCAAACAAGTACACTGAACTAATTAAACCACTAGAAGACCACCACCAAAGTACGAGGCACCAAGTCCATGGGAAAACCGGCGAAACCGGTTTTTAATGCATTCTCGCCGGCCAATTGTTGGTGTCTGGTGTTGGGGTTTTGTCTGTAGCTCAAACACCTTATAATCTAGCCCTTGTATTGTTAGTTTTGTCTCTATTTACTTGTGCCAAAATCTGGAAGCATTTTGGGTTGGTTATGATTATGTTTTCCGATATTGAAACTTAGATTTATGGATTTCTTGATGTGATTTGCTCATTGGACGTTTGTACGTCAACGACGAGGGTTATTTGGTTGTTTTCGCATGCGTAAGCAATAGGTTCTAACCTATAAGCAATTCGTGTGCTAAATCGATTTTCAAACATTGGTTTTAATAACATTACGATGTGTTTTGATTGTAAGCACCTTCGCGTAGACTTTCGAGACGACGAAACACATCGACTTCGGATAGGCAAGGAGTATTGCAGGTGAGTAGAATTATATCTACGAGGGAAGTCGGGTGGATGGCGTATAGTATCCCCGCAATTAAGAAAATGGAAACCGATATATATAATGTAGTCGGAGAAATCTATACTAGGAACCTACGGATATGATCAAAGGTTTTAGTGTGAGATGGTATGATAGCTAAGGATGACTCGGTTTGATATATAAGAATATGAAATGAGGATAAGAATCATGATATATATATGTGTGTGTGATTGAAAGAGGACAAGTACGGGTTGATAGTGGTATGTTATGATATCGATATCGATACCACTTGAGGCCGGTATATATACGACAAGAGAGTTAGATAGATGTGTTGTGAAATTAATAAGATATGATGCACGAGACCCTAGATCCGTACTCTTATTGATGTATAGGATGACAGAATACTTATTCTGTTTGATGACACCGTACGATGAATTACCGTACGCGATGAGATCTACCAGATGATTGATCCGCGCTCGTGATTTGAGGATGATGATCGAGGATATTGCTATATCGGATACTATGAGGCGGGATCGCCGACGTAAAAATGCCACCTGAACCATACTTATTTCCAAAACTGATGAATCGTATGCGTCTTTTAAATGGAAATCTCAAGGGACGCTACGGATTTTTAAATGGTGTTTTTTCCTCAAAACACCGTAGCCCCCACTTTCAAAACTACGATTCATATCTTTTAAACTGACCGTATGGTTCATGTGTAGATATATATACCCGTTGTTTATTCATATTTGTGTGGGATTATCCCTCGTGACATACGTACCAGAATCCCGGTATTTATTGTTATATGATACCATATGCTAGTACACCTGGACAATTACCGATGATGCGCATGTTACACTTACACAGATTTGTCGGCTCACACACATTCATCATCGGTAATTGCCATACCACTTGCACAGTAGGACTGCTATATCATGATATTAATCTTAACCGTAAAAGTAGATTCATTGTTCAACACCATCATAGGACATGCTTGCATGATATACTTGACACGCTCATATTACTGTTCTATGTTTACATATATCGTATTTTATGGTTACATGCATTGAGGTGCTATTTTTATGAGATCTCTGGATTTGAGAACCGTGGTTATATTTCAAAGGAAATCATATATTGTTTTAAAAAAGGCGGTTTCTCTTGATATGATATTTTGTGTCCACCATGAGTTTTCTTGGTTCTGAGCTATGAGTATACCCGATTCGAGGAGAGACGAGGCACCGTCTGCGGGTATATGGTGGACCTGGTGAGGTACCCCCGGGGCAAGAAGACTCGTAGAGTTAGGCGGTGAGCCCGACGTAGGGAGCACTACCCACTAGTGATAGTTTGGACCCGGCGGTTATCCGGAGGACGCCGACCGGAGTCGTGATATAGATATGAGGGCCGATCAGAGTATGCGGCGCCTGAGGGCCGATCAGAGGATGAGACGCCTGAGATATAAGGATTTACGTGTCGATGCTAGACACGGGTTTCATGATGTTTTGAGTGTCGATGTTGGACACTCAGGTTTCATGATATTGATGTGTCGTTGATGGACATATGTTGGTTGATTTTCCTCATACATACGGCATTTGATTCAGAAGATTGCTTTTACATGTCATTGGTATCGATTATATTGTTGATACATATGCATACATGGACACCCTAGATTACATAGTATTACCTTCATGATACAGTATGACCTAAGAGTCACCGTTTATTCGATTTCTACCTGCTGATACTTTCTACTCACGAGTTGACAACTCACCCCCATTGTGCCATAATTTTCTTACAGGTTCGACCGCTTGGATCAGTAGCGGTATCGCTGGCACACAGTTCCTTCAGGGTGTTTGCTTGGTAGGTGGGCCACACCTTGGATCGTGCCCACTCTTATATTTTATATTCTATTGTATCTAGATAAACTCTATCAATCAGAAACTAGACTTTGTTTATTGGTAGACCTAGACAGACTTGTGTTGCGAGACTTAGAGCGATAGGTGTATGTTCGCTTCTTTTGGGTTGTTGATGTCTTGCTTTATTTATTCTTTCTGTGTTGATCTTCTCCATTGGGCGTCGTATATATATTGCTTACTTTCGTAGTTGTGATTCCGCCAATTGGCGATGAGCTAGCTCCCGCTTGGGGATGCCTATATATATTGCTTGTATGTAGTTTTTGGGTCAAAATATACAAGGGAGGTGCTGCCCAAATTTTTAAAGACGAAAAATGTTTTCAACTATAGCATAACCCACTTGCATTTTCATATATCATTATCTATGCATTTAAAGGAAAAACTTGATTTCATTACACCTTTATTTTAAAACTGTACTTCCACTATTTTCTGCAAAAAGTATTAGATTTCTGGGCTTCAACTTACTTGAATTACGCTACGCCTTTAGACGTTGCGTGATTTAAGTGCCGGTCACGAGTTAAATTCGGGTCGTGACAAAGTTGGTATCATAGTGTTAAGTTTAACCTTGGTTCAAGTTTAGGCTTGACCTTACGGAACTTAGACTTGATTGAGAGGGTATTAGACCCGAGTTTTCACCCTATAGGATGACCTTGGTTGATGGAGTAGGTATCTTGAGTAGAGTGACGTACCATGTATATGTTCCGCGGCATAATTACGAGATGCTGCTCCGCTTAAGTGACCTTAGGATGTACATTTCTTGAGATTCTTGATTTTATTCGTTCCTATGATCATACTTCCATTGATTTCATTCCTTCTTATGATCATATATCCATTTCAGACCTGTTGATTCCTTTCGTTTCTTTGATCTATCTTCATCGATACGTGCTTGAGGTTCCTATCACCATGGTTTGAGCACAGAGGGAGCTGCTGCTAGTGATGCGGTCAGAGCAAGCTCGTCACGGACGAGGGCTGACCATGATGTTTTCTGGTGACATAGGGACGTATCGGTAAAGTGTTTGTGTTGTGATCCCTCGGTTGAGGCGCGCGTTCGGATCTGCACTGGACGATCGGGCCATTGATAGCGACTGCCAGATTGAGAGGATTGTTGATGTACAACCTACTTTAGAGATCGCGATGTTGTGTATCGTGCAGAAAGATGACCGAGCTATTGCTGAGATTTGACGGGATGTCATCTCCAGAGTTATAAGCTGATGAGCTTTCAGGCAGAGATGTGACAGAAGACCGCTAGTCCATCTTGAATAGAGCGACGAAGATGGTTCGTTTGATTTAATGCGCCGACGCAGGCTCAGTTAAGTTGAAGAATCCCCGTTTGAAGGGTCTTACTCAGATTTAGGGTAAATCGAACAAGAGAGGATATTGTTCGTTGGATGCTCCGATGCGAGATCAGTAAGTTGACCAGCTTCCGATAGAAGGAGCTCACCCAGATGCATGGTAAGTTGATCGAGAACGGACGAATAAAGCATATACCTCCGAAGATTGGGACGAGTTCTCGACGACGTGTTCGGCTAGATATCTTCCACTGAGTGGTGAAGATACCCGAGTTCGTATTTTGAGTCCCTGTGAGAGACTCCGGATTGACTGTAGTCGAGAACGAATTGCCGTACGAAGACAGCAAGAGATGACATCGAAGTGGATGATAATGAAGACGGGTGGAACAAGAGGTTCGTGCGAGATATTAATGAACTGTTGTTACTCCCCGTTGATTCCAGAGGATTAATATGTATGCATAGGCATTAAATACAGCCAAATTTCAGAGGAAATCCATAATGAGGACGCAAATGTGCGGATATGAGAAAAAGGATTAAGTAAAGAGTGACAACCTCTGTACAGTTCGACATAGGTGAGATCAGAAGAGACCTAAGCAGGTTCTTTCCAGGACACCACAGCGATAAAGATTTGCACTCAGGATCAGTTGTATCGCGCGTTTTCAGAGGGCCAGATGACGCCATCAGTAACGTGCCGTTTGCGAGTGGTCATATTAATTGGCTAAGAGATGATCAAAGGAGCGCCAGAGCCGAACTGTTCCGTTATTATACTTAACCGGGCCTACGAGCAGGAAGATTATGAGATTGTGATCCACAGGGAAAAACAGAACCTAGAGACAGAGGACGCCAGACCATGAGCAGAAGGCTAGTGGATGTTCTTGGTCCGCCAGCTTTGGGCGCACCAGCATTTTTTGATATTGAAAGAGTTGTAGCTCGATGTCAATTATTGTGATTTGCGTTTTATAATCCGAGTATCATACTTTTATCGCTTGGATTTGAGTTTCATGATATTTTTTTCGCGCACCAAGGCTGCACCTACTGGATATTCCATTTGTGCATAGTATTGCACTTGATTTATGCATTATACACCGTTATGTTGGTTTATGATTTGTTCATATCTATTGCACTTGATATCAATTTGTGCCTTGGATGCATATATTTACGATTTCATGGATTTCGATACTGTCTATTTGATTTCGTACCTGTCATAGTCACTTGACTTGACTTATGCACTCGTTATAGCTCACATATGCTTGTAGTACATCGGTATGGATTTTGTGCACGTAGTTGCATAAGTTTATGATTTTATACACTTTGGCAGGCTCGGTGTTGTTTTGTGCGCATTTGAGACATTGATGGGTTTTCGAGCACCTAGTGCACCTGATATTTGTTTTCGTGCCTTTGTTGCACCAGATTTATATTTTCGTGCATTTACCGCACTAGATGTTTTGTGCGGACCTAACGCACTTGATTTAGATTTTCGCGCACATTAGACGCATGTGATGAGATTTTGTGCACACCAGAT
This sequence comes from Agapanthus africanus, assembly GCA_030015575.1. Classification (NCBI taxonomy): domain Eukaryota; kingdom Viridiplantae; phylum Streptophyta; class Magnoliopsida; order Asparagales; family Amaryllidaceae; genus Agapanthus; species Agapanthus africanus. The sequence continues at coordinate 23,964,600 of CM057338.1, read as the reverse complement.
GCACTTGATTGAGAATTTTATTCGTGCATATTAGTTGCACTTGATGGAGATTTTCGTCCACTTCAGATGCATTTGATATTGTTGTCGTGCACACCCGTTGCACTTGACAGATGCTTTCATGCACACCCGTTACACTTAGTTTTGCTTTTGTGCACATTCGTGACACCTGTATTTGGCTTTGATTTCCGTGCGCACCAGACGCACGTAATGTTGGGTACTATATTATATAGCAGCCGAGAAGGACTGATCTGAGAACGGTACCTGAGTACTTTTGCATGTATAAAAGTTTACCAAGAGGTTTTCAAAAATGAGCTATAGCCTCGCTATTTCCTACGTGTCCGTGATTGACACGAATCTTTACAAAGGAAAACCTTTTGGGTTATTTCAAAAAGGCGGAACGTGTATTTGAGCTGAACATATATTTATTACTTTACAAATGAGCGTCTGCTACTTGTGCCATGAGTTATGCATCATACGGCGATTCGGAAAAGATTTTGCATGTGTTTTATCCAGCTTTTAAAATGGTTTTTACAAGGATGCGTACTATACTCGTATTATGATTTTGACTATAGTATATTTGAATCTCAGTAGTGGATTTCGAGATTTGTGTTTCCATTAGAACTCCAGTAATTGCGTGATGCTTGACGGAGTTCGATTTAGATTTTCGCATTTTTTTCCATTCGCACTCGATGCGCTGTGATATTTCTGTGTATTCCGTGATTTCGGAGCTCCGTTGATTGAACTAATTATTGAAATGTTTTAATATTTGAGGGTTTAAATTTAAATTCAGGAACCGAATTTATTTAAGCGGGGAAGATTTAAACATTTCAAAAATATAAAATATTATTTTTGGAATTTAAATAATAAAATAATATATTTCAAGAAAACTATTCGGTTTGCGAATTGGGGTTTCGTAAAATGGTATAATTATATACCATTATTTGGAAAATAATTGGAGATTAAAATGATTTATTTATTAAAAAAGGTATTTATTGGATTTGGGAATTTTATAAATAATTATGCAATTATTATATGCAAGTTTAAATTAAACTTGATTAGTGCACTACTGATCATGATTAAGTCAAATCCGTATTTTTAATTAGTCATGGTTAGTGCACCATAACATGTTACATTTTTGGTTGTATATTGTTTTCATTTGAATTTGTGATTTATTTGTGAGTGAGAAAAGAGAAAAGAAAAGAAGAGGAGAAGACATGATTTTTGAGTGAGAGAGAGGGCGGACAACATGATGACATGGGAGAATAAAATAACGAGCATGGGCATGAGAGAGGGTAAGGCTCCTTGAACATTTCCTTCATCCATTATTTCCTTCATCTCATTCTCATTTCTTTCTTCACCTCAATGCTTTCTTCTCCTGCTTCCTCCACCCTCACTACCCCATGAAAATATCTCCAAATCTTCACCATAATCTCATGCCATCTTCATTAAAAATGATCCCCAGCTCATCCTAAACCCTATGGACCAATTAAGTTTAGATTTTGAAGGTTTTGGGTAACCCAAGAATTTTCTTGAGTTTCCAAATGAGGTATATTTCCATTCTATTAGTGTTTATAGTTAAACTTTTGTGGTTATGTGATTTTAGGTACTTCCAAGTTGATATTTAGTGGATGTATGGATTTGTGATGTGGTTATTGAGATTTAGTGAGGGTTTACAAGACCTTAGAGATGATTTCTGACCAAGACTAGAATACTAGAAACCAAGTATACGAAAACTGAAATTTCCCGATGTCGGTTTCTTGGATTTTTTAGGACTACAGGGAATCTGGAGCAACTTGGAGTTTGTATAGAAAAATCAAATAAGTACACTTACCTAATTAAACCACTAGAAGACCACCACCAAAGTACAAGGCACCAAGTCCATGGAAAAACCGGCGAAAACGGTTTTTAATGCATTCTCGTTGGCCAATTGTTGGTGTCTGGTGTTGAGGTTTTGTCTGTAGCTTAAACACCTTATAACCTATCCCCTGTATTGTTAGTTTTGTCCATATCTACTTGTGCCAAAATCTGGGAGCATTTTGGGTTGATTGTGGTTATGTTTTCCGATATTGAAACTTGGATTTATGGATTTCTTGATGTGATTTGGCCGTTGGACGTTTGTACGTCAACGACGAGGGTTATTTGGTGTTTTTGCATGCGTAAGCTATAGGTTCTAACCTATAAGCAATTCGTGTGCTGTATCGGTTTTCGGACATTCGTTTTAATAGTATTATGATGTGTTTTGATTGTAGGTACTTTCACGTGGATTTTCGAGACGATGAAGCACATCGACTTCGGATAGGCAAGGAGTATTGCAGGTGAGTGGATTTATATCTACGGAGGAATTCGGGTGGATGGCGTATAGCACCCCCGCTATTAAGAAAATGGAAACTGATATATAGAATATAGTCGGAGAAACCTATAATAGGAACCTACGGATATGATCAAAGGTTTTAGTGTGAGATGGTATGAAAGCTAAGGATGACTTGGTTTGATATATAAGAATATGAAATGAGGATAAGAATCGTGATATATATATGTGATTGAAAGAGGACAAGTACGAGTTGATAGTGGTATGGTATGAGATCGATATCGATACGACTTGAGGCCAGTATAAATACAACAAGAGAATTAGATAGATGTGTTGTGAGATTAATAAGATATGATGTACGAGACCCTGGATCCGTACTCTTATTGATGTACAGGATGATAAAATACCTATTCTGTTTGATGACACCGTACGATGGATTACCGTACGCGATGAGATCTACCGGATGATTGATCCATGCTCATGATTTGAGGATGATAATCGAGGATATTGCCATATCGGATACTATGAGGCGGGATCGTCGACGTAAAGATACCACCTGAACCATACTTATTTCCAAAACTGATGAATCGTATGCGTCTTTTAAATGGAAATCTCAAGGAACGCTACGGATTTTTAAATGGTGTCTTTTCCTCAAAACACCGTAGCCCCCACTTTCAAAACTATGATTCGTATCTTTTAAACTAACCGTATGGTTCATGTGTAGATATATATACCCGTTGTTTATACATATTTGTGTGAGATTATCCCTCGTGACATACGCACCAGGATCCCGGTATTTATTGTTATATGATACCATCTGCTAGTACACCTGCACAATTACCGATGATGCGCATATTACACTTACACAGATTTGCCAGCTCACACACATTGATAATTGGTAATTTCCATGCCACTTCACAGTAGGACTGTCATATTATGATATTAATCTTAACCGTAAAAGTACATTCATTGTTCAGCACTATCATAGGACATGCTTGCATGATATACTTGATACGCTCATATTACTGTTCTTTGTTTACATATATCGTACTTTATGGTTACATGCATTGCGGTGTTGTTTTTATAAGATCTCTGGATTTGAGAACCGTGGTTATATTTCAAAGAAAATCATATATTGTTTTAAAAAACGCGGTTTCTCTTGATATGATATTTTGTGTCTATCATGAGTTTTCTCGGTTCTGAGCTATGAGTATACCTTATTCGAGGAAAGAGGAGACACCGTCTGCGGATACATGGTGGACCCGGTGAGGTACCCCGGGGTAAGAAGATTCGTAGAGTTAGGCGGTGAGCCCGACGGAGGGAGCACTTCCCACCGGTGATAGTTTGGACCTGGCGGTTATCCGGAGGATACCGACCGGAGTCGTGAGATGGATATGAGGGTCGATCAGAGTATGCGGCGCCTAAGGGCCAATCAGAGGATGCGGCGCCTGAGATATGAGAATTTACGTATCGATGCTGAACACGGGTTTCATAATGTTTCGAGTGTCAGTGTTGGACACTCAGGTTCCATGATATTTTGAGTTTTGGTGTTGGACACTCAGGTTCCATGATATTGATGTGTCGTTGATGGACACATGTTGGTTGATTTTCCTCATACATGCAGACATTTGATTCAGATGATTGCTTTTACATGTCATTGGCATCGATTATATTGTTGATATATATGCATACATGGACACCTTAGATATCATAGTATTACCTTCATGATACAGCATGACCTAGGAGTCTCCGTTTATTCAATTTCTACCTGCTGATATTTTCTACTCACGAGTTGGCAACTTACCCCCGCTGTGCCACAATTTTCTTGCAGGTTCTACTGCTTGGATCAGTAGCAGTATCGCTGGCACACAATTCCTTCAGGGTGTTTGCTTGGTAGGTGAGACACGCCTTGGATCGTGCCCACTCTTGTATTTTATATTCTATTGTATCTAGATAAATTCCATCAATCAGAAACTAGACTTTGTTTATTGGTAGACCTAAACAGACTTGTGTTGCGAAACTTAGAACGATGGGTGTATATTTGCTTCTTTTGGGTTGTTGATGTCTTGCTTTATTTATTCTTTCTGTGTTGGTCTTCGTCATTAGGCGTCGTATATATATTGCTTACTTTCGTGGTTGTGATTCCGCCAATTGGCGAAATGCTAGCTCCCGCTTGGGGATGTCTATATATATTGCTTGTATGTGGTTTTTGGGTCAAAATATACAAGGGAGGTGCTGTCCAAATTTTTAAAGATGAAAAATGTTTTCTACTATAGCATAACCCACTTTTATTTTCATATATCATTATCTATGCATTTAAAGGAAAAACATGATTTCATTATACCTTTATTTCAAAACTGCACTTCCACTATTTTCCGCAAAAAGGATTAGATTTATGGGTTTCGGCTTACTTGAATTACGTTTCTCCTTTAGACATTGCGTGATTTAAGTGCCGGTCACGAGCTAAATTCGGGTCATGACATCCGGTCACCAGCGGATCACGCGCCCTGCACCTGGGCGCCTGGCGCCCGCTGAAAAAGGGGCTTAGCCCCTCGACTGGGAGTTAATCTCCCGGGTGACTTTTGGAGTTAAACACCTAAGAAAAGAATCTTTTTGTGGAGTTTAACTCCTAAAAGATCTGGATTTTTGGGGTTCAACTCCTTCGAAAATTTGGATCTTGAAGTTGGGCTTCTCAAAAATTGGTTTGGAATTAAACTCCTAAAGAAGAGATTATTTTTCAGAGTTAAACTCTCAAGAGATTTTCGGAGATGATGAAAGGGGACCCCTTTCTTCTCCCTCGAGCCCTGGATCTTCTCTTGAGCTTTGGATTTTCCCAAAGTGGGATTTTTGGAGATGTGTCTCCTTCTTCCTCCTCTCTGTTGACTGGATCTTGTAGAAAAGGGAGGTGAGACTTAAAAATCTCCCCTTTTAGAGATTTGATGGGAGATCTGAGCTCCCATTCAAGGGTTTTATGGTAAAAAACTATTTCTTTTTGGGAAAAGAAGAGTTAAACTCTTGATTTAATTCAAAAAGAAGAAAAAGGTTTAGAACCTTGAGGAAGGAGAAAGAGGCACAGAACCCTAATTTTTGAAGAGAATGAAAATGTTGTTTTATTTCATCATAGTGTTGTTGTCACGCCCCGCTTCCCGGTGTAAGGTGAAGGGGACACGACGAGACCGCTACGTATTTACTCTGAAGTAAATACGCTAAGCGTAACTAAGCAATATAAAAGAAATATACGCAAGAGACAAATGTAATGAACAACATCTTTATTTATTAACATTCTTTTAGACAATGCATCTGAAAAATAAATACATGGAATGGAAAGTAATGCCTAAACAGTGGTATAACAGAAATGGAAAGTACAGAATGTGAATGTGTACAAGAATCTAAAGCTCTGGATCGTAAGCTAGCTGGTCCAAATCCTCACTGGTGAGCTCGATCTCCTGAAGATCCGAATTACCTGATAACATTCCAAAGAAAAAAGAGAAGGAATGTCATCAGCGAATAATCGCTTGGTAAGTCCCAAAGATAAGGAAGAAGTATAATAGACAGAGAGAGAGTGTGTGTGTGACTTTTAAAGTTGTATTATATTGTCATAATATTATATTTAGTATTAACGCTATTGTTTGTAGCTTGGTACAGAAGAGGCCAGTGTATACGAGAGGAGTCTCAGTAGACCAGAGACTAAGGTGAACGGAATGTACAAGGAACCGTTTATGCCACGGTACAACAGCAATGGACTACAGGTTAGGTGTCTTAATGGTTGTAGTCTCGTGCCACTTCTAACACCTTCCGAACCAATCTACCCCTTAAACCCCACGATGTCTTGATTGTATTGTAAATTGTATTGTATTGTATTATAGATTGTATAGATGGATGACTTGCCGAAACCATGATATCAGTAAATGGATGTAACTGGAGAATCATGTAGATGGAGGTATATCCATGGTTCGGTTCAGTCAATATAGATTGAATAGATTGAACAGATTGAATATATGGACTCATATTGAATTTTTATATATACTTGAATCTCATTCAAGTCAGATTGATTATATCAAGACTCAGTCTGAGTCAGACAATTAGAAAAGAAATACCAAATTTCTTCTTTATTATCTATAACGTAGTCATACCAAATACAACCATGACAATTTTTCATGACGATCGGCACCCATCATCTTCTTCTTTATTATCTATAACGTAGTCATACCAAATTTCATATAATTTTACAACTTTTCATCGTTGATTTAGAGGATGCAAAATTAACGGTTTACCGAAAATATAACTTTTTACATTGCTAATTCTACGGTGAAATAGTGGAAGAATCACATGAGATTTGGTATATCCATATCTTAGATGATAAAGAAGATGGTGATGGGCGCCGATTGTCAAAAAAAGTCATAAATGATGTACTTTCGACGCCATAGGAGGGATCTCTCCTATGGCACCTTTCTTCCATTATTCTCATATATATATATATATATATATATATATATATACATATATATATATATATATATATATATAAGATGATCGTATATTACAAAATACAAATAATGCACTATTAGAAGTATTATATGGAAATTTAGTATATAAAAATTATTATTTATAATCTTTCCTGACTACGAAGTAAATCTTCGGGATTAAAATATAGACTTAACGCTTTCCCTAAAATACCAATTAGATAATATACAAATGCCTCCGGGTAGTAAAATATTTAGTATAACTGCATGCTTAGAATATGCTTACTCTAGAAGCTACCATATAGTAACCAAATACCAAAATAATAAAATAACAGTTGAGCCAATATTTAATAATATGTGTGAAGCCATATAGCCTAGGAAGATAAAAGAATCTGAAATTAATATTACAATAGAAATATTAATAAATAGAACAAACAAGCTAAAACAGATAAAAGGTAGAGAACGTCAATACATATTTACGCCAACAGAACTTGACATATTAATTTGGGATCGTCTGATCCCTCTGATAAGATTTTTCTCAGTTTTTATTTAATGGTTTCTGCCATCTTTCTCCCGCTATACGCTAACCAATCGATTCTTTGTTCCTCATGTTCTATATTTTTAGTGTTTGTTCCCTTATAAAAAAAATGAGAGAAGGAAACGAAAACCCTCCCATGTGCAAAGCATATGAGCGTTCACATGCAAAGCATGTGACCAACGGTTTCAATAAGGATTAAAGCAACCTCCCATGCGCAAAGCACATGAGCGATCACATGCAAAGAATGTGACCGCCGGTTTCAATAAGAATTAAATCCTATGATATAAAGTTTCACTTGTTAACACGTGAGCGCTTACATGCAAAATATGTGAGTGTCGAACACAAATAAATCACAACCCAAATAGATCCCCACGTGTTAAACACGTGAGCGTTCATGTGCAAATCACGTGAGCACTGCTATCGTTTATATATGATAACCCTCACGTGAAACCCACGTGAGCGCATCTGTTTGAAGCAGTACATCGAATAGAATTAAATTCTATTTGGGGAATATCTTCCCCTGATCTTTCTAAAACTAAATAGATTTTCTCTATTAAATAGAGAACCTTTGGATTTAATACAACGGTGATTACAATGTCACCGATCAAATCAAAGAACCCTTTGTTAAGAAAATATTTTCCTAATCATATTAAAATTAACAGAAAATATATTCTGCTAAACAGAAAGCCATGGAATCAAAGATCCAACGGTGAACAAAATTCCTCGAATGATGTTTGAAATCAATTAAATCAATTGATATCTTTCAATGAGAAATTTTCTTAAACTAATCAACAAATTTTCCTCACCTATATAAAGGACCCGAGACTCCAAATCTCGAAAAAAAGAATCGACCCCATAAGGTGATAAAAAAAGAAAGCTAAAACCGAGAATTTAATTCTCTTGCGGAAGAAAAGTTCTTTCTCCTCTCAAACCCTAAGTAAAGAAAAAGCAGAGATAAAAAATATCTTCTTTGCCTAATATATGTAAATACAAGAGTTTAACTCTCCATAATGAACTTGGTTATTTCTCTGGATCTGAGATCCGCAAGGTAAATCTTCCATAAGTTGATAATTTAATTCTCATTGGGAAGATTTTGCTTGTCAAACTCAAGATCTAGGAGGGAAAAAACTATATATGAGAAAAGAAATATGAAGAAAAGAAGTGGAATTTATATTCAAGGAATTTAATTCCTCTGAAAACGGGGTTTAACCCTATATAAAGAACTTAGTTCTCAAAAATCAGACCCCAGATCTTCAAAACAGAGATCTTGGTGATCATTAATGGTCAAAACACCATTAACAAAAATTTAACTTCTCTTAAAAAATAAACAGAGATTAAATCTCTAAGAGCTCAGCGCCTCACGTGATACATGCATGAGCGCCCAGAAGATTCCCTGAGTTCAGCGCCTCACGTGAAATACACGTGAGCGCCCATAAATGAAAGCTCAGCGTCTCACGTGATACACACATGAGCGCCCAAATGAATCCCTGAAATGAGTGCCTCACGTGCAACTCATGTGAGCGTGCAGAAAGCCCATGAAGGCTCAGCGCCTCACATGCCTCATACGTGAGTGCCGATAAATGAAATCTCAGCGCCTCACATGCTTCACACCTGAGCGTCCATAAACAAAGATCTGGAGCCTCACGTGCTCCACAAGTGAGTGTTGTATAAAAGTGCTTAGCACTGATAGGGCAACGCCCAACTCTGAGCGCCTCATGTGATTCCCACGTGAACGCCGGAACATGTAACGACTCTATTTTAATGTACAAAATTTTCTTAAAGTTAATGTACTGAATGGAGTATTTGCAATCCTGAGTATAATTTAAGTATTAATTTGTTTGAAAACAATAAGAAAGCATTTGTAGCTCATTGGTAAAGCCTTGCCCTGCTGTGATATTGCCACTGTGTTCGAATCTCCCCAGTCACATATTATTTTTAATGATTTTTCTTTTAAACTTTTTGGAAGCCTAAAAGTTTACACGTGTAATACACGTAAAAATGAAAAGACACTGAAAACAAATATGTGGAAAAATTTATATGAACAGACTCTGACACGTGGCACCAACCCAAGACCCAACCCATCCCAAACGACCGACAAGATCTCTCTCTAGGCCAGCGCCGTCGCCCCCTCCCCCTACTCATCTTCTGTTTGTTTTTCCTGAAATTAAACAGAGAATTAAAAATCACCATTAAACTAAATTTTAATGCATTTTAATTCCCTTTTTAATTCTCAAAACCCTAATTTCTCCTATAAATACAACATCACACCCTATCCCTCTCCATTCTGAAATCCATTATCAAAAATTCTCAAATTGTTCCAAGTCAAAGAAGTGTACAGGCGGAGTTAGTCTAATGTCAAGTTCCGGCGACGATTTAAGAAGATTCCGGCGACCCCACGACTCCACGAAACTCTTAAATCCTTCCTATATCTCCCCTCTCTTATTCCAACTCGTAAGTTCCTTCTTTTCTTCTCTCTTCCTAACTTAAAAAGTTCTCTTTTCAAAACTCGTCGGAAGTGGAGTTATTCTGACATCCGATTCTACATTTGTTAAAAACACCATCTTTATTAATAAACAAACCTCCAAATCATTATATCTTGTTTAATAATCTTAAAACAAACTTTGAGAACAAGTTTCATATTAAAATACTATGCTATGTAAATTTTATTGCACTTTTACGTTTAAAAACCACAAACTTTACATGCGGCATCTTTTATCATATTTGCTTGTACAACCTTTAGGAAAATCTCACGAGGTAATGACCTATCTCTCACAACACGCATCTTGACATAGCACGATTTTCTTTTAACAATATTTTGGGACCAATACGACTTTTACATTAAAATACCATAAACTTTTAAAAACCATATTCTTTAAATTTGTATTATTTACATTCCTTACAATTAAGCCTCTACAACCCATTTTGGGGAACCAGATCGGGATGGTTCGGGTTATCGCATATCTTCGGGACCAGTACAGCGAAATGCAGACCTCCTCACGGAGCATCCGATCTCAATGCAATTTTTAATGCAACTTTTTTAAGAATAAAGTGATTTTCTATTAATAAATAAATTTTATTTTTAATAATTATATATAAATATTATCAAATCATCTATTTTAAATATATAATAAATTCCACGTTTTTTTTCAAACAAAAGAAAAGAATCACAAGTTTCATGAAAATACCATCAAGAATTCAAACAAGTAAAATTTACACAAAAATACTATATATTATTCCAGCTAGGTATTTATTCACCAGAATACCTCACTTTTAAAATTTACATGCATGAAAACCATAAATATAATAAATAAATACTTGAGAATTATTTTGAGATTATACCAAAAATATTTTTCATAGAACCCCTCAAGTTATATTAAATTACAATAAGAACCCTAGTAAATATAGGTTTAAGCGGGACCAATTCTCTTGAGCCTCAAGGAGCCGGAGAAAGTGGATGCTTGCTTATTTAAGCTAGAAAACTAAAACGGGGTTATCAATGGTAATTAGCTTGGAAAAAGTCATAAATCATGCCGTCCATGTGCAGCCGTTACCGATAACTCCAAAACCTAATTCAGTAATCCAATTCTGTTTAAGTGTATGACTCAGACAACAGTCTCAGTCTAATCTGAATACAATTCCAACCTACATACAATTCAAATATAACTCCAATACAACATGAATCCATATATATTGGAACTTGAACATGAATACCAGAATACTATCAAATATCAACATGACTCAATTGGACCGAACCATGGATATATATTGACTTGACTACATGACTATCCATTTATATCCTTATCCGTTTACATGAACAATTTATACCATGGTTTCGGCAAGTCTCATACAATAAATCAATACAATATGCATTACGGGGTTTTAAGGGGTAGACTGGTATGGAATGTGTTAAAAGTGACATGATGATGGTCACTATATTATACCTAACCTGAACATCTGTCACGCCCCGCTTCCCAGTATACGGGCAGAGGACGCGACGAGGCCGCTGCGTATTTACTGTAAAGTAAATACACTAAGCGTATCTAAGCAATATAAAATAAAAGCACAAGAGACAAGATATAATAAAACAGCAACTTTATTTATTTGCATTCTTTTGTACAATGCATGAAAAGTAAATACAACTGAATAAAAATCAATGCCTAAACAATGGCATAACAGAAATGAAAGTACTGAATGGAAAATGTACAATGACTAGAGCTCGGGGTCTTCACTGAACTGGTCCAAATCTTCAGCAGTGGGCTCGGTCTCTGAAGTGTCCAGATCACCTGACGACATTCAAAGAAGAAAGAAAGAGAATGTCGTCAGCGAACAGGTCGCTCGGTAAGTCCCAAAGATAAGGGAGAAAATAGAATAGACAGAATAAGAAGATATCTTTTAAAGTTGTAACAACTCTAAATTTTGTATACATAAAATTGATTTAAATTTGAAGTATACTTGGGGTATTTAATATTGTTGTTACCACTTTAAGTATTTATTTTCCCACAATAATTACAAGAAGGAGCTTGTAGCTCATTGGTAACACCTTGCACTGCTGAACCAAGCCACCAGAGTTCAAATCCCATGCCCCACATTATTTTTAGATTATTTTTCTTTTAAAATTCTTGGAAGCCCAACAGTCCACAGGCCATAACTCCCAAAAGTTGAACTGAACCCTAAAAAGTAAAAATATCAGAGCCTACGTCAGGAGAATCCCCACCCAACGGCACCCCGACTCGGGCCGGCGCCGCCGGCCGAGTCGCCAAAACGAAAGTTGCGTCTTTTTGTCTTCTCAACTCCCCTGTATACTCTAAATGCTTGGATCGGTTCCCGAATCTTAAATACACCCTATTTACTACAAATTTTAATGTTTTTTCTTTAATTTTTACATTTTTTTTAAATAAAAACCTTTCACCTACCCTACCCTAGCCTATCCTATAAATAGACCCTCCTACCCTCTACCCTCTCATCCCAAAACACTAGGTTTACTCTCTCAAAATTTTTACAAGAAGGGTGTACTTTGAAATCGAGTTCACGGCGAAGTTCTGACGGAATTCCGGCGACGTTTTTTGAAACAACCGGCGACGAAGCAACGCCTCGACAACTAATCTAGTTCCCCTATACTCTTTAGTATAGATCGAAACCCATAAGTCCCATTCTATCTCCCTTTCTAATTCTCAAAAATACGAAATTACGAAACCCGACGGAATCGGAACAAATCCGATTTCCGATTCGGTTTTATATAAAATTTCACTTCTAATCAATTCAATCATGCCTAAACATCTTTATCTTGACTATTAAACTTGTAAAAATCAATTTGAATAAGTTTTCACACATGAAATGATAACCTTTTCAATTTACCTTTTTTTTTCACTTTAATACCATCATGTTTCAATTTCACATTTAACCCCTTAACTTGCTATACATTTAAAGTAGAGCACGAGGTAACGACCTACCTTCACACACACGCAAATACAACCCTAAAACTATATCATCAAAACTTAGAATACGATAAAACGAAACTTTCATTAAAATACCATAATCTTAATAAAATCATTCTTAAAGGTTTTAGATTTGATACACTTGTAAGTAATACTTCTTAGTAGGAAAATACGATAAGTTTTGGACATCGATCGTTTATCTAAACCTGACTTTGTGGTGTCTAGGCTAGGCAAGTAAGCTTAGGTAACTTTAAAAGGCCCGCCTCACGATTCGTGAGCGGATCCCTCCTTCCTCACTTGTACTTACCTGGCCACAATTGGCGGTAAAGAGGCGATTTGAGACTTCTAACGACTTGTCGTTTAGACCATTTAGAAATAGGCTAGTTGGCTTAGGAAACCCTAGAACCTAAAATACGGAAAATTATAATTTGCAAATAAATACCTTTACTTTATAAAACCGTTTTCTAAAGGATTAGTATTTTACAATCTTTGCAAAGCGCCGCTACAACCCACCTTTGGGGAACCCGTTAGGGATAGTATGGTTTATCGTGCACCCTCGGGCTTAGTAGTGCGAGATTCAGACCTCCGCAAGGAGCATTCGGTCTCGAAAGGTTTAAAATACGATATCTTAAGAAAATGAGATTTTTGGAATATAAAATATTATTTAAAAATTATTTTTGTATAAACATATGTATATTTATCATTTAAATATCTATTTTATTATAAAATAAATTTTCTACCTTTTTCTAAAAATCACAATAATAAATTTTACACAAAAATACCATGAACTTCAAATAATCAATATTACAGATAAATACCTATAATTAGGACATTTTCACTAGAAATGTCACGACATAAAATCCACCCTCATTACAACTCTAAAGATGAATAATAAATACTTGAGGTGTATTTTGAAAAGTATATAAAAGTATTTTTACATAAAAACCCCTCAAGTTTGATAAATTATCCTAAGGACCCTAGAAATTATAAGACCTCGATTCACAGTTCTGATTGTCTGACTCGGGTTTGAGTCTGATTAATCTGACTTGAATATGATTCAAGTCAATCTATAATCTACAAGATTCCAAGTCTATATGAACACATGAATCCACGAATCCAATTATCAATTTACACAACTTGACTGAACCGAACCATGGATATATATCCCTTTTACATGATTCTCAGTATTCCATTTACATGACTCTACGGTTATAACCATTTCCTGATATCATGGTTTCGGTCAGTCAGTCACTCAACCATACAATCAATACAATTTTACAAGATAACAATACAATCAAGACATCGCGGGGTTTTAAGGGGTAGATTGGTACGGAAGGTGTTAAAGGTGGCACGAGGTGGTCAGACTTAACACACCTAACATGAATCCAGTTGTTGTTGTACCGTGGCATAAACGGTTCCTTGTACTATACGTGCCCCTAGTCTCTGGCATATAGAGACTCCCCTCGTATACACTGGCATTCTTCTGTACCAAGCTACAAACAACAGCGTTGACATAACATTACAACAATAGTATACACTTTAAAATGTATCTTCTTATTCTGTTTTTTTCTACTTCCCTCTTACCTTTGGGACTTACCGAGCGACCTGTTCACTGACGACATTCTGTTTCTCTCTTCTTTGAATGTCGTCAGGTGATTTGGACCCGACAGAGGTCGAGCCATCGCAAGAAGACTTGGAGCAGTTCACTGAAGACCCTGCACTGTAGTTTCATTGTACACTTTTCCTTTCTGTACTTTTCATTTCCTATTATGCCACTGTTAGGCATCTTTTTATTTCAGTTGTATTTCCTTTCATGTATTGTACAAAGAATATTAATAAATAAAAGTTGTTGTTCTTTTATTTCTTGTCTCTTGTGTATTTATTTTATATTGCTTAGATACGCTTAGCGTATGTGCTTCTGAGTATATGCGTAGCAGACCTCGTCGCGTCCCCTTCGCCGTACACTGGGAAGCGGGGCGTGATAAAAGTTGTATTATATTGTTGTAATATTGTGTTATCGCTGTTGTTTGTAGTTTGGTACAGAAGGATGCCAGTGTATACGAGAGGGGTCTCTATATGTTAGAGACCAGGGCAAACGGAATGTACAAGGAACCATTAAGCCACGGTACAACAGTAACGGAATATAGATTAGGTGTCTTAATCATACTGTCTCGTGCCACTTTTAAGACCTTCCATACCAGTCTACCCCTTAAACCCTGTAGTGTTTGTTTGTATTGTATTGTATTATAACTTGTATTGATTGTATGATTGGATGACCGACCAAAACCATGATATCAGTAAACGGATGTAACTGTATAATCATGTAAATGGAATAACTGTAGAATCATGTAAATGGATGTATATCCATAGTTTGGTTCAGTCAATGTAGATTGAATGTATTGAATAGATTGAATATAGGGATTCATGTTGAATTGGAATATTGTAGATTGTAAATTATAGATTGTAGATTGTAGATTATACTTGAATCATATTCAAATCAGATTATAATAAGACTCAAACTGAGTCAAACAATTAGAAAAGTAAATTGAAGTCCTGAGTTAGGTTTTGGTGTTATCGGTAACTGCTCCACATGGACGGCAGGATTTGTGTCTTTTTCAAAGACAATTACCGTATTGATAACACCGTTTATTAGATTGTCTATCTTAGATAGGCAAGCACCCATATCTCCGGCTCCCTGAGGCTCAAGAGATTGGTTCCGCTTAAATCTATATTTACTAGGGTCCTTATTGTAATTTATATAACTTGAGGGGGTTTTATGTAAAAATAATTTTGTATAGTTTTCAAAATACAACTCAAGTATTTAATTATCGTTTTTATATACATACAACAATTTAATGATCAAGATAAATATGTATACATGTTCGAATAGCATGAAATGAGTCAAGTATATTATTCGAGTAACTGTCATAAACAATGCTGTAAAGAAATATTATGTACGACTAATTAATCAAGTCAAACGAATGCGGAATATAAACAGAAATATGTTTCTAAGTGTTTTGCAAGTGTGAGCTCCAGTCGCGCCTAAATACGACTACCGATTTGGGAGATATACTCATTTTCGTTTTGTTGCGCAGAACAGATCAGAATCTGTCCAGCACCGTCGCATATTTTTAAAACATAGTTTTAGTTAATTTCCATCAGGTTTCAGGTTACGATGATTATTAGAAAATTATAGGTCTTTTGATATACTTATCCAAAACACCAAAATTCGCACGATTTGGATTTATTAAACTCTAGTTATGATAATTTTAATATCAGCGTTTAAAACAGAAATTCAGATTTCTGGACAGCAATTATATGTTATATTGCAAACCTATATCGGGTTGTTTCATGAATTTATAAGTAATAAAGTATACATAAAATTATAGTTCTATCAATTTTGCATATACACATCTAAAGTTTGCCACGAACGGACATCGGGAGTTTGAGTTATGTCTAATTTAAAACAGTGTGCGAATCAGGACAGATTCTGTCTAGATTCGTCGCTTAATATTGTAACGCAGTTTTCTATATTTTATATTGATTTTCAGTAAAAACTTAATACTAAGAAAATATATATCTTTCAATATAAATATTCAACCCATCTGAAAACACTTAATTTGGACTAACTATTACAGAGTTATGGTCTCTCAAAGAAAACTCTTATTGGCAGTTTTCTAGTTTTAAAAACAGTGAATAAAAAAACTACATAACACCTAAACCGTTATGCGGTTAGATCTGAATTTTTTTTACAGCATTTACACAAAAATATATTCTATCCAAGGTAATTTTCTTGAAATTTCCAGAATTAAAAATAAATTTCTAAAAATTATTTTAAAAGTAAAGGTATTGATATGTCGTATGTGAGAAATGAGAAAACCATGCTATTTATTCGTAACATTATTTTTTTCTACAAACTTTAAATAAATTAATTTAAAATACAACAACAAATAATGCAATTCTAATTGCTCACTATGAAATCTTAACATATGGATTGAAAGTAATGAAAAAGAATTACAAACTATATATTTGTGTATGTTTGTGTGTGTTCATTATTTATATATATATTCATTTAATTAATTATTTAGGAACTATAATACGACAAAGGAAGTTTTTCATGGTAATATAAAAAAATAAAGAGAAAGAGAAAGAGATGGAGGGAAAGAGTGAAGGGACTTATATACACAAGCCGGTATTGTCACCGGACTTGTCTATCCGCCGATAGTCTCGCGTTACTAGCGAGACCTTCTTGAAGACTCCTTCATGTTCTTCTTCTTGGACTCTATGTGAATAGAGAGAAGTGAGAGATAGAAAAATGTGAGAAAGGAAAAAATAGAGGAGGCAATAAAGATGGTGTAATGGTGAATTATGTATAATAATATATGCATTCAACATGAGAATTAAAAGAGAAATGAAAGGTCACCATTCATTTTGGAAATGAAAGGTCTCATTTGTAGGTTATAAGAAGAATAAAAAATGATAAAAAATAATTGCAACAATGGGGATTTGATCATGTGACTTATGGAATAACAATGCAAAGACTTAACCAATGAGCTACAAAGTTGTTCATGTACATATTTAATTAGAATTAAATATATGTTGTTGTTTAAAAAGAAAGTGGGTTTTTCAGATGGGCTGTAGAGAATAAGAATAATGGATTTGGGTTAAATATTTATTAAAGGAAAAATAAGAATAAGAAGCTAAAAACTTAAATATAAGAAAAAGAAATTGTACCTAGAAAAATATACATAATAGATTGAGGAATAAAATAATAATAAATTTAGGAGAAAACGGAAAATACCAAGTACAAATAAATACGATATATTATTGAAGAGAGATAATACAAATGTATAAAGATTTTGGGGTCGTTACAACATCCGTTGCCATTGTCCTGTGGGTATTGACGGGACCTTGTACTCCATATACCTTAATCCACGGAGCAAGTTGGACTCCTCTCGTATACACTGGCACATTCTATACCAAATTACAAATAACTACGTTAACATAACAAATATAACCATATATACTTTACATGTTCTATTCTCTATCTATTCTTCTTTATCTTTCAGGACTTACTGAACGATTATTCGCTGACGACATTCCTTTTCCTTTCTTTTTTTGGAATGATGTCAAGAGAACCCGACTCTCTAGAGATCCAGCCCAGCCAGGACGATTTGGAGCAGTTCATTGAGGACCCAGAGCTCTAGTTCACTTGTATATACTTTTACTTTCAGTTCATGACATTGTTTAGGCATTGCTTTCCAGTATTGTATTTATTTTCCAATGTATTGTAAAAAATGTTTAATCAATAAAAAGTTGATGTTGATTTATATCTTTTGTCATTTCTTGTGTACATTTATTATATTGCTTGTTTACGCTTAACGTGTTTACTTCTGAGTAAATACGTCGTGAGCCTCGTTACATCTCCTTACTCGTACTCTAGGAAGCGGGGCGTGACAGAACAACAATTGGATATCATATCCATAGTAAGAAAACCAAGTGCTTAGCACTGCTAAATGTTGGAAAAAACCTAAGACTGAGCCCAAAATTGGCTAAGTCTCTCAAAATTTCCTTGCAGCCGAGCTCATACGCTCTATTAATCGATCTTAACAAAATTTAATGATCCTTAAATATATTTCTAAGTTGATTTTAGTCTCATATAAGACTAATGTATCTTTAGTTGAAATAAATTGAGCCCATATGCTCATTTATTTAAGTCGATCTTAATTTAAAACCATATTAACGTTTTTAAATAAAATAAAATATCTCTTGAACTGACAGAACATACAACCTAAGTTCAAACTCATATCTAACTTATACCGATTTAGACCAATCCGCGTCCTTCGGGGGACGACATAAACTAATCTCCGTATACAATCTACGTGCAACCAAAATAAACAAAATATAACACGACACGAAGTGACCTATCAGAGCAGGAGAAAGTTGTTATCACAACGTGATAACGTAATTAACTACAGAGCTTTGCGCCTGCAGGGAAGAGCGCCCCATAATAAAAAAAAACCCTCACAAATGAGGGGGAATCTGATAAAATCTGTTATATCGGTCGCATCTATCCAAACCTCTGATATACGGTGTCATAAATCAATTTGGTATTTTCGGAAAGGTGAATGGATATATTCCAAATAACATCCGCCCCCAAATTCAGACAAGACGATCAATCCTAACCCGCCTCTGTTTTTGGCGGTAAACAGTGTTGTTGGTAGGCGCTATTATAAAATCTTCTTCTACGCTATCATAGACCCAGAAGCTTCTGGGTTCTTTGTTTGTCACTGTCTTTAAAAGATTCCATATCTCCCAAGCTCTGACAGAAGATATTTCGTCCGAGTCACTTAATATTTTTCTCTTTGAGAAATTCGGCACAAATTGATATCTTGGCAGATAAAATTAGAAAGCAGTAGTATACCATACACCGCTTTCAATTGCCCTCAAGAATAATATGAATGGAAAGTAATGGCTTTTGGTTTAAAAAATACACCCTTCAGAGAAGAATGGATGAAGTATTTAAACCATTCTGCATAGTTTATGTTGATGATATTCAATATTTTAAAAAACAGAATACTAACATGCAAAACATTGTAATACAATAGTTGAGAGATGTATAGAAAAAGATATTACTTTATATAAAAGGAAAGCCGATATAAATAAGAACAAGATAAATTTTCTAGAAATAATAATAGATAAATGCGACATTAGATCTCTAAATAAAAGCTTTGCAGAAAAAGCAAAATGTTTACATCTTGGAGCGGTACAAATCCTTTTAAAATCATATTTTAGAGAAGATGTAAATGTACCCACTAAAATATGGATCTTAGATGATCGTATATTACAAGATACAAATGATGTACTATTAGTAGTGTGTGAGAGAGAGAATAATGGAGAAAAGAGGTCCTAGGAGGCATTTTCATTAAGTGGCGTCAAAAATCTATATTTTCCGCCATTTTTTTCGATGATCGGCACTTATCATCATCATGTTTACCATGTAAGATGTGTATACACCAAATTTCACGTGATTCCAC
Organism: Agapanthus africanus; assembly: GCA_030015575.1. Taxonomy (NCBI): domain Eukaryota; kingdom Viridiplantae; phylum Streptophyta; class Magnoliopsida; order Asparagales; family Amaryllidaceae; genus Agapanthus; species Agapanthus africanus. Next base: position 23,944,819 of record CM057338.1, on the reverse strand, counting down.
CACTTTTTCATTGTTGAATTAGATATGTAAAAAATTCTATTATTGGCAAAACTGTTCACTCACTGAATCAACGGTGAAAATGTGATAAAACCACAAGAAATTTGGTATACCCGCATCTTAGATGATAAAGATGATGATGATGGATGCCGACAGTCAAAAAAATTCATGAAAGGTGTATTTTTCACCATAGGAGGAAATTCCCCCCTATGGCGCGGGCGCTCTCTCTCTCTCTCTCTCTCTAAAACTATATATACATATATACATATATATATAAGTTTTGAACAATGTAGCAAACTGCAAGAACCCAAAATGCCAAGTTGACTAAAAAAACACCTGGTTGTTTTCTTGAGCAATTATAGCACAACTTCTTCTCTGCACTCCTACTTCAAAGTTCAAAATTTCTAACTTTTCGCCACTTGATTTTATATTGGATCATTGAGTAGGATAAAATGTATATGACTAGGTTAAATTTCGTGGAAGATAGATATTTGCAAAGTAAAATTTTGGTGGGAGCCATGAAAAGGATATGCAGAGCTTTGCTGGGAGTTTAGTCAGGGCATGTTTGAAAAGTAGATCATTTTGATCATTTGGAGGGAAACTCTATGAAACATGAATCTTTTTGGCTATCCAAAAGGGTAACCCTAAATTTCAGAAACCTGCACTTTACTCTTCCGATTCTACCGGCGTTATTATTTACGTAAATTATTCCTCGGTAGTCGGTAGCTAGGAAATAGAAAGTTGATAAAAACCGAAAATGTTCTTTACGGTGGTTCCGAACCGGATAATTTTTTAAGAGTTTTATGAGATTTTAGCCTTTTGAATGAAGTGAAGATTGGTGTACAGCAGGGAGGACTCTTGTGTTGTTGGATCACATTCATGTCCAACCAAGAAAGAGCTCCTCCGTATAATATTATTGCTTGGGCATGGGTCCCTTGGAGCTTTGTTGTTAGTATGGGGTGGCCTGCATTTTTTCCCTTTGAGAAATATATATTAGGTTGAAAGAAGATCATGGAGGTATTATTTGTGTGTGAGAGAGAGAGAGAGAGATTGAGAAAGAGAGAGGTGGTGAAAGATTTGGTTGCCATCATTGCTGAATCTTGGTGGGACCAATTTTCATTGGGCCTCATAATTGAGGAGAGAAGCTTTGTTGACATGGGAGAATCAAAGGATCCCTTTTCTTCCAACTAGTAATTTGGGCATCCATGTTCACATCAAGTTGTGGAAAATAAGTTTTTTTAACAAAAGAGCAGGAGTCCCCCGTATTCTGTCCTGAAATCAAGAAACTCTTTCTAACTTTAAGAACCCTAGATTCGTCATGTAAATTTGACATCGCTCAAAATAGTCTTCAAGCTTTTCTTCTTCAAATCCCCAACCCCCCCTCCTTATAGTTTTTTTTCTCTCCAAACTTCTTTCCCTCGTTTCTGTTCTAAAATCTTCAATTCAAAATACTAAAAGTCGTTTATTCTCTTGCGAAGGGCCGAAGGATCGATGCCTCACATGTATACTCTTGGTTTTGAAATTTATTTAGATATTGATTCTATTGATCTTTTCTTAGAAAAAGAAAAGTTAGTCCTAATTAAGTTATAAAATAAGGCATAGAAAAGCTAAAATTAGAAGGTTATGTTATAGAACAGTGTTTGGTTGGTTCAACAAAATCTAGGTGGTATAATACATTCCAAGTTACAAAGTGATAATGCTCACAAGTGGTGTCTCCTCGGGTTACAACACGTGGCAGATGACGTGTCCCGGACCCTACGGGGTGGAATAAATGAGCCGTATCGGGGAGGTACCCGACCTTTCGGAAGACCCCCTGAAGACATTCCATCTTCATCTAGGAGACTACCAACAGCTCGTCTCCGAGCTTCCTTAGTCTCCTTGCTTCCCTCCGAGCCCTCTCTCGTGCTGAGCTTCCTCGGCTTCCCGCTCGTCTCCGAGCTCCAAGCATGCCGAGCTTCCTCGGCCTCCCGCTCGTCTCCGAGCCCCTGATGTGCCAAGCTTGCTCGGCCTCCCCCGATCAACCGAGATTGCAGAGCCCTAGCGCCTCTACAACGGCTCCGCGTATCTCGCCAAAGCGAGATAACCGTCGCCCCACGTCCCGCGTCCCACGCTGGCGCGTCCCTCCCATTAATGAGCATATCCCGTCATTAATGAAAGGATTCCGTCGTTCATGCACGCGTAACGTCAGGGGAGTAACCGAAGGAGAAGATCCCGCGCCTGCTCGCTCCATGCGATCACTATAAAACCCCTCTCTCAGACGACTCAGGTAAGGGAACTTGAATCCAATAAGCCGCTATTCTGCTCAAATTCCTCAGTTAACTTGATCGTCGGAGGGTCCTACGATGGCCATCCATCCCGGGACTTCTTTGCAGGTAGCTTGGCTTCGACCTCAAACTCAACCTATTGAGATCCACACACTCATGGAGGCAACCTCCGAATCCAATCTCAACCGTCCAATAACGCTCGCGACAGATCGATGGAAGACAGCATCTGAAGGAGATTAAGTCCTCCATCAGTTGGCGCTGTCTGCGGGAAACGAAAGACTTATTTTGTTCCACCAAAAAAAAATTGATCTTCCGCCCTTGATCCAATGGCAAGTGACGACCGCAACGATCCAAACACGGGCCGCCACAACGGAGGCGGGAGCGGCTCGCTTCCCCCTCCTATTGCCATCCACGCCTTGTCCGTCCGGATAAACTGGCTTATGATGCTGGCAGATGCCCTCGTCCGCATTCAAGCGGTGGGCCCTAACCACCAGAGCCCGGCTCCGCCTCCCCGAAAAAATGACGTCCGCCAAAGGACGAACAGGCACACTTAAGCCCCCGATCTATCTCACCCTCGTCACAGCGTCACTGAGCGCCGGCGAGCCGACTCCAGCCATCTTAACCCACACGCGGCGACTGATTCCATGACTCGCTGGGTCCCGGACAACTCCACGCCACGGTCCCAGGGAAGACTGGGTCATCGCCCCTATACCCGTCGTTCATTCTCTCCTCCTGAGGAGGTGTCGGTCAGCTCGCCTGCTTCCAGGCATGACCGACGCCCCCACTCTCGCCGGGATCGTGCGAACGACGAGCGCAGGGACCGCTCGAGAAGGGTCTCATCCGGGGATCTGAGACACCTAATAGAGCGGAATCGAAGCCGCACCCTGGCGCAAACCCGGAGTGGGGATAGCCACCACTCTGGCTGTGCGGAATCCTCGGGTTACCACCACCGACTCGAGGCCCTCGAAAAGAAGATCGAGGGCATACAGCAAGACGACCATTCATCCGGCAAAGAGGCTAGATATTCCGCGGATTCTCTCACGAAGCCCTTCACCGTGGGATTGCTGGTCGAACGTGTCTCATCCAAGAACAAGCCGCCCAATGTGGCACTATTTGATGGGAAGTCCGACCCAAAAGATCACTTGGACGCATTTACAGTGGGCATGAGCTTCCAAGATAACTCGGACGCAGCTTAATGCCGAGCTTTTCCCACCCCCTAATCCGGGCAGGTCGGGACTGTTTCCAGGGGCTGGCACCCCGTTCCATCTCGACCTTTGATGAGCTGACCACCCAATTCCTTGGTCACTTCGTCGGGAATCGACGACATAAGAGGACGGTCGACTATCTGTTCATCATCAAGAGCGGTGACAAAGAATCCTTCAAAGGATATGCCACCCGCTTCTACAACACGCTCTTCGAGGTCCCCGAACACCACGACGAAACGGTCATCACCGCGCTGAGGTCGGGTCTTAGGCACAAAGAGTAGCTCCACTCTTTTGCATTAGCGCAACCTAAGACCATGGCCGAGGTAAAAGCCTGGACCAAGTGGGAAATCCAACTCGAGTCCGAGGTGAACTCGAATCTGCCCAGAGGCGACCAAACCGACCAAAAGAAGTGGGGAAGAGAAGAGAAAAGGAGAGTCGACCAACCAAAACCTTACTCCCAGAAGTTCCAGGAGTACACTCCTCTTAACATCTCCCAGATCGAGCTGCTAGAGGAGGCAAAGGGCGAGCGGTTCTTCAGGCTCCTGCCGGCTACCCGAAGCACGGGCAAGCGGCTCCGAGGCCCATATTGTGCCTATCACCGGATGCAAGGACATCCGACCAAGGATTGTAAACAGCTGCGCGATTACATCGAAGAGTTGATCCACTCCAGTCATTTGGCAAAGTACCTGCGAGATAAACGTTAAGCTGATCAAATTAAAGACAGAGAGCTGACGATCGGACAGATCATGGTTATCGTCGACTGGCCCAAATCCAAGCAACAAGGACACCTACCAAAATTTATATTCAATACAGGAGAATTTAAATTGAATCACATAATCTGTAATTTATTCAATAATAAAGATTCTCACTTTCCTGCAGTTTGAACTACTTCTCTTTGTTTCCGTGCTAAAGCTGTCACGCCCCGCTTCCCATTATATGGACAGAGGACGCGACGAGGCCGCTACGTATTTACTCTGAAGTAAACACGCTAAGCGTATCTAAGCAATATAAGTAAAATGCACAAGAGACAATGACAATGGATATAATTGAACAACAACTTTATTTATTAAGCATTCTTTTTACAATACAACTAAAAAGTAAATACATGGAATGGGAAGCAATGCCTAAATAGTGGCAGAATAGAAATGAAAAATATAGAATGTAAATGTGTATAAGGAATCTAAATTTCTGGGTCGAAAGCTAACTGGTCCAAATTCTCACTGGTGGGCTTGATCTCCAGTGAATTCGAAACACCCGACGACATTCCAAAGAAGAATAAAGAGAATGTCGTCAATGAACAAATCGCTCGGTAAGACCCGTAAATAGATAAGAATGGAATATACATAATAGAGAGTATATTGTTATAATGTTTTATTTAGTGTTAACGTTGTTATTTGTAGCTTGGTACAGAAGAGGCCAGTGTATACGAGAGAAGTCTCACTAGACCAGAAACTACGGTATACGGAGTACAAGGAACCGTTCAGCCACGGTACAACGGCAATTGAATTCAGGTTAGGTGTATTTATGGTTGCTGTCTCATGCCACTTCTAACACCTTCCGTACCAATCTACCCCTTATAAATCTCGCGATATCTTGATTGTATTGATGTACTGTTTGAATTGTATATTGTATATAGATGGATGACTTGCCGAAACCATAATATCGGTAAATGGATGTAACTGGAGAATCATGTAGATGGATGTATATCCATGGTTCGGTTCGGTCAATATTGATTGACTAGATTGAATAGACGGATTCATAGATCCATGTTGTATTGAAGTTTGATACTTGAATCATTTTCAAGTCAGATTGATTATATTGAGACTCGGTCTGAGTACAATTAGAAAAGAAATTGAATTCCTGAATTATGTTTTGGTGCTATCGGTAACTGCTGCACATGGACGACAGGATTTGTGTCTTTTTCAAAGACAATTACCGTGTTGATATCACCGTTTGTTAAGTTGTCTACCTTAAATAGGAAAGCACCCATATCTCCGGCTCTTTGAGGCTCAAGAGACTGGTCCCGCTTAAACATGTGTTTACTAGATTCCTTATTGTAATTTAGTATAACTTGAGAGGGTTTTATATAAAAATAATTTTGTATAATTTTCAAAATACACCTCAAGTATTTTATTATCGTCTTTAGAGTTTTCATGGATGTATATTTTATCAATGTGACATTTCTAGTGAATAAAACCTAATTTCATAATATATGGTATTTATTTGTAATATTGGATTTGTATGGTATTTTCTTGTAAATGAGATATTTTTCTTGAATTTTGGAAATGTGGAATATTATAAATATTAAAAATAGATATTTTGATATTAATTACATATATATTTATTTATTAAAAATATAAATTTTATTTATAATAGAAATCGCATATTCTAAATAAAATTTTATTTTAAATCTTTCGAGATCGTATGCTCCTTACGAAAGTCTGCATCTCACTATATTAGGCCCAATGATGTGCGATAATCTACATCACCCCGAACGGGTTCCCCAAAATGAGTTGTAGAGGCGCAATTGTAAAGATTTGTTAAAATACACTTATTGTAGAAAAATATTTTATAAGTTGAACATAGTTATATGTAAAGTCGTGTTTTCCTAAATCTATGTTCTTAAATTCCATCGTGTTATGTTAGATATGAGTGTTGTGAGGAGGCAGGTCATTATCTCGTGAGCTATCTATAGGTATAACAAGGAATTATGATGGTTTATGTCGAAACTAAACTATATGGTATTTTTCTGAAAAAATATAATAAAAGTTACAAAAATGATTAGTTTGATGTGAAAATTGTTTTATTAAGTTTGTTAATATTTAATGAACAATATGTGATGATATGAAAATATCTTGATTAAGAAAAATTATAATTTTTAAAGAAAATCGAATCGGAAGTCAAACTAACTCCGCTTCCGTCGGGTTTTAGTTTTGAATGTTTTTAGAATAGAGAAAAGAATAAGAAGTAGAGACTTACTGGATGATTAGCTAAAGGAGAGAAAGAGGAAGATGTGGGAGTTGCCGGTGCGTCTTTTCGTCGTCGGAAACTCCTCGTATTGCCGTCGGAAGTTCGTCGGAGTTTCGCCCTTTTGCTAACTCCACTTGCACACAAAAGACTTGGGAATTTTCTTGAGAGTTTGGGCAGGGATTTGGGAGTGAGGAGGGGTGATTTGAAGGTGGTATTTATAGGAAAAATTAGGGTTTTAGGGTGTAATGAAAAGTGCATTTAAATTTGCATTAAAAAGGATTAAAAGGGGTATTTTAATTCTCTGGTTAATTGCAGAAAATTTAAATAGTGTAGCGGGAGTGGGGTAGGCCAAAGGGTGCAGGGGGTTAAAAAAATTAGGGTTTGCTCCGAGTTAGACCGGCGGCGCCGGCTGAATCAACGAGTTCGCCTGCCCGAGTTGGGCGAGTCGGGGCTCATCTTGGTGCCACGTGTTCCTGACGCTTGGTCTAGCCTCATGGACATATTTGTTTAGGCTGTGACTCTTGGTTTTACGGGTTGTGCACGTGTAGACCTTTGGGCTTCTAAAATATTAAAAGAAAAATAATTAAAAATATAATGTGGCTGATGGGATTTGAATTCTGGTGCTTTGTAACAGCAGTGCAAGGTTTTACCAATGAGCTACAAGTTATTTCTTATTGTTCAGAAGCAAATCAAACTTATAACTTGTGCTCAGGCTCAAGTACCCCTTTCTGCATTTTAGAAAAAATTGTACAGAAAGTTTTGGGTTATTACATTCTACCCTCCTTATAAAATTTTCGTTCTCGAAATTTGTAAAAGGAAAGTATAACAGATTCAAGGAAAGTTTGGTGATAGAACTGTTGGTAGTGTATGAAAAATATGAAAAAACGAAAGATATGAAAAGAGTTGAGGAAATTACCAGGTTTACCTTGGTCTACGGCCTCTGTTTTTTCGGCCGCTAAAAGGAAAGCCTGACGCTGTGGTTCATTCCTCCTAGTTGGGAGCACATTCCTCTGTTCTTGAGGTATGTTTCTCTGTGCCTGATGGAATTGGCGATTAGGCTTAGCAGGTGGTGGAGCAGGGAGTGCAAGGTGAGATGCAGGAGCCTGGATAGCTGGCCGCTGTGGGTAGTTGGTGGGTGTGTAAGTTAAGTTGCGTCTATAAGGACATATTCCAATTCCGTGATTGGATGCGCCATAAACTAAGCAAAGGCTTTTTGCGCGCCTATAGTCCTTCACCAAATGTCCATTCCTCTTACAATAGAAGCAAAAATCTGGATTTGGCCGGTTAATTGTTTCTTTCTGTCTCTTGGGTTTAGAAGATTGTATAGGGTGGGCACCTCCTGCCATCTGGGTAGCAGAGCGCTTTATACCGGTTGGTTCTGCTTCTGATCGGTTCAACAAGATAGCAGTCTGCTGCTGCTGTCCATCCAGGAGGCTGCGCATTGCCTGAAGCAGAACTATCTGCTCATTGATCGGAGCAGCGACGGCAGGTGTGAGTGGTAGTGGTGGGGGAGTGCTGTTGACATTCATGCTAGTGTTGTTTGGGGAATCCATAACCTTGAAAGAAAAGTTTGGTTTAGGATAGATTCAAAGTATATGAAATAATAAGATTCAAGGAATATGAATTGTAAAGACTGTTTTCAGTTGTTGGTTCTTGTGTTATATTGCTTAGCTTGTCCACGCAGAACCGAACTGCATGGCAGGGTTCCATACAGCTCGGACCTGCATGGGCTACCCACAAAACCTGTCACGCCCCGCTTCTCAGTATACGGACAGAGGCCGCGACGAGGCCGCTATGTATTTATTCTGAAGTAAACACGCTAAGCGTATCTGAGTAATATAAGTAAAATGCACAAGAGACAATGACAATGGATATAATTGAACAGCAAATTTATTTATTAAGCATTCTTTTTACAATACAACTGAAAAGTAAATATATGGAATGGGATGCAATGCCTAAACAGTGGTATAACAAAAATGGAAAATACAGAATGTAAATGTGTACAAGAAATTTAAAGCTCTGGATCGAAAGCTAGCTGGTCCAAATCGTCGCTGGTGGGCTCGATCTCCGGTGAGTCCGAAACACCTGACGACATTCCAAAGAAGAAAAAAGAGAATGTCGTCAGCGAACAAATCGCTCGGTAAGTCCCGTAAATAGATAAGAATGGAATAGATAGAATAGAGAGTATATTATTATAATGTTGTATTTAGTGTTAACGATATTGTTTGTAGCTTGGTACAGAAGAGACCAGTGTATACGAGAGGTGTATCATTAGACCAGAGACTACGGTATACGGAGTATAAGGAACCGTTCAGCCACGGTACAACGGCAATTGAATTCAGGTTAGGTGTCTTTATGGTTGCTGTCTCGTGCCACTTCTAACACCTTCCGTACCAATCTACCCCTTATAAACCCCGCGATGTCTTGATTGTATTGATGTATTGTTTGAATTATATATTTTATATAGATGGATGACTTGCCGAAACTATGATATCAGTAAATGGATGTAACTGGAGAATCATGTAGATGGATGTATATCCATAGTTCGGTTCCGTCAATATTGATTGATTAGATTGAATAGACGGCTTCATAGATCCATGTTGTATTTAAGTTTGATACTTGAATTATATTCAAGTCAGATTAATTATATTGAGACTCGGTCTGAGTCAGACAATTAGAAAAGAAATTGAAGTCCTGAATTATATTTTGGTGCTATCGGTAACTGCTGCACATGGACGGCAGGATTTGTGTCTTTTTCAAAGACAATTACCGTGTTGATATCATCGTTTGTTAAGTTGTCTACCTTAAATAGGCAAGCACCCATATCTCCGGCTCTCTGAGGCTCAAAAGACTGGTCCCGCTTAAACCTATATTTACTAGGTTTCCTATTGTAATTTAGTATAACTTGAGGGGGTTTTATATAAAAATAATTTTGTATAATTTTCAAAATACACCTTAAGTATTTTATTTTCGTCTTTAGAGTTTTCATGGATGTATATTTTATCAATATGACATTTCTAGTGAATAAAACCTAATTTCATAATATATGGTATTTATTTGTAATATTGGATTTGTATGGTATTTTCTTGTAAATGAGATGTTTTTCTTGAATTTTGGAAATATGAAATATTATAAATATTAAAAGTAGATATTTTGATATTAATTACGTATATATTTATTTATTAAAAATATAAGTTTTATTTATAATAAAAATCATATTTTCTAAAGAAAATTGTATTTTAAATTTTTCGATATCGTATGCTCCTTGCGGAGGTCTGCATCCCACTATACTAGGCCTAAGAATGTGCGATAATCCGTACCATCCTGAACGGGTTCCCCAAAATGGGTTGTAGAGACGCAATTGCAAACATTTGTTAAAATACACTTCTTGTAGAAAAAGATTTTATAAGTTGAAGGTGGTTATATGTAAAGTCGTATTTTTCCAAATCTATTTTCTCAAATTCCATCGTGCTATGTTAGATATGAGTGTTGTGAGGCGGTAGGTCATTAGCTCGTGAGCTATCTATAGGTAGAACAAGGAATTATGATGGTTTATGTCGAAACTAAACTATATAGTATTTTTCTGAAAAAATATAATAAAAGTTACAAAAATGATTAGTTTGATGTGCAACTTGTTTTATTAAGTTTGTTAATGTTTAATGAACAATATGTGATGATATGAAGGTATCTTGATTAAGAAAAATTATAGTTTTTAAAGAAAACCGAATCGGAAGTCCGACTAACTCCGCTTCCGTCGGGTTTTAGTTTTGAATATTTTTAGAATAAAGAAAAGAATGAGAAGTAGGGACTTACTGGATGATTGGCTAGAGGAGAGAAAGAAGAAGAGGTGGGAGTTGCCGATGCGTCTTTTCGTCGTCGGAAACTCCTCGGATTGCCTTCGGAAGTTCGGCGGAGTTTCGCCATTTTGCTAACTCCACTTGCACACAAAACACTTTGGAATTTTCTTGAGAGTTTGGGCAGGGAATTGGGAGTGAGGAGGGGTGATTTGAAGATAGTATTTATAGGAAAAAATAGGATTTTAGGGTGTGATGAAAAATGCATTTAAATTTGCATTAAAAAGGATTAAAAGGGGGTATTTTAATTCTCTGGTTAATTGCAGAGAATATAAACAGTGTAGGAGGAGTGGGGTAGGCCAAAGGGTGCAGGGGGTTAAAGAAAATTAGAGTTTGCTCCGAGTTGGACCGGCGGCGCCGGCCGAGTCACCGAGTTCGCCTGCCCGAGTTGGGCGAGTCGGGGCTCATCTTGGTGTCACGTGTCCCTGACGCTTGGTCTAGCCTCGTGGACATGTTTGTTTATGTAACATTCTGAAATTTTGGAAATAAATAAAATTAATTAATTAAATAATAAAATGTTAAATTAAAAAGTTATTAAAACCAAATAAGACAATTTCATAAGATATATGTAAAACAAATTAAATTAAAATTTTAGTATGCAACATAAATAAATTATAAGGGTTTTAATGTGAATTTTAGCTTCATTTTAATAAAAAGGATGTTTTATAATAACATAAGTTGTGAAGGGTTTTTATATAAAATTTAGGATATCGTGCAAATTGGGTTTTGTTAAGGGGTGTAAATAGAAAGAGTTTAAACAAGATTTAGTTCAGAATAAATCAAAGGATAAATCAAATTGGAAAAGAAAAATATAATTCCATATCATTCTTGCATGCACACACCCACACCACATCTCCTCCTTGCATGAAGATGACACCCTTTAGCCTTTGACACCTCCTCCTTCACCTCCTCCTTCCCTTTTCTTATATATATAGCTTGTATTCAGATCTGTAACATTTTTAAAGCCTGAAAATTTAAAGAAAGAAAAAGAAAACCAAAGCAAAAAAAAGAAGAACAAGAGAAAGGAGAAGAAAAGAAATAAGTTTAGGATTTTCCTCACCATCAAGATAGGACAAAGAGCTTGTGCATCTTGGAGGGTGTTCTTCCAGCAAGTTATTTGTAGGTAAAATCCTTAATCACAGTAGAAATTTAATTCTGTAACTAGTTCAAAATTTGAAATCAAAGTGTCTAGAATATCGTATTTTTAGGTAAAATCGAGTCTGTTTGAATATGCTTTAGTTTAGAGAAAAGTTAACCGAACTAAACAGGGTCTAAATGATGTATGTTTAACCTAGAGCAAATCATAGGAGTACGAACCAGAGGGCTCGGTTTTGGGCCGGCGACCAAGAGGCAATATCCGGCGTCGCCGGATTTCTAGAGGAAGGTGGTGGTTTGAGTTTTGGAGTGGGTCTCTGTATAGGATTTGGGACAGTTTGGTATTGTTTAATTAAATTAGTTTAACTGTATATAAAATCTGAAAACTAATATCGAAAAAGTTATCTAAAAATCTAAAATACGACACGGTTAAAACGTAACGCGATCTGTTTATGTCGCGATGCAGGGATGGGTTAAATTTCTACAAGGTTAAGGGTTAGATCGTTGCAATTTTCGTGCGTAGTATATTTAGCAAGTACAAACTTGTGTTTTCTTGATTTTACCGTATCGGAATGTAGCCGTTTTCTTATACAAGTTAAATTTAATATTAGATTTGAGTTCGGGTGTTTCGGAGGCAGTAAGGAAAGGAAAAGGATTGGCGATTCATGAGTAGATACGACGTATTTCCGGTGAGTAGACTAAACATCTACCGGGGAATTATGTAAAGATGGCGTGTTAGGCCCATAGTTTTATTTAAATAAAAGTTTTACTTTTGTATGCGAAGTTAATAATACGCATTTATATACATATCTATGCATCACTATGGTGATAGATGCAGAACACTGCATAATTATCGATGAGTTATTCCGCACGTGCACACCTTTATATGTTACACTATACCTCGTCGATATTAACATGTCACTTTTACACTAAATATTCATCTTATTAAATACGATTTCTATCATACCTCAATTATTAACAATAGTGGTAATTTGCATAAATGACATCATGTTTATCATCCGAGAATTCTAAGTTGATATAAGAAGCTTTTGTATATTGAGAATTTATGGTTTGGGTTTTCCTGTACTATTACATAAATCCAGTGATTTCATGATTGATGTGACATGTTCACCATGAGATATTTTATGATTTGGTTTTATTCCGGACCGAGAGGGGGAGCTATACGGTCGCGGATTTTATGTTGTCCAGACTGAGTAGGGAAGATATACAGTTGGATATATGGTGGACCCGGTCGAGACCGAGGGGCAGGATAGCCGCAATTGAGGCGGGGGAGCCTAGCAAGGATACTCGATACCGGATATAGTTGTGAAACACGTCGGGTATCTAGATGATACCGACCGGTATTATTGATTACAGGATCGTTCGAGGAATGATGCCTGAGGGAAATGGAAGTTTTGTGTCGATGGTGGACACGGAAAGATGAATTTTATTGGGAATGAATAATGAGATTTCAGTTTTGGTTATATGATTTGTAGTACAGATTCATGCTTTCCATATGCTATCATACATCATACTTGCTCTCATTTCAGTTAGTTATGATTGTCATATTTACATTATTAACTGTTGTATGTTAGTTATATTCACTGAGTTGGTAACTCACCCCCATTGTGCCACAGTTCCTTGCAGGGGTAGAGTGGACAGTTAGCGGCAGTGCAGATCCACTTTTTCAACTTTTATCGCATCTTTTGATAGGTGGGTTACATATGTAGTAACCTTCTCTTTTGGTATTGTATTTTTGTATCTAGAAAATCTCCATCAGACCTTATATTATGACTTAGAATGAGAGATGGTTATATGTATATTATTTGGCAGGTGAGATCACTGTTATGTTAGAAGATATTTCTTTTACTTATATCTGAAATTCTTATTGATGTCATATATGCTTGGATATTTATCTCCGCTATTGATATTGTTGATCCCAACTAGGGATGCAACCAAACTTAACATTGTGTAATTACTTTTATTATGAATTCACTAGTGAATTACTGTTAGGATCTTAATTACATAAAACTGTGATTTTTACTTAAAAACTAAAAATTTATAAAAATTCCCCAAAAAGGATTTTGATCTTGGGTTTTTTCGGCTTACTCGGGTTGTGTAAATATCTTTAGATATTATACAATCTAAGTGCCGGTCACATCCAAACTTTGGGTCGTGACAAAGTTGGTATCAAAGCTTAAGATTAACCTTACGAAATCGAGTAGTGAGTTAGGATAGGTTGACGTGAGTTCGTGATTTAGGATGACCTTTGGTTTGACGGAGTAGGTGATTTAGGATGAGTGCAGTACCGTACGTATGTTCCGCGGCATATTTACATTACCATACTCAGCCTCACTAACCTTAGGATGTATATCTTGAATTGTCCTTCCTTTGACTCTCTGTTATTGATTGTTCCTATTCGTAAGCCTTATCAACTCTCGTTTCTTATTCCAGTTGCTATGGCTACGCGAGCTAGGCGAGCCTTAGCCAGAGATACAGCTAGGGCGAGTCCGCCTGTGACGGCGACAGGTACAACGGACGTTCCGGCGGTGCATGAGCATGTTGATCCTCCTCCTCCAGATCGTATGACTAGGATAGATGAGGGCATGTTAGGATTGCAGCGAGTGGTGGGACAGTTAGCTGAGGCCACTCGAGTACAGAAACAGGATCCGGCACCGACCATGACAGAGTCCGATGTACAGCCCACACAGACGGTCGTACTGGTAGACACGAGGGTGATGGAGGTATCGCTTTCAGAGTTTATGAGGTTGAGACCTCCGGTATTTACAGGGACCGATATAGCGGAGGATCCTCAGTCCTTCCTTGATAGAATGGCGAGGATTGGCAGGTCATTGCGATGTTCTGATGCGAGGTCAGTTGAGCTGACTAGCTTTCGTTTGGAAGGACCTGCACAGGAGTGGTGTGAGTCGATGGAGAAAGGGCGAGCCACTGGTCTTCCTCCGATGTCGTGGACCGAGTTTTCCGAGGTCTTTCTTGCCAGATTTCTTCCACAGAGTGTGAGGGACGCTAGAGCTAGCATTTTTGAAGCGTTGCGGAAACCTGCAAGTATGTCAATGACAGATTATGATTTACGATTCATCCAGCTGTCGCGCTATGCTTCATATTTAGTTCCTACGAAGGAGCTTCAGGTGAAGAGGTTCATAAGGAGTTTGGATACGCAGTTGTATCTAGCTATAGGCTCCCAGCATTTTGATACCTATGCGCAGGCCATGGATGCAGCGATACGAGTGGAGGAGCGTTTGAGCGAGGCAGTGGTTGTTCCGGAGCCAAAGAGGATTAGACCGATTGGGTCGATGACTAGGCAATTTGGCAGAGGTAGAGGCAGGTACACTCCAGGCCGCAGTTTCGGACGAGGTTGGACCCAGGGCCAGATGTTCAGTTCATACCCCGAGGATCAGAGGACCCCATCTATATGCTTTAGTTGCGGACTTTCAGGACATTATGCGAGGGATTGTAGATCCCAGGGAGGGACCGTTATTCCACATGCTGCTTTACCCCCTCCACCTTCGACGTCGATGGCTTTACTTCCTCCCCCAGCTGGCCCTACACGTCAGGCAGTTGCACCACGAGGTCAAGGCTTTGCAGGACGCTCTCAGAGAGGTCGAGGAGATAGAGGTAGAGGACGACAGGATGCGGGCAGGGGCCAGGCACGGGTTTTTGTGCTGACTCCACAGGATGCCCAGACATCAAATGCAGTTGTGACAGGTACTCTTGCAGTATGTTCATTAGATGCACATATTTTATTTGATCCCGGTTCTACACATTCTTATGTATCTTCACACTTTGCACTTTCTTTGGGGAAAGAGTCGTTGTTGTTAGAATTACCGTTAGTGGTGATTACTCCGGTAGGAGATTTTTTTATAGCTCGACACGTATACAGATCATGTTCTGTACGTATTGGTGATAGAGATTCGCTGGTTGATCTGATTCTCCTGGATATATTAGATTTTTATATACTTCTCGGTATGGAATGGTTGGCCGCTTGTCATGCCTATGTAGATTGTCGGGGGAAAGCGGTTAGATTTTGTTTTCCAGGTGAACCGATCTTTGTTGTGCAGAGAGACTGTAATATAACTTCTGCCAACCTGATTTCTGCTATTTGTGCGAGACGACTCTTGAAAAAGGGTTGTCATGGGTTCTTAGCATTTGTTCGGGACATAGGAGCCGCTGAGATTCCGTTGGACCAAGTTCCGATCGCACGAGAATTTCTGGATGTGTTTCCTGCTGAGTTACCAGGATTACCGCCTGACCACGATATTGAATTTTGCATTGACTTGATTCCGGGTGCGGGGCCTATTTCTATACCACCCTATCGGATGGCCCCGACGGAGTTGAAGAAACTCAAAAACCAGTTGCAAGAGTTGTTAGATAGAGGACTTGTTCCTCCCAGTGTATAGCCGTGGGAGCTCCTGTCTTATTTGTAAAAAAGAAGAACGATAGTATGAGACTGTGCATCGACTACCAACAGCTGAATCGCGTCACTGTGCGAAATAGGTATCCACTACCTCGTATCGATGACTTGTTCGATCAGTTGCAAGGAGCTGGCTACTTCTCGAAGATTGATTTGCGGTCAGGGTATCACCAGTTGAAGGTTCGGAAAGATAACATTCCGAAGGCTGCTTTCCGCACACTATATGGGCACGATGAGTTTCTGGTGATGTCGTTCGGACTCACCAACGTCCCAGCAGCTTTTATGGATATGATGAACCGTATCTTCAAGCCCTTCCTAGATCAGTTTATTATAGTATTCATTGATGACATTCTCGTTTATTCCCGGAGCCGAGAGGAGCACGAGCAGCATTTGCGTATCACGTTACAGACCTTGAAGGAGCATCAACTGTTCGCTAAATTCTCAAAGTGTGCTTTCTGGTTGGATAGTGTGGATTTCTTGGGTCACATAGTTACAAGAGATGGGATACATATGGACCCAAAGAAGATTGAAGCGGTACGGCACTGGCCCAGACCTGTGTCAGTTACTGAGGTTCGGAGTTTCTTAGGTCTGGCGGGTTATTACGGACGTTTTGTGCAGGATTTTTTGCGGATCGCCGCACCGTTGACCGGATTGACTAGGAAGGAGCTTCCCTTTCTTTGGACAGATGCATGTGAGCAGAGTTTTCAGCAGTTGAAGACGCGCTTGACGACTGCACCAGTCTTATCTTTACCTTCTGGGTCAGGTGGTTTTGTTGTGTATTGCGATGCATCTTGAGTGGGTTTAGGCCGTGTATTGATGCAGCACGGCAGTGTTGTAGCTTATGCTTCTCGACAGTTGAAGAGGCATGAGCAGAACTACCCCACTCATGATTTGGAGATGGCTGCTGTAGTTTTCGCATTGAAGATTTGGAGGCATTACTTGTATGGAGAGTCATGCCAATTTTTCACAGATCATAGGAGCTTAAAGTATATTTTTCAGCAAAGGGATCTGAATCTAAGGCAGCGTCGATGGATGGAACTCGTGAAGGATTACGATTGTGAGATCTTGTATTATCCAGACAAAGCGAATGTTGTAGCAGATGCTTTGAGTCGGAGGCCTGGAGGTAGCGTATTTCATTTGTGCACCTTGCAGAGACAGTCTTCTACAAACTGGAAGATTTTATGTGATAGCCGTATACAGTTTGAGTTCACATCGACAGGAGGACAGTTAGCACATGTTCGCACCCGTCCTCAGTTATTGGATCGTATTCGAGAGACACAGTCCGCAGATGCTCGTATGACGGAGATTATGGATCAGGTTAGGCAGGGCAGAGAGTCGGGGTTCGTGATTGTTGATCATGGAGTATTACGTTTTGGGACTCGTCTTTGTGTACCAGATTCAGATGGGTTGATGCGTGAGATCTTAGAGGAAGCCCACTGATCAGCATATAGTATTCATCCTGGTTCCACCAAGATGTATCATGACTTGAAGGAGGTTTATTGGTGGGAAGGAATGAAGAGGGATGTTGCGGAGTTTATTTCGAGATGCTTGACTTGTCAGCAAGTCAAGGCAGAACACCAGAGGCCGGCCGGAGAGTTGCAGCCCTTTCCCATTTCGGAGTGGAAATGGGAACAGATTTCCATGGATTTCGTTGTGGGTCTACCCAGGACTAGCAGAGGGTATGATTCCATTTGGGTGATTGTAGATAGATTGTCAAAGGCAACTCACTTTCTTCCGGTGAAGACGACATATGGGTTTGCACAGTATGCTCAGATTTATATCGATGAGATTGTCCGATTGCATGGAGTTCCGACGAGTATAGTGTCAGATAGGGGTACCCAGTTTATGAGCAGGCTATGGCAGAAACTTCAAGAAGCTCTTGGTACACGATTGAGTTTTAGTACAGCTTTTCACCCACAGACGGATAGTCAGTCAGAGCTGACCATTCAGACTCTAGAGGATATGCTTCGAGCGTGCAGCCTTGATTTTGGTGGCAGTTGGGATCGTTACCTACCTTTGATAGAATTTTCGTACAACAACAGTTTTCAGGAGACGATCCAGATGGCACCCTTTGAAGCTTTGTATGGTAGGAAATGTCGATCACTCGTTCGCTGGACGGAACTGAGCGAGAGTAGCATCTTGGGACCGCATATAGTACAAGAGACTACAGAAAAGATTCAGCTGATACGAGACAGAATGAGAGCGGCCCAGTGCAGACAGAAATCATATGCAGATCGACGACGTCGTAGACTCGAGTTTGAAGTGGGAGATCATGTGTTCCTTCGTGTATCTCCGATGAAAGGTGTGATGCGTTTCAGGAAAAAAGGGGAGCTCAGCCCCAGATATGTTGGACCTTACGAGGAGAGAGTGGGTGCTGTAGCTTATCGTTTAACACTTCCACCGAGTTTTCCCGATGTGCATCCGGTGTTTCACGTTTCGATACTTCGCAAGTATTGTAACACTTTGAAATTCGTTTAGGATGTTTTCGCAATAATTAGCAATTTTGCGTGTTTTTCATAAAAGCCCGAGTATCGTATTTTCCTTCTTGGTTAGGGATAATTGTGTTGTGAAGTGTTATATATATATATATATATATATATATATATATATATTTATGTGTAATTATAGGGTTTACTAATTATATTTAGTCGTGTTACCCTAATTGGGAAATTTCTATTATGTAGTGTACACTTGCACACTTAGCCATTTTGTGACCTAATTTAAAAGTGTTAACCATTTCATTTCATTCTTTCATGGTTCATTGTTATTTCCCCACCCTTTTATAAAAACAAAACCCTTTTTTAAAATTCAATTGCAGTAGAAAATGAGGTATGGGGGTTAGGTAAAGAAAATTGACTTTTTCTTTGACCATTTTCTTTCTCTCTTCTCTCTCTTTCTCTCATTTCTGAAACTCCAGCAGAAAAGCAGCAACAAACATAGCATTTTCTTCATCTCCTCTTCTCTTTTCACTTCCCTTTGATCTCTATACAAAACCCTACACAAAACAACACATTTCCTTCACATAACCTTGGGAAAAATGGTCTTTTGAGGTGTTTGGAGGCAAATTTGCACACTTGAGGCTAGGGCTGAGGCTTGTGGTGTTTCTTAAGGTCTTTTGAAGGTATATAGCTCATAGTTAACACTCTTTTTCCATATCTTGTAGTATCTTAACTAGAAATCATGTTTTATATGCATGTTTGGTGGTATTGAAGGGATTTAGTGATGATATGTTAAATTTAGCATTTTTATGGCGTAATTAGCTTGGTAATGGGTTATTAGTGTGGTTTTAGACTTGGGTTTGCTTCAGATTTCAGAAAAATACCCTAAAGTATCTTTTTAGTGCAAAATGTGGTTTTTAACTTGAATTTGGGCTCTGTTAAATCTGCTTCTACCCGGGGTGTTTCAGAATAAAATTGGATTTACTGTAGCATGTATAGGGGGTATAGAGTGCACACACAAAACCTGGGAGCTCCTCTCCCTACCCAGGCCGCCGAAATATACATTCTGGCCGCAAATTGCGGCCAGATGGGGGTGTTTTAGGTTGGTGTTTGGGGTGACTGGAGTCTGCTGCTATGTGGAGTATTTTGGTATATATATTTTTATAATATCTTTTCTGTATCAAAATCTGGAGTTGAATACCCTATTTCCCGTATTTTTTTTAAAAAACTTTCGCGACACGCGTGATACGTGTGTGTGGGTTTGGGGTTTCTGCGTATCGCGCACACGCACTCTTGGTTCACGATGCGAGTTACTAGTTTGGCTTTAATGTCGTGTTTGTGTGACTTCGAGCTTATGTGTGATATATTGTGTAATTCTAGGTTCGCAGGCGAGTACGACGGACGCCGCACAGAAGGGGAAACAAGTCGTTGGCTATACCTAGCGCGAGACTACGGTGAGTAGATTTAACATCTACGGGGAAAATTGCCCGCATAGCGTTATGCGTCAGGGCTGATAGGACCTTATACCAGCATATTACATTTACATACATTGACTGTTCATGGCTACTATTTTGTGCATACCGCATTCCCTGCTATATGTATATAAACTAGAATTGATAGAACACCGCACCATTACTAACGGTTCATGTTGCACGAGCACTATCCTACATGTTACACACACACCGTTAGTAATTGCCATGACATTCACACTGTAGAATTTCCATGATCATTATGCTGTAGCTCATCTTTTATGTGACTGGACATGATATTTATACTAGATGCATATATCACATTGCATTGACTTGCATATTGGTTTGGATTACATGTGATTTCTGGATTTGGGAACCGTGGCTAATTCAAAGAGAATATGTAATCATTTAAAAATCCGGTTTCCCTTGACATGATATTTCGGTGCGTCCACCATGTGTTTTCTCGGTGCTAGAGTGATATATGTGAACCCGAATCGAGGAGATTGGATGAGGCCGATTACGGGTACATGGTGGACCCGGTATGGTACCCCGGGGTGAGAACGGTTTCGCTGTGTAGTAGACGGTAAGCCTGGCAGAGGGACTACTACCTACCGGTGATTGGTTGGACCTGGCGGTTATCCGGAGGATACTGACCAGAGTCGATAGATGGATGCAGGATGATCCGTACTGCCGGGGCCGAGGGCCGATACCGCAGACGGAGCCCGTGGGCTGACCCGGACTGACGGATGCCCGATGGATGAGGATTTGCGTGTCGATGCTGGACACGAGTATTTATGATATTTAGGTGCCGATGTTGGGCACTCGTGATTCTCAGAGATTTACAGGATTGGAGGGCCGATGAGAGTGCCGGCGCCTGAGCTATTTGGGGGATCTGGGTGCATTGATGGACACCGATTATATATCCCACGTTGACATACCGTGTAGATATTATATTTCCCATGCTCAGCATTCATTATTGTATCTCATCCTGTAGTTATATTACCTGATAGAGCACTTGCATGATTATTGCACATACTGCTTATCACGCATTGATATCATCTGCTGGCATATGATAGAGTAGCGCAGTACGTGCATGCTCGCGATTACCTTTATATGTTATTTCTATTCATGAGTTGGCAACTCACCCCCGTTGTACCACAGTATTTGCAGGTTGCCCCTCGGAGTAGTCGCGGCAGGCTGCTTTCTTACATCTTTTGGCTACATATACCACTACAGTTGGTGCGTGAGCTGTTTTGCTGTTAGGTAGGTTGTGGTATCTGGTTACTTTTATTGTACACACTTTTGTATATAGTATTCTCCATCTATCTTATATGTACTTGACTTAGAGGCAGTGCGAGGACGATGATGTATATTATTTGTATTCTGGTGTGGAGCTCGTTGTGAGCCGACTTTACTTATGCAATTATTTCTATCTGTGATGTTCCCACTTGTTGCTCTTAATCTTCGCTACGGCGTCGTATATCGCTATCTTGGTGATTGTTTACTTAAGATTTCTTATCACTTTTTAAATGCTTCCATTTAAAACTTAAAACACTCTATACTTTTACTGGTTTGATTTCTGGGTTTTCGGTTCACTTAGTCGCGTTACGTGGTTAAGTGCCGGTCACAGGCCAAACTTTGGGTCGTGACAAGTATCTTCATGATCCTTCTCACACGATCCAGCATCAGATCTTACAGCTTGAGCCGGATTTATCCTACACAGTGCAGCCAGTCGTTATTCTAGACAGGCAAGCAAAAAAACTAAGATCGAGGGTACTTCCATCTGTAAAGGTTCTCTGGTAAGGAAAGAATCGCGAGGAGATTACTTGGGAGATCGAGGATGCGATGCGGAAGAAGTTTCCACATCTTTTCGAAGGTATGTCTAGTTAAATTTTTAAGTTCGGGGACCGAATTTTCTTAAGGGGGGAATATTGTAACATTCTGAAATTTTGGAAATAAATAAAATTAATTAATTAAATAATAAAATGTTAAATTAAAAAGTTATTAAAACCAAATAAGACAATTTCATAAGATGTATGTAAAACAAATTAATTAAAATTTTAGTATGCAACATAAATAAATTATAAGGGTTTTAATGTGAATTTTAGTTTCATTTTAATAAAAAGGGTGTTTTATAATAATATAAGTGTGAAGGGTTTTTATATAAAGTTTAGGATATTGTGCAAATTGTGTTTTGTTAAGGGGTGTAAATAGAAAGAGTTTAAACAAGATTTAGTTCAGAATAAATCAAAGAATAAATCAATTTGGAAAAGAAAAATATAATTCCGTATCATTCTTGCATGCACACACCCACATCACACCTCCTCCTTGCATGAAGATGGCACCCTTTAGCCTTTGACATCTCCTCCTTCACCTTATCCTTCCCTTTTCTTATATATATAGCTTGTGTTCAGATCTGTAGCATTTTTAAAACCTGAATATTTAAAGAAAGAAAAAGAAAACCAAAGCAAAACAAAGAAGAACAAGAGAAAGGAGAAGAAAAGAAATAAATTTAGGATTTTCCTCACCATCAAGCTAGGATAAGGAGCTTGTGCATCTTGGACGGTGTTCTTCCAGCAAGTTATTTATAGGTAAAATCTTTAATCACAGTAGAGATTTAATTCTGTAACTAGTTCAAAATTTGAAATCAAATTGTCTAGAATATCGTATTTTTAGGCAAAATTGAGTCTGTTTAAATCTGCTTTAGTTTAGAGAAAAGTTAACTGAACTAAACAGGGTCTAAATGATGTATGTTTAATCTAGAGCAAACTATAGGAGCACGAACCAGAGCGCTCGGTTTTGAGCCGGCGACCAATAGGCAATATCCGGCGTCGCCGGATTTCTAGAGGAAGGTGGTGGTTTGAGTTTTGGAGTGGGTCTCTGTATAGGATTTGGGATAGTTTGGTATTGTTTAATTAAATTAGTTTAACTGTATATAAAATCTGAAAACTAATATTGGAAAATGTATCTAAAAATCTAAAATACGACACGGTTAAAACGTAATGCGATCTGTTTCTGTCGCGATGTAGAGATGTGTTAAATTTCTGCAAGGTTAAGGGTTAGATCGTTGCAATTGTCGTGCGTAGTATATTTAGAAAGTACAAACTTGTGTTTTCCTGATTTTACCGTATCAGAATATAGCCGTTTTCTTATACAAGTTAAATTTAATATTATATTTAAGTTCGGGAGTTTCGGAGGCAGCAAGGACAGGAAAAGGATTGGCGATTCCTGAGTAGATACGACGTATTTCCGGTGAGTAGACTAAACATCTACCGGGGAATTTTGTAAAGATGGCGTGTTACGCCCGTAGTTTTATTTAAATAAAAGTTTTACTTTTGTATGCTAAGTTAATAATACGCATTCATATACATACCTATGCATCACTATGGTGATAGATGTAGAACACTGCACAATTATCGACGAGTTATGCCGTATGTGCACACCTTTACATGTTACACTAGATCTCGTCGATATTAACATGTCACTTTTACACTAAATATTCATCTTGTTAAATATAATTCCTATCATACCTCAATTATTAACAATAGTGGTAACTTGCATAAATGACATCATGTTTATCATCCGAGAATTCTAAGTTGATATAAGAAGGTTTTGTATTATTGAGAATTTATGGTTTGGGTTTTCCTGTACTATTACATAAATCCAGTGATTTCATGATTGATGTGACATGTCCACCATGAGATGTTTTATGATTTGGTTTTATTCCGGACCGAGTGGGGGAGCTATACGGTCGCGGATTTTACGTTGTCCAGACTGAGTTGGGGGAGATATACGGTTGGATACATGGTGGACCCGGTCGAGACCGAGTGGCAGGATAGCCGCAATTGAGGCGGGGGAGCCTAACGATAATACTCGATACCGGATATAGTTGTGAAACACGTCGGGTATCTAGATGATACCGACCGATATTATTGATTACAGGATTGTTCAAGGAATGATTCCTGAGAGAAATGGAAGTTTTGTATCGATGATGGACACGGAAAGATGAATTTTATTGGGAATGAATGATGAGATTTCAGTTTTGGTTATGTGATTTGTAGTACAGATTCATTCTTTCCATATGCTATCATACATCATACTTGCTCTCAATTCAGTTAGTTATGATCGTCATATTTAAATTATTAAGCGTTGTATGTTAGTTATATTCACCGAGTTGGCAACTCACCCCCGTTGTGCCACAGTTCCTTGCAGGGATAGAGTGGACAGTTAGCGGCAGTGCAGATCCACTTTTTCAGCTTTTATCGCATCTTTTGATAGGTGGGTTACATATGTAGTAACCTTCTCTTTTGGTATTGTATTTTTGTATCTAGAAAATCTCCATCAGATCTTATATTATGACTTAGAATGAGAGATGGTTATATGTATATTATTTGGCAGGTGAGATCGTTATTATGTTAGAAGATATTTCTTTTACTTATATCTGAAATTCTTATTGACGTCATATACGCTTGGATATTTATCTCCACTATTGATATTGTTGATCCCAACTAGGGATGCAACCAAACTTAATATTGTGTAATTACTTTTATTATGAATTCACTAGTGAATTACTGTTAAGATCTTAATTACGTAAAACTGTGATTTTTACTTAAAAACTAAAAATTTATAAAATTTCACCAAAAAGAATTTTGATCTTGGGTTTTTTCGGCTTACTCGGGTTGTGCAAATATCTTTAGATATTATACAATCTAAGTGCCGGTTACATCCAAACTTTGGGTCGTGACAGTTTAGGCTGTGACTTTTGGTTTTACGGGTTGTACACGTGTAGACCTTTGGGATTCTAAAAGATTAAAAGAAAATAATTAAAAAGATAATGTGGATGATGGGATTTGAACTCTGGTGCTTTGTAACAGCATTGCAAGACTTTACCAATGAGCTACAAGCTATTTCTTGTTGTTCAGAAGCAAATCAAACTTATAACCTGTGCTCGGGCTTAAGTACCCCTTTCTGTATTTTAGAAAAAATTGTTCATAAAGTTTTGGGTTGTTACAAAAGCTTCCCTGCCCGGTCCATCTACAGTGGGTAGCTTCCTGCCTAACTATGCTGCGGATCTAAGCCCTCCTCGCGAGGCGACCGAGTAGTTTCCTGCTCGGTCATCCCTAGCGGGTAGATTCCTACCTATCTACGTTAAGGATCAAATCTCTCCTCACGAGGCCACCGAGCAGCTTCTCTGCCCGGTCCATCTGCAGTGGGTAGCTTCCTACCCAACTACGCTGTGGATCGAAGCCCTCCTCGTGAGGCGACCGAGTAGCTTCCTGCTCGGTCATCTCTAGCGGATAGATTCCTACCCATCTACGCTATCTTTACGTTTTCTCAATCAATCATGCCTCAAAAAGATCAAGGCCCTCCTCACGAGACCACCGAGAAGCTTCCCTGCCCGGTCCATCCGCAGTGGGTAGCTTCCTGTCCAACTACGCTGTGGATCGAAGCCCTCTCCGCGAGGTAACCGAATAGCTTCCTGCTCGGTCATTACTAGCGAGTAGCCTCCTACCCAACAACGCTAAGGATCAAAAGCCTTCCTCTCGAGGCCACCAAGAAGCTTTCCTGCCCGGTCCATCTGCAGTGGGTAGCTTTTTGCCTAACTACACTGTGGATCGAAGCCCTCCTTGCGAAGCTATCGAGTAGCTTCCTGCTCGGTCTTCCCAAGCGGGTAAATTCCTACCCATCTACACTAAGGATCAAATCCCTCCTCATGAGGCTACCGAGAAACTTCCCTGCCCGGTCCATCCACAGTGGGTAGCTTCCAGCCCAACTACGCTGTGGATCGAAGCCTTCCTCGCGAGGCAACCGAGTAGCTTCCTACTCGGTCATCCCTAGCGGGTAGCCTCCTGCCCAACAACGCTAAGGATCATAAGCCCTCCTCTCGAGTCCACCGAGCAGCTTCCCTGCCCGGTCCATCCGCAGTGGGTAGCTTCATGCCCAACTACGCTGTAGATCGAAACCCTCCTCATCAGGATACCGAGCAGCTTCCCTCCCCAGTCCATCTGCAGTGGGTAGCTTCCTGCCCAACTTCGCTGTGGATCAAAGCCTTCCTCACGAGGTGACCGAGTAACCTCCTGCTCGGTCATCCCTAGTAGGTGGCCTCCTACCCAACAACGCTAAGGATCTAAAGCCCTCCTCTCGAGGCCACCGAGCAACTTTCCTGCCCGGTCCATCCGCAGTGGGCAGCTTCCTTCCCAACTACGCTGTGGATCAAATCCCTCCTCGCGAGGCGACCGAGTAGCTTCCTGCTCAATCATCCCTAGCGGGTAGCCTCCTACCCAACAACGCTAAGGATCAAAACCCTCCTACAGAGTCCACCGTGCAGATTCCTGCTTGGCTAAACTCTGAGGGGTAGATTCCTACCCTACGAAGACTTGGATCCAGGACCCACATTGAGGAAGAATCCGTTATGGCCGACATATTCTAACTTGGCTGATTTTCTGCTCATGTAAAAATACGTGGTCGTCACCTCGACTCCGAGGTATGGATTGATACCGACCTTCCTAGCCTTGGGATGCCTCTTGATTCATTCTAAACAAACGATCGCCACCTCGACTCCGGGGAGCAGGAGGGTACCGACCTTCCTACACTTGCCTATTATTCGACTTATACTCGACGCGCGATCGTCATCTAAAAACGCGACTGTCGTCTAAAGTCTAAAGAGCAGGGAAGCGGCCTACAACTTAACACTTGCAGCAGAATGAAAATTCAAAAAAGAAAAAGACTAACGAACTGAAGTACTCACGCAGAAAGCACATAGTCATGCAGAGGAAAATAAGCTCAGCTTTATTTATATTTTAGAAATTTTTACAAGATATTCTGGACTCCTCAGCCTTACAAAACGCCTGAAGGCTTACAAAACTTTAAAAATGAGGGAAAGGCAGGAAAGCTCAGGCCGTAGGCCCGGAAAGTATCTCGCCCTGCTCGACGCCAGCGTCGGGAACCAAAATGGCGACCTATGGGTCAACGCTTCCACCGGCAGCCTCACCCTTGGCGGCATCCCCGGCAGCTTCCACCTGCGGTGCATTCTCAAAGAGAAAGTACTGGACCCGGAGCTCGCTGTCGGCGAACCCTGGCATCAACGCCTTGACAGCGTCGAGAGCCTGGTGCCAAACAATAGCTGAGGCGTCGGCAAGGTCGGCGTAGAACTGGTCCGACACCTTATACCTCTCCACGGACTTCGAAGCTCATAGATCGGCAAGCTTCACCGCATCGAGCGCCGCTTGGGCGTCTCTCCTGCTGGCATCCCTCGACTTCTTCATCACGGTGTAGAGCTTGCTGACCTCCTCCAACTTAGCCTGGATGGCCTTGTTGGATTCACTAAGAAGTCGGTGAGACTCCTTACACTTGGAGTTCGTCAACTCCTCGGCGGCCACCCGGGTTTCGAGGACGGCTATCCTCTCCTTTTCCTGCTGTAGCTCCAGGCGCAGATCCACCTCCTGCGAGGACGATTCGCCCGCCTTTCTCGTGGCCGGGGCAATCACCTCGGATTCCATATTAACGATGAGGGTGCAGTGTTGGAGGACCTGAGGAAAGAAGCAAAAGGAGTTAGAAATGTTCAAACTAAGGAAAAATACTTAAGAAAATTCTTAAAGGAAAATGGATACCGACCTGAGCCGCCTCCTGAGCGATGGCGGCCACATGGGCCTTTAGGGTCCCCCGAGAAATTTTGCTCCCGGCCGATTACTCCATGTCGAAGAGTAGGCTATCGGCGACGGAAAGCCCTGAGGGCACCTCAAAACACACGTCCCCCTCCTGCACGGGGATCCCGGATGGTGGTGAGCGAGAGATCTTCCTTTTGTACCTCTTGAGGGGGACCTCGGCGAAGTCGGCTTTATCCTCCACCCCTCTCGCCCGGGGCTCCGGTCCCCATGCATTCTTCTGGCTCTCCCACGGCGGACTTCCGGGACTCGGGGCGCGGCGGGAGGCTTCGCCGATGCAGTTGGTTTCGGGGCCGATCTCAGACCGGGACGGGACGAGCTAGCACCCCCGGTCGTCTTTCCTTCCTTCGCAGCCATGGCAGCTAAGAATTTTGGATCAGCCCATTTGCTCTGCAGAAAAGAGAAAACACGAAAGAGAGTTAGTGACGTTGAAAAGGGCAAGCAAAACCTATTAACGTCTAAGTAGATCGTCCAAAGACCTAATTTATCTAGGAAGCGCGCGGGGATGAGCCCAGCCCAGCTAAGAGCCTGCTCGGAAAGCAGAACGTCGACCCACTGGATTGGCTCCCACATGGATACCGCCCTCGCCTCAGGTGAGAACAACTGCCTCGCCCTCGGGCAATCGGCCATGTGCCACTGTGTAGGTACAGGCCAATCCCCACCCTCGGGTGGCCCGACGAATATGAACATCTCCTTCCATTCGTGAATGGAAGAAAGGACGATGACTACCCCCGACTCGGCCACCCCATCCTTGTGTTTTTTGAAAGAAAAATACACCCAGCTCGGTTCATCCTTGCTGGTGCCGGGGTGATTCTTATAACAAAGAAAGGAGACTAGAATGGTCAAATTAAAAGGGATATTTTCATGTTTCAACCGGACCATAGACCCAAGGAGGATTCTCCACGAGTTTGGCGCTAGCTGGCCCGGGACAAGATGGAAGCAACGAAGCACCCCATATATCTCGGTTGGGAAGGGCAGACGCATTCCCGCCCGGAATGCTTCCAAATACAGGGCAATATCCTTGCCCTGCACCTGGTCCGTCCGCTCACCCTCTCTGGCTAAACGGAGAGAATAGTTAGAGAGGATATGGAATTGAGCCAAGATCTCGGCAAGTTCGTCCACATTCCTCAAGACGGAGGGCGCGTCGCAGGCGTCCCCGGCACGCACCTTGGAAGCCCTTAGGGCCGTCCTATGGCGGGGGACAGGGGCGGCCCTGACTTTCGGATACGATCCCGACACAGAGGAGGAGGAAGAAGAAGAAGACGAACCTTCATAGCTATCCGAAGCCGAAGAGGAGGAAATCCCTCTAGACTCAGCTCCAACAACTGGAGCATTATCGTCCGACCCCACCCTAACTATTTCTACAGACTTCTCGGATGAAGATATCAAACCTAACTCAAAGGAATGGGCTGGCCGAGGAAAAAGCACGGGTAATCCGATCTAAAAGGAAGGAGCGTCGGGCAGTATCTGACAACGTGGATGAATTATGGTGGAAGGGTTGGCCTTAGGGGGTCATCTCCTATTTATGCACTCCACAGAAATCATCCAACGGCCCAGATCAATTCCCGCCAAAACGAAGCGTCGCACCTGCTAGCCGTCAAGGCACCACATGGTGATCGGCCATTGGGGGCGCCCCTTCGTTTGTAGGTGACAGCGACAGCCTGTCGCGCCCACTAACTCACGTTGGACATATGGCCTGCAGCCCAATAGACGAACGAGCGAAATGGCGCACCCTCTTTAAAGCGTGATCATTTCATTGATCCACTGATGCCGTCATGGATACGTGTTCATCACAGAAAAACTGCATTTTAATACTCTCATTCATTATCTATTTTGTTATTTATCAGTATTTTTAATCAGTGTCTACTCAGTATTACAGATTACAGATGTTCGTGATTAAACATAGGAAACAAGTTCAATATCACGGATATAGCGTTTTGGAGCCGACACTGCAAACAGAACAGGAAACCGACCGATATCTAAAGAGTTCTTTTGGAAATAAACATGTGTACACAATTTTGGTCTAACACAATACAAGTGTACACACAACTCTTTGGCATGGACCATGACATGGTGGGGCTGCCCATGGCACACAAGAAATGATGGAATGTGCAAGTGGTGGGCATATATAGTGTGATAAGCAATAAATGCATAAAGTTTTGATGTGATACTTTGCATCAAGTTTCCCTCCAATTCTATGCATGTAAACCAGGGTTAAATAGCTAAATCTAGCAGCATAAGAGTGATTGTGGAGAGCACACAAGCACACTATGTCAATACGAGCCCCTAACCTCGGATTGAGGCTGGACAGACCCCCCTAAAAACCGACCAGGCCGGCCCCCTTACCCCAATTTGCACCAAACTTCTGTGGTCCCTCCTTTGCTGCCACGTCACCTCCTTTTTATTGCTTATTTATTTTTCTTTGGTGTCTATAAAAGCAGACCAGTGAGCAAGGGAAGGGATCTAATATATTCTATAGTTTTGTTTTAGTTTGTTTTTGTTTAGGCTTGAGAGTGAGTGGGCTTCAACTTGGTTTCTTCTTCTTCCCTCTTGAAGCTTTCTTTGGAGAGCTTCATTAAGGAGGTTGAACAAGTAACCAAAATATTGTATCTCTTTTCTCAAGTGTTAATAATATTGTTGTTTTTATACTTGCTTTCTTTTCCTTATTTGCTTTTCTTTATCATGCTTAACTAATCTTCTTGGTGGTAGTAATGGTAAGGAAGTGAGATGAAAGGCTTTGCCTTCTCCTTCTCTCGTTTGTGTTTAATGTGCTTTAACATGGTTATAACTTAAAGATTGTTTTATATATTGATGTGATATGGTATTTTGAACCCATGGTTACTTTGTAACCTCTTCAAATACCATATTCACTCCTCTTCCCTATTTCACAATTTTTAAATTAAAATCAAATTGGTGTTAAGTTTGCTAAGTTTGGATACGGTATTTTATAACCAAGAGCTTGACAAACCCTCAGTTTTCATATACCGTATACTATCACAACCCCTTAGCAAAGTTAACACTAAAATCATTTTGCTCTCACTCACTAATTGTGTTTTTGATGTTGTGGTAAGCGTGCTATCCCTTGTGCTTAGTGTTGTTACCCTAAGCTCGGACATACAACGGTAAGTGAACAAAACGGACTAGTTCGTATTTTGCGGAGAATATCGGAATTTGACAACTTGTGCCTCGCAACCGCTTTGACAAGTCGTGTTTCATGCCGGGATCAACGTTAGGACGGACAACTCATGATCAAAGGAGCGTCGAGGGAATCGTCTCGATTCAACCTTCCGAACAAAACCACGACCATTCTTTCTTAACTTGTTTTTTTGCTTTTCTTGTTTTCGTATTCTTTCATTTTATTATTAGTGACAAACAACCAATTCGTTAATTTGTTGAACTTTAAAAGACAAGACCTAATATATAATTCCCTGCGGATCGACCCGTGCTTGCCGGCTCGCTACAACGCGCCATGCACTTGCGGTTCATAAATTTTAAAATGAGAACGATCTCTCGTGCGCAATATTTCTTAAAAACAATCTCTATTTCAAAACATACGTGTTTGCACGCGCGGATGAATTCCCAACAAGTTTTTGGCGCCGTTGCCGGGGACTTGGTAGTTATTAGGTATTGTTATTTCTGGTTCTTACTAACAAAAACTAACTACTAACTCAATTTTTTCAAAACTAACAAAACGAAATTCTTTCTAATTTGTTCTCCGTCCTTATGATCTGCTAGCACTCTGTAATTCAAATAAAAAATCAAGTTAGACCATTAGAATACTAATATAGCCTAAAGAACTCACACAAAATTTCATCCCCTCTCCTCGGATTTTTGCCAGCGACATCACTGTAAAATCCGGCGAGCTCGGCCCTTTGAGGGAGTTTTTGATTTTTTGTTTTTGTGTGATCTCCAGTGCAGTATTTGCATTCTAGTAGCATTGTTTGATTTTTCTAACTTTATGTGTGCAGGAATTGGGGCACATATATCGCTTTTTGACACTAAATATCGTATTTTCCGATATTTCAGTTTTTAAGGAATTACGACCAGCGATCATGCGGAGCAAGACTCAAATTCAATTGCAAAACGTTAATGAAGTACAGTGCCAAAGATCCTAGTAGTTTGACCCGCGCAAGCGAACAATCAAAAACTCGGACCACTTTCAAAGGGGTTTTCTTAAACCAAATCACATCGGTACGTATTCCTAACACATTCCTCTTGAATCCGACGCATTCCACTATTCCTATCTTCTGCAAGATTTTTCGCACAAGCTTGCCGCCAATTGCACAGAGAACTAAACGTATTTGTTACAGCGCTTAAATTTAAACTGAAAAAGAATTAATTTATTGATTGATGACTTGAATTCTTTTAATTGATTGCGCATTTGCATATTAATACGGATTTAAGGGCAAAAAGACCAAACAAGATACGGTAAAGGATTTCATCACCTTTTCTCCGTAGCCCACAAATCACAAAATTGCATTCTTGCATACCCACAGTAATTTAAAATCAACTGGAACTTTAATTTTAAGGACTTCGCGCTCATTAGAAGAACTTAACTGTGTTTAGAATACCGCTTAACGGTATATCGTTCATGGGGTGTCTAGAAAAGTGTTCAAGAAAATGGGTTATCTAATTAAGGAACTTCGCGAAAGCGTTGGAAAACCTCCCCTTCTCTCTTGCACTTACCTGGTTTCGTGATCCGTATATCTTGAGGCCGTTTCTCGACACAGTTTTACTTCGACAATTAGGTTCTTGAGCAGGTCTAGTTGACTAGCATACCATAAACTGCTAGGGGTGTGATATTCTTTATTTTTGTGATATTTGTGAATTCTTGTTAATATGGGTGATACACGTTTTAATTCAATTTCTCACGATTATTATTCTTTTGTTTATACTCATTCCCAATTCTTTTGTTCATACTCATTCCCAATTTTTTTGTTCAAACTGTCACGATTCTTCCCACATTCATGAAAATTTTCCTTTTCTAGGAGGTGACCAACCGTCCTAGAGTTTTGCTGACGGTCACCCACCTAATACTCTTGAACCCAGTCCTACTTCAATTAGAGACCTAATGATTGAGTATTTAGAGAAAGAGGTCGACAGATTGACTGCTTTAGCATCACCACTATCACAACCCTCCTTACCTGAAACAACTGACACGTCATTAGGGTATGATAGTGAGATGGATGCTAGGTTGACCACTTTAGAGAAAGGGTATTGAAGTAATGACTGCAATAGAGAATCAATCAGCTTCTACGCTAGCCCTGTTCATACAGCAATTTGAGCAATTGTTTCTTACTCAAGCTCAATCATTGGCTAGAATAGAGGAACACACGAAACATTTAGCTGTGAGGATTGTAGGGAGTGAACACAGTCAATCGGAACCCAATAGTGTTAATGTCTGTCATCTGGGAAGTTAACCGAGTGAGATAAATGATCAAACAAATTTTGATGATTTCATAGATGACGATGCAATTGAATTGACTCAGTGTTATCAGGACACACAAGAAAAACCTCCGACTGAATTTTGCATTCCAATTTTAGAGGAGGAATCTTGTGATTTTTACGGGTATGGTTTAGATAGATTGTCAACAGAGATCAATGATCAGGAACCCACAATTTTTGTATCAGCTAGTGATATTGTTTCGGAAGAAATGTTAGCGTGGAAACCTATTTTTTTGGATGACATATACCTACCCATTTGTGAATGTGATGAGGGAGAACATTTATTGGGAGAGTCTTTGAGCTATAATGATACGAATAGGATTGTGAAAAATTATAGGGAGGAAGACAGTATTGAAAAATATTTTTTCATATCGAGTTTTGAGGTAATTTTTGCGGATGAACTTGATATTCTTGGTGAGTTTGAGTCAGGATCAATTTGGGAATATCCTAAAAACCTTTCTTTTGCTGAACTTTTTGCGAATGAACTCCAGTTTTTATACGAACTTGACTTTGGAACTCAACACGTGCCTTTTGAACATTCAATTCATTCAGGCAACCATTCTTTGATTCCTTCAAAACTTCATTTTCATCTTCAGTGTCTTTCGATCCCTACTTTTACACGCCCATGCCCTTCACTAATATCTAACATATACCTTCTCTTTATCTTTTTCTTTTGTATATACATATTGTTTTACCAGCCATTGCACTATATAGACAAAATCTTTAAATGACTGGTATTAATTTCTGAACTAACCCAATCTTTTAGTTTGTATATGTTGTAATTAATCTTAGGTTTTTTCTTTTTCTTTGAATAAAATTCTTACCCTGATATCTAAGTCTAGCTATCGGAGACGGGGCAACGATGAGGACATCGTAAAACTCAGGTTTGGGGTGAGCACTACGTTTATTTTTGCTGCATCATGTGTATATTCTGCATTGCATATATATTAAAAAACCCATAAAATTTTTTTAAAAAATTACAAAAACATAAAAACTTTGTCGTCAAGTTAGCTAGTAGGGTAGTGTTGTTTCGGCAAACTACGTAAGTTCTCTCAATACGGCTAACGTATCCTTAAACTAAAAACACCAAACCCAAATCTAAGTAAATATGGATTTGGACTAATTCACGTCCTACGGGCGACGGCATTACTCAGTCTCCGTATACAATCCACGGGCAACCACAAACAAAACAAACACCCACGACACGAAGTGAAATTCTGGAGAAGAAGAAAGTTGTTACCGCGATGCGGTAGCGTAATTAACTGCAGGGGCTTGCGCCTGCAGGGAAGAGCGTCCCCACAATCAAAAACCCCTCAAGCGAGGGGGAATCTGACGAAGTCTGCTACATCGGCCGCATCCGTCTAAACCTCCGATACACGGAGCCATAAATCAACTTGGCATCTTCGGAGAGGTAGGCGGATAAAACCATATAGCATCTGCCCCGAATCTCAGCGTCGGGACATCGCAGTCTTGTGCGCCGTCTTTCGGAGGGGAACAGATCCTGGCACGCCCGGTGAGACCTTTTCCTCTTTCCACTCCACATTTCGTGTGTCGTCTTCGCGAACCAATCGCGGTCTGTTAACGGTTGCCTTTGGATTTCAAGTTTACTAAGATTTGGTCTCTCGCTTGGTGCAGAAGAGGAATCAAACATCGATGGACTCAACTTGTTCGAAGTGCTCCAACTGCAACTGCAGCTCGCGTCCGGCCTCAACTGGGGGCATAACCTACGGGCCCCAAGCGGCCTCTCTGTTCACCATGCCCGTAGAGCAGATTACCCAGGCCATCACCGGCCTGTTTTTCAGGACCATGATCCCGCCTACAAGTTTCTCTATGCCAATACCTGCACTGGAAGTGAACAAGAAGTCGGTCTTCGACCGGCTCACTGCTACGACGGCCCATGTCAACGGGTCGCCCACTACCAAACCAGCAGCCTCTGTCTTCGCGAGGCTGGATCAGAACTCTAAATTGGCTGTCCCGAGGAAGGCAATAACTGCTGCTACAGAAGTCGTCAAGACGGCTTCCCCTATCAAAGAGTCAGTCTTTTCAAGACTGACTGTTCCTGCTACTGCCCCTGCTCGAGAGTCTGTCTTCGACAGGTTGAATATCATCCCTCAAAAGACAACCTCAGTCTTTAAAAGGCTAACACCAGCGATGCCTCATTCAGACAGGGGGCAAAAAGAAGCTGTCTCAATCTCCGAACCAGTCCCAACGGCTCGTCGTGCTCGACGTCGCCATTGGCAACGAGTGAGGAAGGCAGGGGGCAACTCCCCCTCAGGGCTAACTCCACCGGCTCCGGTGGTAGAAGTCAACGCTGCTGTTCCAACTGGGAACAGCTTTGAACTGCTGAGGAGGGTACGTAAGAACTCTCCAACCGCTATATTGAAAAGATCTCCTCCGCCCGCGGAGAGAATTCCGGAAACGAAGCTAGAACAGCCCCCTCAACGGCTGTCCTCAAAAATATACAAGGTTTGGCGAAGGGTCCAAGACTCCGTGATTGACCCAGGTCACTCTCGTCAACAGAAAAAGGCGAAAGTGCAAGAAGAAAAGGATCGTCCTCTTAAACAGCAAAGGACGACAATCGCTAGGGTGCCCACTGCAACGGCCCCTTTAACTTCAACGGTCCACAAAAGAAGAAGGCCGGAGAAAACCCCTGCGCCCGCGGCGAATATCAAAGGTGATGAACCCAAACGCCCTAAGACAGGGGGCATTGTAGTTCATACCATCTATGTGGCGTCTGGTAAAGAGGAAAGTCGCATATCTACGGGTCACCGACCGCTCAACCGATCAGTGACGAAAGCCCAGGAGCAACAGCAAAAACTCCAGGAAATGATGACTGCAATGGCCGCACTCACTAGGCCAAAAGAAAGCTCTGAAACGTCCTCGGATGAGCGTCAAGAACAAGAAACTGGCGCTGAGTTCCTTCGTCGCATACTGGAGAAGAAGGATAAAGAGGCTACGGAACAGGCAGCCAGCATAAAGAAAATGGCCTTCCTGTTCCAGGACATAGTGGGCATGATGATTCAACAAGATCCACCTGCTGAAGATCCCCCGGTCATCCTTGAAGACGATAGGGGAGAAACGTCGAATCCACCTCCACCTCTCTCAACGGCCAAGGAGGAGGCAATCTCCAAAGCCGACCTGGACAAACATATAGCTCAGCAGATCCGGGTTCATCATGCGACTGAGGCAGCCGGTCAGATCGTCCAAACAGGACGACCATATCCGGGCTGGTATGATCAGATACAGTACCCGCCGGGCTATACAATACCTAAGTTCCGTATATATAAAGGGATAGGGAATCCGCATCAGCATGTCGCTCAATTCAGAGCCTTATGCGGCAATACTGGAGGCGATGACAAATTGATGCTTCGCCAATTCGTTAGCAGCTTGTCAGAAACAGCGTTCAAATGGTATTCCGAACTCCCGAACGATTCTGTCAAGACGTTCGCTGAAATGGAGTTGCTATTCACTCAGCGATTCGCGAGCGCCAGCGAACGGGCCCCGATAGCAGCATTGATTAATGCCAGGGTAAGGCCGGGCGAGACGTGGGTTCAGTACGCTATACGCTGGCGAAACTTATGGTCAAAATGCGAACAACGCATTGAAGAAGCGCCCGCGGTGGGCATGTTCGTGGGTACCCTAGACCCTCATGCCACTATCTCACAGTTCATGATGTTCTTTAAGCCGACCATATTCCAGGCTTTGATCGACAAGCTGGCCCAGATGGATCAAATGGGTCACAGACCTTCTCCCCCGAAGCCAGAACCGCGGAACGACAAGGGTAAAAGGAAGGCAACCTTCTTCGCGAATGCTCAGCAGCAACCCAGCACCCCAAAGCTAGCGGATCAATCGGGAGAGAGACGGCGGTTCTATATTGAGAAAATGAGGCACCCCTACTCATTCCCGCGGGATAAGACGAAGAGGCTGTTCGAGCTGGCTATGCGCAACAGGCTTATCAACCTGCCGAATCCAAGGCAACCGCCACAACCCAACGAGGCGAATAACCCCATTTATTTCCCTTATCATCAAACGGCAAGCCATCCGATTGAGGATTGCTTCGTTTTCAAGGGATGGATTGAAGATCAATACCTACAAGGCAAGTTTGCCCTATCTGAAAAATGGAAGGTAAATCCACCCCAGCCGCACATTCCGAAGAAGACGGATACGATGGGGGCAGCTTGTTCTTTTGTCAAGGACGAAAATGATAGGGAAAACTCATCAGACGAATCCGAAGACTACGTAGCGACTTGTCATGTGATCTCTCATTCACTGGCGGATGATGAAGAGGCTCCTTGCGCCGAGAAACCAAGGGCGAACCCTGAGCCGGAAGTTCTATGGCCGACAGACGAGTTGATCGATATCTTCCTAAATGAAATTTGTCTAAAAGCAAAAGCCAATCAAGAGCGTGAGATGGCCATACTGGAAAGAACCAAGACACTCCCGTCAAATCAAAAGCTAACTACTGCAGATAAAAACAAATTCAAGACGAGGAAAAGGTTCGCCAAAGCCCTATCAGCGGGAATGAAGCTACCGCCCTCTGAAGAAAATACTTTCGGTGGAGTAGAGATGCATCCTAACTTCTGCTTATATCATCAGAAGATCATACATCCTACTGAAGACTGCGAATCCTTTAACTGTTGGTGGCAAGGGTATGTCACTCAAAAGCAACACTTCGATAGGACAAAATGTGAAGCTCGTAGACGTCGAAAAAGTGCGATAGATGAGCGCAAAAGAGCCGCCGCCGACTGTCATATAGCCGACTCCAAAGGATCGCAAATTATCACCTTTGGAAGCAACTCTGACAAAGAGGCTGCCCTCAACCCTCTCCTCAAGGAATTCATTTCAAAGATGAAATAATTGAGAAGTTGTGAGGACGTTCAGCCATGCAATCGCACGCTACTCGAAAAAAATCTCGGCTCCGCAAACAAAGGATCGAGTAAAAAGGATAAAGGGAAGGGAAAAACAGCCCTCGTAGCCAATGCTCAACAGCAATCGAGTGGCCCTAGACCGGTTGTTTGCCGAAACAACAAGCAGCAACCCCTCCAAGAAAAGTTGAAACGTCCTTACTCGTTTCCGTAAGATAAAACAAGGGGACTGTTCGAGCTAGCGTTGCGCAACCGACTCATAAATCTGCCGGAGCCAAAACGTCCGTCGCAACCAAATGACGTCAATGAGCCTAACTACTGTCCCTATCACCGAATACTGGGTCACCTGATCGAGGATTGCTACGTCTTCAAAAACTGGGTTGAAGATCAATACCAACAAGGCAAGTTCGTCATCTCCGAAAACTGGAAGGTGAGCCCGCCACAACCGCACGCATCGGGAAAGATGGAGACGCCGGGGGCATCATGCTTATTAATAGGGAAAGCCCCAGGGACCGAAAAGTCAGTAAACTAGAGTTTCGCCTCAAATACGGCGATGACGGACCGAAACGTCCTTAAACTAATGACAGACCGAAACGTCCTTAAACTAATAGCGGACCGAAATGTTCTTAAACTAATACCGCAGCATCCGTAGGCTGACCACAAAAAAAAAACAACGGTATGTCTATAAGCAAAACGGGCACGGATGAAAACCCGAAAGGGCTCCGTGAGTAAAAACAGCAGGGCTACCGGCGAGTGTTCGTGAAAAACCAGAAAGGGCACGACCTCGTAAAAAAAACGATATGTTCATAAGCAAAATTGGCACGGGTGAAAACCGAAAGGGTTCCGTGAGTAAAAACAGCAGGACTACCGGCGAGTGGTTGTGAAAACCCGAAAGGGCGCAACCTCGTTAAAAGACACTTATCAGGGTCCTCTCGACCTTGTAAGGAGAAACCACCCGCGTGAGATCCTTACGACTCACAGGGAAGCAACACACTTAGGGATCCCCACGATTCCTAAGGAGAAAATACACTTGCGAGATTCTCACGACTCGTAAGGAGAACTCTCTTATAAGACCCTCACGGCTCATAAGATTTGAAAGTCTTAAGTCACAGAGACTTAAACCTGTGCTTAAGCAATCTCCACAACCTTCGATATTGCCCTACAAGTGGTCCAGTACTGGCTCTTGTATACAATCCACGGGCGCGAATAAACATTTCCCTAACCAAGTCCCATCCGTGACTGGGGATATGTACGCATGATGAACAACCCTTGTAAGTCCTCTCGACTTACAAGGAAAAAACCCTCTTGTAGGATCCTTATGACTTACAGAGGAACATACACTTAGGAATTCTCACGATTCCTAGGGAGAAAACACACCTACAAGATCCTCAAACTTATAGGGAGAAATACCTTTGTGAGACCCTTACGGCTCATGAAGTTAAAAGCCTTAGTCGACAGGACCCTAACCCTGTTCGCTAAGCCACCTTTGTTCGACATCGACAGAGGCAAATGATGATTCGCTCCTGATAATATCCCAGTCGTAGCGGTGCTGATGCCAAAATTGGTGTCTAATCCAAAGCTTGCGGCGAAAAGCCAGCAAGCCAACATGCATACGAAATAGCCGAAATGATGGGGTAACTTGCAATAAAAAGCAGCAAGTAAAAATGTATGCATAAAAAAATAGCCGAAATGATTGGGCAACTCGCAATAAAAAGCAGCGAGTAAAAAAAATAAAATAAAATAAATAGCCGAAATGATTGGGCACCGCGAAAAATAGCCGAAATGATGGGGCAATCGCGACCTTCGCGATATAAAAGCTGAAATGATAGAGCATCGCGGAAAAGAAATAAATTTATGCCCTACAGGTGACGTTACATCACACCCTGTATACAATCCAAGGGCGTAAACAAAGAAGTGACCATACTCCTCCCCCAGGTCTCATCATAAGAAGAAGCCAAAATCTCGACAGGCCGCGAATGACCTAGAGGTCATCTCAACACTCGTCTCGTAACAACGGATACAACTTCAAGCGAAGCGGAACAGCGGCAACTCCCAGTTCCATGGCTCGGCGATATACAAATCACCCAGAGTCAAACCCTCATTCCATTAGATACGGATACAATAAAAAGAATTCCTGGCTACGTGGAAAGCGGCTTATGTCAATCCTGACCCCGTGGGAAACGTCCAGAGCGGATCCTGGTCCTCGCAGAGCACGGCAGTGAACCCATGCGAAGCATCCAGAGCGGAACCTAGTCCTCGCCGAACACGGCAGTGAACCCGTGGGAGGCATCTAGAGCAAAAATTCCTGGCTACGTGGAAAGCGGGTTATGTCAATCCTGACCCCGTATGAAACATCCAGAGCAAAAATTCCTGGCTACATGGAACGCGGGTTATGTCAATCCTGACCCCGTGTGAAACATCCAGAGCAAAAATTCCTGGTTACGTGGAAAGCGGCTTATGTCAATCCTGACCCCGTGGAAAACGTCCAGAGCGGATCCTGGTCCTCGCAGAGCACGGCAGTGAACCCGTGCGAAGCATCCAGAGCGGAACCTAGTCATCGCCGAACACGGCAGTGAACCCGTGGGAGGCATCTAGAGCAAAAATTCCTGGCTATGTGGAACGCGGCTTATGTCAATCCTGACCCCGTGTGAAACATCCAGAACAAAAATTCCTGGCTACGTGGAAAGCGGCTTATGTCAATCCTGACCCCGTGGAAAACATCCAGAGCGGATCCTGGTCCTCGCAGAGCACGACAGTGAACCCGTGCGAAGCATCCAGAGCGGAACCTAGTCCTCGCCGAACACGGCAGTGAACCCGTAGGAAGCATCTAGAGCAAAAATTCCTTGCTACGTGGAACGCGGCTTATGTCAATCCTGACCCCGTGTGAAACATCCAGAGCAAAAATTCCTGGCTATGTGGAAAGCGGCTTATGTCAATCCTGACCCCGTGGAAAACGTCCAGAGCGGATCCTGGTCCTCGCAGAGCACGGCAGTGAACCCGTGCGAAGCATCCAGAGCGGAACCTAGTCCTCACCGAACACGGCAGTGAACCCGTGGGAAGCATCTAGAGCAAAAATTCCTGGCTACCTGGAACGCGGCTTATGTCAATCCTGACCCCGTGTGAAACATCCAGAGCAAAAATTCCTGGCTACGTGGAAAGCGGCTTATGTCAATCCTGACCCCGTGGAAAACGTCCAGAGCGGATCCTGGTCCTCGCAGAGCACGGCAGTGAACCCGTGCGAAGCATCCAGAGCGGAACCTAGTCCTCGCTGAACACGGCAGTGAACCCGTGGGAAGCATCTAGAGCAAAAATTCCTGGCTACGTGGAACGCGGCTTATGTCAATCCTGACCCCGTGTGAAACATCCAGAACAAAAATTCCTGGCTACGTGGAAAGCGGCTTATGTCAATCCTGACCCCGTGGAAAACGTCCAGAGCGGATCCTGGTCCTCGCAGAGCACGGCAATGAACCTGTGCGAAGCATCCAGAGCAGAACCTAGTCCTCGCCGAACACGGCAGTGAACCCGTGGGAAGC